>CM060909.1:1052685085-1053306520 GCA_030737875.1 Allium sativum | reverse complement strand
CTCAAGTCTTGGCGACACTATCTCCTAGGTGAGAAGTTCGAACTTTACACTGACCATAAATCGTTGAAATATCTTTTCTCGCAGAAGGATCTTAACTTGAGGCAACAAAGATGGATGGAGTTTCTTGCCTCGTACGATTTCGAAATCTCCTACACTCCGGGCAAAGGCAACGTAGTAGCAGACGCGTTGAGCCAAAAGAAATTGACCCTAAGCCCGTTGTTTGTTGAAAGACAAAGCCTAGAGTTTATAGCCAGCTTCGACTTTAGGCCTTCCTCCGATTTCGTACTAGGCTTGCTAGCATCTCTCGAAGTGCGCCCAACTTTAGTGGATTCAGTAGGGACAGCACAACGCGAAGACCCTCAGCTTGTGGAAACAATTGATAGGCTAATTAGGGGTGAGACTTCAAGTCACCCCAACAGATACTCCATCGACGATAAGGGTTTGCTAAGGCGAGACGGAAGACTATGCGTCCCACAGACAAAAGATTTAATAAAGAAGGTTCTCGAGGAAGCACATCACTCCAAGATGACGATACACCCAGGCGGAGATAAAATGTACAAAGACATAAAAAGGACTTTCTTCTGGAACGGCATGAAAAAGGACGTGGCAGAGTTCGTTTCTAAGTGTATGGTGTGCCAACAGGTTAAGGCGGAACAGAAAAAGCCTGGCGGACTGCTACATCCTCTGGAGGTCCCGCAGTGGAAGTGGGATAGCATCTCAATGGACTTCATCGATGGGCTGCCTAGGTCTAGGAGAGGCAACACTAGCATTTGGGTAATAGTGGATAGGCTTACTAAAAGCGCCCACTTTTTACCTGTCAAAAGTAAAAGAACTGCCTCATCCCTAGCATCACTTTACCTCAAGGAAATCGTTCGACTCCATGGAATACCATCTAGCATTGTTAGTGACCGAGACCCCATCTTCACCAGTGAGTTTTGGCGGAGTCTGCAAGAAGCAGTAGGAACGCAATTATGCTTAAGCACAGCCTATCATCCCCAAACCGACGGCCAAACAGAGAGAGTGAACAGAGTTTTGGAAGACCTTTTAAGGCTATGCGTCCTTGACTTCGGAGGGACATGGGAAGACCACCTTCCTTTGGTGGAATTTGCCTACAACAACAGCTATCAAGCAACCATCGGAATGGCGCCCTTCGAAGCTTTATATGGAAGACCGTGCCGATCGCCTACTTGTTGGTGGGAGTCTACTGATAAGCTCGTACTTGGACCAGATATGATCCGAGAGACTTCAGAGAAAGTAGACTTAATACGAAGAAGGATGAAAACGGCCCAAGACAGACAAAAGTCCTATGCCGACAAGAGAAGGACCGACCTTGAATTTAAGGTTGGAGACAGAGTTTTTCTCAAGGTATCACCACTAAGAAACATTGTTCGTTTTGGAACCACAGGAAAGCTAGCACCAAGGTTCGTAGGGCCATTCCCTATCATCGAGAAAATTGGGAAAATGGCCTATAGATTAGAGCTACCCAAGAAATTGGCTGGAGTCCACAACGTTTTTCACGTTTCACATCTCCGAAAATGTCTACATGAGTCTGCTGAAGTGGTAGAGCCAAATATCCTCGAAGAGGCCGAAGTGGAACGCGAAGCAACCATAAGAAAAGTTCCAACCCGCATATTAGGAACGGAAGTGAAGAAGCTACGCAACCGTGAAGTCAAGCTCGTCAAAGTACAGTGGAGCGACGCCGAGGAAGACGCGACTTAGTAAACTGAAGCTAGAATCCGTACAGCCTACCCTTTTCTGTTCGAGGGTACATCCTTGATCTTTCCTTTTCCTTAAGTTGCGCTTTTATCTATCTTTTTAGATATATTGCCTCGACCTTATCTTTTAGGTAGAAACCCTTTGGATGGAAACATGTAATTGAAACATGTTATGGATGTTGGTTGCAAGTGGTTGCAAGTGATTGCTAGTGGTTGCTCGTGGTTGCATATACACACACAATCTAGGTTTTAGATCGGCTCAGTCACTTCATATTGCATATGCATATATGTTTGCATTCGTATATGTTTGAAGTCTAATGTATTGTCATGTGGATGTTGCATTTGTATTGAATGATTGTGCACTCATGTAGAATCAATAATAGGAAAATTTGCATACATAATGGATTCATGGCACTTACATAATTCGCATTAAGGAGGTCAACTGAATCAGTAGACCGCCTGATTTTGCATTTGATAAGTACATGTACACACACACTTCGCATATGATCATGAAGCATTAGAAGTCTTTTAAGGACAATGGATGCTCGTGTTTGATGGATGAGTAGATGGATGATTGGATATTAGGATATACATTCCTCCTAACTTGAAGATTTCGGGACGAAATCCTTTTAAGTGGGGGAGAATGTAACACCCCGCGAATTCTATAACTATGAAATTAAAAAATTAAAGTATAATTAATTTGAAATCAAAGAACTAAGGGAAACGGGATACGCCATTGCGTTCGTCTCGGAAAAATACGCGAAATAGAGTCCGAGTTTTCGAAAAACGGAGTCCGTATGAAGAAGATATGGCCTTCGGAAGTTTCTGAATTAAATTTAAAATTCAAACAGAATAAAACAATTTAAAATTAAAAGTGGGGCCCAATGGGCCAGGGCGGAAGAACACCCGCCTAACGCACCCAGGTCGACTGGGCTGTCGACCTGGTCTAACCAGGTCGACTGGGCTGTCGACCTGGTCTAACTAGGTCGACAGGGCTGTCGACAGGGCTGTCGACAGGCATGTCGACCTGGTCCAGACCCAGGTCGAACCCAGTCCAACCTGGCTGGCCTATTCTATGTTGGCCGATTTTCTGTAGTCTGCTTTGTCATTAGGGCTAGGTGGCAGGCTCTAATTGGTCTCTCCTTAGGATGAATGGCTATGATCAATCCAAGCAACATCAATGGTCCTAATCAGTTCATTTCCCCTATAAAAACAACCCTAGACTAACCCTAATCTATTCATTCAAAAATAAGAACAAAGCCGCCATGTTGCCGAGGAACGACTAGGGGTAGCCACCAATTGGAGAGAGGATTAGGAGGCAAAATTCTAAGGCATAAAGCAACTCAATCAAATCAAACCACATCTTCAAATCCCTAAAATTGAGAATTCGCCTCACCATTGTAAGTAGAGTATTACTTTGGTATGAACAAATAACTGTGTTGGTTTGTATACTTGGTTGTGGTGATAAATAATTCATAATTTGTGCGTTACTATGATTCTTATCGATTTGGAATATTGTATACGTTTGGGTATTCTCGAATTATGTTATTCATTATAAAGAACTACATGCGGTAGTTCTATGCAAGTATATGTTTGGAATATTCGCAAATTATGTAATCTATGTTGAAGCTACATGTATGTAGTTGATTGAAATTCATGCAAGTTTGGGGCGTTGCTATTATGCCATCATAATGTGTATTTTTATACAAACATCATTTTTGTGAAGTAATTGGAATAAGTTTGGGTTATCATAATCCATATGAAATTATGTTGAAAATTTGGCATCATGTATTAAGCCATGCTTTGTATTAGAAAACCTATTTGCAAACTTATGACTAGGCTATGATTGATAATTTGCATAATTGAAATTGTTTACAAGAATTATATGATGACATTTGTGGTACATAGCTAGGTTAGATTCAAAAATCCCTTTTTGCAAGTTTGCATGACTAAAGTAAAAATCATGATTTCATGTTAGAAATATTTATGCCATAGTTATGAGAATAGATTAAGATGAACTATACTTTTGTGTTAATAACAAAAGTAAGTACCTTTGTAAACATGTAGTAGTCTTATGAACATGATTTGCTTATGTTTGACATTATGCCTAAATAAAAAAAATATAGGTTCATGTCGTAGTTATGACTATGTGTCAATAATGATATCCAATTTAGATTCTTATCTCAACTACAAGTTTACATGCTTTGATTTATGTCACCTATGCTTTATGACCAAAGTATATGTTCCACTATGCAAGTACACCAATTTCTATTTTGTATTGCCAACGTCATATTGCAAGTTCATGCGCTCACCTTCCCCTTTTTGTGTATGTAATCACGCTTTAAGCCTCCCCTTTTCGCATGGCTAAGTTGGGCTTTAAAAGGCTAAGCCCAACATATATAAAACGGACGTGGTAAACGGGGGAAAATAACGTTGGGTTAAAATTATTAATAAATGAAAATATAAAGTAGAAGGGCCCAAATTCAAGTATGGGTTGGGCCCATGATTGGTGTAACCTTTACACCATTAACTTAATAATGGGCCGCAAATATTTACATATAAGAAAAATAAAGAAGAAAGACAAAATATGTAAATGTAGAACATACGATGTGTTTAACCCGAGGTTGGATTGAGTTGTGATGTAAACCTGCCCGGAACCGCCCGGCTGTCCAGTAGTCACAACAATACCTATCCAATGTGGGAGGTTAAACATGGAGCCCAATAAGGACCCGAGGTTAGACTGAGTTGTGGCGTGAGACTGCCCGGAACCAACCGGCAGCAGGCAGCCACAACAATACCTGTCTAATGTGAGAGGTCAGGGCCTTAATAAGACAATTAAGGCTGAGTCAGGATTGTTAGGATTAAGTGAACTAAAGACTTAATCAAAATGGAACATGCTAAACTAAACGGACTGGTGGGGGTTAGGTTAGAAAACACTTAACCAACTTAGCATGTTGGCTAGAGATAGAAAACCTAGTAACGGGGGACCCTTTTCAGCAGTAACCCTAGAAGGTGTATCAGGATACCCTGAAACTAGGCAGGGTGGGGCACGATTACTGGGCTGATTGTAAGAGGTCAAATCGACGGCGGTGGTGTAGCAGTGTAGGTTCTAACGGGGTGCGGGCGTGCACACACTCCGGCGCAGAAAAATAAGGCACTGGACACCAGTAGCATACCTGTGCATTCTAGGATTGTGTCGGGCCGCCACCATGGGACTTGATACACCCCATGGTGGGACCAGCATAGGTAACTACAACATCGGGGGCCGTAAGACACATGTAACTATGCGAGTAGGAGCCGATCATCATAGAATGGATCACTTCACCCTGATTATGGGGTGCCAGTTGGAAACTAGTTTATATGGGTTCAGAGATTAATATGGGGTACGATAGTATATTCGACCCTAGACAACTTAACCAAGTTTAAAGTGCTTTTCCACTTCTTGTTTATACTTATCATACCCAGTTCTTTATTCATAGACAGAATAGTACTAGACTTACTCAGGCTTTATGTCTGACTCTACTTTTCTTTCGTCTTCTTTTCTTCCGTTCCCCCCCCCCCCCAGGTCCACAGGGAGGGAACACAGCAGCTTGACCAGCCTTAACATCCAGCTTGAAGAAGAGAAATGTATTGCTTGGACCCTTTCTTTTTGAACTATGGCTTGGACAACCACTATGGGGCTTTTGCAGTTTTATCTATGTTTTCTTTATGCTTCTTTAAATAATGTAATCAAGACAGATTATGAAAGTGTTATGTTTTTGGAAAAGATGTAAGACAATTATGGTGATGTTGTTGTAACACGTATTTGCTTTTATGAAATAAAAGTTGTTGTTTTTCCGCTGTTTACAAATATGTGTTCTTATATCTGTCTTGTATATCTGTGACTTATACTTATAAACCTCCACCAAAATTAGGGCATTCCCTTTGAGAGTGACCCTAACGGAAGTGGGGTGTTACATCTCTTTTCACTGCTATTCAGGTTTGTTGATTCCTTCTTGTGCGCATTTTCACTTTGAGCCTTATGGCTATTCCCTGGTCCGTTTGCAGGATGGTCTCTTCTCCAGAACAACGCCAAAAGGGGGCCTTTGTCGATTTGAGCATTTCAAGAGACGAGAGTCAGCCAGTTGGTCAACCATCCATCAATTCTCCTTCCGTCCCTTCTTACGTGGAACTCCAAGCTATCGCCAACAGGCCTCGTCACGCTCCTAGGCCTTGCAATCCTAGGTTCTCTAAGCGATTTCGGGGATGGAGTTTACAGGGGGTCCCTTCGAATGTGAATGTATCTCCGGCTGACTCTCTGAATTTCGCTTGTGATATGATTGCAGCAAAAGGTCAAATGTTGGCTCGCCTTGAGACTGCTGTGCATCAATTTGGAGAACAAATGGATTTGCTGAAGAATCGTTCTTCGAAGCGGATGGCTAGCTGGCATAGGTTGGCCTCTGATCTTCAGAAACATCATAAGGACAACCTTGAGCGCATTTCTGTTTTGGAAAGCGATAAGGCGAAGTTAATCCAGGCCCTCAGGTCCAAAGGTAGCATAGTCGCTTCCTTTGCCCCTGGGGACGTTGAGTCAGTGGTTTTTGTATATGCTGAAGGGCCTTCATCTGTTCTGCTCCAATGAAGAGGAAAGTTGGTAGGCCAAGGAAGGTTAGCGATCTGTAATATCCTCTATCTTGGTTGTTTTGCTTTTTGAATTTTTAAGGCCGGTTGTGTAAGCGGGTGTCGGTCCTCACCCATGACATCATGTTGGTTGTTGTTTGTGACTTTGTGTTTGACATGTGACACTCTCTGTAATGACCCGCATTGTTAGCCGTGGAATAATTAATTAATTTAATTATATAAATAGTGATTTAGGGAATTTAATCGCCGTTTAATTAAAATAAAGTGAATATTTAATTAATTCAAATAATAGAGTAATATATTTAATTCAGAAATATAAAAAATATTGGAAATCACAATATTCTGTGAACTGGGTCATCCCTCAAATTTAATTCAGCTTAGAGTTGAATTATATTGACGAATATATTCAATCGACGTCAGTTTGAAACGTAGAATTTTAATATAATTAAAATAGAGCTCGAAATGGCACGGCAGTTCGCTATTTGGCGATTTGAACTTCAACTGAATATACATAGTTCGTTTTAAATCGGGTTTCTATGAAACAAGAAACGTGTGGAGCTGGTGAAGTATATCTTTCTAGTGGAAGAGAAAAATGGGATTTCGTCATGTAGATTTTGAGATCTGTCCAAATCAAATTATCAGAAATGCAGCGCTCTGACCATAACGATTTAATTATATTTTTTTATAAGGATTTAAATAGAAATCGAACATTGATATAACTCTAACGATGTAATATCGAGTTGTAAATCCATATAGGAATATTCTGAAGCTGTATGGTATGCCACTGTGAATATATATACGATAATATAAATTTATTTATATTTAATATAATTTTATTTAAATATATTTATATATTTAAATGGGTCATCCAGAGCTTTAAAAATACGCTGTGTTTGCAAACGAAGTCGGAATTCGACGAAACTAATTTTGTTGGATCCGCAATGTTAAATTATTGCTAGATGTCAGTTTCCGTGATTTTTAGAGTCACTGTGTGGCCGTATGGATTTTTAGAGTGAGAAACAGCCGATATTTTGACAGTTAAAAATACGATGTGTGAGCACACGGAGTCGGAGTTCGACGAAACCAGTTTCGTTGGGACCATAATGTCGAACTGTAGCTACATGACCATTTTCGCAATTTTTGAATATCGTATGTGATCACATGGATTTTTAGAAGTCAAAAACAAATTAACAAAAAAAGAATATACCGGGAATATTCCCTCTATAAAATATCTAGATATTTATCTTCATTATAAATACCCCCTAACACTCCTTTCTAACCTAATTCTTTTCTGGAAAAAGAAAGAACACGCCGCCACATTTTCCATTTTCTGTAAACGATCCACTGTGAAGAAAAATAAAATTTCTAAAATCAAGAGAGGTGGGTATTCGGATTCCTGGAGTGTGTAGCTTCCGCCCAGTATGCATTTTGAAGTATCCGATGGTGATTCGCGTGATTAGGTTCTTCGACAGCGAGTTTAGGGTTCGGGTTCCCTTCAAATCCGTGAGTTTTGAGCTCGAATGGAGGTTGTATTCGGATTCGTGACGGAGTTTGGAGTCGGTGGTGAGTTTCTGGTGAGGAACGACGTTGATAAATGTCGATACCTGTATTGAATGGGTCGACATCAAATTTCAATAGGATGGTGCGAGCTTTAAAAAAAAGGCATGGGTTGATGCGGTTTTTGGAGGACATCTCGATGTTGGTTTTTGTTTGAATTTTCGTGAATCAATGAAGGAGGTGGAAGGATGGGAAATTTCGGCGATAGCTGTGAAGGAGATCGGTTCCTGGAGCATTGTATTCAGGGAAGAAGAATAGAGCGGGTGGGCTTGAGTATAGTGATGGGCCAAGGGAAAATCAAAGGGGTTTGGGCCATGATTTAGTTGGGCCGGGGTTTTATTTCAAAGGAGGGGTTTTATTAAAGGAGGGGTTTTATTTCAAAGGAGGATGGGCTTTATTTAAAAAGCAGGACGGGTTGGAAGTTTTTAAGGTGGGCTTGCTGATGTGTTAACGGGCCAAGGGATTTAAGGGTCCGATTGACGATCCGTAAGTTGCGTTGGGACCGTTTGGACGAGAGCTTCACAATGAAGCTGACTGGAAGTGGATTGGGGCTCATATGAATTTGTGGCGAAATAAACTGTTTGATTCAAATCAAACAACAGTTTATCGTTCTTTAACGATGAACTGCAAATGTGAGTAAATCTCAATAACTCTAAACAGTTTATAATTTCATGTCTTATTTTAAGAACTATTAGAAATTGTCTGATTTACTGTGTGTTGACTGTTTGATTGAACTGCTAGTCAGTTAGTTGAATTTCTATATTGATTCTGTTTAATAGAATATATCATATGGAACTGAAAGTGATGTTATCTATATTGTTTAACATCTGTGATGCAGGGAAACGGGTTGGAGGAATCCAACTGGATTCCTCAACATTTATTTTATTGTGATTCATATATTGTGATATATGATGTGATATATAATCTGTTTGATTATGCGTGTTTAAATGATATCGATCATTGTGGTTTGCTATTTTAAATATCATAAAAAGACCCTAGGATGTAAAAAGAATTATTTCAATGTATATGTAAATAAAGGAATTTTATAAAATCAATCGATTTTATAAAAGGAAATATTTTGAAAATAAAGTTATAAAGGAGAACATTTATTTAGGAAATAAATAGAATAAAGGAATATTTATTTGGGAAAATAAATAGGATTTATAAAAAGGGAAATTAATGAGATAGAAAAGAGTTAGTCGATTAGAGTTATCAAATAGAAGTCATATCCAATATAGTTTATTCGAAGGAGTTAGTCAAACATAGTTATTCAGGATAAGTTAGAGAACATTTATTTAGGAAATAAATAGAATAAAGGAATATTTATTTGGGAAAACAAATAGGATTTATAAAAAGGGAAATTAACGAGATAGAAAAGAGTTAGTCGATTAGAGTTATCAAATAGAAGTCAAATCCAATATAGTTTATTCGAAGGAGTTAGTCAAACATAGTTATTCAGGATAAGTTACCATTTAGCACGACTGCTAGCGTAATTCGCAGGGCTGCAGATAGCCTACGGCGGTCGGATGTTTCCTGAGGGAATCAGGCGTAACCATTGTGATCGCTGCGATCTAGAGTCAAGCGAATGGAGTTAAATTCAATATTAGTTATTCGAATAGGAGTTAAACAAATAGAGTTATCTAGTTAGAGTAAATCAAAATGGAGTTAAACAGAAATTAGAAACTGACTAGAGATTAATAAGTTGAATAGTTTTTTGTGTATCGATCTGATGTTGGTTCCAGCCTTCGGGGTTTATACTTAGAGAATTGTTCTCCTACTAGTTTACAGTCATGGACTGATAGTTGTGAAATGATAGTGATATGTAAATAACAAATGGAAATGTTTTCCAATGTTAATAACGTATATTTTCTAAACATAGAAATAAGGAAATATATATACACATGGATATATATATATATATATGATTGATGATTGACTGATAGAATTTCCATTTGGAAATGATATCGTTGTTTGCACACGTGTTTTTCTTTGATAGTTAACTCATCGACTATCGAAGTTTTCGACCATTTTAACGTTGTTAATATGGAGAGACCGGGTTGATTATTATCCGAAGAACCACTCCGTGTTAGCATAAGCGTTGCGAATCATATATGCCAAAGATAATTAAAGACGGAGTAAAGTGCAAGGGCTGTCCTGTTTACAGAATAGTGCCTTCGGTTTATCCAGTCCCAGGACAACTTGTATGGACGTAGGTCTGACAGAGTATATCCGGTAGATCACGTAAGTTGATCATTTCAAACGTATTTACGTTGGTGGTGGAGGAATTAGTTTCTCTTAGCTTTATACCCGTGGTATTTTTGGGGAAATCAATTTGTGATTTGGCGGGTATGACGATGTGACATTCAAAGTGAATGAAGATTTGATATGAAAAAGATAAGCGTAGCTTCTAGCCTCACATCCGGTAATGACAGAAATCGGGCAGGCAGCATGGCTAAGTTGGTCGCTCCGAAGTAGGGTGTATAATCACCTATCTAGAGAATATTCATTTGCCTCTTTAATCTATCAGTGTTGTCCCATATATATATATATATATATATATATATATATATATGAATACGGGAACGGTTGCTGATCCCAACCGTTGGTGATGTATATTCGATACACTCAAGCGAAATGAGTGGTCGGTCATGTGTGGCTGAGTTGCAAGATGTTCTTGTTGAACTCCAGTGTATCGTTCCTAGAGTACATTGATCGAAAGGTGGTCCCATACCTTGTCATAGTTGGAAATCCATTACCCAATACATGCTTGCGGTTTCCATTGTATACTATATGTAGAACATGGGATGAATGCATTTCTGCTAGATTGCTATCTATTTGTACATAGACACTATTATAATATCAAAAGGTTTTTGATATAAAGATATTTTGGATTCTCATAAGGGAAAAACCCGTTCCGTTATACGGCGTGGTCTTATGAGGTATCTTTTACTTGTTCAAACTGTTTAAAACTGTTTTACTCATACCAGTCCCATGACTGGCCCATAGTTTATTTTGTTTTGTTTCCCAAAACTCTGGGGTGCCTAAATTTGTACGGGCAATCAAGTAACTGGGACTTTACAGATACACTTGAAGAGCTTGGAGCAGGAGGCTTAAAGATCCTACAGCTATTATTATTTCCGTTGTTGTTGTAAGTGATGTACTTTGATAATGATGTATATTCAAATACAGATGTATATTTCAAGTTATGTTATATATATATATATATTATATGTTATTCGTCCGTTGTGAGGTTCGTGTTTACTCTGATGATGATGTTCTTCTTCTTCTTCTATTCTATAAGGTTTCTATCTTATCTATTCTCACCCTCTATCTTCTTTCTATTAATTTCTTGAATTTCCAGTGCAATTTGGGGTTGGACTTGTGTTATTTGGTCAACTCAAATTGGTCTGGATTTTTGGGTCATTACAGTTGGTATCAGAGCTTAAGTTAAGAATTACCTTGGCTCTGTGGCGTGACTCAGTAGAGATGGGGTTAGTAATACCCTAGATTGAGTTAAGTGTATATATATACGAGTGAACGTATTTGTTACTTGATATAAAATGTTTTTATATTGTGGGGATTCGTTGGTTGAGTTGTTTATGGGTTCTGATCGATCGGTTTGATCCGCTGTATCGGTAGGAGTTTGTAAACACTCGAATACGATGGGTCGACACGATATTATTTGTAAAGAGGGTAAATTAAAATAAGTTTACCCAGGGTATATTCTGATATAGAGGAAATATATATTAGATATATTGGTTGTAATTATAATCGACTAAGATTATAAAGTGAAATGGTTATATATAACCAATCAGAATTTATACAAGTGAATTATATGAAATTGAAATGAATTAAAGCTGAATTTAAATCAGAATCGGAGTTAAAATCCCAGAAATTGGAAAAGTGTTTGTAAATGAATCTGGATTAAGTATAAGGAAATTTTAAGATCCTGGGAAATTTTAAATTATTTAAAGCACTGCATAAGATATTTTGAACTGATTTCAAAATAGAAGTGTTTAGAAATGGTTTTGAAAGTGATATAGTATTGAACTCACTTTGATAACTGGGAAATAACCCTGATGATGAATCGCGACATCATCAGTGCTCATTTTCAAGTTGCTAAGTGACGGATTACTACCAAGAATTTTTTTTTGAATTTGTTTTGAGAAAACAAGCTGTGTTGAATTTCAAAAAGGAAATTTTGATTTTTAAAAGAGGTAAACTGTTTAAAAACCTCCAGGAAGAAAAGGTTGTTTGAATTTAAACAAATTAAAGTAAAATTTGTAAAATCTAATAGAATTGAGATTGAATTAAAAGCCAGTAAGTAAAAATCATTTGAAATAGATTAGTGTCAAGTAGAATTAGACTTGATTAGAGATAATCTGGAATTATATTGGACTGGTGAGTTATGGATTTGAAATCAAGAATAGTGCTTGAGTTTGAAATGAAATTCGACTTAGGTATAAGCAAATGGGTGTGTTAAAGATAAATTGATTTGGGATCAAGTTGGAATTTCATTGGTATATGCTGAATTAACAGCAGATGGAAGTGATAAAGTTGATATGCCCGACAAAAAGGTACAAGTTTATATTTGATATAAGCATGAGATTTATGAGCCGAATTGGCAAGCCGCTTGGGCTGTTTGATTTTCTTTTGGGTTGGAGAAGGCCTAGAGAGGTGAGTTGTGGTTTTACCGATAGGGCTGTACAAAGGAGGTTATAGCGAAATTTTCCGAAAATTTAAAGTGTTAGAAAATTTTTGAAAATTTTAGTTAGTCGGAATGAATAAATATTTTAGTCGATATTAATTGGTTCAGTTGAAATCGGAAATAAGGGGTAAACAAATCTTATGAATTCCAATAGATAGGGTCGTCCTCTAACTTAGCAATTTCGAGGACGAAATTATTTTAAGTGGGGAAGATTGTAATGACACGCATTGTTAGCCATGGAATAATTAATTAGTTTAAATATATAAATAGTGATTTAGGAAATTTGATTGCCGTTTAATTAAAATAAAGTGGATATTTAATTAATTCAAATAATAGAGTAATATATTTAATTTAGAAATATCAAAAATATTGGAAATCACAGTATTCTGTGAATTGGGTCATCCCTAAGATTTAATTCAGCTTAGAGTTGAATTATACTGACGAATATATTCAATCGACATCAGTTTGAAACGTAGAATTTTAATATAATTAAAATAGAGCTCGAAATGGCGCGGCAGTTCGCTATTTGGCGATTTGAACTTCAACTGAATATACAGAGTTCGTTTTAAATCGGATTTCTGTGAAACAAGAAACGTGTGGAGCTGGTGAAGTATATCTTTCTAGAGGAAGAGAAAAAAGGGAATTTCGTCGTGTAGATTTTGAGATATGTCCAAATCAAATTATCAGAAATGCAGAGCCCTAACCATAACGATTTAATTATATTTTTTATAAGGATTTAAATAGAAATCGAACATCGATATAACTCTGACGATGTAATATCGAGTTGTAAATCCATATAGGAATATTCTAAAGCTGTATGGTATGCCACTATGTATATATATACGATAATATAAATTTATTTATATTTAATATAATTTTATTTAAATATATTTGTATATTTAAATGGGTCATCTAGAGCTTTAAAAATACGCTGTGTTTGCAAACGAAGTCGGAATTCGACGAAACTAATTTTATTGGATTTGCAATGTTAAATTATTGCTAGATGTTAGTTTCCGTGATTTTTAGAGTCACTGTGTGGCCATACGGATTTTTAGAGTGAGAAACAGTCGATATTTTGACAATTAAAAATACGCTGTGTGAGCACACGTAGTCGGAATTCGACGGAACCAATTTCGTTGGGACCATAATGTCGAACTGCAGCTACATGACCATTTTCGCGATTTTTGAATATCGTATGTGATCACATGGATTTTTAGAAGTCAAAAACAAATTAACAAAAAAAGAATATACCGGGAATATTCCCTCTATAAAATATCTAGATATTTATCTTCATTATAAATATCCCCCTAACACTCCTTTCTAACCTAATTCTTTTCTAGACAATGAAAGAACACGCCGCCACATTTTCCATTTTCTGTAAACGATCCACTGTGAAGAAAAATCATGGAAAAGAAAAAAAATCTAAAATCAAGAGAGGTGGGTATTCGGATTCCGGGAGTGTGTAGCTTCCGCCCAGTATGCATTTTGATGTATCCGATGGTGACTCGCATGATTGGGTTCTTCGACAGCGAGTTTAGGGTTCGGGTTCCCTTCAAATCCGTGAGTTTTGAGCTCGAATGGAGGTTGTATTCGGATTCGCGACGGAGTTTGGAGTCGGTGGTGAGTTTCTAGTTAGGAACGGCGCTGATAAATGTCGATATCTGTATTGAATGGGTCGACATCGGATTTCAATAGGATGGTGCGAGCTTTAAAAAAAAGGTATGGGTTGATGCGGTTTTTGGAGGAGACCTCGATGTTGGTTTTTGTTTGAATTTTCGTGAATCAATGAAGGAGGTGGAAGGATGGGAAGTTTCGGCGATGGCTGTGAAGGAGATCGGTTCCTGGAGCGTTGTATTCAGGGAAGAAGAATAGAGCGGGTGGGCTTGAGTATAGTGATGGGCCGAGGGAAAATCAAAGGGGTTTGGGCCATGATTTAGTTGGGCCTGGGTTTTATTTCAAAGGGGGGGTTTTATTAAAGGAGGGGTTTTATTTCAAAGGAGGATGGGCTTTATTTAAAAAAGAGGACGGGCTGGAAGGTTTTAAGGTGGGCTTGCTGATGTGTTAACGGGCCAAGGGATTTAAGGGTCTGATTGACGATCCGTAAGTTGCGTTGGGACCGTATGGACGAGTGCTTCACAATGAAGCTAACTGGAAGTGGATTGGGGCTCGTATGAATTTATGGAAAAATAAACTGTTTGATTCAAATCAAACAAAAATTTATCGTTCTTTAACGATGAACTGCAAATGTGAGTAAATCTCACTAACTCTAAATAGTTTATAATTTCATGACGTATTTTTAGACCTGTTAGAAATTGTCTGATTTACTGTGTGTTGACTGTTTGATTGAACTGCTAGTCAGTTAGTTGAATTTCTATATTGATTCTGTTTAATAGAATATATCATATGGAACTGAAAGTGATGTTATCTATATTGTTTAACATCTGTGATGCAGGGAAACAGGTGGGAGGAATCCAACTGGATTCCTCAACATTTATTTTATTGTGATTCATATATTGTGATATATGATGTGATATATAATCTGTTTCATAATGTGTGTTTAAATGATATCGATCATTGTGGTTTGCTATTTTAAATATCATAAAAAGACCCTGGGATGTAAAAAGAATTATTTCAATGTATATGGAAATAAAGGAATTTTATAAAATCAATCGATTTTATAAAAGGAAATATTTTGAAAATAAAGTTATAAAGGAGAACATTTATTTAGGAAATAAATAGAATAAAGGAATATTTATTTGGGAAAATAAATAGGATTTATAAAAAGGGAAATTAACGAGATAGAAAAGAGTTAGTCGATTAGAGTTTTCAAATAGAAGTCAAATCCAATATAGTTTATTCAAAGGAGTTAGTCAAACATAGTTATTCAGGATAAGTTAGAGAACATTTATTTAGGAAATAAATAGAATAAAGCAATATTTATTTGGGAAAATAAATAGGATTTATAAAAAGGGAAATTAACGAGATAGAAAAGAGTAAGTCGATTAGAGTTATCAAATAGAAGTCAAATCCAATATAGTTTATTCGAAGGAGTTAGTCAAACATAGTTATTCAGGATAAGTTACCATTTAGCACGACTGCTAGCGTAATTTTCAGGGCTGCAGATATCCTACGGCGGTCGGATGTTTCCTGAGGGAATCAGGCGTAACCATTGTGATCGCTGCGATCTAGAGTCAAGCGAATGGAGTTAAATTCAATATTAGTTATTCAAATAGGAGTTAAACAAATAGATTTATCCAGTTAGAGTAAATCAAAATGGAGTTAAACAGAAATTAGAAACTGACTAGAGATTAATAAGTTGAATAGTTTTCTGGGTATCGATCTGATGTTGGTTCCGGCCTTCGGGGTTTATACTTAGAGAATTGTTCTCCTACTAGTTTACAGTCAGGGACTGATAGTTGTGAAATGATAGTGATATGTAAATAACAAATGGAAATGTTTTCCAATGTTAATAACGTATATTTTCTAAACATAGAAATAAGGAAATATATATACACATGGATATATATATATATGATTGATGATTGATTGATAGAATTTCCATTTGGAAATGATATCGTTGTTTGCACACGTGTTTTTCTTTGATAGTTAACTCATCGACTATCGAAGTTTTCGACCATTTTAACGTTGTTAATATGGAGAGACCGGGTTGATTATTATCCGAAGAACCACTCCGTGTTAGCATAAGCGTTGCGAATCATATATGCCAAAGATAATTAAAGACGGAGTAAAGTGCAAGGGCTGTCCTGTTTACAGAATAGTGCCTTCGGTTTATCCAGTCCCAGGACAACTTGTATGGACGAAGGTCTGACAGAGTATATCCGGTAGATCACGTAAGTTGATCATTTCAAACGTATTTACGTTGGTGGTGGAGGAATTAGTTTCTCTTAGCTTTATACCCGTGGTATTTTTGGGGAAATCAATTTGTGATTTGGCGGGTATGACGTTGTGACATTCAAAGTGAATGAAGATTTGATATGAAAAAGATAAGCGTAGCTTCTAGCCTCACATCCGGTAATGACAGAAATCGGGCAGGTAGCATGGCTAAGTCGGTCGTTTCGAAGTAGGGTGTATAATCACCTATCTAGAGAATATTCATTTGCTTCTTTAATCTATCAATGTTGTCCCATATATATATATATATATATATATATATATATATATGGGAACGGTTGCTAATCCCAATCGTTGGTGATGTACATTTGATACACTCAAGCGAAATGAGTGGTCGGTTATGTGTGGCTGAGTTGCAAGATGTTCTTGTTGAACTCCAGTGTATCATTCCTAGAGTACACTGATCGGAAGGTGGTCCCATACCTTGTCATTGTTGGAAATCCATTACCCAATACGTGCTTGCGGTTTCGATTGTATACTATATGTAGAACGTGAGATGAAAGCGTTTCTGCTAAATAGATATCTATTTGTACATAGACATTATTATAATATCAAATGGTTTTTGATATAAAGATATTTTGGATTCTCATAAGGGAAAAACCCGTTCCGTTATACCGCGTGGTCTTATGAGATATCGTTTACTTGTTCAAACTGTTTAAAACTGTTTTACTTATACCAGTCCCATTACTGACCCGGAGTTTATTTTGTTTTGTTTCCCTAAACTCTTGGGTGCCTAAATTTGTATGGGCAGTCAAGTAGTCGAGACTTTACAGATACACTTGAAGAGCTTGGAGCAGGAGGCTTAAAGATTCTATAGCTATTATTATTTCCGCTGTTGTTGTAAGTGATGTACTTTGATAATGATGTATATTTAAATACAGATGTATATTTCAAGTTATGTTATATATATATATATATTATATGTTATTCGTCCGTTGTGGGGTTCATGTTTACTTTGATGATGATGTTCTTCTTCTATTCTATAAAGTTTCTATCTTATCTATTCTCACTCTCTATCTTTTTTCTATTAATTTCTTGAATTTCGAGTGCAATTTGGGGTTGGACCTGTGTTATTTGGTCAGCTCAAATTGGTCCGGATTTTCGGGTCATTACCCTCTCTATGCTCCTGATGAATGGTAGCTTAACTGGTTTTGTGATGCTTTTCATGTCTGTGCTATGCTATGTCTCTTTGACCTACTTTGACAATACACACACATCTTTCTTATAATTTTTTCGCAGTGATCATGCGTTAACGTCGTATCACGAGGCGTTCATTCGCATGTTAATATCGTATCGTAAGGCGCTTGTTCGTACATTAATCTCGAGGAGTTCGCTTGTTAACGTTGTATTACGGTTAGTCTTGTTTTGTTCTTATCAAGTCGGGATTATACAGCCCTTGGTATTTGATTTGGTTGTTTAGTCTTTAGTTGTTTTAACTTTGGCAAGTCAACCGTTTAGATTTTTTATTAAATATCCTGCTTTATTTTTTTGGGGTATTTTCGTGATGCATTTTTATGTGCGCCCCCATGGGAGGACTTGGGCTCTAGTGTAGAATCTGAACTTAGCTTCATTTGACTTGGTTAACAACAAAGAACAAGAACAGACACCCCCATACGGCTAAGATTTCTGCTTTTGTACTCTTGGCTTTATTTGACTTGGTTAACAACAAAGAACAAGAGTGGGTACCCCCATACGACTAGGATTTCTGCTGTTGTAATCCATCCTTGGCTCTGTTTGACTTGCTTAATACTAGAGACAAGGATGGCCACCTCCTTTCGGTCGGGTTTCTGTTTTGTGCTGGTCTTTCCAGCATGTTTAATCCTTTCCCATTTTATGCTTCATCCGAGGGGCGGACACTAATTCATCCCATCGAGCTTTAAATCCTAAGGGAAAATTTTGTGTCTTTTACCTACCAAGGTAGGTGCTTCTTGAAATTGGCAATTTTTACGTTTCGGGACATGTCGGTTTTTCTGACTTTGTGCTTTGACCAAGGACACAGACGTTGGTTCACCTCATTGAGTTTTTTTTTCTCAAGTTGGAAAACCCATGTCTAGCACCTAGGAAGGTCACCTAAGAAGGTGCTTCTTCGGTGGGCTTAGCGGTTTTATCCATGGGACTTTTGAGTTGCTTTTTCTCCAGCATTGACTCTTTTAATGTGGCACCAAGCTTTTGTTGGTCCTATGTTGAGAGGTACAGTGTCTCCTGATGGAAGCTGGAATTCCTCGAGTTAGTGCTTCCTACTCGCTCATTTGCCTACACAAGGAAGTCAACTTTTAGTAGAGGGTTGTGAATGAGTGTCTTGTACACGTAATTAGGATTTTCGTATTCAGTTACTTCATGTACATCATTAAAAATGCGAAAATTTTATGAATCTTTATGACATGTTCTATGTATTTGAATAACATGCTATAAGAAATAACGATGGATATGCTCGTGGAATCTGGTTCTCGTCTGTGGTGGCCAATTTGAAAGTTCCGTCCTGGAGTTTCTGTCTTATAACATAAGGTCCTTCCCAATTGGGCTCGAAGACTCCAGCACCGATCATTATCTTTTTCAGAACGAGGTCCCCGATTACAAAAGCTCTATGCTTGACTTTTGAATTGAAGTGCTTGGCCACCCTTCTTTGGTGCGCGGCTACTCTGAGTTCCGCTTCCTTTCTTCTTTCCTCGAGTTAGTCGAGGGCTTAGAGCTATAGCTCCTCATTTTCTTTAGGGTCAAAATGTATCCTTCGGTGGGTAGGGACTTCCAACTCCACCGGTATCATAGCTTCAGAGCCATAGGATAAAGAAAAGGGAGTATGCCCTATTGCAGTTCTGTGCGTAGTACGATATGCCCATAATGCCAATGGGAGTTCATCTACCCATCCACCCTTAGCCTTTTCTAGTCGCTTCTTAATGGTAGTCTTAATGATTTTATTTACTGCCTCCACCTGCCCGTTTTCCTGTGGATGAGCGACCGCTGAAAAGCTTTTTTGGATTTTAAACTTGGCGAAAAAGCTTTGGAACTCTTCGCTTTCAAACTGGGTTCCGTTGTTCGTGATTATCTTTTGTGGCACCCTGAACCTACATATGATATTTTTTAAGACAAAGTTAATAATCTTCTTTGAAGTTATAGTGGCCAATGGTTCTACTTCAGCACATTTCGTAAAGTAGTCAACAGCAACAATTGCGTATTTGAAACCGGAATTTGCGGTGGGAAGAGATCCTATGAGGTCGATGCCCCAGATAGCAAATGGCCATGGGCTGACCGTGTGGGTTATAGTTGTGGATGGCATCCTTGGGATTTTGGCAAATCTTTGGCACCTGTAACATTTTTTGGTGTAAGCCGCGGAATCTTTGTTGATATCTGGCCAGAAGTAACCATATCGTAGGATCTTCTTGGCCAAAGTTTGTCCTCCGGTGTGTCCTCCGCATTCCCCTTCGTGTAGTTCTGCCATAAATGCCTTAGACTTCTTTTCTGTAACACAACGAATTAAAGGTGTAGAAAATCCCCATTTATACAGTCGTCCATCTTGAATAAGGTATAAAGGAGCTTTTCGTAAGATCTTTCTTCGGAGTTTAGTTTCAACTGGGAGTGCCCCAGTCGCAAGGTATTCTTTAATTGGCGACATCCATGAATTTGATTCATCAGTTGTTTCCATGATCCAATCTATTTCGGTCTGCTTTGTACTTGGACTGGAAAGGACCTCCATCGGGACTAACCCCATTAGCTGTGCATCTCCTGTGCTCGCGTATTTGGCTAATGCATCAGCTTTAGTATTTTCTTCCCTAGGAATTTGAGATATGGTGTAATGCTCGAAGGCTTCCAACAGTTCTAAGGCTTTTGTAAGATAATATGGAAAGTTCCCCATTTTTGCTTGGAATTCCCCCAGAATCTGGCATACTACGACCTGGGAATCACTGAAGATTTGTATAGTTTTTATTTGCAATTCTTTCGCTAGCTTTATTCCTGCGATGAGGGCTTCGTATTCGGCCTCGTTGTTTGAAGTGAATTCTAACCTTAGTGCATAGCATAAGGATCTTCCCTCAGGGGTCTCGAGAACTACCCCTGCCCCCGAACAACGGTCGTTCGACGCCCCATTTACAAATAGCTTCCACTGAATATTTATTTCGACAGCATCTTGCTCCTTTACCTCCTCCCGTTTGGTAAATTCCGCGATGAAGTCGGCAAGCGCTTGTCTGTTGATCGCTTTTTGGGGACGATTTGTAATGTCGTACTGACTAAGCTCTATATTCCATTTTAATAATCTCTCGGAGGTTTCTGGTCGGGACAGGACTTGCCTCAGAGGTTGATCTGTGAGCACCTTGATGGGATGAGCTTGGAAGTAGGGACGAAGCATCTTTGATGCAATGAGCAAACAATAACCAAGTTTTTCAAGTTTTGGATAATTAAGCTCCGCTCCGGATAACCTCTTACTAATGTAATAGACTGGTTTTTGTATCTTCAAGTCTTCTCTGATCAGTGCTGCGCTTAGAGCATGGACAGAGACCGCCAGGTATAAGAACAAGTTTTCCCCTTCACTAGGCTTTGACAGCATGGGTTGTGTTTCCAGATGTTGAATCAGTTCTTCGAAGGCTTTCTGGCATTCAAGGGTCCACTATAACACCCCACGTCCATTAATGTCACTCACAAAGGGAATGCATTAACTTCGATGGAGCGTTTTAAGTAAGTATAGAACAGAAACTTAACAACAAGACAGATATAAATAGTACTCAAAGATTTAAAACTTTATTTCATTGCAGCGGAAAACACATATGTTTGCTTACATCATCAAAAACCAGAGTCAAAGTACATAATATCAATCTTGACTACCAAAAGTACATAAACTGAAAGGCATAATCCCCAATACAAAATAGCCATAAATAAAAGAGAAGTTGAACTTTACTTCAGCGATCCAAGTGATCTTCTAAAAGTAGTCCAAGATCAAGCTCCACTGGTGCTAGTTCCAACCTGAGCACCTGGGGGGGAGGAAAGGAAGGAAAGAGGAGGAAACAAAGGGGGTCAGACATAAAGTCTGGCGAGTGCGATAATTTTAACAATATAATTAACAAAGTAACTAGGCTAAGGCATAAGTTGGAAAATAAGGAAATGACCATGAATCATTGAATATGGCAGAGTAAATAAGGAAACAAGATGAACAATGATATCGTTAAAGCGCACCTAACCCACTGTAACATAATTACTAAACTACACCAACACTATAGGATAATTGCTATACTGCACCACCACTAGTCACCCTAAGGTTGATCCCGCCTACAGAACTTAATAATGATATTGGTAGTTTCGTGCACCCCTAGCTGCCTTCATAGGTGCCACCTGCACCTATCTCCACTAGGTATACCCACTACCCCCAAGCGTTCGGCTCCCTAAATCGTAGATACCCATGCTGGCCCCATAGTGGGGTGTATCACTCCCCAAAGTGGAAACCCGATACAACCAACAATGCACGGCTTATACCTACGCGATGCAACAACGTCTTACCTACTAGCCCGGGTCCACACACGCATATGAACCCGTTGGACTTGCGTTGCCACCACTAACTCGGTTTGGCCTCTTATAATCAAGCCCAGTATGCGTGTCCCGTCCTCGACTTGGGTCGAGCCCACAAATATACGTATGGGTTACTGGTTGAAATGGGCCCCCATTATTAGACACAAGCTATCCACCTAAGCTTGGTCCCCTCTAGTACATCCCACTTAACCCACTTCTTATTCATGTTTCAGTTACATGTTTCAATTTAGGTTAAGTGTTTCTAATCGTATTTCCAAATGCCACCCAAGGCACCCACTAGATTCCACATGCCACCCAAGGCACCCACTTAATCCCTCATGTCCACTACACGTTTATCTGGTTAAGTGTTTCTTAATTCATTAAGACCGTAACCTCATAAAGACCTCTCACATTAGACTGGCATTTGTGGCAGCCGGATTTGTCGGGAGGGTCCGGGCAATCACACACCACAAAAGAGCCTAACCTCGTGCCTTTACAATTTTTACGTATTTAATTTATGCCTAAGACCTCTCACATTAGACTGGCTTTTGTGGCAGCTGGATTTGCCGGGCGGGTCCGGGCAGTCTTACACCACAAAAGAGCCTAACCTCGTGTCTTAGACGATTAATTACTCCTAATTAATCATTCCCCAATTTGAATTACTTTCCCTATTCAAATTATCAATCAATTCCAAATTTAACGATGTCCATAATTGACTCAATTATGTCCATCCATTTATGGTATGTAAAATCATACCAATTTTCACCACAACTTATTTTATGCCTTTTAAGGCATTTATACCAATTAAATCTTTTAATATTATCCCCTTTACCCCCACGTTGTACGTTTGTTCGTTTAACGTAAAATATACGTTAGACTCGAATAGTCTAACTTATGGAACAAAGAGAAAACATCACAATATACACATAATGAAAACATAGATCTAAACATAGGGATGAACTTGCATATGTGCATAATGTTCTACATCTAAAACTTGCATAGGCCAAAGTTACAACTTGCACAAACAACATATGTCATGGATCCAAATCTAAAGTGTGAACTTGCATAAATCATGTATGTCATAGATCTACATCTAAAGGTGTAAACTTGCATAGGCAATAACCCTAAACTTGCATAACATGATTCATACCCCAAACTCATATATTTATAGAAACTTGCATATGTGACTTATGCATCATAACAATGGTGTAAACTTGCATCTAACATGTAAAATATCATGTAGAATTTAGCATATAACTCACCCATGTCATAGCCTAACTTTTAATCAAATTTTCACATAAACTAGATGTCATAACCATGTAAGGTCACATATAATTTTACCCAACTTGTATATGATTCATGTTTAAATAAAAATCTAAACTTGCATACATATGATTTATCATATGAATCGACATCACCAAACTAGCATATGAAACATGATGATTTGGTTATATATAAAATTACAACATAGAAGATAGCAACATAACTTTACATCATAAATGATAGCATCACAACATAACGTCATAGAGATTTCAACACAATTCTACAACATAATTACAACATGTGATCAATAATTCACATCACATCCATACAATCCGCATCATAACTTAATCCAATTAAATTACTAATTATTTTATTAAAACTATCGAACTCACAACTCAAAAGCGGTCTTGAGTTCTGAATTCTGATTTCTGAAGTTGTATTAGCTCTCCTTTGAAGAAGATTTGTTGTTAGGTTCGAATAGAACTGATTTGATTTGCTGTTCTTCCTCTCTAATTGGTGGCGGCTACTCTAGGATTCAAGATGACAGCATGACGGCCATAGTTTTAGTTTTAATTCTGATTTAGGGTTTGAGTCTATTGGTCTTTTTATAGAGCTTTGAATTAATTTAAGCCGCCGGATCACTCTAGGATCTATCTAGGCCTTAGAAACCAAGAAATGATGTCAACAGACCAACCAGAAATCGCCACCTAAGCCTAAAACATAAAATTTCGTCATAGACCATTTAGGGCCGACGGGACCAATTCCAAACCTCCTGAGTCGACCCAGGGGTCGACCCAGCGATACTCGGGTCGACCTATAAAATAGGTCGGTTTGGTGTTTTGCCTTCCCGCTTCCGCTGTTTTGAATTTTTTTCTTAAATTTTAGGTTGAATTTTATTTTATTTTTTATAAATATATCTATATATATTTCTATCTTCCTAATTAATCATTTTCACACTAAACTACTTTTTGAACCACGTTCACACTAAGCCGCTTTTTAGCCATTCCCCTAAAACAAAAATATGGCGTTGGCGGTGATCGAACTCTGTACCTCTTGTATGCAAGTCACATGTTCCAACCAAATGAGCTACTTAGTTTTGCTTACAAACCTTAGAACAATGCTAAATATTTATTCTTTAATTTAGTTAATTCGATTATTCAAAAATCCAGGGTGTAACATTCTCCCCTCCTTAAAGGATTTCGCCCCCGAAATCTCCAAGTTAAGGAGAATGCATATCCTAACATCCAAACAACCATTTACTCAACCATCAAACACAGGCATCCATTGTCCTTATAGAATTTCTAATGTTGTATGAACATATGCAAAAAGTGCATGTATATGTTCCTTATCTAATGCAAAATCAGGCGGTCTACTGATTCAGTTGACCTCCTTAATGCAAACCATGATAGTGCCATGCATCCATTATGTATGCAAAAGAACCCTGTCAATACATATTATTTCTACATGTGTACACAACCATTCACCAAAATGCAACATCCATATGATAGCACAACCATTATACATCCATTAGCTTAAATATGCACACACATTTATATGCAATATGAAGTGATTGAGCCGATCTAGTGCCTAAAGTGTGTGTATATGCATCCACGAGCAACCACTAGCAAACACTTGCATCCACATGCATCCATCATACATAACATGTCTCAAACACATGTTTCAATCATAGGACTACCCTATCTAAAGGTCAAAGGTACTAACGAGAGGACATACTAAGGATAAGATAAGTATAAGGTAAGGATAAAGGAGAAACTAAAAGACATGCCCTCGAAAAGAAAAGGGTATAATGAACGCATCTTCTCTTCCGTCTCCCAAGTAGCATTGCTCTCATCATCTCCCCATTGCACTTTGACTAGCTTGACCTCTCGATTCCTCAACTTCTTAACCTCCGACCCAAGAATGCACGTAGGAGCTCGCCGAATCGTCGCATCACGCTCTATCTCTACCTCTCTAAGCAAGCTCGGCTCTACCACTTCCGCGGTCTCGTGCAAACACTTCCTCAAATGTGACACATGGAATACATCGTGTACGCCACTAAGTCTCTCAGGTAACTCCACTCTATACGCCATCTACCCAATCCTCTCCTTAATAGGAAATGGCCCTACGAACCTTGGTGCTAACTTCCCAACGGACCCAAAGCGAATGACGTTCCATAATGGAGACACCTTGACAAAGACCATGTCCTCAATATCAAACTCAAGATCTATCCTCCTCTTGTCCGCATAAGATTTCTGCCTATCTTGCACTGTCTTCAACCTCCTTC
The DNA here is from genome assembly GCA_030737875.1 of Allium sativum. Classification (NCBI taxonomy): domain Eukaryota; kingdom Viridiplantae; phylum Streptophyta; class Magnoliopsida; order Asparagales; family Amaryllidaceae; genus Allium; species Allium sativum. The sequence goes on along the minus strand of CM060909.1, from coordinate 1,053,280,971 downwards.
GAATCAAATCGATCTTTTCCGAAGTCTCTCTAATCATATCGGGCCCAAGTAAGATCTTATCTATAGACTCCCACCAACATGTAGGCGAACGACACGGTCGTCCATAAAGAGCCTCAAACGGTGCCATGCCAATGCTAGACTGAAAGCTGTTATCATATGCGAACTCCACCAATGGAAGATGTTCCTCCCATGTACCTCCGAAATCTAAGACACACAACCTCAATAGGTCCTCTAGAATACGATTCACCCTCTCGGTATGGCCATCCGTCGGAGGATGATATGCGTTGCTCAAACATAACTGAGTCCCTACCGCCTCTTGCAAGCTCTTCCAAAATTCGCTAGTAAAGATAGGATCGCGGTCGCTCACAATGCTAGAAGGAACACCGTGCAAACGAACTATTTCTCGAATGTATACGGAGGCTAACCATGGAGCAGTCCTCTTACTCTTCACGGGAATGAAATGGGCGCTCTTAGTAAGTCTGTCTACCACAACCCAAATCCCCGTATTACCCTTCCTCGGTCTTGGTAATCCGTCAACAAAGTCCATCGAAACACTTTCCCACTTCCAATGTGGGACCTCCAATGGGTGAAGCAATCCACTGGGCTTCTTTTGCTCTGCTTTTACTTGTTGGCACACCAAGCATCTAGCAACAAACTCTGCCACGTCCTTCTTTATACCGGGCCAAAAGTAAACTCGTCTCATGTCCGTATACATCTTGTCCCCGCCGAGATGGATGGTCATCTTCGAATGATGTGCATCATCAAGGATGGTCTTCCTCAAGTTCTCGTCCTTTGGTACACAAAGTCTACCGTCCCTACGTAACCAACCCTTATCATCTAGGGTATACCTACGAAGATGGCTCGATGACTCCCCTCTTTTGAGCTTTTCTACTAACTCAACCAACTGTGGGTCGTCTCGCTGTGCCTCGCCAATCCATCCCAAAAGCGTAGGTCTGATCTCTAAGGATGCTAGCAAACCGGGTACAAAGTCAACGGAAGGTTTAAAGTCAAATGTAGAGATGAACTCTAAGCTTCGCCTCTCAACAAACAACGGACTCAAGCACAACCTCTTTCTACTTAAGGTGTCTGTCACCACGTTACCCTTGCCAAGGGTATATGCTATCTCGAAGTCGTAGGATGCTAAGAATTCCATCCACCTTTGCTGCCTTAAGTTCAAGTCCTTCTGAGAGAATAAGCATTTTAGCGATTTGTGGTCAGTGAATAATTCGAATTTCTCGCCAAGAAGATAATGACGCCAAGACTTAAGCGCAAAGACAATAGCGGCCAACTCTAGGTCATGTGAAGGGTAATTTCTCTCATGCACTCTCAACTGCCTTCCACCATAGGTTATTACCCTTCCCTCTTGCATTAAGACTGCGCCTAGTCCTGTCCTACAAGCATCGGTATAAACAGTAAATGGCTTACTCCCATCTGGCAAAACTAAGACTGGGGCTGTGGTCAAAGCTCTCTTTAGACGTTGGAACACATCATCACAATCTTCGTCCCATGTGAAAACTAAGTTCTTCTTCGTTAAGCGTGTTAATGGGGCTGATATCTTTGCGAAGTCTTTGATAAACTTCCTATAGTAGCCAGCCAACCCTAAGAAACTCCTCACCTCGGTAGCATTTTTAGGAACCTTCCAATCTTGGATGGTCACTACCTTCGCGGGATCCACAGCTATCCCTTCTTTCGAAACCACATGCCCTAAGAATCGCACTTCCTTCCTCCAAAAGTGACATTTAGAAAATTTAGCTTTAAGGCTATGCGCTCGAAGGGTCTCCAATACTTCCCTAAGATGTAGGGCATGCTCTTCCTCGCTCTTAGAAAAGACCAAAATGTCATCCACAAAGACCACCACGAATTTATTAAGGTACTCCCTAAACACCCTACTCATCAAGTCAAAAAAGTATGCGGGGGCGTTTGTCAAACCGAAGGGCATTACAAGCCACTCGAAGAAACCATCTGGAGTCCTAAAGGCAGTCTTGTCTATGCTATCCTCAGCCACTCTCAACTGATGGAAACTAGTGGCTAAGTCCAACTGCGAAAACACTGAGGCGCCAACTAACTGATCGAAGAGATCGTCAATCCTTGGCAGTGGGTGTCTATTCTTCTTAGTAAGCTTATTAAGTTCTCTATAGTCCACACAAAGTCTAAGGGACCCATCCGCCTTCGTGGCAAACACTACTGGTGCACCCCACTCCGATTACTACGTCTGATGAACTCCTTTTCAAGCAATTCCTTCACTTGCTTACTGAGTTCTCTTCTCTCTCTTGGAGCCATGTGGTGCACTAGTAATGCAACTGGCTTTACATTATCTACTAGATATATCCGAAAGTCTATCTCACGTTTTGGGGGTAAACCCTCACCTCATCGAAGACGTCAGCATATTCACGGACTATGGGAACAGAATGTAAATCATCATCAGATGCGTCAAGGGACTCTAGGTAGCTAAGCATTACTGGACCTCTAGGGTCACAAGAAATATCAAGGGTCTTTCCAAAACGAGTCAACAATCTAACTACCCTTCTTTCACAATCTAGGATGGCCCCATATCTAGTTAGCCAATCCATACCTAGAATTAAACCGTTGCCCATGAAGCCAAGAACAAAAGCGTTGCACTCAAACTCAACGCCCAAGATAAACACTCTCAAATCCTGACAAATCATAGAAAGATGAGTCGAACCACCGATAGGATTTGAGACTACTAAGGGATCAGTAACTAGACTAGTATCAAGGTGCAGTGTTTCAACTAATGATGTAGAAATAAACGAATGTGATGCACCAGAATCGAATAAAGTACGGACAGGATGATTAAACAGAAAAACTAAACTTTCAACGGAAATTGCTCTACCTCGTTCTTGTTGCGGTGGGACCACGAGAGACTGAACTTGTCCCCTTGCCTGCCCTGGTGCCATAAGAGCTTGCACCTGTCCTCCCGAGGTAGACCCTGCCCTCTACCCTTTCTTTGGGAAGTCCTTAATAAGATGTCCCGCCTCGCCACAGTGGAAACAACCAGTCTTCTTTTTCTTCCTACAATCTTTGCTTAGATGGTTGGGTGTCCCACAGTTAAAGCATCTTTTCTTTCCCTTAGCATTGTTTCCTTTGCCACCTTTCTTGTTCTGTTGTTGTTGTTGCGGCTTCTTTTGATCCACTTTCTTCTCGGGTGCCTTATTAGCATTGGCGCTCTTCTCCTCTTCATGCATGAGCACCATGTCAACTAGTCGTTCGAAGGTAGTCCCCATGGGAATGTGGGTCATAGCTAACCCATGAAGTGGCTCGTTTAAACCCTTAACAAATCTTAGAGCCTTCTTTTCTGGAGTATTCACCAAGTCCAAGCCAAATCTTGCCAATTGGTTGAATTTGTTGATGTACTCTTTCACCGATAAATTCCCTTGCTTCAGTGCCATAAACCTTTCCATGTACAGATTCTCTTCAGCCCGCGAGAGAAACTTCGCCTCAAACCTCTGCCTAAAATCTAGCCATGTATCGACTGGACGTCCCCCATTAGTGACCTCCCACCAAAATGAGGCCTCATCCTTCATTAGCCAGGCAGCTAACTAGGCCTTTCTTCCATCATCCACTTCAAAGATTCCAAATAATTCTTCCACCACCTTTAGCCAGTTTCGAGCTTCAACAAATGTCTTTGTTCCGTGAAAAGGTTTTCCACCTATTGCCCGAAAGTCCTTACATATCTTAGCAAAAGTATCGACGCGAGGAGGAGGGGGAGGAGGAGGAAGAGCATTTGCTAGACCTGCGGTGGTGGCCCTAGCCTCGAGATATTGACGAAACCAACCGGGTACATGAACACTCTCTGGCATCTCAGATGCTTAAGACATGCTGAAACGAAAAAGGAAAGACTCAATATAAAAGAACCGAGAGAAAGATATATGGCTCTTGGGGTTATGCTTTCTAAAATATACTTTTCTCTTGAAAATACTTTCCTTAAAACATACTTTTGAAGGTACTTCTTTATAAAATTGTTTTTGAAAAACAACTTTTCAAAATTCATATATGTTCTGGTAACCTTCAGGTCTGATACCATATGTAACACCCCATATCCATTAATGTCACTCACAAAGGGAATGCATTAACTTCTATGGAGCATTTTAAGTAAGTATAGAACAAAAACTTAACAACAAGACAGATATAAATAGTACTCAAAGATTTAAAACTTTATTTCATTGCAGCGGAAAACACATATGTTTGCTTACATCATCAAAAACCAGAGTCAAAGTACATAATATCCATCTTGATTACCAAAAGTACATAAACTGAAAGACATAATCCCCAATACAAAATAGCCATAAATAAAAGAGAAGTTGAACTTTACTTCAGCGATCCAAGTAATCTTCTAAAAGCAGTCCAAGATCAAGCTCCACTGGTGCTAGTTCCAACCTGAGCACCTTGGGGGGGGGAGGAAGGAAAGAGGAGGGAACAAAGGGGGTCAGACATAAAGTCTGGCGAGTGCGATAATTTTAACAATATAATTAACAAAGTAACTAGGCTAAGGCATAATTTGGAAAATAAGGAAATGACCATGAACCATTGAATATGGCAGAGTAAATAGGGAAACAAGATGAACAACGATATTGTTAAAGTGCACCTAACCCACTATAAGATAATTACTAAACTACACCAACACTATAGGATAATTGCTATAATGCACCACCACTAGTCACCCTAAGGTTGATCCCGCCTACAGAACTTAATAAGGATATTGGTAGTTTCGTGCACCCCTAGCTGCCTTCATAGGTGCCGCCTGCCCCTATCTCCACTAGGTGTACCCACTACCGCCAAGCGATCGGCTCCCTAACTCGTAGAAACCCGTGTTAACCCCCACAGTGGGGTGTAACACTCCCCAAAGTGGCAACCCGATACAACCAACAATGCACGGCTTATACCTACACGATGCAACAACGTCTTACCTACCAGCCCGGGTCCACACACGCATATGAACCCGTTGGACTTGCGTTGCCACCGCTAACCCGGTTTGGCCTCTTACAATCAAGCCCAGTATGCGTGTCCCGTCCTTGACTTGGGTCGAGCCCACAAAGATACGTATGGGTTACTGGTTGAAATGGGCCCCCATTACTTGACACAAGTTATCCACCTAAGCTTGGTCCCCTCTAGTACATCCCACTTGACCCGCTTTTTATTCATGTTTCAATTTAGGTTAAGTGTTTCTAATCGTATTTCCAAATGCCACCCAAGGCACCCACTAGATTCCACATGCCACCCAAGGCACCCACTTAACCCCCTCATGTCCACCACATGTTTATCTGGTAAAGTGTTTCTTAATTCATTAAGACTGTAACCTCATAAAGACCTCTCACATTAGACTGGCATTTGTGGCAGCTGGATTTACCGGACGGGTCCGGGAGTCTTACACCACAAAAGAGCCTAACCTCGTGTCTTTACAATTGTTATGTATTTAATTTATGCCTAAGACCTCTCACATTAGACTGGATTTTGTGGCAGCTGGATTTGCCGGGAGGGTCCGGGCAGTCTTACACCACAAAAGAGCCTAACCTCGTGTCTTAGACGATTAATTACTCCTAATTAATCATTCCCCAATTTGAATTACTTTCCCTATTCAAATTATCAATCAATTCCAAATTTAACGATGTCCATAATTGACTCAATTATGTCCATCCATTTATGGTATGCAAAATCATACCAATTTTCACTACAACTTATTTTATGCCTTTTAAGGCATTTATACCAATTAAATCTTTTAATATTATCCCCTTTACCCCCACGTTGTACGTTTGTTCGTTTAACGTAAAATATACGTTAGACTCGAATAGTCTAACTTATGGAACAAAGAGAAAACATCACAATATACACATAATGAAAACATAGATCTAAACATAGGGATGAACTTGCATATGTGAATAATGTTCTACATCTAAAACTTGCATAGGCCAAAGTTACAACTTGCACAAACAACATATGTCATGGATCCAAATCTAAAGGTGTGAACTTGCATAAATCATGTATGTCATAGTTCTACATCTAAAGGTCTAAACTTGCGTAGGCAATAACCCTAAACTTGCATAACATGATTCATACCCCAAACTCATATATTTATAGAAACTTGCATACGTGACTTATGCATCATAACAATGGTGTAAACTTGCATCTAACATGTAAAATATCATGTAGAATTTAGCATATAACTCACCCATGTCACAGCCTAACTTTTAATCAAATTTTCACATAAACTAGTTGTCATAACCATGTAAGGTCACATATAATTTTACCCAACTTGTATATGATTCATGTTTAAATAAAAATCTAAACTTGCATACATATGATTTATCATATGAATCAACATCACCAAACTAGCATATGAAACATGATGATTTGGTTATATATAAAATTACAACATAGAAGATAGCAACATAACTTTACATCATAAATGATAGCATCACAACATAACGTCATAGAGATTTCAACACAATTCTACAACATAATTACAACATGTGATCAATAATTCACATCACATCCATACAATCCGCATCATAACTTAATCCAATTAAATTACTAATTATTTTATTAAAACTATCTAACTCACAACTCAAAAGCGGTCTTGAGTTCTGAATTCTGAATTCTGATTTCTGAAGTTGTATTAGCTGTCCTTTGAAGAAGATTCGTTGTTAGGGTTGAATAGAACTGATTTGAGTTGTTGTTCTTCCTCTCTAATTGGTGGCGGCTACTCTAGAATTCAAGACGACAGCATGACGGCCATAGTTTTAGTTTTAATTCTGATTTAGGGTTTGAGTCTATGGGTCTTTTTATATAGCTTTGAATTAATTTAAGCCGTCAGATCACTCTAGGATCTATCTAGGCCTTAGAAACCAAGAAATGATGTCAACAGACCAACCAGAAATCGCCACCTAAGCCCTAAAACATAAAATTTCTCCATAGACCATTTAGGGCCGACGGGACCAATTCCAAACCTCCTGAGTCGAACCTGGGGTCGACCCAGCAGGTCTCGGGTAGGTCGACCCATAAAATAGGCTGGTTTGGTGTTTTGCCTTCCCGCTTCCACTGTTTTGAATTTTTTTCTTAAATTTTAGTTTGAATTTTATTTTATTTTTTATAAATATATCTATATATATTTCTATCTTCCTAATTAACCATTTTCACACTAAACTACTTTTTGAACCGCGTTCACACTAAGCCGCTTTTTAGCCATTCCCGTAATACAAAAATATGGCATTGGCGGGGATCGAACTATGTACCTCTTGTATGCAAGTCACATGTTCCAACCAAATGAGCTACTTAGTCTTTTGCTTACAAACCTTAGGACAATGCTAAACATTTATTCTTTAATTTAGTTAATTCGATTATTCAAAAATCTGTGGTGTTACATCCATTGTATCTCCTTTTTTCCTTTCCTGAGGGCATCAAAGAATGGAGGACATCTGTACGTTGCTCTAGATATGAAGCGATTTAAAGGTGCGATCTTTCCATTCAAACACTGAAGCTCCTTCTTAGTTCCTGGGGCACACATTTCTTTCAGAGCTGATATTTTGGCTGGTTTAGCCTCTATACCTCTAGCGTTCAACTTGCCTGAGCCAACACCAAAACTACATTTCAAAGGGTTCAACTTCATGCCATATTGTCATAAGACGTCGAACATTCGGGCTAGGTCCTCCAAATGGCCTATTGCTTTTTTCGAACAACATTTCATCGACATAGACTTCCATCGTCCTGCCAATTTGTTTCTTGAACATAGCATTTAACAGTCGCTGGTAGGTTGCTCCTGCATTTTTTAGACCAAATGGCATTAACTTATAGCAATATAGGCCAAGATCGGTAATGAAGCTGTGTTTTCCTGGTCTGGACCATACAACGTAACTTGATTGTAGCCGGAATATGCATCCATGAAAGATAACAACTCATGGCCGACCGTGGAATCCACCAGTTGGTTGATTCTGGGGAGAGGGAAACTATCTTTCGGACAAGATTTATTTAGGTCTGAATAATCCACACAGACCCGCCATTTGCCGTTTGATTTCTTCACGAGCACGGGGTTGGATAACCATTTCGGATATGTAGATTCTCTAATAAAACCGTTTTCCATTAATCTGTCGACTTCTTCTTTTAAGGCGCGCGATCTCTCCGGCCTCTGGGTTCTCCTCTTTTGCTTAATAGTCGGAATACATGGGTCAATGTATAGCTTATGAACTGCAACATCCAAAGATATCCTGCACATGTCAGAATGGTTCCATGCGAACAAATCTAAGTTAGTTCTCAGAAAGGCAATCAATTGGTTTTTCAATTCAGTGTTCAGCCGAGATCCTATATTCAACACACGGTTTGGGTCCTTTGGATTTACAGCTATAGGAATCGTGTCTTCGGCCGAGGTCGCCCTTTCGTCCTCTGCACTGGCTTCTCTATGATCGATCTCTTTTTGCATCCCGCTATGCTCACCAATGCACGGACCTGTCTTTAGTTGCTATATGGGGGAATTTTGGATGCGAGGGAGAACCTTCGCATCCTTTCCTGATTCATTTCTCTTGGCCTCCTTCAGTTCTGTCACATAGCAGTCCCTTGTAGCAATTTGATCGCCCTTGATTACTCCGATTCCCCTTTCGATTGGAAACTTCATAATCAAACACCAAGGAGCTAAAGTGATCTTGAAACCCGAAAGAGCCGGTCTCCCTAGAAATGCATTGTAAGACGAGAACTCGTCTATTATGACAAAGGTCTATACCATGGAAACTCGACGCTCCCTGTCTGCCAATTCGACAGGAAAATCTATCATTCTGATGGGTTGTGTAGGTTGACCTGTGAAACCGTGGATCTTATGTGGGTACGCGCGCACTTTTACCATGGAGAGATTCATCTTTTGGAAAGTATTTATAAAGATCACATTGACTGATGCCCCGGTGTCGACTAGGACCCTTTTTACCACTGCAGGCCCAAGATCGATCGTGATCACCATGGCATCAGTTGGCGTAATTAAGCCTTCTGCATCCTTATCTCTGAATATCACATCCTCGGTTGAAGTTTTGTGCATTTTCGTCAGAAGCTCGTTGTTCAAGATCGTGCATACTTCCTCTCCCGTGACATCCTTCAATTCATTAGTGTATCTTTCCATATCTGCCCAACTGCTCCCGGCCGGGTAGGGACCACCAAATATCATATTGATTACTGGCCTTGAGTCAATAGACATTTGGTCCTCTTCACTCGAGTTGGGTTGGCTAGCCGCGTTGTTATGCCCCTGCGCAGCTGGAGTGCTTTAGGGATTTTTCACATACTACTGAAGTCGGTTCTTCCTGATGAGCTCCTCAATCAAATTCTTCAGGTGCCGGTATTTGTTAGTGCTGTCTCCTGGCTAGCTATGGAAACGGCAAAAATTTTCAGAATTTGCCTGCTTCTCAGTTACCTTCTGCGGCTTCATCTGAGGGAAAAGGCCTGAGTCTTTCGCGGCTTGGTAAATCCTTTCTGGGGTTTCATTCAGGAGGTTTAGCTCATATGGTTTGTACATACGTGTCTTCTTATAAGCTTTGCTATCCCTCTCATTATTTCCCCTCTTTTTTCGTACATCGCTCTTCTACTCTACCCTAGGCTCATCGCTCTTTCCTTCTCTGGCTACGTTATTTTCTGTAGTCTTCTGGAGCCTGGAGCTTCACCTTCCATACTCATGTATTCCTCAGCCTTCTTGTAAAACTTCTTTAAAGTCTTTGGTTTCTTCATTTTAAGCCACTTTCCAAATTCTGACTTCTTATCGATGGCCCTTCTCAGGGCTGCCAGCAAATACCAAGGTTCTGGTTCTATGACCTCCGCTGCTGCAGCATTGAAACGTATAAGGAAAGCTCTTATGGTTTCCCCATGCTTCTGTTCCATTTCGCTGAGCGACATCACATCCATTGCCTTGGTGGTTTGTAATCGGAATTGATCCTGAAAACTCCTTGCTAGATCCGCAAACTGATCGATACATCTAGGTGGAAGTCTGGTGAACCACAGCGAGGCCACGCCTTCTAGGCACACGGAAAAGTATAAGCACTTGATTTCATTGGTGGCCCTAGCTCCATTCATGTGCTGGTCGTACTTGAACAGGAAAATGGTTGGATCTCCTACTCCGTTATAAGGCGCTATTGTTGGTGGTATAAATTTCTTCGGGAATTTCGCTTGATGGATCTCTTCTGTAAATGGATTTTTGCTGGCGGAAAACTCCCATTCTTTCTCCTCATCCTCTCGAGTCGCCTTCTCCTTCATTACTCGCTGGATTAGCTTTGTGATGCGCCTTTCCTTGCCTGCTTGTTCATCAGGATTAAAGCTGATGTTCCTATCAGCGCGACCATGGTTTAAGCTTCGGCGCCTTGCATCTTTCTTGAGGGAGGTTGTGTTGTTGCGATTCATCGCACGTTCTTCTTTGCACTGTGGAGATTTGACCTTAGGATCCTCAACGTCGGCCTCTCCCCTTTCTCTCACTAGGCTCTGAGGTCATTCAGGGTCTGAGGCTAATGAGTCCTCTTTTTCATCAGCATCGGCCATAGTATTTGGCAGCAACAAATTGGTTTGACCATTGGTTAGGGCATCAAACCTCTCCATTATCATCTTAGCTGTATTATCCTTTTCTCGTTCAAGCCGGTTACAACCACATTCAATCCATCTCGTGTTACAGATGGCCCAGGGATTTTCCCAGCCCCTCGATTCAAGATTTGAGGTGTAGCTTCATCAGCATTACCATCCTCATTGACCGCAACGACTTTAATAGATTTGCCGCTTTTCTTCGATCCAACCATGATTCCGAAGGAGAAAACAATTTTGGGATCTCTTAACTGCTGAACGGCAAAAAGGAATTTATGAACACGGCCCCAAGGTGGGTGCCAAAATGTTACACCAAAAATGGTCTAAACACACAAGGTACTAAATTGTACTTCACCAATTCGGTAAGAAATAAATGGAGTCGTGTTTAATTAGCAAGAAAAAGTGAAAAATGCGGATAAAGTAAAGTAGAGACGAGATTTAGAGTGGTTCAGCCATTAATGAGGCCTACATCCACTATGAAGGTGATTTCCTGCCTTATAATGAGAATTACAGAACACATCAACTCTCTCTTTTCATATATTTCTATGCCCGCTCAATATACCCTCATTAATATATTTCAATATAAGGAGTTATACAAAAGAATAGCGGAATTTGAGGAGAAGAAGGATGTATGAATGATTGAGAAGATGGGTGTCTTCGTTTTCCTTCATCATGAAATTGTGCTTGACGCCATGGCTGAATCTGTGGTTGAGGATGAAGTTCGGCAGCACTTCGTGGTTTTTAGAAGTCGATCCCATTTACCTTGGTAGTTAAGGTCTATTTATAGGTGAACTCCCCTTGGTAAAAAACCTGGAATTCCTTTATCCAGGCTGTGGATCGTCCATCTTGCTAATTACGACCATGCCACCGGTTAGCTGTAGCCAGCTGTTCGTGGCTGTATCTAGCTATCATGTGTGGGCGGCTCGTTGGAACGAGTATCTTGAATAGTTGAGCGGATCCATTCAAGCGAGTGTCCTACGAGCGCCTCGAGAGATTCTGCAAGAGTGGGATGCGGGTTTGGAGTTGAGCCTCCTCTACCCCATGTGCGACCGTCCTTCTCGGTCCAAGGGCGCTCGTCTTCGCGCTGCCTTTGCCATGAGGTCACTCCCGCGTATGTTGAATGGGCGACTTGCCTCATTTTGGTGTTTGAGCGGTTCTTAGGATATGCGACCTTTATCTTTACTGTGTCGCACTTCTCATAGTATGTTATGCTGTTTTATTCAGTCGCATTGGCTGATTCGATCTTGGTGATATCCACCTTGTTTCCTTTACCCAATGTGCATATAGATTTTTTTTGGGATTAACAACCTTGAGTCAGACAACAGTCTTAATGAGCGATAAAATATCTAACAGACTTCATCAATAAAGTATATGAGAATGGGTAAATAATCAACAAATCTACCCAGCTCCAGAGAAGTACTCTCAATTGCCTTCCCCACTACATGACAGTGATAGCCTTTACAACCAATATACCCAAAGGAATAATAATTCAGTCATGGCAATTAAAGCATCCATTCATATATGGCAAAGGAACTCGGTCATTATCACAACATGCATTCAGACGTCCATGACTGACTCTGGCTATCGCCGCCAACCTTGCTTTGGAAATTTCGTTATCATATGACTGGCTAACCACTTGTCGTCAACTGTCAAGGACCATACACGATGCCCCGTTCTAGAAAAACTACACACGCTATCCTCAACACGTGTTACACGCTATACCCAACACGCGTCTAGGCCATACACGATGCCCAGGGCACTCGACCTACAACTGGTCTTCAATTGTACCCCTGTTTTGAGTCCGCTAGATCCTACGACAACGAAAATTCCTTGGCTTTCACATCTCTAGTCATTATCAATTATGACTATTAATCAGCTCAGATCACTTTAGAGAAATCACTTCACACGAACTCAATACACCCTTGAGTTGTCATATAATTCGTTGTTCTACGCCAATCAACGAATACTTTTCAACACTTCAAAACTTCCCAAGTAAGTTCACTTTGAAGTCACATCATCACCAGAAATGTCCAAGCAGAAATCTCTGGCCAAAAATGGCCAAAATGGCAGACCTAACTATAGGCCGACCCAACTTAGTGCTGACCTAAGTTTGTGCCGACCCAACTATATGCCGACCCAACTTTAGGCCGACCCAACTTAGTGCTGACCTAAGTTTGTGCCGACCCAACTATATGCTGACCCAACTTTAGGCCGACCCAACTTTATGCCGACCTAACTTTAGGCCGACCCAACTTGACTTGTTCCCCAAAACATGATTTTAGACCGACCGGCCCAACTATGGCCGACCCAAAAACTGCATATTGCAATTCAACTCCGATTTCGTCCAAAACTTCGCCAAACGACAAAACCGACGAAACCAACTTGTCCAATTCATCAAATATGGCCACAAACATGGTATGAAACCATTATCAACATGAATACAACGATTTTCACAAAAATTATGCAAATCACCCCAAATCATGGAAAAATGATCAAATGAACAAAAATATAGATCTAACTTGCATAAGCATATGAAATATCATGGAAATTACCTATCTAAACTTATTAAATCATATCATAGGGTGATTCATATGAAAAACGGACTTAATATGGCATGGATCTATGGGAAAATGATTGAATATGATGAAAAACATAATCAAACACTCATACACTTCATCGAATCCATGTGAGAGATGTAAATCACTCACCGAATCTCCAATAAAAGCTAAAATGATAGAGTTATGGATCCGGACAGCGAGCAATTCGAATCAAACTCCTCGATCCGATGAACTTCCCTTGAAGTGATCTAGCCTCCAATGGTGTAGGATTTCCCTCCTTGGATTATGATTTTTAATGGTGGAAAGTTGTTAGAGGAAGAAGGTGCACAAGGACACCAAATAAGGAAATGAAAAACTAAACCATTTCCCATATCCCTCACCCCCTATTTATACCCTTCCACTAGCCTACTGAAAGGCCTTCCCCAAATCAGCCCATTAGACTCCCAAACCTGAACAATCAACTGAAAAACCTTAAAACATCGATTTCTCCCAAATCGTAGAGCCAAATCTTTAATGTAACCACTCTACGGAAAGGAAAACATGAATTCCTTTCCAATGGCACAGGTCTCACCCTCTGATTCAACCTGAGTCAAAAATTATGCTCTATACAAGACTAATAGGGGCAAAATGGTCACAGACAAAATTGGTAAAAATTATGGACATGTCTCACATCCCCATAAGAAACATATTAAAAGATGAGAGTGATTCAACCCTCAGGAAATAAAATAGAAATATTTTACAATCCTCTAATATGTAAAATGCGGGCTGTTACAGATAACATCCATCGCAGCACCTTCACTTGGGAGATAAAGAACTCCCGCAATGCTCTGGACTTCAAATTTCCAGCCATTGAACCATACAATGGTCGAACTGACCCACCATCCATCTCATGCGATACATGACACATATGGAAGTGCTCAGTGCATCGACCAATGTCGTGGCCAAGTGCTTTCCACTCTTCCTCACAGATATAGCCGGCATGTGGTTTTGGCAGCTAACAACGAGTTGATCAGTAGCTGGAATACGTTGGTCATCCACTTCATCGAGCAGTTCAGAGTTTATATCTCCTGGTCAAAAAGTGTCATGTTCCTGACCACTATTAAGCAACACCCTATAGAAACACTTCGGTCCTTCCTTGAAAGATTTAACGCGGCCGTAGCATCAGTCGATGGACCCGAGCCAACGATGGTGCTTATGGCCTCCATTGTAGGAGTTCAGAGCCGATCAGAATTCTCGATCTCTTTAACCAGAGATCCCCCCAAGGATATAGAAGATTTCTATGCAGAGGCCGAATGATTCCTCCGAAAGAAGACGCCAGCATTGAGATGGAAAGCATCAAGGTCTTAACCACCAAACAAGGAGGTCCATTCAATGCTAATGGCCAGAATAAAGGAAGAGGAAAGGCCCCGTATAAGAACGAGCACAACGTATGACCTCGAAGAGAAAGTAAGTATGAGCAATATACCAAGCTCAATTCTTCCTTGCTCGGCATCTATCTCGACGTACATGGGTCCTACCTTTCCCAAGACCTCCTCAAAGAGAGCCAAACCAAAAAGAACTTGAATCCGGAAAGCACTACATGTTCCATAACATCGCAGGTCCCAGCACAATGAATGCAGTCATTTACGCGATCTCATCGAGGATACGATCAGGTAAAGGGAGCTTCCCAAATATGTCAAGAAGAACATACAAGCTATACTGCCACAATCTTCTTCCTAGGCTCCTCAGGTTGGTCCCAGAGCTCCTAGAAACGTAAAGGACCCTGAGACTAGCACCCACGACATTATTATATATTAAGGTTAGATTGCTTTTTCAATGTATTTATTTTTCAATAAAATGGACACTTTAATGTACACATGTATGGGGTTAAGATTTAGCTCTTAGGCATGCTTTGGAATCAACGGTTGTCCCCCTTAGAATTTATTTTCGCTTTCCTATAATAGATCTTTAGAATCTATGATTTTTCTTTTGCAAACATGGATTATGTTTGAATGATTTAAGCTGAGAATGATTAACGCTATGTTTGAATGATTTAAGCTGAGAATGATTAACGCTCAACCCTCCTGAAATATGGTCAGCGCGAATGCCTGCCACCATCTCTGAAAACCTACTCCTTGAGCTGAGTACGGTTAGATCTCTTTAAGCCGAGTATAGACTATACTCGCCCCCTTTTGGAAACTTACCAAACGATCTTACATAAGTCGAGCACGGAAAACACTTGCCACAAGACAAGTATGGTTAATACTCGCCACCTCCATAAGCCGAGTATGGTTAATGATCGCCACCTCTATAAACCGAGTATGGTTGATACTCGTCGTTCCTCTAAGCCAAGTGTAACCACTGCTTATCCTTATTTTCAAGCCGAGTATGACTTATACTCGCCCAAAATGGAACTAAAAAACCTTCTCTAGATCGAGAATGGCCCATGACATTTCTGCGGGTACTACTTCTCTCGACTGGAGTGTACAACTGCCTTCTTGGCCTTAATACGGTCTTTGATGATTGTCAGTATTCATGCCTTAATACATCCTTCTTCAGTCATCCATTTTCTAGTCTTAAAAGAATCATCGAGACTGTCGGACTTCTGGCCTTAATATGGTTTGGCGCAACCATCGCTATCTACAAATTGGACTTTATGCAAGGAACGGGAACACACCTCCATCTACCAAAGAAAATGTATTCTGAGGGGCAAAGTATTGACAATTTTTTACCAAAAGCTGTCACAGTTCGGATCGGAGCTCAACATCCAGAAATTCTCTTCAGCATCGGCACATCGACTGACTTAGCCACTTGCATTTCAGAAAAGCCCAGACAGGGTTCAGACTAAACCGAATTCCTTCGAGGCCGTCCCGAATCAGCTTTCCGTCTAATGACCCTTCGGATCCAGTTCATCGAGCCTGGGAGAGTCGTCCTCAATCGATTGAATAAAAGGCTTCCATTGAAAGCGGATCGGCTGAATATCTCGGGCTCGTCTAGAAATATCTAGTTGGATCATTCAGGGCTCAGACCAATTCTCAAGGCAACAAAGGCGGTCAAACGCTACCAGCCAAAGCTCTCCTTTTGATGGACCTCACCTTGAATGCCACATAAGCCACAATTTTCGAAGATACTATTTGTGAATAGTGGAGTCAGTCTTTTAGCCGCAACCATGCCCAAGGAATGAACTCCACGTGTCTAGGCTTTCCCGAAAAGGCCTGGCCACATCACACCAACCCTAGCTGACTTTCTCACCTATAAATACCCTCTTCCCCAAAGAAGAAAGAGAGGCAATTTTTGGTAGAACTCATGCCATTTCAGATACTCTAGGCTCTGTAAGAAGAATACTTTCGGCTTATTCCTTAAATAGCCAACTCTCAATCCTGAAGAAAACTTCTCGTCTCCCACTTTTCTTTAAAAGAAAATAGCATTGTACTTATACTTAAATATAAATCAATACATATAAAGTGGACATAGGCACGATCTTTGCCGAACTACTACAAAAAGTTGTGTGTGTCCCCTGTTTTCTTTACTTCACCGCATTTCGTATTTGATATTCATGTGCTTTCCACACACTTGGGGGTTGATTGTCACTAGTGACCAACTTTTGACATCAACAAGGTCCCAGTATTTGGACCTTACGTGTTTTCCAAAGAAAAAAGGCGTTGCTATGTAAAAAAGAAATCAAAAAATCGCAATTATTCCCTGAAGCAACATGAAGAAAAAACTACATACATCTCAGCATTAATACTGAATATATGCATACATGTATGCATATATTCATCCATAGTTTATATTGAAAAATCTGGGTGAATATATGCATACATGTACGCATATATTGGTTATACTTGCGGAGATGTATGCATATAAAGATGAACTAATATGCATGGGCTACAAATTGTCGCTGAAATGTATACATTTATTCTGTATTATATGCTGAAATGTATGCATAAAAGTTAAAACAGATGAAGGCTTACGAATATATGGTGATATGTATGCATTTATTTCTTATAAATTTTGAAATGTATGCATAAGAGGCATATGCTTGAAAACACAGGCAAGGATTGAACTAATGCATCAAACGATGCATTTATTGCAGTATTACTGCATACATTTCTGATTAATACTGCAGCTTGATGTATAACTGCAATTTATGCAGAAATGTGTGCATAAATTACAAATATGTTCATCATTTGATGCAATATACTGTAGTTTCGTGTGTGTTTTTTTGGGTTTTTGATTTGTTTTTTGGTGGTTTTAATGCCTGAATTTAATGATGATTAGTTGTTGTATTTAATTATGAATTTATGTTATTTTTTGTTTTTCAAAAAATAGGGACCAAATTTATAAAAACTTAAGATAGGGATGTGAGCCTAATTTCGAAACCATTTAGGGACCTGAGACAAACTGACCCTAAAAAAGAGGGTAATAAATGAATATATTTTAAAACCTGTTATGAAGTTACCCTTTATACACAAGAATTAATTCCTAATCTAAACAAATATCTATTAAACCATACTGATTGACCTATGTGTCAATCAATGCCCAATTAATTACAAACCTGCATATTTAATTCTCTATGGTATATGAATTTAAAGACATTTCTATATAAATACATATTTAGGACAATTCAAATTCATACTGATTAATTGCAACAATATGAAATTAACCCTCTGCAATATACAAAGTCAATAAAAAACCATCCATAAATATTTAGTAAGTAAAATGTATTGACAATTAACGCACAATTGATTGCTAACCTACATAGTTAATTTGTAACGACCCAGATTTTTGAACAGTTTATTTTAAATATTTAATATGGTTTTAAATATTGTGTTGAGAATATAAATGAATTTTTATATTAAGTTATCGATTTAATAATCGATATAAGATTTAATATCGAATATATCCAAGTGGTGTAATACGAAAACGATAAATAATTAAATTCACAATTAAAACTGAATCTAAACAACTTAGTAGATCAATATAAATTTTAAATTGGATTAGAACGATAGTAATAATTTATTATCAATGAGTTAAATTGTTTGAAATTGACTTATATTTTAAATTAATTTTTTTTTTAAATTGTTATCTCGTTTATACAGTCGAACTAAATTTTAGGACCGGTCCCGTTGAGTCCAAAATAGCATTATAATCTAGGAGATCGGTCGTCACGTTAAAACAGTGGTTCGGCACGGCGAGTTAGGGGTCACGAGATATTTTGAATAAAATAATAAATTCACTTCCATCAGCCACCCTAAGTATTAAAACCACGCAGACCTACTCGTACCCGCGTAGCTCATTTTCTTCCTCGAGCACACACTTTTGTCATCCATTTTGGATATCAAAGAAACACTGAAGTAATGGCTCTTGTACTTCTGTCTGCTCTCTTGCTTATAAATAAGCTTCGCCTTCGTTATTTTTTTTCTTTCCTATACCCTAAACCAGAAAATCAATCGCACCAAAAACAATTGAATCCATTTACTTTCCTTTCCACTGTTTCGAAATCGAATCAAAATCCAATTCGCGAACCCCTGAAGCTCGACAGCAGGTAGAAGACGCTTGCGAATTAGGGTTCATGGGGTATGGCGCGACGATGACCGTGGGTTTGAGGAGCGATTGGAGGAGTTCGATCATTATTGTTGGGTATTGAAGTGTGCGATCTGTGAAATCGAAGATGGGGGTACGGTGTTGAGCACAACAGGGTAGTGCGATGGGGTTTAGTTGCGATAACTGGAGGGCGACAGTTGAAGAGGAGAAGACGATCAGTAAGTTTCGAAGCTGATGGATTTTCTGGCGGTCCGACAACAGTGAAGAAGAAGTTATAGTGTTGGCTAGTTTGCTAAAACAGGTAAATAAAAAAAAAATAGTTAATGTTTTCTTATATGAATTAAATTAATTTATCGGTTAGGATTTAATTCATATATCGGTTAGAATTAAATCATTATATCGGTTAGGATTTTATTAGCATATCAATTAGAATTAAATCAGTATACCAGTAAGGGTTTAATGAGTATATCAGTTAAGATTAAATTGGTATACTATCAGGAGTGAAGGAAATAGCACTTATTGTTATCGGGGATTTTGAATCATGAAAGAAATTTTAATTTTTGTATATTTTTAATATACAACCTTGTTAAGGAAATTCAGTAGCTAATTTATAAAATTCGGATTTTTCTTAGACAAGGAAAAATCAAATAAAATCATTCGTGTGGAGTTCGAAGACTCGGAAATCGATGAAAGAAATTGAAAACTGGTACAAGTGCAAAGGAAAATCACGGTGAGTAAATCTCACTCACCTTTAGAATTATTTTTATTTCATTAAAAATAATTGTTTGTTGCTTGTGTGAATGCTTTCTGGTTGTTTTATATATATTAGTTATTTAGGCTATTATATATATATATATATATATATTGGGTTGATTGGTTGGTTGGATTCCCGCAGTCTCATTAGCGGATGCCCGCAGTTTCATAGCGGATGATTACCCTATACGCCCCACGCTATGATTAGTGGATGACCTTCTATATCGCGATATTCTGCCACGAAGCAGAATGGGTATTATTTATGTGCTAACATCTGTGGATGTAGGAAAACAGGTTGGAGGAATCCAACTGGATTCCTCAAAAATATATTATCTGTTTGTTTATTTGTTTGCATATGATGTGTTAGAAAAATAAATAATTGGTTGCTTTGTGTGTTTATCACTGGGCTTAAGTAATGATATTTAAAAATATCGTAAAAAGGATATTGGAGATTTAAAAAGGAAAATTCTATTTTTAAATAGAATTTGAAATTTTTAATGGAAACAAAAATATAAAACTTATTTTGAAAAATAAAACAAGTAGTTCCTTTATAAACGAAGTTTATAAATAGTTCTTTTATAACGAAGTTATAAATGAAGTGAAAAGAATTATCATTTGATAATTCAGAAATAGAAATACAAGTGTTTTGAAAATATGATTCAAAAGGGAATTTAAATATAGAATTTGAATAATAGAAATGGAAATTTGAATTCAAAAGGAAAAAGGGAATAGAAAATTTGAATTTAGAATTCAAATAGAAAATCCAAGGTGGATTTGAATATAGAACTTTCAACTGGTGTTTGAATATAGAGAATTTGAAATAGAATTTCAAAAATAGAATTTTCAAAAGAGAATTTGAAATAGACTTTGGAAATAGAATTTCAAAGAAGAATTGAATAGAATTTGAAATACAGAATTTCAAAGAAGAATTCAAATGTGAAATTTGAATAGAGATTTGAATTGGAATTCAAATATGAAATTTGAATAGAGATTTGAAATAGAAATTCAAGTATTGAATTTGAACATGGAATTGAATATAGAAATTCAAGTAGAAATTTGAATATGGAATTTCAAATTAGAATTTGAAATAAACTTCGAAATTAGGATTTCAAAGTAGGATTGAAATAGGATTTCAAAATAGGAAATCCAAATAGTTTTGAAATGGGCTTTGAATTCAAAGGAGTTCAAATAGATTTGAAATAAGGAGAGTTCAAATGGGATTTAAATAATGGGTTTGAATAAAGAAATTCCAATGGGATTTAAATATGAGATTTCAAATAGAAATTTAAATGAAGTTTAAATATTTAAATTCAAATATGATTTTCAAATATAACCATTCAAAAGGGATTTGATTATAGAATTTAAAGTGGAATTTAATTCAAAGGAATAAATTAAGGTATTGGGATTCAAGGAAATTAAATGTGGAGTTTAACTAATGAATTTGAATTTAGAATTCAAATGGTATTTGTAAATGAATTCGAATTTAGAATTCAATGGTGTTTGAAAGAAAATTGGAATACTTTAATTCAAATAGAGTTGGAAATAGATTTGAACATAGAAATTCAAATGGGGTTTGAATATTTGAATTTAAAAAGGAAATTCAAAATGGAGTTGAATATCTAAATTCAAGTATGAATTTCAAATATAGAAATTCAAAAAGGAGTTGAATTAAAGTGGGAATTCGAATAGAGGATTTGAAATGGAATTCGAATAAAGAATTTGAAATGGAATTCGAATAAAGGATTTCAAATGGGATTTGAATACAGGATTTAAAACTATGGAATTTGAAATGTAAAGATTCAAATGGAATTTAGAATATATATATCTATCTATATATATATATTAGAATGAAGTTGAATTCATTTTAAAGAAGTTTAAAGGTTTATATATATAAATATAATTAAAACGAACTCGCCGCAGCGATGCAGTTCGTAAATTAGCGATTCGAACTTCAATCGAGTATACAGAACTCAATTGAAGTCGAAATTCTGTGAAACAAGAAACGTCAGGACCGATTTGATAATAGCTTTCTAATGAAGGAGAAAAATCTGAATTTCGTCGTATAGATTTTGAGTTATGTCAAAATCAAATTTTTAGAAAAGCAGCGCCAGAATCGTTTTAAAACCATAATGGTTTATTTAATATTATAAAAGGATTTTAAGCGAGAAAATCCAAAGTTTCTATTTAGAAAATTTCAGAGTTGGGTTGTAAAATATATGCGAATTCAAGTTGTGTAAATGAATATGATTTTTGAAACAGAAACCAGATTTTGATTTATTGAATAGAATTAACTAAATTGAATAGAAATTAGTTAATGAATTTTCGAAGGGATATTGGGGTTTGAATAAGTGAATTCGATTTGAGAATTTATATTCGAAATAGAAAAGGAAACAAGAATTGAAATTAAAACGCAATTTGGTTATGAGCAAGTTAAATATTTTGTTTGAAAATGCTAGGTTCAAACAAAGGAGCAAAATAGGCAAAATGGCCAACTTAAAGAATAAATGGGCGAAACTGAATTCAACGATTAGATAGTGTTGAATTGAATTGAAAACAGGTGAACATGTGTTAGACAGGTACATGATGAAGTATATGAAGATTTTAATTTATGTGCTCGACAAAAGGTACATGTTTAATTCATATATGAGATTTTATGCGCCGTATCGGCAAGCCTCTTGGCTTTTCCTTTTTCTTTTTGATTGAGGAAGATACCGGGAAGCTATTTGAAATTTCCCGATGCTCCCGATACAGGGGAGGTTATGGCGAAATTTTCCGGAAATTTAAGGAGTTAGAATATTTTTAAGATATTTTGATAATTTGAAATCATTATATCGACGTATTGAATTCGATAGGAAAGTGAATATAAAAATCGAATGTTGTAAAAGGGATAGAGATGAGTAATTGGAATTGTTTTCAATTGCAAATAGAGACATTTTCTAATATATAGAAAATAAAAGAAGTTAATATTTGGAAACGTTTTCCAAATGACCTAAGAGGCAAGATGATTATTGAAAATATTTGGTTAACAAATATTGATAGAGAAAATAGAAAAGTGGTTTAATTAATGAAATATTAATTAAAGAGCCCAGTGATTTGTTTGATATGTTGATTGAACACTTGTTTTTATTCGATAGTTAAATCACAGACTATCGAAGTTTTTGACCATCGTTGTCAATATGGAGAGACCGGTTGGATTATTATCCGAAGAACCACTCCGTATTGGCATAAGCGTTGCGAACCAAGTATGCTGAATATATTGAAGACAGAGTAAAGTGCAAGGGCTTTTCTATTAATAGAAATAGTGCCTTCGGTTTCGTTCAATCCCAGAACGAACGTAAATGGACGAATGTCTGACAGAGTATTTCCAATGATCAAAATGGGTTGGTCTGTATGAATATATATGGTTGCAACGGATTTATCCCTTAGCATAATATCCAGAATCTTTGTGCAAACTCAACTAGTGATTAACGGATCTGATGATGTGGCATTCAAAGTGATTGTGCTATCAATGAATGGTAAGTATGCGTAGCCTCAGGCCTCAACAACCGGGAAAGGACAAAAATCGGGCAGGCAGCATGGCTATGTGGGTCGCACCCATTAGGGTGTATAATCACCTATCTAGAGAAATTCCTTTTGTTTCTAAATCTATCGATTCTGCCCATTCGGGAAACGGTGGTTTGAGTCCAACCGTTGGTGATATACATTCGATACACTCAAGCGAAATGAGTGGTCGGTCATGTGTGGGCCGGGTTGCAAGACGTTCTTGTTGAACCCAGGTGTATTCGCCTCTAGAGATACATCATCGGAAGGTGGTTCCATACCTTGTCATGTTGGAAATCCAATCTCCAATAAGCGCCATGCGGTTTTTTTGATTTTATAATATATATGTGGAGCGTGAGATGCAAGCGTTCTGCTATTTGGTTATTTACTTGATGTAGACATTACTATAATATCACTGGATTTGATATCAAAGTGTTTTGGGTTATAGTAAGGTAAAAGCCGTCCATGTTTATGTGTGGGCTGGTCTTACTATTATCTTTTCTTTCGAAAAGAGTTTTAAAAGTTAAACAAGTGGTTGGAGTTTACTCACACCAGTCCCATGACTGACCCAGAGTTTATTTTGTTTTGTTTTCCTAAACTCTTGGGTGCCCAAATTTGTACGGGCAGTCAAGTGTTTCAGGCTTTTACAGATACACTTGGAGGAGCTTGAAGCTGGAGGCTTCAACGTTAGTTATTTAGAGTTACTTCCGCTGAATCAAATGTTATGTGTACTCTGATGATGGTATGTATATATGTACAAAACAGATTTGTATTTCAAAGCTTATGTTATATAATATATTTTATTCGTTCCGCTGTGAGTTGTGATCTTCGTTTTTCTCCTATTCTAATATTTCTTTCTTTCTATTCCTCATCCTCTAACTTCTTTCTAATAATGATTCGTATTTCTGTGCAATTTGGGTTGGACGTGTGGTGTTATTAGTCCATTCAGATAGCACGGATTTGCGGGCCTTTACAGTTGGTATCAGAGCCTAGGTTGAGCGAATACCTAGGCTTGTGTGGCATGTGCTCATTAAAGATAGGGTCAGTAGTACCCTAGAATGAGTTGAGTGTATATACGAGGGAGCGTATTTGTAAATTGTTATAAACAAATTGTTTTATATTGTGTTGGTTAGTCTGTTGAGTGGTTTATGAATTCTGGTCGAATAGTGGGACGCCACGAAGTCGATAGGAATTTCTAAACGCTTAAACAGAAAATACGACATGATATTGTTTTTAAATGGGTAAATGAAATAATTTTACCCAAAATTTATATTTTGATATAGAAAGAATGATTTTTGAAATCATTATATTATATGGATGTGTTGAATGTTAATATTATAATCAAATACGATTATAGAAATGAAATGGTTATATAGAACCAAATAGAACTTGTATATGAATAAGATATACAAATGAGATGAATTAGAATTAAATTCAAACCAGAATTAAGAATTCAAAATCCTGGGAAGTTGAAAAATATTTTTCAAAGTATATTAAAATAATATAGATTTGTTTTAAAGGATTTGAAAGAAAATCATGGATTTTGAAATAATAAGGCACTGAACTCACTTCAGTGGCTGGGAAATAATTCTGATGATGATTGCAACATCATCAGTATTCATTTCCGGGTTTCTAAGTGATGGATTGCTACCTTAGAAAGTTTTGATGGAAATTTGTTTTGAAAGAAAACAAGTAGATTGAAAATTCAAATGTTTTGAATTGAGATGAAAATAAATATAAGTATACATTTATGTGATTTCAAAAGATTTGAGATGAAAACCCTAGGATTTGGATTCTGGAATTAAAATTTAACTGAAACAAGTTAAATGGTTCAAGGTGAATAAATTGACTAGAATCAATTTGAAATAAATTGAAATGAATATGAATTAGAATGCATATGAATGGAAACCAAAGGTTTTGGTTGAAATTAAAGTCATAAAAATATGAGGAGTTGAGTTTCAACATAAGTTAGGTTTTGAAAAGTAATGGATTTGTACCATTTTTCCTACCTTAGCAATTTCGAGGACGAAATTATTTTAAGGGGGAAAGAATGTAACGACCCAGATTTTTGAACAGTTTATTTTAAATATTTAATATGGTTTTAAATATTGTGTTGAGAATATAAATGAATTTTTATATTAAGTTATCGATTTAATAATCGATATAAGATTTAATATCGAATATATCCAAGTGGTGTAATACGAAAACGATAAATAATTAAATTCACAATTAAAACTGAATCTAAACAACTTAGTAGATCAATATAAATTTTAAATTGGATTAGAACGATAGTAATAATTTATTATCAATGAGTTAAATTGTTTGAAATTGACTTATATTTTAAATTAATTTTTTTTTTAAATTGTTATCTCGTTTATACAGTCGAACTAAATTTTAGGACCGGTCCCGTTGAGTCCAAAATAGCATTATAATCTAGGAGATCGGTCGTCACGTTAAAACAGTGGTTCGGCACGGCGAGTTAGGGGTCACGAGATATTTTGAATAAAATAATAAATTCACTTCCATCAGCCACCCTAAGTATTAAAACCACGCAGACCTACTCGTACCCGCGTAGCTCATTTTCTTCCTCGAGCACACACTTTTGTCATCCATTTTGGATATCAAAGAAACACTGAAGTAATGGCTCTTGTACTTCTGTCTGCTCTCTTGCTTATAAATAAGCTTCGCCTTCGTTATTTTTTTTCTTTCCTATACCCTAAACCAGAAAATCAATCGCACCAAAAACAATTGAATCCATTTACTTTCCTTTCCACTGTTTCGAAATCGAATCAAAATCCAATTCGCGAACCCCTGAAGCTCGACAGCAGGTAGAAGACGCTTGCGAATTAGGGTTCATGGGGTATGGCGCGACGATGACCGTGGGTTTGAGGAGCGATTGGAGGAGTTCGATCATTATTGTTGGGTATTGAAGTGTGCGATCTGTGAAATCGAAGATGGGGGTACGGTGTTGAGCACAACAGGGTAGTGCGATGGGGTTTAGTTGCGATAACTGGAGGGCGACAGTTGAAGAGGAGAAGACGATCAGTAAGTTTCGAAGCTGATGGATTTTCTGGCGGTCCGACAACAGTGAAGAAGAAGTTATAGTGTTGGCTAGTTTGCTAAAACAGGTAAATAAAAAAAAATAGTTAATGTTTTCTTATATGAATTAAATTAATTTATCGGTTAGGATTTAATTCATATATCGGTTAGAATTAAATCATTATATCGGTTAGGATTTTATTAGCATATCAATTAGAATTAAATCAGTATACCAGTAAGGGTTTAATGAGTATATCAGTTAAGATTAAATTGGTATACTATCAGGAGTGAAGGAAATAGCACTTATTGTTATCGGGGATTTTGAATCATGAAAGAAATTTTAATTTTTGTATATTTTTAATATACAACCTTGTTAAGGAAATTCAGTAGCTAATTTATAAAATTCGGATTTTTCTTAGACAAGGAAAAATCAAATAAAATCATTCGTGTGGAGTTCGAAGACTCGGAAATCGATGAAAGAAATTGAAAACTGGTACAAGTGCAAAGGAAAATCACGGTGAGTAAATCTCACTCACCTTTAGAATTATTTTTATTTCATTAAAAATAATTGTTTGTTGCTTGTGTGAATGCTTTCTGGTTGTTTTATATATATTAGTTATTTAGGCTATTATATATATATATATATATATATATTGGGTTGATTGGTTGGTTGGATTCCCGCAGTCTCATTAGCGGATGCCCGCAGTTTCATAGCGGATGATTACCCTATACGCCCCACGCTATGATTAGTGGATGACCTTCTATATCGCGATATTCTGCCACGAAGCAGAATGGGTATTATTTATGTGCTAACATCTGTGGATGCAGGAAAACAGGTTGGAGGAATCCAACTGGATTCCTCAAAAATATATTATCTGTTTGTTTATTTGTTTGCATATGATGTGTTAGAAAAATAAATAATTGGTTGCTTTGTGTGTTTATCACTGGGCTTAAGTAATGATATTTAAAAATATCGTAAAAAGGATATTGGAGATTTAAAAAGGAAAATTCTATTTTTAAATAGAATTTGAAATTTTTAATGGAAATAAAAATATAAAACTTGTTTTGAAAAATAAAACAAGTAGTTCCTTTATAAACGAAGTTTATAAATAGTTCTTTTATAACGAAGTTATAAATGAAGTGAAAAGAATTATCATTTGATAATTCAGAAATAGAAATACAAGTGTTTTGAAAATATGATTCAAAAGGGAATTTAAATATAGAATTTGAATAATAGAAAAGGAAATGGAAATTTGAATTCAAAAGGAAAAAGGGAATAGAAAATTTGAATTTAGAATTCAAATAGAAAATCCAAGGTGGATTTGAATATAGAACTTTCAAATGGTGTTT
Source organism: Allium sativum (assembly GCA_030737875.1). Taxonomy (NCBI): domain Eukaryota; kingdom Viridiplantae; phylum Streptophyta; class Magnoliopsida; order Asparagales; family Amaryllidaceae; genus Allium; species Allium sativum. Next base: position 1,053,253,657 of record CM060909.1, on the reverse strand, counting down.
GAATATAGAGAATTTGAAATAGAATTTCAAAAATAGAATTTTCAAAAGAGAATTTGAAATAGACTTTGGAAATAGAATTTCAAAGAAGAATTGAATAGAATTTGAAATATAGAATTTCAAAGAAGAATTCAAATGTGAAATTTGAATAGAGATTTGAATTGGAATTCAAATATGAAATTTGAATAGAGATTTGAAATAGAAATTCAAGTATTGAATTTGACATGGAATTGAATATAGAAATTCAAGTAGAAATTTGAATATGGAATTTCAAATTAGAATTTGAAATAAACTTCGAAATTAGGATTTCAAAGTAGGATTGAAATAGGATTTCAAAATAGGAAATCCAAATAGTTTTGAAATGGGCTTTGAATTCAAAGGAGTTCAAATAGATTTGAAATAAGGAGAGTTCAAATGGGATTTAAATAATGGGTTTGAATAAAGAAATTCCAATGGGATTTAAATATGAGATTTCAAATAGAAATTTAAATGAAGTTTAAATATTTAAATTCAAATATGATTTTCAAATATAACCATTCAAAAGGGATTTGATTATAGAATTTAAAGTGGAATTTAATTCAAAGGAATAAATTAAGGTATTGGGATTCAAGGAAATTAAATGTGGAGTTTAACTAATGAATTTGAATTTAGAATTCAAATGGTATTTGTAAATGAATTCGAATTTAGAATTCAATGGTGTTTGAAAGAAAATTGGAATACTTTAATTCAAATAGAGTTGGAAATAGATTTGAACATAGAAATTCAAATGGGGTTTGAATATTTGAATTTAAAAAGGAAATTCAAAATGGAGTTGAATATCTAAATTCAAGTATGAATTTCAAATATAGAAATTCAAAAAGGAGTTGAATTAAAGTGGGAATTCGAATAGAGGATTTGAAATGGAATTCGAATAAAGAATTTGAAATGGAATTCGAATAAAGGATTTCAAATGGGATTTGAATACAGGATTTAAAACTATGGAATTTGAAATGTAAAGATTCAAATGGAATTTAGAATATATATATCTATCTATATATATATATTAGAATGAAGTTGAATTCATTTTAAAGAAGTTTAAAGGTTTATATATATAAATATAATTAAAACGAACTCGCCGCAGCGATGCAGTTCGTAAATTAGCGATTCGAACTTCAATCGAGTATACAGAACTCAATTGAAGTCGAAATTCTGTGAAACAAGAAACGTCAGGACCGATTTGATAATAGCTTTCTAATGAAGGAGAAAAATCTGAATTTCGTCGTATAGATTTTGAGTTATGTCAAAATCAAATTTTCAGAAAAGCAGCGCCAGAATCGTTTTAAAACCATAATGGTTTATTTAATATTATAAAAGGATTTTAAGCGAGAAAATCCAAAGTTTCTATTTAGAAAATTTCAGAGTTGGGTTGTAAAATATATGCGAATTCAAGTTGTGTAAATGAATATGATTTTTGAAACAGAAACCAGATTTTGATTTATTGAATAGAATTAACTAAATTGAATAGAAATTAGTTAATGAATTTTCGAAGGGATATTGGGGTTTGAATAAGTGAATTCGATTTGAGAATTTATATTCGAAATAGAAAAGGAAAGTAGAATTGAAATTAAAACGCAATTTGGTTATGAGCAAGTTAAATATTTTGTTTGAAAATGCTAGGTTCAAACAAAGGAGCAAAATAGGCAAAATGGCCAACTTAAAGAATAAATGGGCGAAACTGAATTCAACGATTAGATAGTGTTGAATTGAATTGAAAACAGGTGAACATGTGTTAGACAGGTACATGATGAAGTATATGAAGATTTTAATTTATGTGCTCGACAAAAGGTACATGTTTAATTCATATATGAGATTTTATGCGCCGTATCGGCAAGCCTCTTGGCTTTTCCTTTTTCTTTTTGATTGAGGAAGATACCAGGAAGCTATTTGAAATTTCCCGATGCTCCCGATACAGGGGAGGTTATGGCGAAATTTTCCGGAAATTTAAGGAGTTAGAATATTTTTAAGATATTTTGATAATTTGAAATCATTATATCGACGTATTGAATTCGATAGGAAAGTGAATATAAAAATCGAATGTTGTAAAAGGGATAGAGATGAGTAATTGGAATTGTTTTCAATTGCAAATAGAGACATTTTCTAATATATAGAAAATAAAAGAAGTTAATATTTGGAAACGTTTTCCAAATGACCTAAGAGGCAAGATGATTATTGAAAATATTTGGTTAACAAATATTGATAGAGAAAATAGAAAAGTGGTTTAATTAATGAAATATTAATTAAAGAGCCCAGTGATTTGTTTGATATGTTGATTGAACACTTGTTTTTATTCGATAGTTAAATCACAGACTATCGAAGTTTTTGACCATCGTTGTCAATATGGAGAGACCGGTTGGATTATTATCCGAAGAACCACTCCGTATTGGCATAAGCGTTGCGAACCAAGTATGCTGAATATATTGAAGACGGAGTAAAGTGCAAGGGCTTTTCTATTAATAGAAATAGTGCCTTCGGTTTCGTTCAATCCCAGAACGAACGTAAATGGACGAATGTCTGACAGAGTATTTCCAATGATCAAAATGGGTTGGTCTGTATGAATATATATGGTTGCAACGGATTTATCCCTTAGCATAATATCCAGAATATTTGTGCAAACTCAACTAGTGATTAACGGATCTGATGATGTGGCATTCAAAGTGATTGTGCTATCAATGAATGGTAAGTATGCGTAGCCTCAGGCCTCAACAACCGGGAAAGGACAAAAATCGGGCAGGCAGCATGGCTATGTGGGTCGCACCCATTAGGGTGTATAATCACCTATCTAGAGAAATTCCTTTTGTTTCTAAATCTATCGATTCTGCCCATTCAGGAAACGGTGGTTTGAGTCCAACCGTTGGTGATATACATTCGATACACTCAAGCGAAATGAGTGGTCGGTCATGTGTGGGCCGGGTTGCAAGACGTTCTTGTTGAACCCAGGTGTATTCGCCTCTAAAGATACATCATCGGAAGGTGGTTCCATACCTTGTCATGTTGGAAATCCAATCTCCAATAAGCGCCATGCGGTTTTTTTGATTTTATAATATATATGTGGAGCGTGAGATGCAAGCGTTCTGCTATTTGGTTATTTACTTGATGTAGACATTACTATAATATCACTGGATTTGATATCAAAGTGTTTTGGGTTATAGTAAGGTAAAAGCCGTCCATGTTTATGTGTGGGCTGGTCTTACTATTATCTTTTCTTTCGAAAAGAGTTTTAAAAGTTAAACAAGTGGTTGGAGTTTACTCACACCAGTCCCATGACTGACCCAGAGTTTATTTTGTTTTGTTTTCCTAAACTCTTGGGTGCCCAAATTTGTACGGGCAGTCAAGTGTTTCAGGCTTTTACAGATACACTTGGAGGAGCTTGAAGCTGGAGGCTTCAACGTTAGTTATTTAGAGTTACTTCCGCTGAATCAAATGTTATGTGTACTCTGATGATGGTATGTATATATGTACAAAACAGATTTGTATTTCAAAGCTTATGTTATATAATATATTTTATTCGTTCCGCTGTGAGTTGTGATCTTCGTTTTTCTCCTATTCTAATATTTCTTTCTTTCTATTCCTCATCCTCTAACTTCTTTCTAATAATGATTCGTATTTCTGTGCAATTTGGGTTGGACGTGTGGTGTTATTAGTCCATTCAGATAGCACGGATTTGCGGGCCTTTACATAATTCCTATAAGTGGAAACATTGGATACAAAATTTAAACCTTATTTTTTTTCGTAACTCATAGTCAATGAAAAATCAAGTTATATATATCCAACATTTGGGAAGCATGTCAACTAATGCGCAATTAATTCACAATATATGAAATAATGGTGAAATTAAATCATAATACACAAAATCAATTCATTACAACAATACACATCTAATCACACATATATATATATATATACATACATTTTAACCTAATATCTTTCTCATTTATGAATGCATATGTACACACATACACTTCTTACTTTGAACAAGCAACCTTTCGATTTTTTTTCTTAAAGTTCAAAAATGGATCATTAAGGGGAATCGAACTCATGACCGCTCATATTAGAGTCTACTACCTTAACCACTATAGTAAACTCTCCTTTGTTTTCGAATTTAGAACATTTAAAGTTATTGGTTTTATATGCAAATTTTTTAAACTTAAAAGTCAATATTTTCTAAACCTTAATTCCAAATGTATCTGAATATATATCAAACCGATCGTCTTGGAAAGATCTTCGCAACGATTATAAATATGACATCTGCTTTATCTCATACTAAAAATTAGTCCTTAATTACTTTAGTTTTTGAAATGTAAAAGTCATAGTTCCTTATACGAGGTTCCGACAGAGCTAGATCCGAAGGGCCGATAAGTAAAATTTAAAATTCCTCTCCTCATGATAAATACCAAAAATGTATATGAAGATTGGCTATATTCCAACTGCAATTCCAATTCGCAAACCTTATGCTGACTTTTTAGAATTTCTTTATCAAAATCTACCTCCGAATTGGTCCTGGCTTAACGCTTTGCCTCTTCTAAAACCTGGCCATTTGAGAAAGTTTTTGTTCTAAGTCTCTTAGTTGCATTTGCAATCCATGAACTCAAACCTTTTGCATCTAATTCTTCTTAAACCAGTCAAAGGAAAGGGAGCTTCGTTTGAATTTTGAAGGAATGACCTTGCCAAAAACTCTTGGTTGCCCACTTTCAGTAGCCCAGGAAATGGGATCGGTATAGGTCTTTTTTGTTGGAACTGATGGCGACAACAAAAGATCCTAATCAATAAGCATAAATGCACTATTCAATATACAGAAATAAGTTTTTTGTTCCATGTAAAAACTAGTACATTTGTTTCCAATACATCCATGTTTATAATAAAATAATTTTCATTGCTAATTCTGTTCTACAAAAGAAGGAGAGTCGGGTTCCATAATCATTTTAAAGTATTGTATTCTCTCCCTAAGAAGCTCCTCCTTCTCTGCACCCAAGAAGTCAAAAAGAGACTTAGGACATAATATGTGGAGTTTGTATTAGTCTTTTAGACAACAGTATCGGATGGGTTCTGATGACTTAATTAAAAAGGTTCTTTCTCGATAATTCCTTCTTAGCTCAACAAATTTTGATATGAAGTCTCGGGTAACAGGACTACTTAGAGTATTGTTTCCTTGTCATTTTATGATTAAAAGAACCTCGATAATAAAATGCCAAAATCATGTTATTGTTTTATTAACAAGAAATGTTGTCATTGTAAGAGTCAAACATGATTTACAAAAAGTATATATAGATTATGTATCAAAAAATTCTCCCTCTTGTTTCCTAGAAAGTTTTCAAACATAATCCAAAATGCGGGAGGCTTCCATCAAGATTTAGCTTCTTCAGGAAGTAACCTATTATTTCTACTAATTCCCAAAAACTTTCATCTACGGACTTCGGGAGCATGTCAAAACTTAGGTCTAGGTATTTTCTGAAGTTTTCAGAGTAGACCATAAATAGTGATGCCGTGAAGGTATCTTCGAGGACCTTTCCTTAAGAATTATCAAGAAAGGTATCTGCTTTTCTCCTCGCAGCATCCATAACCCTTCTCAAGTGTTTATCCTTCTTTTCCAAGGACTTCTTCGAGGAGGAGCGCTCCGTTTTCAGTGGCATCCTTAAGGATGAGTATTCTACCTCTAGAGATTTCTTTCTTCCAAGCATCCGAGAGCGATCATACTTTAACTCTTAAAATTCTGTCTTTAAAGCAACATTCTCATCAAGAGTATCCTGGGTGGATGACTTGGCTACAGAATATTCATTAGCAGCTTCGTTAACAACAACAACAACGAAGGTGGCATTTTGATTTTTCAGTGTTTCAACATCCTCTTTAAGATGTGAAGCTTTGCCTTCGGATATGGAGGACGCATGGCGGGTGGAATATCTACTATTCAGAAATTGAAAATTAGAAAAGCAAAATATATTAAAATAAAGAAGAAGAAGATGGCAGAGAAAAAAGATAGGACAGGAGATGATACCTTAAGATCTTGTAAAATAACGGATTGGTATGTTGAAAAGGAAGCAGGAAAGTTATCGAAGGAAGAAACATTGGGCATACCAAAACGGACTTCACCAACTTGAAAAGGCCAAATGGGGAGCTTGGAGAAGGAGCTGTGGTGGCATCGGTATTTGGGATAAGAGTAAGAGATGGGGTTTCCTCTTCAACAATAACTGATATTAAAAGGTAGATATCTCAAGTGATAATATCTTTTGGAAGTACATCTACAATGAAATCATACCTTCGGGATAAAGAGCAATGCTCCTTGTTAAAGCAATTGTAATTTTTGTAGATGAAGAAGTCCCTTTCCTGCTACCCTCTTCATTTGAAATGTCTATCGAGGGTTCTGCAGAAAGCTTAACCTTGTTTCGAGCAAGTTCATTGGAGGAATCCATACGGATTTTTTTTCTAGCAAGCTTAAGGACATTTTAATCTCTTACGCCAATAGAAGAGGTCTTTGACTTTAGAAAGAAGGAAGAAGCAAATTAATAATTGGATGAACATATAAATGTCTAGGGAGCTACTAGAATGATCCAGCAAAATACAATGAGAAAAGGGGATGTTTATAAGTACAAAACAACAAATTCAAAACTCACCTTTGTGACTGAATAAGATAGTCAAGGTGGCAGTGAACTTTAAGGGATTACCTCAATCTAGGTAAAGATTGTCCCACGCTGGAGATACATCCCCAACATTCCTTGATTTTTTGAAAGAAAATTGTATATTAAGAGGTTGGCGGTGGTCAATTGTGATGCTCCACCCCGAGATCCACTCTAAAAAAATAGTATTACTAAGTAATATTGTCTATTAGAGTGGAAAATAGGTCTAGTTAGGAGCGATCATGCATAATCTTGTATTAAGCGAGTATCGAATACGTCGATTGGGTGTATAATATAATTTTTCCTTACCTCAAGTGGATCGACATACTCAATTCATCTAATATAAAACTATGATGGCAAACGATCATATTTAGAACAAATTATAACTCATCATAGATAATAGATCATTTAACATAATACGTATCAACATCAGAATACAACATATACATGTGCTACACACTCAAATGGTTTCATATTAACCATATATGCATGTATAATATGCTCCAAAAAAAATACACATATGACATGACTACACGAATATACAACTTAGGTAATATCTTCAAAAGAGATAGTCATAGGGTAAAGCAAATGGTCAAAAAGTAACAACAAACTAATTACCTAAAATAACTCAAGCTGACCCGACAATAAAATACATGGAATAGTTTAGCTTTGACATGTCAGTAAACACAGGATAAATGGAAGATAATATCACATAAGAAGTAATACAGAAAGTACACAAACATCGTAGAACACATGAGATAAGATCACTAGCTCATAATCAAGGATCTCTTGTAGGTAATACACATAGCATGCAACAATTATCTTCATAGTTTAAACGACCAAAGCCTAAAGCTATAATGGTCTAAGGAAATCTCGATCAACAGAAAATATGATGGAAATCACATAAATACAACATGTTGAACTTGACTACTGGTTTTCCACACAGTAGTACAATCACCATAAAATAAATATACAAAAGCACAAAGTTACGTATAAAGCTTAATACGCATAAGATGGTGAAACATCATAGAAATCTAGAAATCAAAGACACCTAAAATCTAGAAATACGTCATGCCATACAGTCAACATGCCACAAAGTCTCTCGGGGAATTTAAAAACATCAAGCCGCATAGTATTGGATCCAAGAAAAAGAGATAGGCTCAGTTACGCCTGCACGTGCTCCACATAGAGGCAGAAACTGGTCAGCACTAGCTGCACAATTTTTGGCAGCCCACTCAGTTTTCCGCATAAATATATTTGGCTTGTAAGCCCCGCACAGCCACCCCCACACAGGTAGACTCTCAAGTCTATATAATTGGCCAGTCACGACTTAGTACTAGTAACAACAAACAATAAGAGGTGACCCGAAGGTCCCACAAAGTTCCCCGAGTAAGTGTCTCAAAATTCCCAATAGTAACCCAAATAGTGGTAGCAATACATCCCATACCATACGTTTTCACTTATTGGTTTACTCCAAGTCAGTTAATTCCACTAAAGAGCTTCAATTGAATAAGTCTAGAATTAACCATTATAATATACCTATATCATATACCATAAGATGTACTGAATTGTTCAATTCACTTCCTCATCCTCTCGAAGAGTGAAAAAACGTGCACTTACAAATAAAATACTTTTTGAGAAAATGTATTATTAAAACTATTTAGAAATCATTTACAATCATTTATAATAAGTAACTTATATCTTTAAAACAACTTTAAAAAATTATTATATATAAACATATAAGCCAAAAATCATATGGAAATTATTTTCATAAAACTTATATGTGAATTCAACAAAGCTCATAGAAGAACTCAACAAACTCCATAAAAACCAATTGAATTTTGCACAAAACTAAGCATCTTGTAGCGTGGATAAGTACCAATACCGACTCTTCCAATAAGTTGAAAATAGCGATAGGCATATACACCACATAACATCCAATATCACAAAAGTTTTGCATACAAGTCAACCCAAATATTAGCATTATAAGCTAAGGTCAAGGCATTAGAAATCAAAAAAATTCACAAGAAACATATGATTTATGGCCCGGGTGCATCACACACCTAGGTTGACGCTGTTCTCGGTTGTGTCAACCCTAGGGTCGGCCGACACTTAACCTTGGTCGACCCGCACGTTGACCCAGCTAAAAACAAGGTCGACCTGGGGATGCGATTTTCCCAGGTTCGCTTTCTTCTCCATGTTCGATTTTGGACCCTGTATTTAAGCGGATTCTGATCTAGTCAAGCTCTGAAATCAAGCTTGCAACTAACATGACACACTAAATACAAGATGGAAAATAATTTGCATCAAACTATTAAGAAATGAAGAAGGTCTATTGCCTTAAAGATCAACTCAGACTAGGTTTGGATGAAACTAATTTATCTCGGGAATTTGAATTTACAGTAACTCAATCATCAACAAAATTACACATTCAAATAAAAATTCATGTTCAGATAGAAAGTTTGAGTTGAACAACTCACGTTGATTGGATATATCGAGTGATTGCAGTGACTAGAGCTTGTAAGAGGATGGAATTGAGCTTCCAGCTCCTAAAAAGGAAGAAGCGGTGACATGCATGGTATGCTCCAGTATTAGAGTAAACTCTACCTCTTTATTTCTTGAATTGGAGAATTAGATCTTTGATTGAAGATGGACTTTGTAGCATGGGGATCACCGACCTTCTCTCTATATTTTCTAATTCAAAAGTGGGATCTTTTAACTTAAAGAGAAGCCACGTTCTATTTTTCTTCCTATTCTTTTTCCTGTTTTGATAAGGAGGAGTTTTGGGAGAAAGGAACACATTGGAAACATATTTCAAGACAATTCCTCTCCTAATGTCTATAACTAGATCTTAGTCAAGGCCCATTAGTAATTAGGTAATTACTTTATGCGATTATCACTTATTTAGGCTATATATTATGTTATAAAAAGAGGTTGAACACATAAATTATAGTATACTTTGTTAAATCAGCACCAAACACAAATGTTACTTTTACGTAAACTTTATAAAACACACTTAAAACTTTTTATATCTATTAAAAATATGAACTTTTTAAGTTAACGGAACTTTTTATTTTATTAATAAATTGCACTTGTACATTTTTGTGTATAAAATTCACATTTTAAGATTGTAACTTGCACAAAACATGATGTTTCGACACAATTTAACTTATATAACATAAAAAATTCAAAAATATTATTGTTACTACCGAAACTCACATTTATCAACATTCTACAATTTTATTTTATCTTAACACAATTCAGTTTTATATTATTTCACTATAAATCTATTTAACCGTTTCTAAACATGGCTTTAAACCCAGCTCTTCTTTTATTTCAAAATTCCTACAGCTTTCCATACACCAATTTACAAATTATTAATTAGTTTATTAAATCAAATTAACACTTCATATTGAGTATATATTTTCACTTAAATATTGGTTGCTAATTAATATTTTATATATTCAATATTCATTAGAACCACCAAAATATTAATTAGCAAACACAGATTGGAATAAATTTTCTTATTACATCAATGGATTTAATTTTTTCCAATACACATAATTTCCTATAAACCAATTTGTTTTTTATTTTATCATCCATATTATGCATGTTAGGCTCTTGAACTCGTATTTTATTCTTCTTAGTTTTAAAATTACTATTATAATACGTTAAGCCTAGGTACCCAAAAACTCGAGTTGTTACATCAGTAGTGTAGCCCTTTTCCCCAATTTCTCTGAAGCCTCTTTGATGTTTTTGATGACTTGATCAGTATCATCATTGGTAGCTTTCCTAATGTCTTCTAAAAAACAAGTATGGAAAGGAACGCTTAACAAGACAAATGATAACAATCACAGTATAAATATAAAGTCTTTACCAAGTCTAGTAAATTCCCCTTATTCCGAGAGGGCATAGGATAAAGAAAAATTGGTTTCTCCAGTCTTTAGACTTTTCAATAGGGTTAATGATAAATGATTTTTCGAGGTTAGCCTAATACAACATGGGGTTGGCCTTGCTAACCTTAGCTAAGCAGAGTAGGTTATAAAGAGCCGAAGGGCTCCGCGTTTGGCCTTCAAACTCAAGCGAAATAATCTCCAAACATAGAATATAAGTATACGTGTTTGGGGATAGTTTAATTGGAGCAAGGTAGGTATGTTGAAGAAAATTTAAACCAAAATCGGGGAAATGAAAGAACCCACCGTGCCTCAACCACATATGAATAGTTATGTAATCAAAAAAGGACTTCTGGGATCATCGATGGAAGAGCCCTCCGGTTGTGGGATGACTTTGACATTGGATATAACAAAGTCTTTAAGGATGACATCCACCTCCTTTTAGGTGGTTGTCAATGGTTTTTTGGTGATGGTAGCGATCTTTTCGGCCTTTTTAGTCACTGTCTCTTGATAAGCAGAGAAGGATTCACCAACTGCAGGGATCATCTTTAGGGTAGCCCTTTTAGTGATCTTCTTATTACTCTTCTTATTACCTATGATGTTGCCAGGTGATATTGTTTCATGATTATAATAATAATTGAAAATAAAGAGAAAAAACCTTGAGTACAACTCACCCTGGAAGTACTATAAGACGATCAACGAAATAACTAAACATAAGTGCTTCCGAAAGAAATGACAATTGAGAATGCAGAGCATAGGTCATTAACAAAATGGTGACATACCCAAAATTAAGCAAATCAGATTGAAATTGGAAAATGACTAATAATGATTGAAATATACGAGCATTTCAGAATTCCATAATTAACTTCATAATTCGATTAAGACCTAAATCAGTTAACGATTTTCACATACAAACCAGGGGTTCTAAACCCTAGAAATATCAAAATCTTTGGGTCGGTTATGAAATCAAGGTGAAAGACAAGATATTTACCTTTGATTTGCAGTTAAGATGACTAGAAAAATTGTGATTCTTTTGTATGCTTTGATTCCGAGACTATGAAATTATGGTTGCAGCTAGAAAAGGAAGGAAGAGGAAGATTCTCTATAGACATAAAATAAGAGAAGTGAAAATAGCCATTGATTCAAATTTGACCATCCAGATAGGAATACCAAAAGGCGGGGAGAGTGTTACGTACATACCTCGTAAATTGGAGCAATTGACTTGAAAAGTCGAACACCCCTTTACTTACGGGAGGGGGGAAATTGTTTGCACCGAAAGGATCAAGGAGAATACAAAAGCCAAAGTTAAGGTGAATGGGCTACTAAGGATAGCGGGCCTTCGATGCTGTATAAAACTTTCTAACGATTTTCTTTTTAAACTTAATATGTATTAAAATATTTTGGGTATGAGAATTTGTGATAAAATTTAGTTTATATTAAATGTTTTAATTATTACTCACATATTTTATAAAACTTAGATTATGCTGAAATAATTATATCAATCGATATTAATTTAGAGAGGAGTAAATTGTAGAACAAAATATCTCGTGAATTACCCAACTTGTAGTTATCGATGAAGAGACACCTAAATTAAGGCCACAGGCATATGTAGCAACGATGAGGTTTAGGACTTGTAATAGAGTTCGTTGTTACGGAGACTTGGTGACTCCAAGCATGGTGCCTTAGTTACGGCAGACCCAACCTATATCATTGGTTCGTAAATTACGCAGAGCACAAGATTCTGGACCTTTAGAGTCTACATGTTTAGATTTGAATGAATTATGTGAAAAAATAAAGTAAGTAGTTGGAAGAGTTAAAAGCACATGTTTTTAACTTTGTAAAGATAATCATCAAATTTAAAGTTAGGCCAATCAACATCTCAACACTGTTCTATTTTGAAACATCTATCACAACAGTCTCCTCCAAATCTACCAAACACTCAAAATCATGTAGTGTCCAGCATCATCCACCTCTATAACAACATTTTACTTGTCGGCATACTGGATCCTCTCAATAGTAAATACCATATCCATAGTTTGGACCTTATCAGTTTTCATCCTCAGCTAGCCACTTCTTCTACCCTTCGTTGTATCACCCATCTTTCTAACCACCAATGTCGTATCCACTTAGAGAGTTTACATTAATGCTTAATGGGATAGATTTCACACAAGTTTTGCTCACAAGAGATAATCGGACTAATGAGCGAGTTAATATGTGTGGTTTCTTGTTTCACAAAAATTCAAATAGTACATATTTTCAGTAGCTTATTTCAAATATTTTCCAACAATAAATCATTTATCTTATGCTTTTATTTTCCTTGTGGCTATACATCATACCCACTCTTATATATGTTTATTTTACATGAGATAGCCTATTTAACATGATATATCTGTACTTGGCGGCCTTTTCATGTCTAAATATTGCGATATAGACATGCAGGGATTATCAAATAGGATAAAATGTCTTATTTACACTAAGTTAAAAAATATAACATGAATAATGCAAGTTAACGAGAAAAGATTTTAACATGTCATGTTCAAATAAATATATATCATATATACTTCAAAGTTTATATAATTAATAAGTATAGTAGTCAAAATATTTTTCTTTATAAATTTTGGTCTATCAACTTAAATTCATAGTCAGTGAAACAATCCCAGAGGTAATTTTGTTATATTACATTTTAAAAGACTTATTTATTTGTACTGCTTTGAATACTAAGTGTTTGATATTAATGTTAATGGTGAGCTGGTGTTATTAATTTAATCTCATTTGTTTTTGATAATTTTTTAATAAAGTTTTGACATTAAACCATGTCTGTTAAATTTACTAAGTTGATGTTGCTATAATTTTGGATAGGATTCTCTATTTCACATTTTCTAATACATGCTAAATCGACCATTTCAAGGTGTTATAGATAAATTCAACATAACTCTGCATTCATTGTATGTTAGTGACAAATTATATCCATCCATTCTAGTAATCTAATTGGTTAAGCCTTTACAGGCTATGTTACTAACTTTGAACACATATGCTACAATAACAAATTGAGCAAGCTGAGGTTGACCTTCCTCTTTTGGTTGATTGGATTACCTTTTTGTGTCTTCCCTTGTATACCTGTGTAGCTTAGTTACACTATGATGTTCCACGTCATCTAGAAAAAGTGATCTAATATTTACATATGTTTACACTAGTCAAATAAATTTTAATCTTTCTGTATGATGAATACTAATTTAATATATTAGAAAAACTATTTTAGACTAATATGCTATCATATAACCTGAATTCATGGCTTTACCTATTGCTGGTTAGTTAGTAATTACAGTATGTATGGTCTTTTAGATGATGCGATCAAAACATTTAATGAAATATGTAAACTAGAATTGGTTGTTTATAATATGATGCTATCGATTTTGGACAGGTATGGGATTTATTACAGTTAAAAAACCTTAACCGAACCACATTAACTGAAAAATTCAATTAACCGACCAAATTACAGTTAATTGTATAACAACCTCAACTGAACTGCATTAACCGACAAATTCGATTAAAAGAACATTCAGGTTAATCAATGGTTCGGTTAACCCAAAATATTAGTCAATTGGTTCAGTTAACCGACCGTGCCCACCCTTAGTTTTGGATATGATGGGATATGGTAGAATGGGCTTGAATAATTTCACAAAATGAGAATAGGGAATGCAATTCATTAATTGGCTTGCGAAGAATATGATCGATGTTATTCCAGTTTGAGAATGATGATTGTTGAACGCAAACCATATTTTAGGTCTTATGAAAAAGTGTAGAAACTATTTCGTAGTATTGGGAATCTTCTATAAATATTTCTTGAAGTACATTTAAACGTAAGGAGAAAATTATGAAGCTGGTGAATATGTAAAAATGATTTATTGCAAGCTATTATTTTATTTATCATATAACTAGAGGGGTTACTAATAACAAACGTAACTATCGAGATATATCCCTGCATAGTTGAAACAAACTCGAATTTGGCAACTTTAATTAGGGATATTCAAATTATTTAAATATCCAAATATTTATTAGTACTAACTAATAATGATGTTTTAGATAAATGCAATAATAATAAACTTATTATTAAGAAATTAGTTTGGCAAATATTCTCATAGGGTAATAATCGCAAAATGACCAAAATCGTTTTATCAATAAAATTGATTTCTAACCATAAGAATTGTGAAAGGTACTGGATACATATATTATCTTCATAATGGAGTAGGAATATGAAATAAGATGCTATAATTTAAATATTTGAAAATTTAATTAATTGATGACATCGTCAATAAGGATATTATATTCAATAATTGAATTATAGATTTAAATAGAGAATTTATTAATTTAATAATTTTTTGTGATAATTCAAATAAGGATATAAATGATAAGAAATCATTTTAGACATGTTATCTAGTTATAAAAAATCAATTAGAAACAACTTGTGTAAAGAAATATACTTGAGTTGAAATTATAGGAAAAATCGATATCGCTTTATCGGTAAAATCTCGAATTTCATAAAAATGGATAAATATTATTTAATTGGGTTTCAGTGACTAAATGATAATGTTTTTTATTTAAAAATAATAAGGAAGTCAATTTTGAATTTTGTTTACCTAGATAAATATTTCATGTGAAAACAAAAAATATGATTGATAAACGAGTTCCGGATTCTTAGCGGTTTGACGAAAGGAAGTGTAAAAAATATTTGTGCACGCATATGTTTGTGATAAAAAAAACCATAAGATGCTAATGAAGCGATTAATTAAGCTAAGAAGGGATTAGAAAAAGTAAGTATAAAAAGGCCAACGGAGTTTACTTTAATATAATAGTACCACTCCCTATCATAATTGCTCTTAGCACACCATCATTTCACTTATTTACACATCACTTCATCATTGTCTAGTCATATCACCAGCGGGGTTACAGCTGTGTAAGGGGACAGGGTTGGGTATTTTGGTAATTTTACACCAGGTATTTTGTTCCAAAATTTTCCAATAAATACCCACCAATTTCTCTTCATTTCTTCCTACCCTTTATTTTCTCCTTTCTCTTTTGAAACCTTTTTAATGGCTTCTACCTCCTACGACATTAATAAAAAAAAATTACTCACTTCTCAAACAAAAATCAAAAGCGTTGAAACTATCTTCAAACTACTTCTAATCTTCTTCCAAAAGTCACTACCACTTGACTAAGATCCAAAGACCAAAGCTCTACTCACACTTACCTAGATTGTGAGAATTTGATAGAAAAGAGGGAGGCAAAGAACATCAAGGAAGGAAGGATCAATATCAATTTGCTTTGGTGCGATCGTAGCGGAGCTATAGCCGGTTTTAGGAACTTATATAACCAGCGAAGGTAAGAAACTCAAATTTAAGCAAACCTAACTGAACACAATTTAATGTTGTTATGTGAATGTTAAACTATTGTCATATGACTGTTAAAAAATTCTTATGAATTCCATGATGAAAGTTTGACAAGTTTGGATGCTTATATGTTTGATCGTATAGATGTTAAACCAGTCACGTTGAATACACTTCGATAATCATAAAGGAAGTCGCCTTCCGATTATTAAATTTATCAAAAATGATTTGAAACATTTTAGAAATGAAATAAAAAAACTTCCAAGTGTATAAATGAAGTTTGAAAAGAATATGAATTCTTAAGTAATTTTGGTGTGTCGCGAATCGTTAACTTACGATTTCAATATTTAAAAAGTGATTATTTTGTACACTGAAAAATATGAATAAAAATTTTTTAAAGCAAGATTTATTCAAATCCTTATAACTAAAGCTTTCCAACAAATTGAAAAAAATAAATAAATTACATTGAGTAGATTTTAAAATAGGACCAAAACAACATTTGCAAGACATCACGGTTTTGTAGTTCAAAATCATGTAAACGTGATTTTTTAAGGATGATATTTTAAACTTTTGAAAGTACAAAATAAATTTAATAAATCATATAGAATGTTTTAAAAGTGATTTAAGATGGTTATATGAATCTTACAATGGCAAAAAAATCATTTTAATGAATTAAGCTTAAATAACATTTTTCAATAACGGTTGAAATTGAAGTTTAAACTTAATAAATCTTCTTCAGTTCTTTAATTAATCTTTTAAATGATTAATGAAGTAATTTAGAGAATGTTTTGAAGATCTGTAAATCAATTGAAGATATTAACTGATTTAATTAAATTAAATAAGCAATGATTTAATCTTGCCTCTAATAAGCTATCGAGTAAGCCTGAATTTTTCTATTTCTAAGACTTGGATATTGGTATTTAACCAAGGAGATGTTTAAGAGCAAACAATTCTCATGCTCACCAGGGCCTTTTCTGGGTGAGGACTAGAAAAGGTTGAAATGTCGGAACAGAGTTAGGTATAAAAGATCAAATTTCTTGAAGTTAATCGGATCTCTTGGAGATGATCTTGTTATATTTGGTATCAAATTACGAGGAGGGAATCTTTATTATCCATAAGAATTTAAAAGGCATTTACACCGTTATTCAATAGATAGTTCAGTTCGAATACGAAAATTGATTCAAGTAAGAAAAGTATGAATTCTTTAGATCTGTTAAACTAAAACGGACTTGTCACCCAACTAACATAATGAATGAAGTTAAATAATTCCGTGAATGCACCCAAAGAGCATTTGAAAGTTATACGTTTTTAAAAGATTTTTATAAAGTAATGAATTAAGAAATGAAGAACACATAACACCCAAAACTAACTAAACTTTATTTTTTCGTTGATTGATATAAGGAGTCCCGGATCAAATTTGGGTGATTCCTATCTAAAAACCACCTTAGATCAGGTAAATGTTTCAAAGTAATGAAGATCGAAAATTATGGAGATTGAATTATGGGTTGTTATCATGAACTTTGAGGGATTTGTCCTATATTACAAATAATGGTGATTTCGCATTTATATCTTCGATCGGTTCGTCCAAACCCAAGATGACTTGTATGGATGGTAGTCTGACATTGTATTTCCAATATGTGTTTATTGATCTTCACGAATGTACATATGTTTAGTGCCAGAAAAGGCAGCTTCTCTTAGCTTAACACCCTTCTCCGAAACATACAAGCCCAGAGGTCAATTTGGGTAGCTTCTATAAGAAGACGTTTATCACCCTTCTAGATTACTCATTATGTATCTGTTATGTGGTGTATGCTAAGAGTTCTCAGGGGTGATAGGTTGGTTACAACCGGGGTGATAACATATTCGGTCGGTGCACCACATGGGGAAAAGGTCTATGTAACTGTTTCGATCTTGCCAGTCGAACAGATGAGAATGGCCATCGGTACATTTCCCTAGAGGTGTACTATATAGATAGGTAGTCCCTTACCTTGCAATCGTATGGAAATTATTTTCTATAAAAGCTTGAGAAGTCTATTGTAGAACATTATTAGGGTACGGAATTTAAATAAAGCAACAATTTCGCTATTTCTATATTTTATTTTAATAGGTCTTATCCCGCAAGTCATTAAAAATAATATCAAACAATTTCAACATAATATGACTTGGTTACCATAAGGTAAAAACATGTGCCATGTTTATGTGTGATCGTGACCTTATGGGATAACCTTTATTTTCAAGTGGTGAATTTAAGTTTCTCACACCAGTCTCATAATTGACTCGGAGATTCCTCTCTTTGCTCTTAAAATCTAGGTGCCCTTATTTTCTTCAGGCAACCTAGTAGTAGGTTATGCTTGGATCCACTGAATGGAGCTTGGAGCTGAAAAATCAAGAGATAGTCATTTATTCCCATTTTCTTAGTTTCTTTCAGCATTTTAAGGACAGGTTATATAACTGTCCAAGCAATGTTGTTTCACTTCGATAAGTAAGATTATACTTTCCGCTGTAATGATTCTAGATGATAATTAATATATATATTTTTGTGTTGTGCAAGATTCCGATGTTTCTACTTTCTCACCCCTTTTTTTTACTATAAACAAATCACTTCTCTTGCACTTGAAATCACAGGAATACAATGAATGTATTAGTGTTGATTTTTGATGGTTGAGAAAGTGGGTCATTTCACTTGGTATCAGAGCGTTGGTTTATCGATTACTAAGGTCTGATTATCATCTGATGATCATACTTGATGAATCCCATTTTTTGATTATGCTTGGGTTGGGCGAACACCTAAGTTTGATCTGATAAAAGACTCATCAAAGATGGGGTTAGCAATACCTAGGATAAGAAACTCACTAAAGATAGGATAATCAACATCTTAAAAAGAGTTGAGAGCGATCTGAGTGCACATTAAAAAAAATCTTCTCGATAAAGAGTAAATTTTACCTTAGGTTTTCCCATGAAAAATTGAGAATACCTTTTGAAAAGGAACAATAATAGTCATCGTAAAATTTACCCTTATTTTCTATTAGAGATAAGAAATAAATCTAATCATTGATAGTTGTCCATTGTTTTTGTATAATCCTGACAAAAAGAAGATCTACAAGAGAGAATCCTCTATGCTAAAGGAAATGACAAATCGAGATATCATGTGATAATAGTAGTCAACCTTTGCCTTCCTTTTTCCCATTTAACTGGGAAAATGTTCCCTCGACCATATGGGTCATTCCTCAAGAGGAATCAAAGCTCATCATCATATCCAATAGTGAGGAACCGACCTGATCATCGAGATCGAAGAGTCGACACCTGTGGAAGTAAAGGAAAATGAACCCATAGAAGAACCCACATGGAAGATGAAGAAGAGGAATAGGAGGAGGAAGCTAGGTTGAGCTCAACAACCAAAATTCTACATAGTATGACCAATGGATGAACAACATCTTCGACGATGACATAAGGAGTAGCCAGGGGAGAAACATCATCTGGTCAATGGACATCGTAGAATTGCGGGATCAAATAGAGGTTGATGAAGCCGAAGAGGCAAATAACCAGTCCTAGGACTGGAAGAAATAAAAGAAGGGGCAACATGATAGCCATCAAAGCATGGCCACTTAACACGATACATCAACATGTAGTAGAAGGAGATGGAAATGTTGCCGATAATGAAATGGAGGAAGATGTCGAGGACCTTGATCCATCATATGAGATCGAATTTTGGTATGGAAGGAACTCCTCCGACTCTAACGGATAGAACTTTGAATTTCCTTCCAACCTTTATATCAATAGTAATTAGTATGTATCTTTGTTTTAGTAGGAATTATGTATCGATGTATCAATAAGGATTTAGTGAAACTGATGTTGTAAGAAGCGAATAGAAGAATCTTTTATGAGTACGCATTTTGCACAAATCTATCGCTAAACAAAGATAAAACATTAACAGATAACTTATGACGCCCCACATCCCTTAATGTCACACATATGAGGATGCGTTACGTTTTGTGAAGCATATTAATAGTACAAATACTAATTTCCCAAGATAGAATATAAAATGTAGCGGAAAACTTTCAAACTTTTATTACAAAACCAAATCCAGTGTTACATTTTCAAAATGTTATAAATCAAGATCAAAATCATCTGCCTTTCAAAAAAAAGATCATAATCATCTGTCTCGTGGAAATATAAACAAGTACAAAACCAATAAAATCATATCCCACATGAGCCACGATAATAACAAAGAACAGAAACTGAAGCAATACATAGAGTAAGAAGTAATCCAAGCCCACACTGAAAGAAAGAGTCACGGTCACTGGTGCAATCCACCACCCTGAGAACCTGAGAGCGGAAACAAAGAGAGAGAAGGAAAAATAAAATAAGTCAGACATAAAGTCCGGCGAGTTCTAGTGATTTAAGAGTCCCCCGGATATTAAAAGCAGACGTGGAACCTCTTAGCTTATTACTTAAAAAGGTTTAACTTTGAAGGTTTAAGTTCATTAATAAGAAACAAATAGCCATATGTTATATTTTCCTGGTTGTAAATGACATTTCTAGTTAAATGTAACAACCCTTCCCTAAACGCCTGCTCAGATGTATATAGATTACACTAACCTGATTTCCTTAATTTACATCTGATCCCCATATTTTCCTTAAAATGTTCTAACTGAATCCAACCTATTCAGATAAACATGTTTGCATATTCTTTCTTCATAATTATCCCAATTACACAGTCATTGATTCCCAATTATCAATATGCCTAAATCTCATTTTTACGGTTATTACATATTATTCCAATTTTTATGCAATTCAAATGGAAATGGACTAAGCTCTCTATGGCTTAGGCTCAGCGCAAAATAAAAAGGGAAAAGGAAGATCCAAACTCAAACTAGACAAATAGGCATAAAAGTTTGTAAATAAAACTAAGACAGAAAAGGGGATAAAGAAGATAGATGTACATATAAATCGGTAATAATTGAAAACTGAATAGATAATTGATGGTAATAAAAAAACAATGACATATAATAATAAAGTTATAAACACTGCTTATTTCAAATCCAATATATTTACTATCAAAACCCTTTTTATATTATAGGTCTAAAAAATAACGTAGAAATTATGGTGATATGTATTAAATCTAGAAAATGCCTTTAAAATAGTTGTTGTATAAGAAAAACTAGAATTATCCCTTCAATCTATGCTATGGCAGCACCATGACATTTTCTTAATTTTATTTAGAACATAAATTTAAGGAGGAAGAAGATGGAGAAATGTTTATGTGCAAGAAAATGGAGAGGTTGCTAGCATCACTATGCCATAAATGGCCTTTTGCAATAGATTTGCAAGGTGTTGCCTGCTACAATGTAATGATAGTTATGCTGATTTTCGTCTATTGCAACATTCGCTTCAAGGTGTTAGCACAGATATCAGCAAGATGTTGCAGTAGCTATAAATATATTCAAATTAAAAAATTTAATAAAATTTTATACTACAGAGATCCGTACCATCAATTAAAATAAAATCTTAACCATCAATCCACACCTCAGCTATTTTTATTTCTCGCTTTTATTTTCATTCACCAACTTTCCTTTTCATTTCATTCTGACCCTAAATCATTCAAACCCTAAATCGTTCAAACCTTAAAACGTTCAAACCCTAAATCTTCTGCAACACAAGAGCTACTAGCTTCAGATCCAATCTTGAGCGTCAAATTTCATCGATTTTCAATCCAGATGGCACGATTTCAACAGCGAATCCTCAAACAACGACAAAGAATATTCAGCGACGATAAGGAACAATATAATTCCAGATCTAAAGCATTCCCGAATGGAGCATATAATACATTAGTTGTTTATTTCATAGGGGTGATTTCATCAAGCAGTGAGCATCTAAATTCCTGAAAGCATCAACATTATTTCTCTATAGTTAACTAGATCAAAAAAGATTAAAAGGTGGACTTTAATTTTTTGCAATTGCAGTTTCTAGAAGAAGCGAAAATTGCTTCTTGGAGCAATAGCTGTGCATTTGAATTTTGAAGTATAAGTTCACGTCCCAACTAACCAATTATTTTTTGTAGCTTGTTCTATCCACCTTTATGTTTATAGAACTGATAAGCACATATATTTTCTTTTTTTATGAGTTACACAATTGGTTGAATTAAATGGCCTTTTGCTTATTATCATTCCACAATGTTTTCATCTAGAAGTTGAACTATGAATGTATCTGATTGTGGAAACTGAAGATGAGAAGGTGGATTTTGTTATATCTAGTGAAGAGTTTGGGTAATAGGGCTTGTTCATGAGCAGGACAACTTGCCTTTTTGTTCCTACCTGCAAAATTCCTAGTTGCAAAGAGAACAATGTCTATTATCCTTGGGGTTATAAGGCCAGGGAGTTTAATCTTGATGGAGAAAGACATGATCTTATAGAAAATCGTTATAATGAGACAATATTTGCTACACAAATATA
This sequence comes from Allium sativum, assembly GCA_030737875.1. Lineage (NCBI taxonomy): Eukaryota > Viridiplantae > Streptophyta > Magnoliopsida > Asparagales > Amaryllidaceae > Allium > Allium sativum. The sequence goes on along the minus strand of CM060909.1, from coordinate 1,053,231,284 downwards.
CTGGAGAATGTATTCATGGTTTACGCCAAGTCATCTGTATTTATATTTTTGCATCGAGAACCTTTCTTCTTATGGAGGCAAGTATGGTTTCTTCATTAAAAATTTCAGATGGTTTTCCTTTTTATTGCATGGAAGTACTTGAATGGTCGTTGCATGCAGATACATTGTACCATTGTAAGTGTAGATATGCACAGTCAAAACAACTACCATTTTTTGCTTGTCTTCTAGTTGGTGAAACTTGTCTTTTGCAAATTATTTGTGTCTACATTTGATGAATCAAATCATATTTTTTTGTGGTTAATTTTTTTTAAATTATTCTATCTTGGTTAAACCAGCATTGCTTGGTCATTTGAAATCGGATGAATCGGGCGGTGCCCACTTGTTCGACCTAACAGAATATTGAGGTCGATCCCCGCCGAGACTACGGTCCCCGGTCCCCCTCCGGCGCTGCGCATAGACCCGCTACTCGGCTCACCATCTGTATATTTGCTTGTATTTAAATTTATTTTTGTTCCAGTTTACTGTGTATGTTTCTGTGACATGTTTACATGTGATTGGACTGGATTAAAACACAAGAAGACTTAGTGTGTTAGTGTCAGTGAATGTATAGGTAATTGAGTATGTATAACTGAGTGAATCGAGTGGAATGTAGTGAGGAACATTTGTATATGTGATTGACTATGTTATTAACAGTGAATTGTAAATAGTGGAGTTAGAAATATGTATTATTTCAAATGTTGAAGTAAAATATTTATTTGAATAAAAATATTGTTCAAATATTTAATTCTGTGTAGTAGCATTTAATTCTCCTTTTGTTATATTATATATATATATATATTTAAAAAAAAATATAGCAACATTTTTCGAATGTCGCTACAGACACCTAAGGATGTTTCTATAGGCCCAAATATGGTTCTATTACAACAATATTTGTTATGTTGCCTTAGATAGTAAAAATATTGCCTTTGAGGTCTACAGCAACAGTGAAAATTTCATCACAACGAAAGTGTTGCCAAAGACCTATAGCAACATTTTTTGGGCTTGAGCCAACATTTTTTTTATGTTGTAGAAGGTCGTTTATGGCATAGTGTCTATTTATATATAAGTTAGGATAATCTAAACCATAGGATATTAAGTTATAAAAACAATCTGTTAAAGACACGTCATGCTGAGTCAGCACGAACAAAACACACAAAACAGTCCAAATGTAGGTGGAGGCATGCTCGAAGGTGGGTCAACCCACCTACTATCGACCCATCGGTCGACACATGGGCCGACCCATGTAAGATTCGGTCGACTCCTGATCGTTGCACTCTGAGTTAATTTATTTTAAATTTAGTTTAAACTTCTTTAGTTCATAATTTCTTCATACTTAATCTGATTTACGAAAACCAAGAGTCTATCTGAACTGGAATTTCGTAACGAACGTAACGGTAAAGTCTATTTTGTCCCATTATGAATATTTTATTAATTAATATTCATTTTATTATCTTTTTTTATATATTAAATTATAGGGAGTTACATTCTCCCCTCCTTAAAGGATTTTGTCCCTGAAATCTTCAAGTTAAGAAGAATGTTATTAATGTTTTATCAATTTCCTACACCCATCTACTCATCCATCAATCACTAGCATCCATTGTCCTTAAAACTTCTAATGCTTTGTATGAACATATGCAAAAGTTTTGTGTATATGTCCCTATATTAATGCGAAAATCGGGCGGTCTACTAATTCAATTAACCTCCTTAATGCATTACAGTTTTGTGCATGTATCTAATATGCATGCAAGGGAATCCTAATAGTAAATATAATTTCTATGCGTACACAACCATTCACCAAAATGCAACATCCATTTTATGATTAAACCGTTTTCATCCATTGAAAATTTAAAATGCACACACATCAATATGCAATTTGTAAGTGCCTGAGTTGATCTAGTGCCTAATATGTGTGTATATGCATCCACTAGCAAATACTTGCATCCACTTGCAACCATCAAACATAACATGTCTCAATCACGTGTTTTCAACCATAGGTTTCTACCTAAGGATCGAGATTCAAATGATAGGAAAACAAACTCAAATTCAAAAGCTTAGAAAGGAATTAAGAACATACTCTCAAAGAGAAAAGGGTAAGAAGCGCAAATCTTGTTTTTGGGTTTTCATCTCGCATCATCGTGATGTTCTTTCCATTGCAGCTTCACTAGCTTGATCTCCTTATTGCGTAGTATCTTAACATCTGATCCAAGAATATGGGTACAAACATTTCTAACTAATGCCTCCTTTTCTACTTCCACATCCATAAGTGTACTTGGCTCCACTGCCTCTATTGAATCAAGCAAACATTTCCTTAATTTGGAAACATAGAACACGTTGTGAACTCCCGCCAGCCTCTATGGCAGTCTAACTCTGTAGGCCAACTGGCCTATTTTCTCAAGTGTGGCGAATAACCCTACAAATCTTGGTGCCAACTTCCCTACCAAGCCAAAGTGAACTACGTTCCTCAAAGTCGACACCTTGATAAAGACCATATCTCCTACCTCAAACTCCAAGTCAGTCCTCCTCCTATCGGCATATGACTTATGCCTATCTTGAGCTACTTTCATCCATCTGCGCATAAGATCTATATTCTTAGAAGTCTTTATAACCATCTCAGACCCAAGTAGAAGTCTGTAGGTAGACTCCCACTAACATGTCGCTGATCTGCAGGCTCGTCCATAAAGTGCCTCAAAGGGTGCCATACCGATGCTCAACTAATAATATTATTTAGGTAAACTCAACCAATGGGAGATGCTCCTCCAAAGTCCCTCTAGAGTCTAGGATACATAGTCTCAATAAATCCTCGAGAACCCTATTAACCCTCCAGGTCTGTCCAACGATCTGAGGGTCATAAACTATGCAAAGTCGTAACTATGTACCTAGTGCCTTTTGGAATCTCTTCCAAAACTTAATTAGGAAGATGGAGTCACGGTTATTAACTATACCAGAAGGTACCTCATGAAGTCGGGCGATCTCTTTAAGGTATACTGATGCTAGCCAAGCTGTTGTCCCCTTGATTTTGACAGGGATAAAACGATTGCTTTTAGTCAGTCTGTCAACTATAATCCATATACTCGTGTTACCCTTCCTCAATCTGGGCAGTCCGTCAATAAAATCCATAGAGACACTCTCCCGCTTCCATTGTAGAATGTTTAAGGGATGAAGCAGTCCACCTTGGTTTCCTTTGTTCAGCCTTTACTCGCTGGCAAGTCAAACATCAGGCCACAAACTATGCCATGTCCTTCTTAGTACAAGTCCAATGGAAATCTCTCTTCAATCAACTGGAAGCACTTCCTTCCGCACCTACCTCTTGGTTGCCTACGTTTAGGGCTAGTTCTCTTGCTTGATTATTGGGCATAAAGTGGAACTTAGCTTCTCACTAACAAAATCGTAAGCATTATTTTATCGAACGAGACTCGAATCAAGGAGCAAAAAAAGCCCTTTGGATGAACAATCCAACCTACCAATGAGGAGTGCGTCGGTTTCTCTGGCCCTTTTATTTTATACTCTCACATATAGCTACAATTTTGAATTCTTAGATTTGCTAGGACCGGGCACCTTTGTGGATTTCTAATCCTAGGATCTTGAAACTTACCCGAGACGAGTCCTACCTGTGTCCCCATACTTCATCAAACCTTGGCGCAACACCCAAGCCGATAAGCATCCCGAAGCGAAATACCACTTGTCTAGTCAAATTCAAGCGTAGGTGAAGCCTCGCTAGAAACACGATCGCTTTAAACTCTCATTCTTTATCTCTCACTTCCCTGGGTTGGCCGGTATACACCACCTCTGGCTACGATATGTATTATATACTTGTCATTTTCGATCAGGCGAACTACTCCCTCCCTCTGCCCCGTCTAGTCACCGCCCATATGGATAGTCATCCGAGAGTGATAAGCCTCCTCAAGATCTGTCCTCAACAAGTACTCAACTCTGGGAACACACACCCTTCCATCTCGATGTAGCCACCCTTTCTCGTCCATAGAATGTTTAGCTAGGTGACCATAGGTATCTCTTTCACTAAGTCTATCCAAGATGCCCACTAACTGCTGATCCTCTCGCTGTGTGGATCCAATGCGCTCTATAAGAGTGGGTCGCACCTCTAATGATGCCAAGAAACCAGGCGTAAAATCCATAGATCGCCTAAAATCAAAGGTCAAGATCAACTCTTAGCTTTGCCTCTCCACGAAAAAAGGACTCAAGGTATCCTCTGCCTACTCAACGTTTCTGCAACCACATTCCCCTTGCTTGGGGTATAAGCTAATATCAAAATTGTAGAACACTAGGAACTCCATCCATCGTTTTTGCCCAAATTAAGATCCTTTTGCGAGAACAAATATTTGAGTGACTTGTGATTCGTGTAGAGCTTAAACCTCTCTATGAGTAGATAGTGTTGCCAAGACTTAAATGCGAACACTATTGCAACCAACTCCAAGTTGTGGGTAAGGTAGTTCCTCTCATGAACCCTTAATTGTCTACTCCCATAGTAGACCACCCTACCTTCTTGCATCAACGTAACACCTAACCTCATGCCATAAGCATCTGTGTAGACCGTAAACACCTTGCTCCATCAGGAAGAGTTAGAACAGGGGCTGATGTTAGAGCCTTCTTTAACCTTTGGAATGATTCCTCGCAATCAATGCTCCAAGTGGAAAACAAATTCTTCTTTGTCAAACGGGTGAGCGGAGCTGATATCCAGACAAAGTCCTTAATAAACTTTCTGTAATAACCCGTTAACCCTAAGAAAATCCTAACATCTATCTCATTCTTAAGGGAATTCCGATCTTGTACCGCAACAACTTTAGCAGGGTCCACTGCTATTCCATCCTTGGAGACAACATGCCCTAGGAACCTTACTTCCTTTCACCAGAAATGACACTTAGAAAATTTTGCCTTAAGCTAATGCGATCTGAGAGTGCGTAAAACCTCTCCTAAATGTATGACATGTTCTTCCTCGTTCCTCAAGAAAACCAGAATGTCATCCACAAAAACCACAACGAAGTTGTTCAGAAACTCCCTAAACACCTAACTCATCAAGTCCACAAAGTACGCAGGTGCATTGGTCAGCCCAAAAGGCATGACCAGTCACTCAATGAAACCGTCTGGAGTCCTGAAAGCATCTTTTCTATATTATCATCTGCTACCCTTAGCTGATGACATCCGGTGGCTAGATCTAACTATGAGAAAATCGAAGCCTACTAGCTAGTCAAACAAGGCATCAGTCCTCGGAAGTGGGTGCTTATTCTTTTTGGTGAGCTTATTCAGCTCCCTATAGTCCACGCATAGATGGAGAGAGCTGTCTGCCTTGGTCGCAAAGATGACTGAAGCTCCCCACTTAGAAGTGCTTCGTCTAATGAATCCGTTCTCGAATAGCTTATCTACTTGCTTTTTGAGCTCCCTCCTCTCCTTGGGAGGCATATGGCGCACTGGTAAAGCGATAGGTTTCGCATTCTCTACCAAGTAAATTCATAAGTCTATCTCTTGTCTAGGAGGTAATCCTCTAACCTCATCGAACACATCCAGAAAATTTCTGACTATGGGTATTGATCTTAGATCGTCAACAGAAGCATGAAGGGAATCTAGGGAAATGAGCATAACTGACCCCCGTGGGTCACAAGAAATCTGGAGAGTTTTCCCATGGCACGCCAAAGGCCTAAAAACTCTCCTTTCATAATCTAGAATGGCACCATACATGGCTAGCCAATCCATTCCTAGAATAATCTCATAACCCATAAAGTCAAGAACATATGTGTCGCACTCAAACTCGATGCGCATAACAGAAATTATCAAACCCCTACATATCATAGACATGTGAGCCATATCTCCTGTGGGGTTTGACACCTCAATAGGATCAGAAACTATACTAGTGTCTAGGTGTAGACTATCTACCACAGAATTGGATATGAATGAATGAGAAGCACCGAAGCCAAAGAGAGTCCTAATAGGAGAGTCAAGAAGAGAAATCAAACCTTCAACGGTGAATTTCCTACCTCGATCCAGTCCTCCAGCTTGAGTTGCCTTTAGTGCATGAACTTGTCCTTCAGACGATCCTGCCTTTTAACCTTTCTTATTAAGGCACTGCTTGATGAAATGTCCAACTTGAAAGCAACTAAAACAAGAATTCTTTGTCTTTCTACAGTCTCTAACAAAGTGCCCCAAATTTACACAGCCACGGCACTTAACCTCTGTCTTAATTTGTGTCTTATCAGGTTTCCCTCCTTTCTTTGGTATATCTTTCTTGGGCCACCACATCTTCCTATCAGTCTTGGGCTTGTCCTCTTCGGTCTTAACTTCTTTCTTCTCCTCTTTCCCGTCCTCTTGCATCAAAGCCATGTCTACTAGCCTATCAAAAGTCGCCCTTATCGAGATATGTGTCAATGATAGTGCTTATAAAGGTTGAGACAACCCTTTTGCGAATCTTAAAGCCTTCATATAAGGAGTGTTCACCAAATCCAAACCAAATCTAGCCAAACGATTAAAACTATTAACATATTCCTTCATTGTCATACTTCCTTGTTTTAGATACAATATTTCTACATTTGCATTCCTTCCTCAGCTTGTGACAAGAACTTCGTCTCAGATCTATGCTTAAACTCATCCTGAGTGGCAACAATCTTCCCCTTTGTAACACCCCGTATTTTCTGTTAATGTTATAGTAACGAATTAATCAATACATAATTTCAAATGTGAGAATTAAGGGAAATGGGTTACGCCATTGCGTTCGTCTCGGAATTCTACTTGAGATAGAGTCCGGGTTTCATGAATTGGACTTCATATGAAGAAGTTATGGCGTTCAGAAGTTTCAGAAATTCAAATAAATTCAAATAACTCAAAACCAGGTTCAAAATTCAAAACAGAAGTAAGAAGCGAGCTGGGCGGGAAAATTCCTGCCCAGGACCTAGGTCGACCAGGGGGTCGACCCTAGTGTCGACCTCCCCCCTACAGGTCGACCTGGGGTCGACCTACTCCCCCCCCCCCCCCATCCAGATCTGAATTTCGACGACTGATGACTTGCTGCAGAGTCACTAGGGTTTCTGGATAGTTCTGATTTAGTCTGAATGGTTGTAATTAACTCTAGGTTCATCCGACGGCTCTAATTGAATTGAAATTCTATATAAACAACCTAATACTCAACCTAAAATCACACAAAAATAATCTTGGAACTGTCATGCCGTCAATAGAGAACTTGGAGTAGCCGTCACCGCTTTCAATTCAAAGACAAGATAAAAGCCTACGTCAAATTTAAAACTAATCTAATTCAATGATCTACATCAAAGACGAGCATTACAACTTCAGAATTCAGATTCCAGAAATCAAGAATTCCTTTTAGTTTGTAAGTTGTTTATTACGCAAATTTGAACGTTCTTTTAAATGAAATCATGACATGTTGTAACTCGAATATAGAATGATGCTTATGTATAAGATAAGTGAAGTTTGATTTTGATTTATCCAAAATTACTGTTACGGTTGATTATGCCTACATATGTTGTGGTGATGAACATACCAAATTGTATGGTATTATTGGAATCTATTGGATGATTAACTTATTATGCCAACTTAGTGATGAACATGTCATGTTATAATTTGGTGGTTACTTGCAAGTTTATGATCTAATTCACATGCATACATGTTTAGATCAACATTTATGTAAACTTAGAACTTTGTTAAGTTGAATCTATTTATATTGCAAGTTGGATTTGTGGCCCTCTTATGTTTTAACACACATAAGTTATCATGCTAAGTTGTGATTTGAATATGTTTATAGTGGCTCTCCTATGTTTTAACATACATAATTTATCATGCTAAGTTGAGATGTACATATATGTATGGTAGCTTTCTTATGTTCACATACATAAGTTATTATGCTAAGTTGTGGTTTAAAATTGTGTTAATATGTTAAACCTCCATGTTAGACCTATGTTAAGTTTACATGATAATTAGATCTAACTTAGTCACAAGTTCACCCTTGCCTATTTAATGTAGATAGTGATGTTTCTATGCTAAGTTACACATGATAAGTCAAAAGTATGTTATTGTATGCTTATTTCATGTCCCTTGTTTGTTACCTTTTTTGTTTATGGGTTTGGGCTAATTTACTAGTCCAACATTTTATGTAATTTATGAGAACTTACCACGGGGGTGACGTCGGGAAAACATGAAAATTTCATGACATAGATTTGTTCATGAAATGGTATATTTGGTATACCATTTATTGTGAGCATGATCAAAAGGATAATTATGACATGATTAAATTGAGATAAGTTTTCATATAAAATTAGACATATATAGAAATATGTGAATTTAGAAAAGACGAATATGCCTAACCCGAGGTTAGACTGAGTTGTGGTGTAAAACTGCCAAGAACCGACCGGCACATCCAGTGACCATAACAAGACCTGTCTAATGTGGGTGGTTAGTGCATCAAACCCAAAAAGGACCCGAGGTTAGACTGAGTTGTGGTGTAAAACTGCCCGGAACCGACTAGCACATCCAGTGACCACAACAGGACCTGTCTAATGTGAGTGGTTGGTGCTTTAATGAATAAATTAAAGCTAAGTCAAGATTGGTAGGGTTAAGTCAATTAGGGAAACACTTAACCGATTCAACATGTTAACTAAACTGATGGGTGGGGTTAGATAAACTTGGACACTTAACCAAATAAACATGTTGATTAGAAAACCCTAGTAACGGGGACCCATTTCAGCAGTAACCCACATAGATGTATCATGGTACCATGAACTAGGCAGGGTGGGGCACGATTACTGGGCTGATTATAAGCGGTCAAAACGTCGGCGGTTGTTGCGTCAGTGTAGGTTCCGACGGAGTACGGGCGTGCACGTACTCCGGAGTGGAAAAAGCAGGCACTGGGCATCAGTAGTATACGCTGTGCATTACACCCCATGGTGGGACCAGCACAGGTATCTACAGTCAAGCGGGGCCGAATGACATAGGATATGAATGCATGCGAGTAGGAGCCAATCATTAAGGGATCGTTCGTTATGAACACGTAGGGCTGGTTGAACCAATGGTTAGTCGGTGCAGAGACTATAGTAATGGGTGCGATCACATGTTCATCTTATCTTATATTAGGGTATTCTTCTATGTTCTATTATTACTGGCATGATCCCTTTCCTTGTTTAAATACTAGTAATCACTGAACTTACTAGACTTATTGTCTGACCCGTTTTCTTTCGTCCTCTTTCCTTCCGTTCCTCCCCCCCCCCCCCCCAGGTCCACAGGGAGGGAATTCTCCAGCTTAGTCTGACTCTTTGCAATCTTCAAGAAAGTAGATGTATGATTAGGACTCTCTTACCTTGGCTATGGCTTTTGGACACTACGCTTGGAGATTTATGCAATTTTATTTATGGTTTATGCTTCTTAATTAAATAATCAAGACAGAAATTATGATATAATGTTTTGAAAGTTATTTTGAGATAATTTGTTGTAATGCCTTTGTATTGAACCACGTATGCAATAAATGTTTGATTTCCGCTGCTTATATTTATCTATCTTGTAATTTTTTTCTGTGTCTTGTACCTATAACCCTCCACCAAAGTTAAGGAATTCCCTTTGTGAGTGACCTTAATGGAGGTGGGGTGTTTCACTTGGTATCAGAGCGAGGTATACCAGATCAGATAAGAGTTTTTGAAAACTATTTTCAAAAGAAATATAAAGAAGCATTTTACAAGAAAAAGTGTTATTTTATTTTAAAGGCATAATCCCCAAAGCCATGTGCCCTATCTTTCTATCCTTTGTTTTGAATATTTTCTTTTTCATTTCAGCATGTCTGGGAATCTTAACCTTCCAGAGGGTGTGCCGATACCTGGTTGGTTCAGGAGGTACTTAGAGCTAGGGCCAACGACGCGGGCCCAGCAGATATTCCTCCTCCTCCTCCAGCTGCAGCGGTTTCTCCTCCTCCTCGTTCAAATGCTTTCTCAAAGATTTGTATAGACTTTAGGGCCATGGGTGGAAAGGATCTCAAGGGAACTGAATCATTTGTAGAAGCAAGGAACTGGCTCAAAGAAACTGAGGATCTATTCGTTATCTTCGAGGTAGACGATAGGCAGAAGGTACAGTTGGTTGTATGGTTGCTCAAAGACGAAGCTTCCTATTGGTGGGAAGTCACTAACGCTGAAAGACCAGTTGAAACATGGATGGATTTCAGAATAAGGTTTGAGAAGAAATTCCTCTCACAAGCTGAACGAAGTTTACAGCTGAAAAAGTTCTTATCTCTTAAGCAACGAAGTATGACAGTCAAGGAGTACGTCAACCAATTCAATCAGCTGGCCCGATTTGGACTGGACTTAGTGAATACTCCTCATAAGAAGGCTCTCCGTTTCATCAAGGGATTGAATAAGCCACTTCACAGCCTGGCTATGACCCATGTACCTATGGGGGCTACTTATGAGAGGTTAGTGGACATGGCACTCTTATATGAGGAAGACAAGGGCAAGAAAGAGGCAAAAGTGGAAGTGCCTCAAGATAAGAAGGTAGAGGGTCACAGAACAAGAAGACTGATTCAAAGAAAGGAGGGAAGAACAACAAACCCGGTGACAAGAGAAAGTGTAATTTCTGTGGAATTCCTGGACATCTGGTCAAAGACTGTAGGAAGAAGAAAAGGAAGATGGGTGGTTGTTTCCACTGTGGTGAGACAGGACACATGGCTAAGGACTGCCCAAGTAAGCAAGGGCAGAGAGCTGGACCTTCGTCTGGCGGACAAGTTCACGCTCTCACGGCACCTCCATAAGAATGAGGTAGAAATATTTTTATCAAAAGTTTAGTCTATCTTTTTGATCATCATGTTCGTACACTATTTGATTTTGGCGCATCGCACTATTTTATATCTACTGCTTTAGTTGAAGCTCTGCACCTAGACACCAGTATAGTAGAGGATCCCTTAGTTGTTTCAAATCCAATTGGGGGCTCGGCTTATTTGTCAATGGTTTGTTTGGATTTGAAAATTTCTATTTAAGCGTTGGGTTTAGATGTAATGCCATTGTTTTAGGCTTCACGGGCTCTGGGTTGATTCTAGGCATGGACTGGCTATCTAGTAATGGTGTCGTCCTCGATTGTGAAAAGAGAGTGGTTAGACTCGTGACTCGCCTAGGTAACACTCTCGAAATTTCTTGTAATCCCATGAACTCTGCTATACTTAGTTATCTAGAATCTCTTGATGCGTCTGTTGAGAACTTGCAGTCTGTAAAGTTAGGCCGTGAATGTGTTTGAAGAGGTAAAGGGCTTACCTCCGAAGCGGGAGATAGACTTCCGCATATACCTCGTTGACGACGCAAAACCCGTTGCTTTACCCGTTAGGCACATGGATCCAAGGGAGCGGAAAGAGCTCAGCAAGCAAGTTAAAGAGCTCCTAGAAAAGGGGTTTATAAGGCGGAATATTTCTGAATGGGTGCTCCAGTAGTGTTCGCAACTACAGCGGATGAGTCACTTCGCCTGTGCGTTGATTATAGGGAGCTAAACAAGCTGACTAAGAAGAATAGGCACCCACTCCTGAGAATAGATGATTTGTTCGATCAGCTTGTAGGTGCATCGGTTTTCTCCCAATTAGATTTAGCTACCGGGTTTCATCAGCTAAGAGTGGCTGAAGACAGCATTGATAAGACCACGTTCAGAACTCCAGATGGTTTCTTTGAGTGGCTTGTCATGCCTTTCCGCTTGACAAATGCACCCGCTTACTTCGTTGATTTAATGAGCAGGGTGTTCCGAGAGTTCCTCAATAAGTTTTTGGTGGTCTTCGTAGACGATATTTTGATCTTCTCGAAGAATGAGGAAGAGAATGCTCAGCATCTAAAGGAAGTCATGGATACTCTTCGTGCATATCAGTTGAAAGCTAAATTCTCCAAATGCCATTTCTGGAGCGAAGAACTTAGGTTCCTTGGACATGTGGTGTCCAAAGAGGGGTTAGCTGTGGACCCCGCGAAAGTGGTTATTGTGCAAGATTGGAAGGTTCCACGAAACGCAACCGAAGTCTGAAGTTTCCTCGAGCTAGCAGGCTTCTATCGAAAGTTCATCAAAGATTTTGCAAAAATCCCAACTCCATTTACAAGGTTGGCAAAGAAGAACCTATTTTTCAAATGGGATTTGGATTGCGATATTGCTTTCCAACGATTAAAGAGGGCTCTGACAACAGCACCAGTTCTGACATTGCCTGATGTTTACAGTATACACAGATGCATGCGGTGCAGGACTAGGCGATGTTCTAATGCAAGAAGGAAAGGTAGTAGCTTATGGTGGGAGGCAGTTGAAAGTACATGAGAAAAACTACCCAACCCACGACCTAGAGTTGGCAGCCATCATTTTCACGCTTAAGTCTTGGCGCCATTATCTCCTTGGTGAGAAATTTGAATTGTATACTAACCATAAGTCGTTGAAATACCTTTTCTCGTAGAAAGATCTCAACTTGAGGCAACAAAGATGGATGGAGTTTCTTGCCTCGTATAATTTTGAGATTTCCTACACTCCTGGCAAGGGAAATGCAGTAGCAGACACCTTAAGTAGAAAGAAACTGACCTTAAGCCCTCTCTTTGTAGAAATGCAAAGCTTGGAGTACATAGCCAACTTTGACTTTAGGCCCTCCTCTAAATTTGTACCTGGCCTATTAGCAACACTGGAAGTGCGGCCTATGCTTTTAGACTCAATAGGGACCACGCAACGTGAAGACCCTCAGCTAGTTGATATAATAGATAAGCTGATTAGGGTTGAGACTTCGAGTCACCTCAATAGATACTCCATCGATGATAAGGGATATTTGACGAGATGGAAGACTATGCGTCCCACAATCAAGGGAATTGGTAATGAAGGTCCTCGAAGAGGCACACCATTCCAAGTTGACCGTACACCCCGGTGGAGAAAAAATGTACAAAGACATAAAAACGGTTTTCTTTTGGAGTGGCATGAAAAGAGATGTATTTGAATTCGTCTCCAAGTGCATGATATGTCAGCAGGTCAAGGCGGAACAGAAGAAGCCTGGAGGTTTGCTTCATCCTCTAGAGGTCCCGCAGTGGAAATGGGATAGCATTTCAATGGACTTTGTTGATGGGTTGCCTAAGTCAAGGAGAGGCAATACCGGTATTTGGGTAATAGTGGACAGGCTCATAAAAAGCGCCCACTTTATACCCGTAAAGAGTAGAAGGACTGCCTCATCTCTAGCATCCATATATCTTAAAGAGATAGTTCGACTCCATGGTATATCCTCCAGCACAGTGAGTGATCGAGACCCTATCTTCACGAGCGAGTTTTGAAAGACAAGAGGTTGTAGGCACACAGCTATGCTTAAGCACGGCCTATCACCCTCAAACCGACGGCCAGGTGGAAAGAGTCAATAGAGTATTAGAAGACCTCTTGAGGATATGCATTCTTGACTTCGGAGGTACATGGGAGGATCATTTACCTTTGGTGGAATTCGCTTGCAACAATAGCTACCAAGCAACCAAAAGCATGGCACCTTTTGAAGCTTTATATTGAAGACCATGTCGGTCACCAACTTGCTGGTGGGAGTCCACAGACAAGCTCATACTTGGACCAGACATGATTAGAGAAACTTCAGAGAAAGTGGACTTGATACGAAGAAGAATGAAGACTGCCCAAGATAGACAGAAGTCCTACGCAGACAAAAGAAGAACTGACCTTGAGTTCGAAGTTGGAGACAAGGTGTTTCTTAAAGTTTCTCCTTTGAGAAACGTCGTTCGCTTTGGATCCGCAGGAAAGTTAGCACCAAGATTTGTAGGGTCGTTCCCTATCATCGAGAAGATTGGGAAGATGGCTTATAGGGTACAGCTACCCAAAAGATTGGCTGGGGTTCATAATGTCTTTCATGTCTCTCACATGCGGAAGTGCTTACACGAGTCTGCGGAAGTGGTAGAACCAAGCATGCTAGAGGAAGTAGAAGTTGAACGAGAAGCAACTGTGAGGAGAGTTCCAACCCGTATCTTGGGAACAGAAGTCAAAAAGCTACGCAACCGTGAAGTTAAGCTCGTCATAGTTCAATGGAGCGACGCTGAGGAAGACGCAACCTGGGAAACTAAGGACAGAATACGCGCAGCCTACCCTTTTCTTTTTGAGGGTACATCCTTGATCTCTTTTTCCTTAAGCTTATGCTCGTATCTATCTTTTTAGGAATATCTCCTCGATCCTATCCTTTATTCTGAGGTAGAAACCCATTTGGATGTAAACATGTAATTGAAACATGTTATGGTTGATGGTTGCAAGTGGTTGCTAGTGGTTGCTCGTGGATGCATATACACACACATTAGGTATTAGATCGGCTCAGTCACTTTCATATTGCATATGCATATATGTATTTATATATGGATTGAAACTTGAAGTGTTATCATATGGACATTGCATTTGTATGAATGATTGTGCACTCATGTAGGAAATTTTGAGTAGGAAAAATTGCATTCATAATGGACTCATGGCACTGACATAATTTGCATTAAGAAGGTCAACTGAATCAGTAGACCGCCTAATTTTGCATTAGATAAGGACATGTACACACACTATGCATATGATCATGAAGCATTAGAAATCTTTTAAGGACAATGGACGCTTGTGTTTGATGGTCAGGAAGATGGGTGATTGGATGGTAGGATATAGACTCTTCTCGACTTGAAGATTTCAGGGACAAAATCCTAAAAGGAGGGGAGAGTGTAACACCCCGTATTTTCTGTTAACGTTATAGTAAGAATTAATCAATACTTAATTTCAAATGTGAGAATTAAGAGAAACGGGTTAAGCCATTGCGTTCATCTCGGAATTCTGCTTGAGATAGAGTCCGGGTTTGCATGAATTGGACTTCGTATGAAGAAGTTATAGCCTTTAGAAGTTTCAGAAATTCAAATAAATTCAAACGGCTCAAAACCAGGTTCAAAATTCAAAACAGAAGTCAAAAGCGGGCTGGGCGGGACAATTCCCGCCCAGGACCCAGGTCGACGAGGGGGTCGACCCTAGTGTCGACCTGCCCCCCCCCCCCCCCCCCCCGACGGCCAGATCTGAATTTCGACGACTGATGACTTGCTGTTGAGTCACTAGGGTTTATGGATAGTTCTGATCTGGTCTGATTGGTTGTGATTAACTCTAGGTTCATCTAATGGCTCTAATTGAATTGAAATTCTATATAAACAACCTAATACTCAACCTACACAAAAATAAACTTGGAGCTGTCATGCCGTCAATAGAGAAATTGGAGTAGCCGTCACCGCTTTCAATTCAAAGACAAGATAAAAGCCTACATCAAATTTAAAACTAATCTAATTCAACAATCTACATCAAAGGCGAGCATTACTACTTCAGAATTCAGATTACAGAAATCAAGAATTCCTTTTAGTTTGTAAGTTGGTTATTATGTTGATTTAAACATTCTTTTAATGAAATCATGACATGTTGTAACTCGAATATAGAATGATGCTTGTATAAGATAAGTGAAGTTTGATTCTCATTTATCCAAAACTACCGTTGCGATTGATTATGCCTACATAGGTTGTGGTGATGAACATACCAAATTGTATGGTATTATTGGAATCTATTGGACGATGAACTTATTATGCCAACTTAGTGATGAACATGTCATGTTATAATTTGGTGGCTTAATTGCAAGTTTATGATCTAATTCACATGCCTACATGTTTAGATCAACATTTATGTAAATTTAGAACTTTGTTAAGTTGAATCTATTTATGTTGCAAGTTGGATTTGTGGCCCTCTTATGTTTTAACACACATAAGTTATCATGCTAAGTTGTGATATAAATATGTTTATAGTGGCTCTCTTATGTTTTAACACACATAAGTTATCATGCTAAGTTGAGATTTAAATATATGTATAGTAGCTTTCTTATGTTTTCACATACATAAGTTATTATGCTAAGTTGTGGTTTAAAATTGTGTTGATATGTTAAACCTCCATGTTAGACTTATGTCAAGTTTACATGATAATTAGATCCAACTTAGTCACAAGTTCACCCTTACCTGTTTAATTTAGTTAGTGATGTTTCTATGCCAAGTTACACATGATAAGTCAAAAGTATGTTATTGTATGCTTATTTCATGTCCCTTGTTTGTTACCCTTTTTGTTTATGGGTTTGGGCTAATTTACTAGCCCAACATTTTATGTAATTTATGCGAACTTACCACGGGGGTAGCATTGGGAAAACATGAAAATTTCATGGCATAGATTTGTTCATGAAATGGTATATTTGGTATACCATTTATTGTGAGCATAATCAAAAGGATAATTATGACATGATTAAATTAAGATAAATTTACATATAAAATTAGACATATATAGAAATATGTGAATTTAGGAAAGATGAATATGCCTAACCCGAGGTTAGACTGAGATGTGGTGTAAAACTGCCCGGAACCGACCGGCACATCCAGTGACCACAATGAGACCTGTCTAATGTGGGTGGTTAGTGCATCAAGCCCAAAAAGGACCCGAGGTTAGACTGAGTTTTTGTGTAAAACTGCCTGGAACCGACCGGCACATCCAGTGACCACAACAAGACCTGTCTAATGTGAGTGGTTGGTGCTTTAATGAATAAATTAAAGCTAAGTCAAGATTGGTAGGGTTAAGTCAATTAGGGAAACACTTAACCGATTCAACATGTTAACTAAACTAATGGGTGGGGTTAGGTAAACTTGGCACATAACCAAATAAACATGTTGATTAGAAAACCCTAGTAACGGGGACCCATTTCAGCAGTAACTCACATAGATGTATCATAGTACCCTGAACTAGCAGGGTAGGGCACGATTACTGGGTTGATTATAAGCGGTCAAAACATCGGCGGTTGTTGCGTCAGTGTAGGTTCCGACGGAGTACGGGTGTGCACGTACTCCGAAGTGGAAAAAGCAGGTACTGGGCATCAGTAGTATACACTGTGCATCTTGAATCGTGTTGGGTTGCCACCCGAGGGACTGATACACCCATGGTCGGACTAGCACAGGTATCTACAGTCAAGCGACGCCGAATGACACAGGATATGAATGCATGCGTGTAGGAGCCAATCATTAAAGGGATCGTTCGTTATGAACACGTGGGGCTGGTTGAACCAATGGTTAGTAGGTGCAGAGACTATAGTAATGGGTGCGATCACATGTCCATCTTATCTTATATTAGGGTATTGTCATATGTTCTGTTATTACTGTCATGATCCCTTTCCTTGTTTAAATACTAATAATCACTGAACTTACCAGAACTATTGTCTGACCCGTTTTCTTTCTCCCTCTTTCCTTCCGTCCCCCCTCCCCCCAGGTCCATAGGGAGGGAATACTCCAGCTTAGTCAGACTCTTTGCAAGCTTCAAGAAAGTAGATGTATGATTGGGACTCTCTTACCTTGGCTATGGCTTTTGGACACTACACTTGGGGATTTGTGAAGTTTTATTTATGGTTTATGCTTCTTTATTAAATAATCAAGACAGAAATTATGATGTAATGTTTTGGAAGTTATTTTGAGACAATTTGCTGTAATGCTTTTGTATCGAACCACGTATGCAATAAATGTTTGATTTCCGCTGCTTATATATTTATATTTATCTGTCTTGTAAATTTTTTCTGTGTCTAGTACCTATAACCCTCCACCAAAGTTAAGGCATTACCTTTGTGAGTGACCTTAATGGAGGTGGGGTATTTCACCCTTAGTCACCTCCCATCAATATGAAGCTTCCTCTTTCAGCTGCTAAGTGGCCAACTGAATCTTTCTCCTATCATCTAGCTCCAACAAATTAAACACATTCTCTGTCTCTCTAAGCCAATTGCGCGCCTCCATGAAACTCTCGGTACCACGAAACAGATTGCCTCCCATCGTACAAAAATCCTTACAAAGCTTAGAGAAGTTGGCTACTGGATTGGGTGGAACAGCTGTGGCTGCAGTTGGGGTGGGACATTGCCTTGCACTTTGTCACGTGCCGTATCTTCTACATATCTACGGAACCATGTCGGAATGGGAATACCCTTGGGGAAAATAGGAGCCTCAAACTTGCTGAAAAGAAAAGAAACAAGGATTCAAAAAGAGATCGAAGGAATATTGTAAAAGACTTGATAGGATATATTTTCAAAAATTGGTTTTACTTGAAAATACTTTGCTTTGAAAAACACTTTTTTCAAAAAAAAAATCTCTGATCTTGTAACCTTTGGCTCTGATACCAAATGTGACACCCTGTATCCCTTAGTGTGACCTATATGAGGATGCATTAAGTTCTGTAAAGCGCAATAATAATACAGAGACTAATTTCACAAGACATAATATAAAATGCAATAGAAAACTTTCAAACTTCTATTATAAAACCCAATCCAACATTACATTTTCAAATGCCATAAATCAAGATCAAAACCATTTGTCTCGTGGAAATATAAACCATTAGAGTACAAGTACAAAACCAACCAAATCATATCCCTCATGAGCCATAACAATAACAAAGAATAGAAGCTGAAGCAATACATAGAGTAAGAAATAATCCAAGTCCAAGCTAAAAGAAAGAGTCACGGTCACTAGTACAATCAACCACCTTAAGAACCTGAGGGGGGAAGGAAAAGAGAGAAGGAAAAAAAATAGGTCAGACATAAAGTCTGGCGAGTTCCAGTGATTTTTAGCATAAGCATAAGATAAAGAAGTACCAAGATAGATAAATGGTACTGGAGAAGAAATGCAGTAAAATATACAAGTGTGAAGTAAACGAGATAACAATATAACAAAATAAGGTAAAGATCAAATACGCTTCTCATTTATATCCCGAGAACAAGTCTGTACACCAACTATTAGAATATCAGGATTAAGTTTTACCCTAATTACTACCCAGCGATCGGCTCAATACAGACACAGATAACCTGTACCAGCTACGACAACCAGGGTTATCAGTCCTAAACCCATCAAATTTAAAGACACGGCTCTATCCGCTAGTGTTACAACATCTTATTTTCCACCATCGAACCCATGCACGCTCATGACTCCGCTGAAACGCCCCCATACCCACCTCTAAGATTTGAACCTCTTACAATCCAAATCAATAAAGTGTTCCCTATCCTCTATCTACTGCGAGGCTCCAAGATGATACCAAAAGGGATACTGACTGATACGGGTTCCAAGAAACAGCAAAATTGACACATGCCAACCTTGGCTTGGTCCCCTAAGTAAACTAGGATTTAAAGAGTCCCCTCTCAGATATGAACAGTAGACATGGGACCTCTTAGCTTATTAATTAAACATGTTTAACTTAGTATGTTTAAGTTCATTAATAAGCAAAATATTACCCTATGTTATATTTTTATGGTCGTAAATGACATTTCTAATTAAGTGTCACAACTCTTCCCCTAACCTACTCAGATGTACATAGATTACAGTAACTTGATTTACTTAATTTACATATGATCCCCATATTTTCCAAAAAATGTTCAATTTAAATCCAACCTATTCAGATTAACATGTTTGCATATTCTTCCTTTATAATTATCTCAATTATACAGTCAATGGTTCCCAATTATCAATATGCCTAAGTCTCCTTTTTACCTTTATTCCAATTCATCCTAGTTTTATGCGATTCAAATGGAAATAGCCTAGGCTCAGCGCAAAATAAAAAGGGAAAAAGAAAAATTAGATCCAAACTCAAACTGAACAAATAAGCATAAAAGACTGTAAATAAAACTAAGACAGAAAAGGGGATAAGGATGATAGATGTACATATAAATAGGTAATAACTAAAAACAGAATAGATAATTAATGGTAATCAAAAGAACAATGACATATAACAATAAACTTATAAACATTGCTTATTTCAGATCCAATATATATACTGTCAAAACTCTTTTTAAATTGCAGATCTAAAAATAATGTAGAACTCACAGTGATATGTATTAGATTGAAAAAAATCCTTTAAAATAGTTGTTGTAGAAGAAAAACTAGAATTATCCCATAAATCTGTGCTCTGGCAGCACCCTGACATTTTCTTATTTTTATTTAGAACATAACTTAAAGGAGGAGGAAGATGAAGAAATGTTTATGTGTAAGAAAATGGTGAGGTTGCTAGCCTATTTATAGATAAGTTATGATAATCTAAACCATAGGATATTAGGTTATAAAATCAAACCATTAAAGACACGTCATGATGAGTCAGCACAAACAAAACACACAAAACAGTCTAGATGTTGGCCTCTGCCTACTTGAAGGTGGGTCGACCTGCGTACTACCTAGGTTGACACTAGTGTCTACCCATGGGGCGACTAATAGGACGACCCATATAGGGTTGGGCTGACTCCTAACCATTGCACTCTGAGTTAATTTATTTTAAATTATTATAAATTTAGTTCAAACTTCTTTTGTTCATAACTTCTTCATACTTAATCCGATTTACGAAAATCCAGAGTCTTCTTAAACCAAAATTTCGTAATGAACACAATGGTAAAGTCTATTTTAGCCAATTTTGATTATTTTATTAATTAGTATTCCTTTTGATATATTCTTTATATAATTTCGGTGTATTAAATTATGGGGTGCTACATAACTTTTACTAAAGTTAAGATAAGCTTCAAAATTTACTTTTGGAAGAATAAACTAAGTAAGCCGCAACACCTCACTTGAATTGATTAAGCTCACACCACTACCCAATAGTTGAAAGCATATAACGTTCAGTATGGTTCAACTTAATGTTTCATTTGGTAGACTAAGTTTTATAGAATTATAAATGAGGATATTTAAATGATTGAGTTTTAAAATTGATTTTTTTTAATGTTAAAATTAAAGAAAATTTTCATAAAGGAAGTTATTAAAGTAATAAAACAAAGTTTTATTAACAAAGAAAATTTCTAATTAATTCCCAAGTGTTTGAACTAGCAACATATGAACCTAAAAGAAAACATAAAATGATGTTATAACTTAGAATTGAAGATTTATGAAGTTTAGTAATCTAAACGATAACTTATAAATAAAGTGGATTTCACTTGTGAGCCAAGTTCTAAATGATTTGAAATTCTAAATGAAGAACTTAAGTTTCCAAAACTTAATTTATTTTGAAATAAATCATCTACAATATTTTTGTTTAACTTATAACGAATTCTGAATATGGAGCTTGCATTATTCATACGAATTTGGAAGGTATTATTACCATTATTCGACGAATAGTACATACAAAATTTGGAGGTTGGTATTGCGCATGATCATTATTGTCATCATGTTATACTAAACACCAATAATTTTGGATTTTATAAGAAACAGTATATACTAAGACATTGTTTTGCCCCACCTATCAGTTGGAAAGTTCCATTTGGTATCAGCCCATCTATCAGTTATGGCTATACCATTGAATTGAGTTTTCAAGATTTTGTTTGTTTTATTTGTACAGGACTAAGAACATTGCATTTAGATGCATTTCATTACATTTGGTATTAGGCTTAGAAATGAATGATTTTGGAAGATGATTTTCATAAAAGAGTATTTAATGAATTGCAGAATCTAAAAAAATATTGAGGTTGAAATTCTAAAATAGATGGTGAGTTTGAATAATCGAAGGCTTCATCTTTCCATAAATAAATTAGAGAATAACAAGTAACTTGGTAGAACTTCAACGATTAAAAAAACCAAGATTTTTAATGATTTGGATTGTGGAAACCTTGAAATTAATTAATGAGTTAATGTTGAAACATCAGTGATGAGATATGGTCGAGTTTACATGACACTTTATTTAAGAAGATAACGAGTTAAGAAGAAAATTGTAACGTACCGAAAATTTTCGACTTAGAAAATTCGACATACAACACCATGTCGAGTATTCAAACATCGAAAATGTCGGATAGTCCATGAAAGAAAATAGAGGGTGAGAATAAGTAAGATAGAAACTTAGAATAGAAGAAGAAGAACACAACATCAGAGTAACACGAACCTCACAGCGGAACGAATAACTTATAATATATATCATAACTTTGAAATATAAATCTGTACTTGAATATGCATATCATTTCCAAAGTACAGCACTTACAGCACAGCGGAAATGAACAATAGCTATATGATCCTGAAGCCCCCTGCTCCAGCTCTTCAAGTATCTGTAAATCCCGACTACTTGACTGCCCGTACAAAATTGGGCACCCAAGAGTTTAGGGAAAACAAAACAAAATAAACTCCGGGTCAGTCATGGGACTGGTGTGAGTAAAACAAATTCAAAACGGTTTGAGCAACAAAACGATATCTCATAAGACCACGGCGAATAATGGAACGGGTTTTCCCTTATGAGCATCCAAACTAATCCTTATATCAAAACTCTTTGATATTATAATAATGTCTATCAACCACAATATAATAATCATCTAGTAGAAACGCTTTCATCTCACGTTCTACATATATAGTACACAATCAAAACCGCAAGCACATATTGGGTAATGGATTTCCAAATATGACAAGGTATAGAACCACCTTTCGCTAGTGTACCTCTAGAGAGGAATACACTGGGTTCAACAAAAACATCTTGCAACCTGGCCACACATGACCGACCACTCATTTCGCTTGAGTGTATCGAATGTATATCACCAACGGTTGGGATCAGCAACCGTTTCCCGAATGGGATAGCATTGAACAGATTAAAGAATGAAATGAATATCTCTAGATAGGTGATTATACACCCTAATGGGAGCTACCCACATAGGCATGCTGCCTGCCCGATTTTTTGTCATTTACCGGATGCGAGGCTAGAAGCTACACTTATCTTTTACATGCCACATCTTCATTCACTTAGAATGTCATATCGTCATACCCTTTAAAATCACAAATTGATTTATCCAAAAATAACATGGGTATACAGCTAAGGGAAATGAATTCCTCCACCACCAAACGTGAATACGTTTGAAGAGATCAACTTGCATGATCTATTAGATATACTCTGTCAGACCTTCTTCCGTACAAGTTGTCCTGGGACTGGACAAACCGAAGGCACTATTCAGTACATCCATCTTAGGCAATCTTTACCTAAGATTTATACAACAGCCCTTGCACTTTACTCCGTCTTCAATTATCTTTGGCATATATGATTCGCAATGCTTATGCCGATACGGAGTGGTTCTTCGGATAATAATCCAACCGGTCTATCCATATTAACAATGTTAAAATGGTCAAAACTTTGATAGTCTGTGATTTTACTATCAAAGAAAAACAGGTGTGCAAACAATGATATTATTTCCAGATGGAAATTTTATCGATCAATCATTATTTAACATTTATTCTCTTTAGTTCATTAATTTACTTATCTCTTGTTTCTATATTTTCTAAATTCTTATTGTCTATTATCAGAAAACATTTCTGATTCTTATTTGGAAAACATTTCCAAAACTCCTTCACTGGATTTAAACCGATGTTTAAATCAAACATCGTCATGCTAACTCAATCCATTTCACTCATTGACTAAATTTACTTAACCATCCTTTACTATCAAACCTTACCATTCCTTAGTTAAGAAGGAAGTCAATCAAGTTGGGGAATAACTACCTCTCAAACCTTGACTGAACAACGTTTTAACTTCGAAATAGCCAAAGTTTATCTTTTATATCTTTAACAAACTTCCTTACGTAACTGTCGGATTCTATTTACATATCCAATTCTTTACTGAAAACATTGATTATAACGATAACGTTATAATCCCTACTTTCGAAATATCTAACTTTTATAACTTTCTTCTTTAATGTGAATAAATAAATAAACACCTAATATATAAATAAATAAATCTTGATTTAAACAACCAAAAGTATAAGTACTTTCCCGAATTCGATATAATTGAATTCGACGTATAACTCTCTTTCGAGTAATCTCTATTTGATTAACTCTTCTTCGAATAACTTATATTCGATTATCTCTCCTCGAATAACTTATATTCGATTATCTCTCTTCGAATAACTTATATTCGATTATCTCTCTTCGAATAACTTATACTCGATTATCTCACTTCGAATAACTTGTATTCGATTAACTCTCTTCGAATAACTTATATTCGATTAACTCACTTCGAATAACTTATATTCGATTAACTCACTCTTTCGAATAAACTATATTCGGTCTCTTTCTTTCGAATATGCTATATTCGATAATCTCCTTTCGAATAACTTATATTCGATAATCTCACTTTCAAATAATTAAATTCGATTAACTCCTTTCGATTAAATTAACATCGATAACTCCTTTCGATTAAACTAACATCGATAACTCCTTTCGATTAAACTAACATCGTTAACTCCTTTCGATTAAACTAACATCGATTAACTCTTTCCTTTAACTCTATTCGAATAAACTATATCCGATTACTCCTTTAACTCTATTCGATTAACTCCTTTGGATTAACTCATTTGGATTAACTCGATTTGATTAACTCCTCTTGACTAACTTAACTTAATTAACTCGACTTATTTAACTCGACTTGATTAACTCCTATCGAATAACTAATATTCGATTAAATTATATTCGAATAACTATGTTTGTTTTAACTCTATCTCGAATAACTATATTTGATTTAACCTCATTTCGAATGACTAGATTCGATTTTCTCCTTTAGCTCTATTCGAATAAATTATATTCGATTAACTCCTTCAACTCTATTGGTTAACTCAAATCGACTGACTCTATTCAATTAACTCTAATCTACTAACTCTAATCAACTAACTTTGTTTGATTAACTCTATTGATTAAATCCTTTTCGAATAAGGAATATTCGATTCACTCTTCGTCCATATTCAGTTTCAAATATCGATGTTGAAATTGATTCTTACTTCTCTATATAAGTCTTGACTTATATTTTCCATTTATCCAGTGATAACTATTTTACTTAATTTATAAAATATTATTTATAAATTAATCGTCTCAATTTATCTGTTAAACAGATTCTATTTATTATCTACTTTAAATAAATCTTTTCTCATTTACTTGTTAAACAGATTTCCATTCAATCTTTATTCCCTTTTATAATTCTATTTTCCTTACAAAAAATCCCTTTATAAAACTCTATTTGTTTAAATAAATAATCCCTTTTAATTATCCTATTTATTTTCCAAATAAATATCCTTATGATATCTTATTTATTTTCTAAATAAATATCCCTTATACTTCTATTTATTATCCCAATAAATGTTTCTTATATGATCTTATTTATTATCCCAATAAATATTCCTCTTTATAAAATCCTTCGATTTTATAAATAATTCCCTTTTTATAAAATCCCTTGATTTTATAAATATTTTCTCTTTAACAAATTCTAATTCATTTTATAAACAAATACCCCTTTTATAAAATCCTTTATAAATAAATTCCCTTTTTAATTCTTCTTTGATTTTATAAATATTTTCTTTTATAAAATCCTTTCTATATATATAAAATCCATTGATTTTATATAAATAATTTATTTTCAAAATATACTTTGAAAATCCCCTTTTACATCCCAGTATTTCTTACGGTATTTAAAATACCAAATAACCATGATCAATATCATTCAAACACACATAATCAACAACAGATTATATATCACATCATATGTTACAATATATGAAAAACAGTAAAATAAATGTTGAGGAACCCAGTTGGATCCCTCCAACCTGTTTCCGTGCATCACAGATGTTAACCACATGAATATAAAATATTATGATAAACAGAATCAATATTCGATTAACGATTTATATATATATATATATATATATATCATTATCTATAATTTCAACCAACACATAAGCAATTCAACCAAATAGTTAACACACAGCAATCAATAGATAATTATCAGTTCTAAGAATATGTTATAAAAATATAACTGTTCAGAGTTGGTGAGTTTAACTCACATTTCGCGTTAAGCGTTAAATATCGATTGGCGTCTGTTGATTCAGACGGACAATATATTTCGCAATAAATTGTAACGAGCCCCAATCACTTCCAGTTAGTTCCATTATGTTGCTCCTGTCCATATGATCCTGTCGGATCTTGTTTCACTCAATTCTGATATCGTATGATAAAGTTACGATATTAAGAACTAAACACACTACTTCACTTTAATTAAAACTAAACATTATTTCTTTGGGCCTCTTTGAAATTACCTATCCCGGCCCAACACCGTTGAAACCTGTACCCAAATCTACAAATCCTTCTTCCCCAGTTGATTATCGCGAGCTCCAGTATTCCCTCAATGCCATTCACGGCAACGTCCTCCACCATTATCTCCATCTCCATCACATTTAAATTCAAACAAAAATCTCCATCGCTTTCTCCTTCCAAACCTTGTTCAGCTAATACCATACATCACGAACTCGCTCGCCTCCATAAATTTCCATCGAACACATCCCAACTCATCACTACAATATTCGAGCGTCAACAAACCTCACCAATTTCCTCAAAACTCTCACAGATGAAACCGCACTCAACCACTGTAACAACCCGAAAATCTGGGCCAGTTTAAAATTTTTATTCTGGCAATTTTAGCGAATTTTGATTATTTAAAATGAATTATTTTAAATAATATCAACAAGAAATTTATGTTGAATATAATTCAAACGTATATATTTATTCGAATTGTCGTTAGAATATAAATATTTATATATAATTATAAATAGAGTTGAAAATGGCGCGGTAGTTCGATAATTCAGTTTCAAACTTCAATTGAATGTACCGGGTGCAAAACAATCCGGATTTTAGTGAAACCAAAAATAATGGGATCTAATTGATAATATCTTTTCAGCGGATCCGACCAATCAAAATCTCATAGCGGGAATCAGAAGATATGTCCAGTTGAAAATTCTGAATAGTCGCTATGGAATTCAGGCCCTTAAAAATGGAGATTTTGCAAACGACCTCGGATTTCGACGAAACCAGTTTTGTTGGGTCCGGGATGTCAGGTTATTGCTAGGTTTCAAATTTCATAATTTTTCGAATCAATATGTGAGCGTGGCAAAGGAAAACGCGTTTGACCAGTTTCAGTTGATTTTAACCGACTGGAAAATGGCCATTTTTCTAACGGTCTCGAAATTCGACGAAACTAGTTTTGTTAGGACCGTATCGTCAATACGAAGCTAGAAAATATTTTTCTGCAATTTAAAGAGTTAGTATGTGACCCCGGTAAATTGAAATGTGCGTTTAAATTGAATATATAAAGATTTATATTTAAAATTCAACGGAAACTGATTCAAACAGTCGAATTGGCCCACGATACATATCCCATTGTGTTCGGAGTGGGGGTAATTAGCTAGGGACGACAGTCGGTGGGTGTGATTTGGGGTTCGCATAGAAAAGTTACTTTTAGAATTTAAAATAATATAATTATTAAACAACTCACCCCCTTTCCTCTTTACTTGGTCAAACCGTTCTGAAACCCGCCTCCACAAGATCGAACAGCCGAAATTTCTCAAAAACTTTGCCTTGATTTTACCTCCAATCCTAATCGAATTAGCCCCACTCCAAAAGGGAAGATAATAGATCTCTTTGAGATCTCTGAATCCATACCACGATGATCGTCGATGGCGGACGGAGGTGGCCTCAGCGGCGCCTGAAAGTCGTGGGCTTTCAAGTGGAATCCGGGGCAGAGATGGACGTCAAGTTCGTCGGGATGGCGATGCACGTGGAGCCCCGATGATGGCCGACGTCGTGGTGAGGCCAGACGCACCTCCGACGGCTTATGGCGGCGTTGATTTCAAACCCTAGTTCGGAGCACAATTTTGAACAACGGCCTGAAACTCTCGGGAAGAAGGTGATTTATTTTCTTTTGTTATTTACATCTATTTACATTGTTAAACATTGTTTTTCTAAAAAAATTCAGTTTTTGTTTGATAATACATTGGAAAAAAAACCAGTTATGTTTGGAAAATATAAAATACCTTGTTTGAAAAATATAAAATACTTTGTTTGAAAAATATAAAATACTTTGTTTTAAAAATATAGAAGAATATATGATTTTAAAAATATAAAAGCAAGGAGCTTTAAAAATATAAAAGGATTTTTAAAATAAAAATAGCCTGGGTTTAAAAATATGATTTTTATATATTGAACTAAAGTAAAAAAATACGATTTTTATATATTGAACAACGAAGTAAAAATACGATTTTTATATATTGAACTAAAGTAAAAAAATATGATTTTTATATATTGAACTAAAGTAAAAAAATACGATTTTTATATATTGAACTAAAGTAAAAAAAATCGATTTTTATATATTGAACAACGAGTAAAAATTCGATTTATATATATTGAACAACGAAGTAAAAATACGATTTTTATATATTGAACTAAAGTAAAAAAAATATGATTTTTATATATTAAACTAAAGTAAAAAAATATGATTTTTATATATTAAACAACGAGTAAAAATTCGATTTTTATATATTGAACAACGAAGTAAAAATTCGATTTTTATATATTGAACAACGAAGTAAAAATTCGATTTTTATATATTGAACAACGAAGTAAAAATTCGATTTTTATATATGTAGTGGCTACGGTCAACGAAGGTGATAAAAAGGCGAGAACAACGAAGACTTCTGCAAAAGAAGAGTCGAGAAAGTTTGGATAGCTATCGGTGAGAATTTCTCACCTTTCACTTTCTTTTCTCTAGTTATATATATATATATATACTATGATGCAGACGGTGCTTAATAGCACCCGACACAGTCGTCCACAGACCATGGACTTGTTTGTTTGATTGCAAAAATTAGTTAGATTATTTGATTGAAATTGAATTGTGTGGTGAATTGAAATTGATTTGATTGATGTGTGAATGGCGTGGGCCTTCACTAGACCGGGGATAAGGCTAGGCCTCGTCCCGTTTCTAGTATCGTGCCGTTATGCCGCCGAAATTTTCTAAAATAAGTTAGAAAAATAAAAATATCATTTTATTGAATAAATGAATTGAATAGAAATTCATAGGTTGAAATAAAATGTTTTATCGTTAAAAATACAATTTTTAACGTGAAGTGAATAAAATAAAATATTCATTTATAAACCGGACGGTTTGTTTATGTACACCTATTTGAAGGACATTGATTGGGTCGATAAATTTTACACATCGCCCAATTGCACAAATAAAATATTTGTTTGATTGTTTGAAAACCCCACACGGGTGTTAGGATGAAATATGCAGTTCACTCATCCTGATTGATTAAATATGTCGATCGATTGATTGACAGGCTGTTATAAGCGTTAGATATCTATATTTGATGCTTATACAGTGTAGTGCACCTTGGGTTGACGGTTGATTATTTTTCAATGCTATTATATACATGTGTTGTATGAAAATCCATATAATTAACTTTATATGGTAATTGATTGGGCCTCATTCCAATTTGAAAAATAAAGAATATTATAAAATAAAGGTTCATGTGTTGACAGTACTCATCCATTGAGATTGGTCATGTGTTGAACGAAATATTTTGATAATAACCACTATTTTGAAAAAGAAATATTTGAAATAAAATATTTGAAAATAGAAATTTATGAAGCCGTGTTGATTAGATTGACGCCATTTTGACGTGAACGATATTTATATCGATTTTATTCAAATGAAATGAATTGAAAACGATTTCGAAATGAAATAAATTGAAAACGATTTCGAAATGAAATAAATTGAAAACGATTTCGAAATGAAATAAATTGAAAACGATTTCGAAATGAAATAAATTGAAAACGATTTCGAAATGAAATGAATTGAAAACGATTTCGAAATGAAATAAATTGAAAACGATTTCGAAATGAAATGAATTGAAAACGATTTCGAAATGAAATAAATTGAAAACGATTTCGAAATGAAATAAATTGAAAACGATTTCGAAATGAAATGAATTGAAAACGATTTCGAAATGAATTGAATTGAAAAAGATTTCGAAATGAAATGAATTGAAAACGATTTCGAAATGAATTGAATTGAAAACGATTTCGAAATGAATTGAATTGAAAACGAATTCAAATTGAATTGAAAGCGAATTGAAAACGAATTCAAATTGAATTGAAAGCGAATTGAAAACGAATTCAAATTGAATTGAAATTTGAATTGAATAGAAATGAATTTTAAAACGAATTTATAAAGAAGAATTCAATTTTGATTTGAATTGAAATGGAAGTTGAAATTGCTTTTGAAACGAATTTAAAAACTATTTATATAATTCGTTTTAAATAGAAATCGACGAAATATATATTATATATATAATATATATAATATAATGGCCTGAATAGAACGCGCCGCGCCGCGGCAGTTCGCGAATTTCGACCATTTATTTCAAACGGACATTACGGGAGATCCGACCGTCGGATTCTACTAAAACCGGAACCGTTGGGTTCGTATCGAAAAGAGCTTTCTAACGAATATTAGAAATTTGAAATCTAACGGTTGGATTTGGAATTATGTCCAAATCAAATTTGAAAAAGGTCGCTGTAAGTGCAGTTCGATGGCCATTGATGGAAATCGACTGTACAGGCCTTGATAAAATTATTAAAAATAGTAATAATTTGTGTAAAATCATAAGAAATGATTTGTGAAGATTTGGGATGAAAAACTCCATATTTGAAAAGATAAAAATAGATTTTTATCGAAATGAACTAGTTTTGAAATAGAATTATAATTCTATTTATTTTTAAATAAATAAATTGAAAGTGAAAAGGGTTTTAAAAATAACCAAAATTTCCAATGATTGCATTGGAGTGGATTTGAATCGAAATTGTCTTCGGAATATTTCGATGTTGGAATTCGGGATTATACGGATGTTGTTATGGAAATTTGAAAGATATATATATATATATATATCGTTATTTCCAATACGACATTGGTTAATCGTAGAATTTGATATTGAATATAAGCCGATATATTTTCTATTCAGAGCCTTGTATTGAATATCAAATGTGATTTGGGTTTGTCGTGAATGGTGTCTTCATTAACACTGTTCTTGAACCCAGTTGATAAAAGATTAAATCTTTTTATTTAGATTTAATGAAGTGTACCAATTAAATGATATTTAATTGGAATTAAATTGATATTGATTTTTGGGTTTATCGTGAACAGTGTTTTAAATAACACTTGTTCTTTAACCCGATAATTAATGAATGTGATTTTGGGTTTATCGTGAACCGTGTTTTAAATGACACGGATTCTTTAACCCAGTTAACGATTAAAACTAAGTGGAGTTTTAATGAATCTTTAATTAGATTGAAATGGTCGAGAATGGAGTATCACCAGTTTTGCTCCAGGCGATAGTTAAATCTTTAATTAGATTTGAACGTGAAATGGTAATTGAATTTACCGTTAACACTGTGGTGTTAGATATGAAGTATTACCAGTTTTACTTCATGGGATAAATAGGTTGGGATTGGGAAATTAAAACAAATGATTACTTCGGTAAGGTTCGCTAATCCCGACTAGTTTGAATTGAGATTCAAAAATAGAATAAAGAATAAATTCAAGGAATTTATCTTGGATAAAATTAATGGGAACCTTTTCCTATGAATGTGAAATTTAGAAACTAACTGTCGGTTAGCCAAGCAGAATGGTTTTCTGGATATTGATCTGATGTTGGTTTCGGCCATTGGGGTTAATATTTGGGAAATTATTCTCTTGATTAATTTACGGTTAGTGACTGATGAATTGGAATGAGGCGTATGTTGTGTTTGTGTAACACTTTTATAATATATACGCGAGTTATTCGGAAAGACCGGGTTTATCCCATTCTGAATAACTGATACGACGATAAGTCGAAGATGAAGACGATGGTCGAAGACCGGAAGTCTTCACGTCGTTTGGGTGATTACTGATGATCTTGATTGGGCTGTACACCCAAGAAGATGGAAACAGTTGGTGATCGTCCAGACGTACTTGGAGATCGATGGATGTGCGGGGTACTAGGTGCCTCCGGTTTCGTTCAGACCCAGAACGGACTTGTAAATGGACTGTGTGTCTGACATTGGATTTTAGTCCGTGTGATTGATCTCTATTAAATATATATCTATTTGGCGGCGGAGAATTTATTCTCTTGCTTAACGCCCTTCTCTGAGACGTACGAGCTCAGGGGTTATATATTGATGGATATCAAACGCATGGAGTGAATTGCCTGTGTGGCATGCCTAAGTGGCAATTGATCGAGGCTTCTGTTGAAAAGCAAAGTCTTGTGGTGATGATCAAAGCAAGGCCTTTGTGGCGTAGCTTTGTGTAACGTTTGCTTCGCGAGTTTCACACCCGGTATGAACCAAAACGGGAGAGGACGTCAGGGCGGGCATGCGTTTCTTTCTAGCTAGAAGTGGCGTCAGTGGTTTTACACGCCCTGACGAGTTTGACTTATGTGGTTGTTACTGTTGCGAGGCACCTCGGATTGATCGGTCGTTCTCGAACCGATGGAGTCATTTAGTTGGCTCGTTTACGCCCCATAGGGCGGGGAAACGCATGCGTCAGTGGTTTTACACGCCCTGACGAGTTTGACTTATGTGGTTGTTGCTGTTGCGAGGCGCCTCGGATTGATCGGTCGTTCTCGAACCGATGGAGTCATTTAGTTGGCTCGTTTACGCCCCATAGGGCGGGGAAACGCATGTTCAGGGTTTAAGTTTAATCCACATCGGTGGACTGGCCCTGAGGATCCAAGGGTCACTCGAGCTCTGATCCTGAGGCTCGGGCTAGACAGTCTCGAATCGGTTGAGGACTATCTTTTGCCTCGGTTCATAGATGGAAATCCAATTTCCAAATACGTGACATTTGCGGTTTTATTTGTAAACCTATATATGGCGACATAGTGGCATGGGACGCTCATGTCGCTTATGATTGATACTTATGATTTGAAGTTGTTTTATACACTATACACTTATAATAGTATCAAATGATTTGTTTTAAACGTATCAAGCATTCTTTGGCTGTTATAAGGGAAAACCCTATCCCCCGGCTTGCGTTGCATTGTGTGATAGGACCTGGGTCTTATAACAGCTTCATTTTTCTTTATTTGGCATTGCGCTGTTTGTTTTATGCACTGGTATTCTTGGGCGGAAACCCGTTCCGTGTTATACGGCGTGGTCCCTTGATTTACCTAACTTTAAAAACAAAGATTAATAACTGTTTTAGTTCTCACACCAGTCACATGACTGACCTGGAGTTTATTGTTTTAACCTAAACTCTGGGTGCCCTTATTTTGACACGGGCAGCTAGTAGTTTTGGTTTTGCAGATTTATATTCACAGGATCTTGGTTTACAGCTGGAACGATATCCGGAAAGCTTTGTATCCGTATATCTCCTTCTAGTTGTGTATTGTATTATTTTCCGCTGCTATGTATTTAAATGTAATTTAAATCTCTGATATTTCTGTGTAATATTCATTTATACTCTGTATATTCTTGTATCTGATGGAATTGTTGTAATAACAATGAAATGTTCTTCTGTATGCGTTCTGTTGTGGCTTGTTCTCAAACGATAGGGCGTTTCGAACGGTCTGGATCGGTTTAGCGACTGGTTCGGACCGAGCGAAATTCATGCTCGTCACAACCACAAACCCAAACTTACTTTCAATTTGAGCTAAAACCTGTTGAATTGGGATCGAACTCCAACCCTAATCGCTTCTCACCAAATCAAGCTCCAAAAAATGTTAATCGCACTCAACAAAAAGCATACTAGGCTGTAGCAAATGTTCCACTGATTCCATACATATATATGAAATGATTTTAGGAATTTATTTTGATTTGTTTTTTGATTTTTCTTGAGATGAACTTTTTCACGTTTGGGTTTCCAGAAGAAAGAAGTGGCGGCTTAAGAGAATCGTTTTATAATGGGGCGAGATTTTTTTGTGTGGCTAAGAAAAAAGGATGTGTGGCCTAAACTAGGTTCACACATACTTAAGATATTTTAGTTTTTAATATTCATTTCACCTTCTAAAAATCCGTGTGATCACACACGATATTCAAAAAACGCGAAAATGGTCATGTAGCTACAGTTCGACATTACAGTCCCAATGAAACTAGTTACGTCGAATTCCGACTCCATTTGCTCACACAGCGTATTTTTAACTGTCAAAATATCGACTGTTTTTTCACATTAAAATCCCGTACGGCCACATACCGACTTCAAAAATCATGAAAACTGAAAGCCAGCAATAATTTAATATTGCGAATCCAACAAAATTAGTTTCGTCAAAATTTGAGGTCATTTGCAAAACTGGCTATTTTTAAAGCTCTAAATAAACCCTTTTTAATATTAAATATATTTAAAAACAATTAAATTAAATATTTATAAATAAATATTATCGTATATATTCACACAGATTATAGTACAGCTCTAGAATATTCCTATATGAATTTCTAACTCGATATTTCAAATCCCGATATAAATTGATATTCGATTTATAATGAAATTCCTTTTTAAAATATAAATAAATCGTTATAAATTATAAAGGAATTCCACAGCAACTTTTCTAAAATTTGATTTGGACATAAATCAAAATCTACACGACGAAATCCCGATTTGTCTCTTCCTTTAGAAATATATACTTCACCAGCTCTGAACGTTTCTTGTTTCACAGAAATCCGAATTGAAACGGCTTCCGTATATTCGTTTAAAGTTGGAATCACCAATTTACGAACTGCCACGCCATTTTGAACTCGATTATAATTATATTATAATTATACATTCAACCATTGTTAATTAAATATATTAGTTATCGTAATTCAATTCTAAACTGAATTATATATTTTGAATTGCCCAATTCACACCATATCGCTTTTTCAGCCAATTCTGATTATTTCAGAATTAAATATATTATTTACTTATTATTTAAATTAAATATTCAAAGTTATTTAGTTAAACGACCATTTAATTCTCTAAATCACTATTTTAAATAATTAAATAAATTAATATTACACCGTAACAATACGAGACAATACTTCTTCCCCCCTTAAAATAATTTCATCCTCGAAATTGCTAAGGTAGAAAACTAACCCTATCGACGGTTAGAACTTATTTGTTCACTTCTTAAATTCAGTTTCAACTGAACTAATTTTATTTTAATTAAATATTAATTAATTCTTGCCAACGAAAATTTTCAAAAATCCTGAAATTTTCTAACGCCTTAACTTTTCGAAAATTTCGCCAGCACTTCCTTTGTACTGGTCAATAGCTCAAACTCCAACTCGCCTCTCTAGACCTTCTCCCACCCAAAAGAAAATCAGCTAAGCGGCTCGCCAAATCGGCTCATAAATCACCAAACTCATGCCCATACAAAATAAACTTGTACCTTTTTGTCGGGCATATCATTATATCATCTCCATCTGCTGTCAATTCAGCATATACCAATGTCAACCCAATCAAATTCCAGTCTGTTTTTATCCACAAATACAAACATCCGCTTATATCCAAGTCGAATTCAATTTCAAATCAAAGTTCCATTTTCGATTCTTAAATTCTTAACTCATCAATCCAATACCATTTCAGATTTTGTCTCACAATTCAAAATCTGATTCTACTTGATATATCGTATCCAATTCAATTTCCAATTAATTGGTTTCAATTCGGTTCCAGCTCGGTTTCACAAATTTCTATTTAAATTTGTTTTTAATTCAAACAGTCTCTTCCTGGAAATTTTAAATCACTTAGCTTTTCAAAAATCAAATATCTCTTTTTAGAATTCAAAACAACTTGTTTTCCCAAAAAATAAATCAAAACAATATCTTTGGTAGTAATCCGTCACTTAGCAACTCGAAAATTTACACCAGTAATGGTCGACTTCATCATCAGAATTTATTTTCCAGTGATCGAAGTGAGTTCAATACTATAACAATTTCAAAACCATATTTAAACATTTCCATTTTGAAATCGTTTTCAAAATATCCTTCACAATGCTTATAAACAATTTAAAATCTCCCAGGATCTTAAAATTCTCATATACTAAGTTCAATTCCATTTACAAACACTTCTCCAACTTTTAATTCCAATTCTGATTCAAAATTCAGATTTACTTCATTTTATTTCATATATATTATATTCATATGAATTCCGATTGGTCATTTGCATAAGCATTTAATTTATAATCTTACTCAATTATAATAACAACCAATATATCCAATATATTATGATTCCAATATATATATTTTCTCTTATCAAAATATACTTTGGGTAAAATTATTTTCATTTACCCTTTTTTCAAAATATATCGTGTCGACCCATCGTATTCGAGTGTTTAGAAACTCTTACCGATACAGTGGATCAAACTGATCGACCAGAACTCATGACGACTCAACCAATAAATCCCCACGATATAAAATCATTTTATATCAAATAACAGATACATTTGCTCGTATATATACACTCAACTCAATCTAGGGCATTACTAACCCTATCTCTACTGAGTCACGCCACAGAGCCAAGGTAATTACTTAACCTTTGCTCTGATACCACTATAACGTACCGAAAATTTTCGACTTAGAAAATTCGACATATAACACCATGTCGAGTATTCAAACACCGAAAACATCGAATAGTCCTTAAAAGAAAACAGAGCGTGATAATATATAAGATAGAAACTTAGAATAGAAGAAGAACACAACATCAGAGTAATACGAACCTCACAGCGGAACGAATAACATATAATATATATCATAACTTTGAAATATAAATCAGTACTTGAATATACATATCATTTCCAAAGTACAGCACTTACAACACAGCGGAAATGAACAATAGCTATATGATCCTGAAGCCTCCTGCTCCAGCTCTTCAAGTATTAGTAAATCCCGACTACTTGACTGCCTGTACAAAATTGGGCACCCAAGAGTTTAGGGAAAACAAAACAAAATAAACTCCGGGTCAGTCATGGGACTGGTGTGAGTAAAATAAATTCAAAATGGTTTGAGCAACAAAACGATATCTCATAAGACCACGCTGTATAACGGAACGGGTTTTCCCTTATGAGCATCCAAACTAATAATTATATCAAAACTCTTTGATATTATAATAATGTCTATCAACCACAATATAATAATCATCTAGCAAAAATGCTTTCATCTCACGTTCTACATATATAGTATACAATCAAAACCGCAAGCATGTATTGGGCAACGGATTTCCAAATATGACAAGGTATGGAACCACCTTTCGCTAGTGTACCTCTAGAGAGGAATACACTGGGTTCAA
Organism: Allium sativum; assembly: GCA_030737875.1. NCBI lineage: Eukaryota > Viridiplantae > Streptophyta > Magnoliopsida > Asparagales > Amaryllidaceae > Allium > Allium sativum. Next base: position 1,053,194,162 of record CM060909.1, on the reverse strand, counting down.
CAAGAACATCTTGCAACCCGGCCACACATGACCTACCACTCATTTCGCTTGAGTGTATCTAATGTATATCACCAACGGTTGGGATCAGCAACCGTTTCCCGAATGGGACAGCATCGAACAGATTAAAGAATGAAATGAATATATCTAGATAGGTAATTATACACCCTAATGGGAGCTACCCACATAGGCATGCTGCCTGCCCGTTTTTTTGTCATTTACCGGATGTGAGGCTAGAAGCTACGCTTATCTTTTACATGCCACATCTTCATTCACTTAGAATGTCACATCGTTATACCCTTTAAAATCACAAATTGATTTATCCAAAAATAACAAGGGTATACAGCTAAGAGAAATGAATTCCTCCGCCACCAAACATGAATACGTTTGAAGAGATCAACTTACGCGATCTATTAGATATACTCTGTCAGACCTTCTTCCATACAAGTTGTTTTGAGACTGGACAAACCGAAGGCACTATTCAGTACATCCATCTTAGGCACTCTTTACCTAAGATTTATACAACAGCCCTTGCACTTTACTTCGTCTTCAATTATCTTTGGTATATATGATTCGCAACGCTTATGCCAATACGGAGTGGTTCTTCAGATAATAACCCAACCAGTCTCTCCATATTAACAACGTTAAAATGGTCAAAACTTTGATAGTCTGTGATCTAACTATCAAAGAAAAATAGGTGTGCAAACAACGATATTATTTCCAGATGGAAATTTTATCGATCAATCATTATTTAACATTTAACATTTATTCTCTTTAGTTCATTAATTTACTTATCTCTTGTTTCCATATATTCTAAATTCTTATTGTCTATTATCAAGAAACATTTCTGATTCTTATTTGGAAAACATTTCCAAAACTCCTTCACTGGATTTAAACCGATGTTTAAATCAAACATCCCCATGCCAACGCAAACCATTTCACTCATTGACTAAATTTACTTAACCATCCCTTACTATCAAACCTTACCATTCCTTAGTTAAGAAAGAAGTCAATCAAGTTGGGGTATAATTACCTCTTAGACCTTAACTGAACAACGTTTTAACTTTGAAATAATCAAAGTTTATCTTTTAAATCTTTAACAAACTTCCTTACGTAACTCTCAGATTCTATTTACGTATCCACTTCTTTATTGAAAACATTGATTATAACGATAACGTTACAATCCCTACTTTCGAAATATCTAACTTCCATTATAACTTTTATTATTTAATGTGAATAAATAAATAAACACCTAATTTACAAACAGATAAATCTTGATTTAAACACCGGAAAGTATAAGTACTTTCTGGAATTCGATATAATTGAATTCGACGTATAACTCTCTTTCGAGTAATCTCTATTTGATTTACTCTTCTTCGAATAACCTATATTTGATTATCTCTCTTCGAATAACTTATATTCGATTATCTCTCTTCGAATAACTTATATTCGATTATCTCTCTACGAATAACTTATATTCGATTAACTCTCTTCGAATAACTTATATTCGATTAACTCACTTCGAATAACTTATATTCGATTAACTCACTCTTTCAAATAAACTATATTCGATCTCTTTCTTTCGAATACGCTATATTCGATAATATTCTTTCGAATAACTTATATTTGATAATCTCACTTTCGAATAACTAAATTCTACTAACTCATTTCGATTAAACTAACATCGATTGACTCTATTCGAATAAACTGTATCTGATTACTCATTTAACGCTATTAGAGTAAACTATATTCGAATAACTCCTTTTGATTAACTCATTTGGATTAACTCGGTTTGATTAACTCCTCTTGACTAACTTAACTTAATTAACTCGTCTTGATTAACTCCTACCGAATAACTAATATTCGATTAACTTATATTCGAATAACTATGTTTGTTTTAACTCTATCTTGAAAAACTATAATCAATTTAACCACATTTCGAATGACTAGATTAGATTTTCTCCTTTAACTCTATTCGAATAAATTATATTCGATTAACTCCTTCAACTCTGTGGGTTAACTCAAATCGACTAACTCTATTCAATTAACTCTAATCTACTAACTCTAATCAACTAACTCTATTTGATTAACTCTACTGATCAAATCCTTTGATTAAATCCTTTTCGAATAAGGAATATTCGATTCACTCTTCATCCATATTCAGTTTCAAATATCGATGTTGAAACTGATTCTTACTTCTCTGTATAAGTCTTGACTTATATATTCCATTTATCCAGTGATAACTATTTTACTTAATTTATAAAATATTATTTATAAATTAATCGTCTCAATTTATCTGTTAAACAGATTCTATTTATTATCTACTTTAAATTAATCTTTTCCCATTTACTTGTTAAACAGATTTCCATTTAATCTTTATTCCCTTTTATAATTCTATTTGCCTTACAAACAATCCCTTTATAAAACTCTATTTGTTTAAATAAATAATCCCTTTTAATTATCCTATTTATTTTCCAAATAAATATCCTTATGATATCTTATTTATTTTCTAAATAAATATCCCTTATACTTCTATTTATTATCCCAATAAATGTTTCTTATATGATCTTATTTATTATCCCAATAAATATTCCTCTTTATAAAATCCTTTGATTTTATAAATACTTCCCTTTTTATAAAATCCCTTGATTTTATAAATATTTTCTCTGTAACAAATTCTAATTCATTTTATAAACAAATATCCCTTTTATAAAATCCTTTTATTTTATAAATAAATTCCCTTTTTAATTCTTCTTTGATTTTATAAATATTTTCTTTTATAAAATCCTTTCTTTATATATAAAATCCTTTGATTTTATATAAATAATTTATTTTCAAAATACACTTTGAAAATCCCCTTTTGCATCCTAGTATTTCTTACTGTATTTAAAATACCAAGTAACCATGATCGATATCATTCAAACACACATAATCAACAACAGATTATATATCACATCATATATTACAATATATAAAAAACAGTAAAATAAATGTTGAGGAACCCAGTTGGGTCCCTTCAACCTGTTTCCCTGCATCACAGATGTTAACCACACAAATATAAAATATTCTAATAAACAAAATCAATATTCAATTAACAATTTACGTATATATCGTTATCTATAATTTCAACCAACACATAAGCAATTTAACCAAATAGTTAACACACAACAATCAATAGATAATTACCAGTTCTAAGAATACATTATAAAAATATAACTGTTCAGAGTTGGCGAGTTTTACTCACGTTTCACGTTAACCGTTAAATAACGCTTTGCGTCTGTTGATTCAGACGGACAATTTATTTTGCAATAAATTGTAACGAGCCCTAATCCACTTCTAGTTAGTTCCATTGTGTTGCTTCCATCCATACGATCCTATCGGATCTTGTTTCACTCAATTCTAATATCGTATGATAAAGTTACGATATTAAGAACTAAACACACTACTTTACTAGTAAAACTAAACATTATTTCTTTGGGCCTCTTTGAAATTACCTATCCCGGCCCAACACTGTTGAAACCCGTACCCAAATCCACAAATCCTTCTTCCCTAATTGATTATCGCGAGCTTCAGTATTCCCTCAATGCCATTCACGGCAACTTCCTCCACCATTATCTCCATCTCCATCATTTAAATTCAAATAAAAATCTCCATTGCTTTCTCCTTCCAAACCTCAATCAGCTGATACCATACATCACGAACTCGCTCGCCTCCATAAATTTCCGTCGAACAAATCCCAACTCATCACTACAGTATTCAAGCGTCATCAAACCTCACTGATTTCCTCAAAACTTTCACAGATGAAACCGCACTCAACCACAAACCCAAACTTACTTTCAATTTGAGATAAAACCTATTCAATTGGGATCGAACTCCAACCCTAATCGTCGCTCACCAAATCGAGCTCCAGAAAATGTTAATCGCACCCAACAAAAAGCATACTAGGCTGTAGCAAATGTTCCACTGATTCCATACATATATATGAAATGATTTTAGGAATTTATTTCGATTTGTTTTTGATTTTTCTTTAGATGAACCTTTTTCACGTTTGGGTTTCCAGAAGAAAGAAGCGGCAGCTTAAGAGAATGGTTTTATAACGGGGCGAGATTTTTTTGTGTGGCTGAGAAAAGAGGATGTGTGGCCTAAACTAGGTTCACACATACTTAAGACATTTTAGTTTTTAATATTCATTTCGCCTTCTAAAAGTCCATGTGATCACACACGATATTCAAAAATCGCGAAAATGGTCATATAGCTATAGTTCGACATTACGGTCCCAACGAAACCAGTTTCGTCGAATTCCGACTCCAGTTGCTCGCACAGCGTATTTTTAACTGTCAAAATATCGACTGTTTTTCACATTAAAATCCCGTACGACCACATACAGACTTCAAAAATCACGAAAACTGAAAGCCAGCAATAATTTAATATTGCAGATCCATCAAAATTAGTTTCGTCGAATTCTGAGGTCGTTTGCAAAACTGGCTATTTTTAAAGCTCTAAATAAACCCTTTTAAAAATTAAATATATTTAAAAACAATTAAATTAAATATTTACAAATAAATATTATCTTATATATTCACAAAGAATATAATACAACTCTAGAATTTCCTATATGAATTTCTAGCTCGATATTTCAAATCCCGATATAAATCGATATTCGATTTTTAATGAAATTCCTTTTTAAAACATAAATAAATCGTTACAAATTATAAAGGAATTCCACAGCGACTTTTCTAAAATTTGATTTGGACATAAATCAAAATCTACGCGATGAAATCCCGACTTTTCTCTTCCATTAGAAAAATATACTTCACCTGCTCTGAACGTTTCTTATTTCATAGAAATCCGATTTAAAACGGCTTCCGTATATTCGTTTAAAGTTCGAATCGCCAATTTACGAACTGCCACGCCATTTCGAGCTCGATTATAATTATATTATAATTATACGTTCAACCATCATTAATTAAATATATTCGTACCATAATTCAATTCAGAATTATATATTTTGAATTGCCCAATTCACACCATATCACCATTTCAGCCAATTCTGATTATTTCAAAATTAAATATACTATTTAGTTATTATTTTAATTAAATATTCAAAGTTATTTAATTAAACGACCATTTAATTCTCTAAATCACTATTTTAAATAATTAAATAAATTAATTATTACACCATAAAAATACGGGATATTACAAAAATCTATTGAATGTAACAACCCAAAATTTAACGAGTGATAGGTCCGTTACAATTTTCTGCTTCAGATAGACTTTTGTTTGCATAAAATGGGCTTCAAATGAATAAGTTACGAGTAATTGAAGTTTGAAATTCAAAATCATAATTTAAATAGAACAAAATGAGTTAATACAATTAATCATGCGAAATCAGCGTTCAAGTTGGGACCGCCCGGTCCTAGGCTGAGTCAACCCATGGGTCGACCTAGGTCATATGTGGGTAGACCCATCTATTTGTCAGGGAGGATTTTGTGTCTGGCACGAAACCGAGAATACTAGGAGCTTCGGGATTCTTTTCTGATGTAGTTTGGTCGACTAGGAGCCAAAACCAAATATCTAAAGGCCTGGAATTCCCTACCTCATCTACAAATAAACATATAATCCTCCCTCATTCCCCACAACTCCTACTCATCATTTCAATGCCTAACACTACACCCTTCTTCTCCAAAATGAAAATAAAGTTTGTACGCGCACTAATTGGGGTATTGTTTATGCAAGATTTTGGGGATTTCAGCAGGGGCTGTTGGATTAGTAAATTTAGATGAGATTTCTATGATTACTAGATTTCTAATAGGTTAAAGATAAATCTATATAATAGTAGTGATAGATGCTTCAGATCTGAATTATACATAATTCTTAGATCCAAATTATTACAATTTGATTTATATTCAGTTGTCTATATTTTTCTTTTTGAATTTATTTTGTTTATTTCTATTATTTTTATTTGGATTTTATCTTGGACTACTTGGTTGATTTTATCTTGGACCTGCTTAGTTGATTTTATCTTAGAAGTCACTTATAGAGATGTATTGTTTTCTTATTACTTCCCATGGTTTGCTTGTAGCTTTTTGGCTATTTGAGGATACTACTATTTTTGTACTTTGATATTACTATTATGACTAAAATTTGAGACATGGTGTTACGACCCGCACTTCCACTCACGTCGATTTAAGGTAAGCAAAAGTATGTTTCTTTTGGGTTTATACATTTCCAAAACTTGATATTTCCTTTCAAAAACCTTTGAAATCATTTATTATTGATTTCAAGATTCGACAAGCCATAACTTGTTCTTAACTTCTTCAAAACTAGTTCGTTCTTTTTGCAAAAGTTCATTGTTATGAACTCGATTTCATTTCCAAAAAGTATTGGGACTTAAATTCAAAACTTTTGTTTTTCTCCAATTATTTTATTATTAAAATACTCATTTAAAGTTCAATTTATGGAATGAGACTCACTCAACTCATGTATATCCGATAATTTGGGTATATACAAACATCCAATAAACATAAACAAGACGTCATGTGTCTAACGAGTTGTAACTAAACTCATTGGTTATTTAAGATCAAATGCCAGTGTCATAATTGGGCTCCATTTTATTAATTAACAATCAAACGGTATTCAAAACCATTGATCAACCAAATCAAACTTCCAAACTAAATCAAATTCATCCAACATCTTCCAAACATGAATAATATTCATTTGCTAGAGATTAACAACTCAACATAAGCACGTAATGATGCTTCAAACCATGTTATAGTTTCTGATGTTCATTACCCCAGCTATCAACCCAAGTATTCAACATATAAGGCCCAACTTCATGAATATCAATAAAAGGTCTGTATTTTCATGTATAAATCCAAATTTACACCTAAAGATCACATCTTTATACGTAATTACACATGTAGGTCGGGCCTATAAGGTTTCAATCTCTCTTTTATGAACTTAAACCATAGTTAATAACAAAAAAAAATTCACATAAGATCCAACTCCTTGAATTTCAATTAAAGGTCTAATGTTTTCATGTATAAACACAAATTTGCACCTAAAGATCATACCTTTACGTATGATTTCATATAAAGGTCGAATCTTTATGGATTTAACACCCTTAACCATATCAAATCACTTGATAATGACTTAAACATACCACCAAAATTTAATCAATGCATGGATCTACCAAATATTCCATAAAGATGCGACTTTGTGAACCTAACATAAAGGTTTTCACTCCAAACACGTTTCCATTTTTACTTCATGAATCTATTTAGGAATTTTTACCAATCATATACCATTAAATCATCCATGAATTCACTACCAAAATTCTAAGAAATATTTCAACAAAGACCTTATGTGCAATCATTAAATCAAGCGACAAAAACCCTTTAAAAGTTCAGTTTTTCTCACCCTGTAAAATCCAAGCTTTGCTTAACGATCTCTAGCTCCAAGATCTACCTCCTTTACTTCTTTTTCTTCTTCTTTCTTTACTTTTTTTATTTTATATCTTATTTTCAACCATGAAAAGCCATGGATGGAGGAGCTTTAAGGTCGAAGAAAAGGAAGAGAAGGAAAGAGGTAAGGATGCAATGAAAATAAGAAGAGTGTAGAGTCCTTTATGTAGCCATGTTTAAGGGCATTTATGTCATTAACATAGGGACACTTGTCATGTTACTACCATTGCTTAACATGTAAGTATACATGTGTTAAGGCTTCCTTAAGAAGCCATAAGCTTAAGGAAGAAAAAACCAAATTGTCTTCTTATATTTATTACTCTATTTAGCTTCCTTGAGAATTCACTAAGATTTAGCTTCCAAGAGAAGCAACTAAAGGAAGGCACTAATTATAAGATAAGTTTTGAGAAGCTTAAGGAGGAAGGCACTAAGAATTGGCCTCCAAGAGAAGCCACCAAGAATTGGCTTCCAAGAGAAGCCAGGTAGGTACGATTAAGCTTCTAAGAGAAGCTGCTAATGCTTTGGCTTCCATGAGAAGATATTAAGGATTAGCTTCCTTGAGAATCCATCTTTGGCTTCCAAGAGAAGCCACTAGGGATTGGCTTCCTTGAGAAGCCATCTTTGGCTTCCAAGGGAAGCCACTAAACACTGGCTTCCTTAAGAAGCCATTAAACATTGGCTTGGCTTCCAAGAGAAGCCACTAAAAATTGATTTAGGAATTGTTTTAGTTCAACATTATCTTGACATAAGTACTTAATTTAAGTGTCACAAACTATAATACTTAGCTACTTACTACATCATATTTCAATATCGACAAATATTTTCAAAGTTGAATATTTTGTTAATCCGAAATTTAATTAAATCGAAATTCAAATGGTATATTTTAAAATTGAAACCATATAAACATTTAAAAAAATTCATTAAATTCTATTTAAATTCTTATTTTAAATTTAGCTAAAATTTCAGGTCATTACACATGGTATTTTAAGATAAATCAGTTGGCTAAAATAAAAATGATGGTTTAGTTATTTTAATGTAAATTGTCTTCTTCTTTTGCTGTAAATTTTATTTTTGTACGTTTTGTGAAATCTTAGTCTTTATGATGTTTATTGTCTTTATACATACAATGCTCCATATTTCTTAATGGGATTCTATATTAGGATAATGTTGACGGGAACAGGGCGTTTCATTTGGTATCAGAGCCTAAGATTACATGATCACTTAAATTTTGTTTTAAAAATAATTTTTTTGAAAAAAAAAACCTATTTTCAAAAGCTAAAGGTTATTTTTGAAAATAAAACATACCCCCTCTAGTCAGGTTACAACATTCCTTTGATTACTTTGGATTCTAAGTTTCTATCCTTTCCTTTGTGCAGCATGTCGAGAGCCCCTAATCTTCCTGAGGGTGTTCCTAACCCCGATGGGTTCTATAAATATTTAGAAGCTACGACCCCTATTAAGGGACAAGAACATACGTAGGTTCTAGCACCCACTTCGGTGGCTCCTCCCAACCCATCTCTCACCATAAATTTTTATAAGCTTTGTATGGACTTCTCTAACTTGGGCAACAAGACTTTTTTGGGTATCAAGACATTTGTGGAGGCGCGCAAATGGATTAGAGAGACCCAGAGGATTTTCGAGTTGTTGGTACTTGAGAATAGGATGAGAGTTTGACTTACATCTTCGCAACTTAAGGAGGAAGCCCTGTTTTACTGGGAGACCGTAGAAGCCGAAAGAAGACATGGATTAGGCCAAATTCAGGAATAAGTTTGAGAGTAAATTATGTCTTCTGCTGGGGAAGGAATGCAGTTGGAGCATTTTTTGAGCTTGAAGCAAGAAGATTTGTTAGTAAAGGAATACAATAATCGATTCAATGAGTTAACAAGATTTGGTATGGATTTGATTAACACTGCTCGCAAGTAGGCTTTTCGATTTGCAAGATGGTTGAGTCAACCTTTCCATGCTTTTGTGATGACTCACATTCCAATAGGAGCGATATATGAGGCTTTGATTTAAATGACGTTGACATATAAGAGAAGAAAGAAGAGGTTAAGGAGGACAAGAATAGTGTAACGACCCGCATTCTACGTATCGGAGGATCGTAGAATATTTATTTTATTTTTATACGAAGTCATATGGTCATGTAACTTTGGGAAGCGACTATTGGTGTCATTTTCCACACTCACGATTTTTTCCGATTTTTAAATGACCATTTTGCCCCTAGCGAATCTTGTTTTGCCTATAACTTTTGATTGGTAAGGAGTTTTGACCTGAAACAACTTCTATTGTATTTGGATAACGGTTTCCCATTCCGTAGAGTGGTCACATTAATCAAACGGACTTATTGTTTGGGAGATATGCTGAAATAAGATTTGAAGATGGAAAAACAACCTAATTAAGCTTAATTGGCTATAACCCATTTTGGGATTAGGGTTATGGGAAGGCTGAAAGGAGTTATAGAATGGTTCCTTTTCATTTTTCTAGTCGCCACAAACATTACTCTAACCCTAGCAATGGCATCCATCTTCTAAATCACTCCCTAATCACCTTTTTATCACTAATTAAGCAAAACTACATCAAATCAAGTCAAATTGGTATCAAATCAGAGATGGAGTTGTTGCTACACATAGGAATCCATGCCAAATTAGTGGAGTTTTCAGATCTATAATTTATTTGTGGCTAAGGTGAGTGATTTGCATGTTTTTACACTAATTACGGCTAATTAGGGGTGATTAGTGATAATTAGAAAAATTATGACTCAAAAAAATATGGAAAAATATGCATAAATTCTAAAATAATATATTATGTCATTGGTAGAAATTTGGATTAATTTGAATTAAGTTTGTTAATCCTATAGTTAAACATGGCTAAGGGGACTGAGGGAAAAATCATGGATTTTGGGTATGTTTGATCTAAAATAGCCTATGTGATTGATGTTTTGATCTTTTTGATGGATTCAATATGTTGTTACTATTGTTTGGGATGTTTTATGATTTTTTTAGTAAAGTTAGAATGGTGGAAAACATCAACGTATGGTGAGAATGGACGAACCAAGCTCGCTGGAAAAACTACAGGGTTTTGGATCGGGTCGGAGGCGGAGGAGCGAACCAAACCGGAGCTTGGCACGGGAGAAAACATGGAAAAAAGGAAGGCCTATATGGGTCGAGTTAGGATCGAATCGGAGAAGCTGGATGGCGTGGGGTCGGATCGGCATGTATTGAACCAAACCAAAGTGTGGAGTTCTGAACCAGACCGAGACTGAGGAGCACGAACCAAATCGAAGTGTAGAGCACCGAACCGAACCGGGGGAAAGCAGATCGAGTTGAACCGAGCAAGGAGTACCAAACCGAACTGAGTTTGAACTTCTTCTACTTATACGTGATGACTCTTCTGAAGACCAATTCCAATTCGACTAAAACCCGAGATGCAAAGGAAGTCCAAGTGGGAAGTTATTACTCAGGATCCAGATGGGAACCAACGAGTTAACTTCATGAGTTGGGCTTTGTTGCGGGACGTGTGCAAAGGGGTTATCGATATCTATAACTTTGGCTCATTATTGAGAGAGGGGGCATTAACTATGGACCAGTGTAGTGGGGTCAGAGGTTGTATGGAGTCGGACTCCATCAGGGGCCCAAAGAGAAAAGTGGTCATAGTGATAGTTATACGGAGTGGAACTCCATCAGAGCCCCAATAGTTCAGTGATCAAAGTGGTGGATATCGTATTTTTTACGCACTGAGTGGGAGATGTGAAAATGATTGCTATGTTTTATGTTTTCCAACACTATGACACGCCACTCCCATTTTTACACGATATGTTAGCGTTATCTTAGAGTACTGTACATCTTGTTGGGCTAATTCTTTGGTTGCAGGTCCAGGTTCGGGTATGACTATTTATACCTATTATTGCTTTATTCGGTTATATAGAGTTGTTATCGCTCATACCATACTTTTGTCTGACCTAGAGTTTTATGTCTCTTCTTATTACTCTGGGTGCTCCTAAAAGAGCAGACTAGAGACAAGTTAGGTGGTTATGCACGAGTAGCTGTCCGGAGACGAGCAGGAGGCTTCCACGTACTATTTACATATATTCTCCTTATGTTGTTGCTGGTCACTACTTTGGGCATTAGTAGTGTACCTTTTCTATTTTGCTTTAGAGACAATATTTTGAAGTTGTAATAATTGTTTGGATCATAAGCAGTATTTTTGTTTCCACTGCTATAACGGTTTAGTTTTTAGCTTATGCACCGTCTCGCCTGTTTTATGTCAAGTTATGTTATTATTACATTTTATTCCATGCGCTATAAGATATACTACAGGTTCTTTGGTGATTCGTAGCTTTAAACCCTTTTCTTTTGACGAATGTTCTGTTCTGGTCAGGCATTGGCACATCGCATTTTGTAGGAATGTCGGATGGTGCAGGGCGGGTCATCACAAGTAGAGCTTCTAAGTTTTCTGGTCTTAAAAAGAAATTTTGCAACAAGAAAGACAAGAAGATGCAAGTTGGTAATCCTCAGAAAGGGAAGATCAAGACTAAGATAAAGTGCCATGAGCGTGGAACACTAGGACACCACATTAGGGATTGCAAGAAGCTAAAAGGAAAATGTTTTAATTATAGCCAACCAGGACATCTGAGTAAGGCATGCCCACAGAGGACTAAATAGGGTATTGGTATAGCAGCACCTCAAATGCCTGTATTGGAGGCAGCACCGACTAGTAGTGACATGGATAGAGGTAGGAAAATCTGTGTTGAAGGTTTGATCTCTATATATGATTTTTTAGTTTGCACACTTTTTGATTCTAAATCTTCTCATTCGTTTATTTCTATTACCTTGGTTGAGTGTTTTCACTTATAAATCTCACTAGTTATTGATCCCATAGTAGTTTCAAACCATATAGATGGTTTAGTGCACCCATCTATGATTTGTAGGGGTTTGCAAATTTCTATTTTAGGCATTGAGTTTGATTGTGATGCCTATGTTTTGGGATGTTAAAGGTACGAAATGATCTTACGGATGGATTATATGGGGTTGTACTTGACTATAAGAGGAGGATCTTTAATTTGATGACATGTAGAGTTAGAATCCTAGAGATTTCTTGCGACCCACGAGGGTCAGTTATGTGGAGTTTTCTTTACTTCCTAGATTCTTCTATTGATATTGATTTTGTACCCATTATCTGTGAGTATCTGAATGTATTCGAGGAGGTTAGAGGATTGTCACCTAAGCAAGTGATTAATTTCCAAATTTCATTTGTGAGAATGCGGAGCCTATAGCATTTTTTGTTCGGCATATGGCTCAAAGGGAATGGAGAGAGTTGAGCAAAAAAGTGGGTGAGCTTTTGGAAAAGGGTTTTATTATATGGAGTATTTCTAAGTGGGGAGCCCCATTTGTCTTTGCCACTGAGGCTGATGGTTCCCTCCGTCTATGTCTGGATTACCGATAATTGAAGGAGCTCACGAAGAAGAATCATTACCCGCTTCCTTATATAGATGATTTTTTTGATCCCGCCATGATAATGGCGGTGCAGGATTGGAGGACCCCCAAAAACGCGACTGAGGTGAGGAGTTTTCTTATATTAGCGAGTTACTACAAGAAGTTTATTAAGGACCTTGCATGAATCTCGGTACCATTAACCTGACTAACTAAAAAGAATTTGTCTTCTCTTGGGATATGAATTGTGAGGATGCCTTTTAAAGACTAAAGAATGCTATCACCATTGCACTAGTTTTGACATTTCCAAATGGATCTAAGATGTTCACAGTCTATACAGACGCTTATGGGACTGGTCTAGGTGCGGTATTGACGCATGCGGGTAGAGTGGTGTGATACGGTAATAGCAACTAAGGGTTTATGAGAGGAATTACCGTACGCACGATTTAGAGTTAGCTGTTATAGTATTCGCACTTAACTATTGAAAGCACTACCTACTTGGTGAGAGATTTCGAGCTCTTTGCAGACCACAAGTCACTCGAGTACTTGTCCTCTCAGACGGATCTAAATTTGAGGCAACCACGATGGATAAAGTTCTTAACATAATATGATTTCAAGATTTCTTATATTCCTGGAAAGCAAATCTAGTGATTAATGCGTTGAGTCGGCAGACGGTCACATTAATTTCTTTATTCGTTAAGTGGAGGAGTTTAGAGTATATAGCGCATTCGATTTTCGACCATCTACGAATTACACACCAGGATTATTGGCATCTTTAGAGAGTGACCTGCTTTGCTTGAGCAGATTGGGAAGTGGCAGAGGGGGTCCCGAACTTTTGGATATTTTGGTAGACTGAGTAAAGGGGAGGTTTCTAGACACCTCCTTAGATATACTGTGGACTGTAAGGCTGGCTTCGATGGGTTAGCAGATTATGTGTACCCCGCATGGTTGATTTGACGAGTGCGGTATTAGTTGAGGCTCATCATTCTTAGATGACTATCCATCCGGGCGATAATAAGATGTATCATGACACGAGACGAGCCTTTTATCGGACCAGCATAAGGAAGTGTGTGGCTAAGTATGTAGCAAGATGTAGGCTTGCTAAAGAGTTAAAGTGGTGAAAAAGAAGATCGGTGGACTACTTCATCCTTTTAATATACCATTGTGGGAATGGGAGAGGGTTCTATTGATTTGTGGATGGGTTACCTAGGTCAAGAAAGGGAAACACCAGCATTTGTGTCAACGTGGACCGATTTACTAAGAGCGCTTGTTTCATCCTAGTTAAGAGAAGAGGACGACTATATGGTTGGCTTCTCTATATATTCGCGAGATTGTTAGACTCCATGTTATTCCTTCGAGCATCATAAGATATAGAGATCTTATTTTTATTAGCGAGTTTTGGAAGAGTTTGCAGGAAACTTTAGTAATGCAATTCAGGTTGAGCACTTCTTATCACCCACATACGAATGGATAGACTAAGAGGGTGAATAGGATTTTGGAGAACCTACCAAGGATACGTATTTTAGACTTTGGAGGGACATTGGGGGATCATTTACCCCTCTTCGAATTTGCATATAATAATAGCTTCCAGTCTAGCATTGGTATGGCACCCTTCCAGGCCTTGTATGGATGACATGCAGATCTCCAACATGTTATTGGGGTTTGACAGGTTGCTTCTTGGGTCGAAAGTGATTAGGAAAACCTCTAATAAGGTTGAGTTGATGAGGAAGAGGGTGAAGGAAGCACTGGATAGGAAAAAGTCACATACTGACAAAAGAAGGATCGATTTAGAGTTATTTAAAGATTTGGTCTTCATCAAAGTTTCGACACCAAGAAACGTGGTTACGTTTGGCTCTGCGGGAAAGCTGACCCCGAGAATTGTTGGATCATTCTCGGTCATGGATAGGATTGGTAAGATGGATTATAGAGTTTGACTACCAGAAAGACAATTAGGTCTTCATGATGTGTTCCATGTATCACACTTGCGGAAGTGTCTACACGATTCAGTGGTGGTAGTAGAACCTAGCACATTAGAAGACATGAAGATCGAGCAGGAGGCATCCATTCAACGAGCACCTAAGAGGATCTTAGAGACCAAGAAGCTGGGAAACAAGTAAGTAAGATCGATCAAGGTGCAGTGATGGAGACGATGATGGTAAGGTCATATGGGAACCCGAGGAGAAGATGCGTATTTCTTATCCCTATCTATTTGATGGTATGCTCTGGTCTTTTTCGAACTTTAGTTCTTAGGTTTTGCCTTTTAAAATCCTTTGAATTTGGTTCTAGTAGAAACCTATAGATGATAGGATATCATTGAGACATGTTATGGTTATGTTTGCAAATGGTTGCAAGTGTTCCAAGTGGATGTAGTGGATGCATATACACACAGTAGGCACTATGATCGGCTGAATCAAACACTTGCATATGCATATGGATGGTATGTGCATTTAATTTCTATGGTTGTAATATATGGATGTCACCTTATAGTTGTTGCATATGAATGGTGTTTAATGCACACATATAGAATTATCTATTATCATTAGGATTTTTGCATACATTTGGATGCATGGCACAAACATAATTACATGAAAAGGAGGTCGACCGAGTCAGTAGACCGCCTAATATTTTGCATTAGTTAGGATCATATAAACTACACTATTGGTAAGTACATGAATTGCATTAGATAAATTCAAGAAAATGGTCACCAGTGGATGATGGATGGGTAGATAGATACAGAAAACACTATTATTATTTTTCTACCTTATAGATTTCAAGGATGAAATCCGTTCAGTAGGGGAAATTGTAACAACCCAAATTATAACGAACAATAATTAGTTATTGAGTTAACTTAATTAAAGAAAACATTGTGAAATAATAGGAATTGAGCAATTGGTATTGCGCCATTAGGTTCGCTACGATTTTCTAGTTTAAATAGACTTTTGGTTTGCGTGAAACGGACTTAAAACAAATAAGTTACGATCAATTGAAGTTTCAATTTCAAAATCATAATTTAAATAAAAAAATGAGTAAGTATAATTAATTATGCTTAATCAGCACTAAAGCTGGGTCTACCCAGGTTTTATGTAGGTCGACCCCTTTGTCGACCCACCTGGGAGATGGGTCGACCCATTTTTTTGCCAGGCACGATTTTGTGTCTAGCACGAAAACAAGAATATTAGAAGCTTCAAGATTCTTCTATTCTGACGTGGCTTGGTCGGCTGGGATCAAAACCTAATATCAAAGGGCCTAGAATTCCCTACCACATCTATAAATAAACCTATACACTTCCCTCATTCCCCTCAACTCTCATTCTTCATTTCTATGCCTCTACCACACCCTTCTTCTCCAAAATAAGAAAAAAGTTTGTTCATGCACCAATTGGAGGTTTGTTTATGCATGGATTTTTGGGATTTCTACGAGGGCCATTGGATTAGAAAATTTAGATGAAATTTCTTTGATTATTAGGTTTCTAATAAGTTAAAGTTAAATCCATAAAATAGTAGTTATAGTTGTTTTAGGTATGGATTATTCACAGTTCTTAGACCCAGAATATTGCAGTTTGATTTCAAATCCAGTTGTCTCTAATTTTCCTTTTGAATTTCTTTTGTCTATTTCTACTATCTTCATTAAGATTTCTTTAGACTATTGTGCCAGATTTCTTCTTCCCTTTTTCTATTTTTTCTCAGATCTTGTAGTTACATCAAAATATGCCTAAAACACATATGAATACGATTAAAATAGATTTGAACCTATATGCCTAAATATTTGTGATTGGTTATTTCTCTTTTCATTTATTCTATGCTTGGATTGGGGAATAAAATTAACTGAATAGAAATAATCAAATTAAAGCTTAATTTAAATATGTTGAAAGCTGCAATTAAGAAGGAAATAGTTGGATTAAATCAGATTTGGACCATGTAAATGCTTATTAAACAAATTATGATAGAATTTGAACGGTAATCAGTAAATTGCATAAATATGGTAACTGGAAATCATAATAAACACTAATGGTTTATTTAAAATAACATGGAATATCTGAAAAGTACAACTAGGATTAATATGTGCATATTGATTTATGGTGTATGGGCAAATTAAAAGCCTAGAACTTTCATCGTCATGCTTTAATATGAACATATTGATTTATAATGTGTGGGTAAATTACAAGCTTAAAAGCTAGACTGTCATGGTTAGGCCTTATATGTGCATATTAGTTTACAATGTGTGGGTAAATTACGAGCCTAGAACTTTCATCACCAGGATTTTATATGAACATATTGATTTACAGTGTGTGGTTAATAAGGGGCCTAATAAATTGAATTTTTTTGTGGGGGTAAAATCAAGGGTTGGGGATTTGAGTAAATTTATTTATTTGTCTGGGTCCATTCCATGTAGCCATACCCTTTTTATCATTTTCGATCTCAATATGAGGCAAGGGAACACACCACACTATGTTGTGGACGTAAGTCGGTCCAATTAGAGGGTGTGAGCGCATTCAATGGGTCAGTTTGCGTGCAGTAGTCCAATTTGGGAAAATAAGCCACTTTGACACCTATGGATAAGGTTATGTCAAAAGATGAGCTAGGGCATGATAAACCCGAACCCATAATGGGCATAGATTATCCATGATTCGTTGCAACTGGGTTGTATTAGGGAATCTTTTCCTAATTTCATTTCTATTTGTAGAAGTGCAAAATAGTCATCATTATTGAATCTTGCGAATAAGAACACTTACATCTTTTTATGTCGTTTGTGTTACCTCTATTTTATTTGTTCACTTTTAGATGTGCACAGACACTTACCTTTTTCTGACACTAGAACTATTGTTTTATCTATTTATCTTTCACTTATCAGTCATCCTAATAATCACTACAGCTGACTAGAATTTTTGTCTGGCCTATTTCTCCTTTTTCTTCTTTCCTTTTTCCTCTCCCCGGGCTCTCAGGGAGGAAGCACTTAGCTTGGACTGCTTAGTTGATTTTATCTTAGAAGACTCTTGCAGAGATGTATTGTTATCTTATTTCTTTCCACGACTTGCTTGTACCTTTTTGGCTATTTGGGGATACTGTTATTTTTGTACTCTGATATTGCTATTATGACCGAGATTTGAGACATCGTATTTTATGACAAATTGGTTTGGTTGAAATAAAAAGCATGACTTTTTTATTTTAATGTAAATTGTTTTCGTCTTCCGCTGTAAATTTTATTTGTTTATGTCTTGTGAAATCTTAGTCACTGTGATGTTTATTGTCTTTATACCTACAAAGCTCCAAATATCCTAATGGGATTCTATATAAGGATAACGTAAAGGAGTAGAAGGTGTTTCATTGAGCCTACTCGTCAGGAAAAAGGAAGTTGATGTTTGTATATACTCGTAGATGTAATAGATCATTATACAAGATGAACACATAAGTGTACATAGATTATTTTATTTGCATTTTGATCTGGATTCGAATACCGAACGTAAGGTCTTTACCTTAGTCTAGAAGAGAATTTAACATCCGATGTTTGATGACGAATATTGATTGGGGTTTATGATCGAAAACTTAAGTTTCTATTATGGTTTAGATTCATGCAAAGAAAGCAAAGTTTTCTGATCAAAGAGCCTGATTAGAGTCCGCACTAAAGGATCAGAGGATCAATTCGAGTTCGGAAGAAGAAGTTATGAATTTGTGTTAAAGATCAAAATAAATATTACGTATTAAGAATCTACTATATCTTATGGTAATAATAAGAATAAATTTTTTGGAGGAAGGGACTACCTTGGTTTTGTTTCGATGTCATTTTGATGGAGAAATCCTTTTAAAGGGGAAGGGTGAAACAACCCGAAATTTGGCGACCTCAATCAGGGATATTTAAATTATTTTAAATATCCAAATATGGATTAATTCCAACTAATAATGAAGTTTAAGGTAAAAAGAAACAATAATAAACTTATTATTAGGAAATTAGTTTGGAAAATATTACTCTAGGGAAATAATCGCAAAATGACCTTTATCAGCAAAATTGATTTCCATCTGTTAAAATCGTGAATGGTTCTAGATACATACACTTATTTCCGTAATGGAGTAATAATATGAAATAATATTTCACAATTTAAATCTTTGAAAATTTAATGAACTGATGACATCATCAATAAGGATATTATATTCAATAACTGGATTATGGATTTAAATGGACAATTTAGAGATTTAATAATTGTTGTAATAATTCTAATAAGCATATAAATGATATGAAATATTTCTAGACATGTTATCTAGTCATAATAAATCAAATAGAAATAAGTCGTATAAAGAAATATACTTGACTTGTAAATATAGGAAAATCGATATCTCTTTATCGGTAAAAATCCAAATTTCATAAATAATGGAAAATATTATTTAATATGGTTTTAATGACTAAAATATCTTGTTATAATTGTTTAAAAATAATAAGGAATTAGTTTTTGATATATATTTTTACCCAAGTAAAAATTTCAAGTAAAAACAGAAAATGTGACTAATGAACAAGTTCTGAATTCTCAACGGTTTGACGAAAGAAAGTTGTACGAAAGTGTAAAACATATGTGCACACATGTCTGTTTATAATAACACAACCATGAGATGCAAATGAAGTGATTAAGTAAGCTAAGATGGGATTAGAAAAAGTAAGTATAAAAAACAAAAAAGTTTACTTTAATATAATAATACCACTCTCCATCATAATTACTCTTAACACACCATCATTTCACTTAAATACACATCACTCATCGTTGTCTATCACATTACAAGGGAGTTTGCGGCCATGTAGAGGGTAGGGGAAGGTATTTTGGTAATTTTGCACCAAGGTATTTTGTTTCGAAGTTTCCTATAAACACCCACCCATTTCTCTTTATTTCTTCACGCCATTTCTGCTTTCTCTTCCTAAACCTTGTTAATGGCTTCTATATCTAAGCCATTAATAATAAAAAGAAAGAAAATTACTCACCACTCAAACCAATATCAAAAACTTTTGAAACTGTCACCAAACCACTTCTAATCTCCTTCCAAAAGTCACCACTGCTCGTCATAGATCTAAAGACAAAAACTCCATTGACACCTACCTAGGATGTGAGCATTTAAGAGAAGAGAGAGAGGCCAATCACATCAAGGAAGGAAGGAGCAAGATCGAGTTGCTTCGGTGCGATCGTAAAGGAGATCGCTGTTTTAAATCTCGCAAATATCGCTCGATATCCCCTTTGATATCTCATTTTAGGCTTCTTTTGAAACGAAACAGTAAATATCACTCTAAATCTCCTTTCGAATATATCGACCGAGATGAAACACCGGAATATCGTCCGAGGTCTTAGTTTTTTGGTTAAAATTTAAATCGGTGCATGAACTTGAACAATATTTTAAAAACTCAAATCTAACTACAATAATCTTTTGTTATTTTACATTTTTCATGTTAAATGACCATATTATATGTTCATATATGTTCTACAATGGTTATGATTTTCGTATTCTTCTTTTTACATACATGTTACCTATGAAATTATGTATTTTATGGTCTATTTATGCTGAATTTTTGATTTTTTGGATCCTTTTAATGTTTTATGTTTAACAATATTTTTGTTTTAAGCATATTACAATTTAGAGTAAGAAACATCATTCACAAAATAAAGAATAATAAAGTTAATTTGCAGTTCAAGTTTATGTTACTATGTTTTTAATAGCATTCATAAAAATCATTTTGTAAAAATATCATTTTTTTTAACATATCATGTACCCAGAGATTATTCCGATATGAACTTTCAAACTCGAGATGGAAATCCGAGACGAACTCCCGAGTTAGACTCATCTCCTCCGAGATCTCCCCTAATACGAGATCAAATCTATAAAATCCCTAAGGCGAAACGCTACTGATATCTGGGATTTAAAACCTTGAAGGAGATATAGCTAATTTCAGGAACTTATGTTTCCAATGAAGGTAAGAAACTCAACCTTCAACAACCCTAACTAAACAGAAGTTAATGTTATTATGTGAATGCTAAATTTTTGGTCTATGAATGTTAAATGATTCTTATGAATTGGTGAATGTTTGACAAGTTTGGATGCTTATATGTTTGATTGTATGGATATTTAATAAGCCACGTTAAATACACATCGATAATCACAAAGGAAATCAGATTCCTTTCATTGAATGAAACGGTGAACATGGATTATTGAATCTACCAAAAATGATATGAAATTTTCAATAAATTTAATGTAAATGCTTCAACATGTATAAATAAAGTTTGAAAATAGTATTAATTTTCAAGTAATTTTGGTGTATCATGAACCCAAATTATTTAAAGCAAGATTTTTTGAATCCTTATAACCATAGCTTTCCAACAAATACAAAAATTCAAGATACTATTTGGTGGATTTTGAAATAGGACCAAAACAAAAACATCATGGTTTTGCAGTTAAAAATCATATAAATTTGATTCGAGGATTTTAGTATCAAGAAATAAAGAACACCTAACACCTTAAACTACATAGGCGGTATTTTTGCGTTGATTGATCTGAGGATTTTAATATCAAATTTGGGTGATTCATATGCGAAAACCACTTTTGATTAGTTAAACTTTATGAAGTAACGAAGGTTGAAGACTTATGGAGATTGAAGGAAGGGTTGCTATCATGATCCTCGGAGGATTTATCTCGTATTACAAATGACGATGGCTCTACATTTAGACCTTCGATCGATCAGTCCAAACCCAAGGCACCTTGTACGGATGGATGTCTGACATTGTATTTCTAATACACGTTTATTGATCTTCACGAGTAAATCCCTTTGGTGGTGGAGAAGGGAACTTCTCCTAGCTTCACACCCTTCTCTAAGACGTACGAGCTCAAAAGTTGTACATTAGTGAAAATTAGTGGCATGTGTTAGATTTGGCAACGTAGGCTGATATAATTTCACTCTGACAAGTAAGATTAAAATTTCCGTTGTAACTAATTTAGATGATAAATTATATACATTTTCCCACTATGCAAGATTATGATGTTTCTATTTTCTTACCCTTTTCTTTCTTGCCACAAGCAATTCGCTTATCTGGCACTATGTTTTCAACATGTAAATACCTAGATGTATTATATTGATTTTCGAGGAGGGGAAGTGGGTTGTTTCAACATCTAGGGTACAAAAGATACTTGAATAATTATGTATGGTAACATAGTTAAATATACTGATCATTGTGTAGGAATTTTATCTTAACAGATCTTATTCATGCTTATCAATAATCATAATATTGATTGAGGTAGATAAATCATATCCTTCAACAATAAGGCAAGATAGAATGGATCTTAGAACAATAGGGCATGATAGATCAGGTCTTAGAACAATATTATTTTTACATTTTATGGAATCATATCAAAAGGAACATCCCCTGACCCATGATGAGAGTGTAGCGGTAATCAAAACTCATTAGAATTGAAGTTCTCCCTCCTACCCAATTTAGGTTTTGAGAAAGTTTTTTTGATGGAGGAAAACTCTTTTCGTTATCAGGCAGACAGATGTCCAATCCTTAGGGTTTTCTTTATATTTATATATCCACCATCATGATATTTGGAATTTACCTTTCAATCCTTTCAATTATTTGGAATTTACCTTTCTATCCTTTTAATTATTAACCAATAGGAAATCATCTTTACTTAATATCATATTATTAATTGTAAATATACTAAGCCACAATAACATATTCTATTGAACGTGAGCGTAAGGATTTAAAAGTTCAACATTCTCCCATTTGGCTAAAGTATTTTTACATGTCATAGAGTCCAATGATAAACATAATTGCGCATAATATAAGATAATCCATCATGACATTGGTTACATCATAAATTCATAATCAAGTACAAAATCAATAAGGATCATAGTGGTTGTACATCAGTTTGTCGACATATTCTCTTCTATGTGTCACAATGGTTATCTAGTACTCAAAATGACACATTTAATAGGGTATTCAATAATGGTTCGACTATATTGCCTTGTGAAAGAATAAAATTCTGCTTACGTAATGCATTCATGTATATATACTAATGATAAGAAACAAGATTCATAAAGTTACATCAGAAACCAAAGAACATAAATGAGCTCAAAAAAGTTTATCATAATAATAAAAATAAGAACATAAAATGTAAGTAATGATGCAAACCTGTAATCCTCATCCTTTCTATATGTTCATTAAACTCCTTAGGGGTTAATCCTTTTGTTAAAGGATCTGCAACCATAAGATTGTTGCTAATGTGTTCGATTGACACCCTTTGTTTTTGAACTTCCACCTTAAAGATAGTGTATTTCAATTGCTTAGCACCCTTAAAATACTTGTCATTTCTAGAGAGAAAAAACTGCTGCATAATTATCACATTAAATTTTCAACGACTTACAGATAGTGTCGATAGTTCAAAGTTCTAAAATAAAGTTCCGCAACCAAAAACCATGAATCGTAGCCTAAAAACATGCTACAGAATCAGCTTCCATAGTGGATGAAGCAATGATATTCCGCTTCTCAGTCTTCCATGAAATTATTCCTTTAGCTAAGAGGAACAAGTAGCCAAAAATGGACTTTCTTGTATCCACGCATCCGGGAAAATCTGAATCTGGATATCCAATCACCTCAAGGTGATCAAATCTCCTATAAGTGAGCATTTGATCCTTAGTTCCTTGCAGATGCCTCAATAATTTCTTTGCATCATTCCAATGATATATTCCTAAATTACTTTGATACCTTCCCAGCATTCTAACAGCAAAACTTACGTCTGGTCTGGTACAAGTTTATTCATACATCAAGCTTCCAACAATAGATGCATAAGGAATTAGTTCCATTTCTTTGCATTTTAATTCATTATTTGGACATTGCTTGAGACTAAATTTGTCTCCCTTTTGAATTGGAACTGCACTTGCAAAGCAATTCTCTATCTTAAATCTCTCAGGAACTTTATTAGTGTGTGCTTTCTAAGACAATCCCAACCATCCTTGTGATCTATCACAAAATATTTCTATTCCAATCACATAGGATGCCTTACCCATATCTTTCATTTCAACGTTCTTGAAGAAGAACTCTTTGGTTTGATGTAATAAACTTCCGTCATTAGTAGATAGCAAGATATCATCAATATACAAGGCAAATTGTTAGCTTACTCCAACTGATCTTCAGATATATGCATTAATCAACAATGTTTTCTTTAAATCTAAAGGATGTGATTGTATCATTGAACTTAAGGTACCATTTTCGAGAAGCTTGTTTAAGTCATTGTATTAACTTCGCAAGTTTACACACCATATGTTCTTTCCCATCAAGCACAAAACCTTCTAGTTTGTCCATAGAGACTTCTTCATCAAAATTTCCATTTAGAAAAGTGTTTTTCACATCCATCCGATGGAGCTCTAAATCATAATGATCTAGCATTTCCACATTAATTTTTTACGCGTCTTTTTAGAGATAGGAGAAAATGTCTCTTTGTGGTCAACACCATCCTTTCCAGTAAAACCTTTGGCAATGAGTTTGGTCTTGTGTCTTTCAATATTGACATTTGAGGTGCGCTTAGTCTTAAAGACCCACTTACACCTAACTCTTTTACATCCTTAGTAAATACAAAAAGGTCCTAAATATCATTGTTATCCATTGATTTCAACTCTTCCTTCATAGATTATAACCATTTAGTAGAACTATCACTTTATGTGGCTGGCGAAAATGAAACTGGATCATTATCAATTACTAAGTTAAATTCTGACTATTGTAAATAAACCACATAAGCATTAGAAATAACATATCTACATAGTCTTAAAGATCTTTTCAAAGTAATTTCTTGTGGTTCATTTATGGTAGGTTCAACTATGACGGTCTCATTAGTTGAAGTATCAGTAAGTAAGTGTTTGGCCATTAAAATGTTAGTCTTGTAAGTTATTATCATGGTCAACATGTACACAAACAACAACTTGAGAAGAAGTTGAGGGTAAAGGTACTTGCACCCTTAATTATTGTATCTCCACTTTACGTGGTTCCAAACTCCCACCAACTTCACCATTTTCAGTGAACCTAGCATTTCTAGTTCGTATTGATATTAGGATAATAAAATCGATACCCTTTAGATTTTTTGGTTAACCAATGAAGAAACCGCTGATTATTTTCATATTTGGTTTCTTTTCATGTGGATTATAAATTCTAACTGCCGTTGGACAACCCCAAACATGAAGATGCCTTAAATTTAGATTTCCTTCATGTCCACAGTTCAAAAGGAGCCTTAGAAATCGCCTTACTAGGTACCTTTTTTAGCAAATATACATCGGTCTTTATAGCATTCATCAACAATAAATTGGGTAGAGACGACTTGCTTAACATACTCCCAACCATATCCATCAAAGTACGATTATGCCTTTTTGCAACACCATTTTGTTGCAATATTCTTGGCATAATGTAGTAAGTACGAATTCCACGAATTTCTAGGAATTTATACATTACGCCGTAAACGACCTAGTGCAACGAATTTGTAAGGTGTTGCCAACCAAAATATGACGATAGTTATACTATTTTGGTCCTACTGCAACATTCTATTTTTAGTGTTACCTTAGCCATACAAATGTGTTGCTCTAGATAAACAAGTGTAACACAATATAACATTTTGTATAGTGTTGCTATAGTAGACCTTTCCATGTCCTACGAGACAATCTGCACCATTAGTTAAAACAACATCTCAGCCATCCAACCACTACCTACTATAAATACCCTATTTACCGCTAACATTTTCATTCACGCGCTTCAGTTTCATTTCGCTTCCCTCCCCATATTTTCATTCACCCTCTACCCCCAAAATTTTTTTCACCCTAAATTTTCAGATCTCATTTTCTGTTTTATTCAAATGTTATCTTCTACAGCACAAGAGCTACTAGCTTTAGATCCAACATCGAGAATCAAGTTTCATCGGTTTTCAATTCCAGGTGAAGCAATTTCAACAACTAATCCTCAAGCAACGACAAAGAATTTTCAGTCATGATAAGGAACAATACGATTCCAGATCTGAAGTTGTTTTTGTACAATTGCAGGAGACTTTCGATGGCTACTTTTTGCCTGGATCAAGCTGCTCGATGTTAAGTTTGTTGTTTTGTGAAATGACGCCTATTGTTGCCTAATGTCGAGTAGAATCGTCCAAATAAATAGGGGTTTACAATCAATTTGGTATTTTTGGTTGTAATCAAAGATTTCATATATTAATGTGTGCAATTTCGAGATTTTCTTCAGTAGGGAAATTGGGTCTATTAATCATAGCATGAGATGTTTGACGAAATGCCAACGAAGATAAAAGGTCTAGTCGGTTGATTAGTGCATGAAACTCAGTGGTTCTTGTTAGTGGTTTTGAGGTACTTTTGTATGTATGTGTGTGAGTGGGTTGTGACCACTGGCGGATGCATGTACATGCACCCTGTGTCAAGTGACACACCAAAATTTTGAAAAGTTAAAAATAAATATATGGATATTTTCCTGCAGCACAACTGGCACAAGGACTGACATGTATTATACCAGCAGCTGCACAAGGACGATGTGTACTATACTCTTAAAGGGACTCCAGTATATTACTTTTCTAAACAAGGAAACATCTGTGTACGTGTTCTATACCAGTAGCTTTTCCATCTCCATCCATTCTCCAGCTTCTCTGTCTTCATCCATTCAGGTTTTATTTACATTTCCATATTATCTAATTTGGTACAATTTGATGATGAAAAAAATAAGGATGTACAAGGTGTTTGAGAAAATGTCACAAAGAGTTATTTTTTTCTATTACTTTTGGAAAGAAACTATATTATGAATATCTTTTTTTATAATCTATTAATTATCGATTGGTGACACACCACCCGTAAAATCCTTTATCCGCCACTGGTTGTGACAGCTCTATGTTCATTGTTCTATTGCACATATATGCATATGTGCACTTATGTACATATGTATACATTTAGAGACTTGTACACTTTTGTATATATGCATATGTACACTTATGTTGTGTTGCTTCATGCTATTGCTTTGCCTGGTCTGCTCATCGCAATTGCATGACTGTTGGTTGTGCCATGATCCACTGTCCTGAAATGCTTGGTAAACCTTGAAACTGTGCATATATGTGTTATGAGTTGCTCCTATATGTGGATGGTCAGAGTTGTTTGTTGGTTTGTTCCATTGCACTTGAATTGCAGATCTGCTCACCATGAAACTATGATTCTGCACTTTATCTGCTCCTACATGCTATTTCAAAAAAGGCTTAGTCTTCCAAAATCGGATGAATTGGGAGGTGCCCACTTGTTCGACCTAAATGGTTAGGTGATCGCCACCGGGACAATGGTGCCCAGAACCCCCGCCAGCGCTTTGCCCGGACCCGCTGGTGGCTCGCCTTCGGCTCGGCATATATTTGTCAGTATTAGTGCCTGTATAAATTGAAACTGCGTATGTAATGAGTGAATTGAGTGATGTAGTGAGGAATACCTGTATACGTGATTGACTATGTTATTAGCAGTGAATTGCAAATGGTGGAGTCAAAAATATGTACTATTTCAAATGTTGAAATAAAATATTTATTTGAATAAAAATACTGTTTGAATATTTAATTATGTATAGTAGTATTTAATTTTCATTTTCGTTATATTATAATTTTATAAAAAAAATATCTATAGCATCATTTTTGGAATGTTGCTACAGACCTAAATAGGGGTCTATTGTAACAATATTTGTTATGTTGTCATAGATAGTCAAAATGTTGTCTTTGAAGTCTGTAGCAACGGTGGAAATTGCATCACCCAAAAAATGTTGCCAATGACCCATACCAACATTTTCTGGGCTTGTGCCGACAATTTTTTCTCGTTGCATTAGGTCATTTATGGCGTAGTGTTAGCAAATGGACTTGGGCACTGTCCACGTTCATTATATCTACATAATACTGACCAACTCTGTTGGATCTGACTGTTTTCACCTTTCTATCTGATTGTCTTTCAACATCATTGATAACTACCTCTAGGGTATGTACTGATTAAGACTTTTCAAGCAACAAATAGATATATCTATAACGCAAAAAAATCATCAATAAAGGTGATAAAGTACTTTTCTCCACCAGGTGATGAGTGATGGACATCAAAAGGCCTACTGCAACGTCCCGCATTTTTGTCGGTTTGTATTTAATATTTAAATCAGTTTAAATATTGAATTCAGAATATAAGTGAATTTATATTTTAATTAAAATGAAGTTGAATGTATAAAAATATATATTAAATATAATCGAGCCCGTAATATCGCAGCAGCTCGTAATTTAACGTTCTGAACTTCAACTGAGTGTACCGGACTCGTTTTGAATCGGATTTCTTCGAAACGAGAAACGTTGGAATCTGTTAAACTGTATCTTTCGAACAGGAGTGGAAAATGGAGATTTCGTTGTATAAATTGCAAGATATGCCCAAATCAAATATTCGAAAAGTCGCTACGAAAGCGTATATCGACCGTAACAGTTTATTTGAAATAACTTGACATTGGAATCGAATTTGGACAGGGTTCTCTTGAGGCGAAGCGATAATTTAATTTTTAGAATTTCACTGTAATTTTTATTTAATTAAATAAGCAACTTTTTATTTGGAGTATTGTGCACCCTGTATCGGTATTTCGGGATTTCAAAATATGAGTCAACCTACCGATATTATTATATTTTTGGAACTGTGCCACCCCGTTGATCGCAACTGTAATCTTATTTCTGTCCGCAGCCGCCCGAATATGAACAAGATTTATGTAACGCGGTAAAACTTATATTTTTGAAACATGAACATATATAAATGGGTACCTTCATCGTTAAGGAATTATATAGCTTGACCGTTCATGTAAGCAACCCGAAATTAACCTGTCAACTCCTACCCAAGCCCCCTAACTATCTTAGCTAGGAAGTAAGATTCATGCCAAACCGTTTCTTATCAAATAAATGAAAGCATGTCCTACTCTAAATTCTAGCTAGGTTCTTGAAAAACTGAAGCTACTCTAATACACAGACCATACTCCCACTAATACTTCACAATGAAGTAACAGAAGAACGTGTAGACAAGGACACATCTAAAAGAGTAGGTGCAGTTTATAATATTCAAAGCTTCATGGCTAAAAAATCAACAGTGCATATCCTATACTATGAGGGGAGACAGCACGTTCATTTTGTACAGCAACTTAATAGGTTTTCAAAAAGAGAATCCTACAAACAAATGAAAACAGACCTCACCGCTAATCTACCCTACACAGTAAGAAGACCCATGCTGCTAAGGAGAAAAAGCACACCCCACCAATACTTAACGCTTAAGTAATGTTGCCTATATAAACAAACTGACTCTTCAACCTTTCTCCTCGGAAATAAAATAAAACAAATCTGCGAACAAGGATCTCAAAATACAAAACAGAGAGAGGCGAGAGAAGTAAGGAGGAGCTCGTGAAGAAGACACTTGTTGTGTAAGGAGGAGGAGCATGTGGTATAGTGGAGTGAGGAGCAGGCGGCGGGTTGTGATGTCATCTTGGAAATATTGTGTGTGTGGAGCGAAGTGTATACGGTAGAAGACTGTACGTGAGATGGGAGGTTTGTCATAGCTTGACTTTCATGTTTGCATGGGAATGAAGGGGGACTGATGCTGTTTTAAGCGCAGAGGGAAGATTGGGTAGGAGGATATATGAACAGTAGAAGAGAGGGGCTGGTTCATAAAAAAGGAAATGCGGAAGTCCATGAATTAACGTGGAGTATGGTATGTATATGTGGTAAGTTGGAAATGGGTCACGGTGGGTTGTAGAAATGGAGTGAATGCAGGCGTGATGTGGTGGAGTAGTATAGGTGACATGTCTCTGCTATTTGTGGCCTTGGGGTAGGAGTTGTATGAAGGTCACGTGAAGGGTGGTTAACGCGGTAAGAAGGGAAATAGTGGCAAGGTGGGATTCTGCATGTGTAGCGGTGGGAGGATCTGAACACGCGGGGTTATTTAATGGTGTGGTGTGCGTAGACAAATCGGAAATGGCGTGTTGTCCGAGCTTGCGGGTTTTACAAAAGCTGGAAGATGGAGGATGAGCCAGAGGGTGTGAAAAACTGGAAGATGGTGCAAGTATACACGGGTGTTCGAACATGTACATGTGCATGCGAGTTAAAGCACGGGTGGAAATGGCAATCCAGCTCAAGCTACTGAAGTGTTGTCAGCATGAGTTGTTGTCAGCATGAGTTTGCATCAACTTGGCCATTTCAGTTCACACCATTTTCAGCTTGTAGGATATATTTGCTCAAACGTATTGAGTAGGGGGAGGGAAGTCTGTGTTCTTGTTAGCTATAGGGTGTACTGGAGATAATCCAAGTAGGGGTCACTGTTTGTAAGGGGCGGCATACTATGAATTTGCCTGTAGCGAAGCTTGTAGTTTGGTAATTGGTGAAGCCACAGGGGATGTTGAAGTCACTGAAATGAGGCGTGGTGTTATCTGAAATGGAGTAAACAAGAACAGTAGAAGGACGTTCAGGCGTAAGCAAAGAGAGCTGTCGGGTGGGAAGTCCGTGGTGATCTCAGACAGATGAATAATGGTCAGTGTGTGAACGGAAATAAAGGAGTATTCGAAGAGAAAGAAAACGGTGCTTTGAGCGGTGAGTTTTGTGAAGTGGCGATGATGGACGGATCACGCAAAGATTTGCAATGAAGGGATGAAGGCAACCGAGGATATCGAAACTATTTCATAACCACTGGGAGCTCGTCGGAAATTATAACGTCTGATCCGGTGTACCGACGCAAACCGTTATTTAACGATTAACGCGCAAAGGTGAGTAAAATCACTAACTCTGATCTATTTTAAAATATTTTAATATATTTTAATGTTGTTTGAATGTTGTGTGATGGTCGATTAGGTAGATTACAATTAATTTGGTCGAATATTATATACCGTTACATATGTACACACCATCGGATGGACACTGATTCCATCGATTTGAATATCCCCTAGTATAGAGTTAGTGTTAATTGTGTGGACTAACATCTGTGGATGCTGGAAACCGGTTGGAGGATTCCGACCGGATTCCTCGATATTTATATGTACTGTTTTGTATGCACTGTTTGAACCCGAATTACATTTAAAACCCCGTGTGAATTATTGATGTTGAACGGAAATTCAACATCTGTTTCGATAAATCAATAAACGATATCAATTTAGAAAGTGATAACAGTCGACTGTAAAACCCTCATTTTGTTAAGGAGTTGATTTACCGTCAGGTAAATGAACGGAGTTAATTATAGAAATTATATTTTTATAATTAAAAAGAAGATTTAAATTTATAATAGAAGTTCTATTATAAATCAGTATTTTAGAGTTCGTGTTATAAAGTAAATACAGACGATTGTTTGACATTTAAATAAGTTATTAAGATATAATTATCCTGCGAGTGGATAACTTGGTAAATTAGTTTAAAGCAAAAAGTTAAGAAATATTATTAGATTAATTATATTAATCTAATGTTAAAAAGAAATTAAAATCAGTTAATGAGTTTACTGATGGAATGAAGTTGATTTAAATCAACTGTTTAATTGAAAAATGATTATTAGATAAAATGGGTCCTTGTAAAGAAATTATAAATAAAACTGTGGATTGAAGTTAAAGCAAAGAGTTAATGTTTATAATAAATAATTATAAACAACGAAGATTTCAAAGTATGAATATGATGTTATGAAACCATATTCCAAAATAAAACAAGGAAATATGATTTGATGGATATTATAAGTAATAAGGGATTAGAATACAGACTTATATCTGTTCTAAGGTTAGAACGTTGTCGGTCAAGGTCTGAGAGGTAAATAGAATACCCCAACTTGGACGGCTTCGCTATTATCAAGGAACGACATCAGTTTGTAACGAAAAGATATGTCAAGATTTTTGTAACGGAAAGAGATGTCAAGATTTTGGTAACAGAAAGAGATGTCAAGATTTTTGTAATGGAAAAAGACGTCGAGATTAGTTATAAAGTGGCATATAGCAGCGTATTGCAAGTTTGAACTATAGCGATAAAATAAATGTTGTTGATTAGGCTTAAGTGTGACTGTATGTCAAGATTAGTTATAAATGAGAATATTACAGCGTATGACAAGTTTAGAACTATTGCGAGAAATTAACGCTGTTAACCAAACTTAAGCGTGATTTTTATATATGGCAGCACAACCTAGGAAATGAAGCAGTTTAGTTGAAATCCACTTATTCGAAAGTGATAAATAACGATGTCGTAAGAAAATATAAGAATCAGTTTAGAAAGAGAAATTGGGGAAATCGTGTTAGAGAACGATGACAGCATTTCGATGTTCGAAATGTGATTAGAATTAAATCGTTAGGATTTGGAACTAGAATTCGGCGATATCGGATGTATTAAAAGTAAACTATTTTTAGGAATTATAATCTGATAGGATAGTCTGTATTTAGTAAACAAATGAATTATGATAGGATAAGAAATCAATAGGTAGTTATAATCTTGATATTTATCTAACAAGAAGTTGAGTTAGAAACGGAGTTATAAAGTGAAAGAGGTTTCGATAAACGAGATAAGGGTATTTATTACTCGAATAATGAGTTATTTGATAAGGTGTTCAGAATTATATCATAGGTATGTTATTCACATTTTAAAGTGAATAGTGTTTTAAAAGTGAACGTTGGGCAGATTAAAATGTTTATGATGATATTAGAAATGTTCTCAAATGGAGATAGGGTATATTATCCAAGTGTAGAAAATAAGAACGTGAAAAGAATGGAAATGTTTTGAACATTGATAGCGTATATTTTTCTAGAACATGAAAGAGAGTTTATAATAACTGGAAATGTTTTCCGAGAAAGTGTAAAAAGGCTAAAACGGGATTTGAGAAATATCTGGTAAGATATGAGAATTCGAATAATAAAGTCGAATGTTAAAATTAAAAATACCCGTGGTTGTGTGATGTTAGCTATACATTAGAATGAATGTCGTTTTTACTTCGATAGTCGTTGTCAATACGGAGAGACCGGTTGGATATGTTATCTGAAACCACTCCGTATAGGCATAAGCGCTGTGAATTAGATATGCTGAAGATAATTGAAGACGGAGTTAAATGCAAGGGTCGTCCAGTTCTAGAATGGTGTTTTTGTTTGTCCAGCCCCAGGACAACTTGTATGGACGAGTGTCTAACGCAGTATTTCCAACGGTCACGCCGTTGATTTTACGAATATACCAAGTTGGTGGGGAGAAGGTAACTTCTCTTTATTCTACACCCAGTGTGCATTTGTGTAATCGATGTGTGATTACGGATTTGACGATGTGGCATTCAAAGTGAATGATGATCAGATGTTCTGAAGATAGACGTAGCCTCTAGCCTCACAACCAGAATGTAACAGAAGTTTGGCTAGGCAGCATGGCTAGTTGGGTCATTCCCAAGCAGGGTGTATTGTCACCAATCTAGAGAAAATTCATATTTATACTTCTTTTCGATTCTGTATCTTCGGATGACGGTTGGATGGCCTACAACCGTGGTGGAAATATATTCGCGACACTCAAGCTAAATGAGTGAGCGGTCATGTGTGGCCGGGTTGCAAGACGTTCTTGTTGAACCCTGAGTGTATCCCCTCCAGAGTACACTATTCGGAAGGTGCTCCCATACCTTGTCTGTTGGAATCCAATCTCCGATAAGCGCCCTGCGGTTTATGATTTTATACTATATATATATGGAACGTGAGATGCAAGCGTTCTGCTACTTGGATAATTATTTGCTTAGACATTATCATAATATCACTGGATTTGATATCAAAGATATTTTATAGTAAGGTTTTTCAAAGTTAAACAGTATAGCTGGAATTTACTCACACCAGTCCCATGACTGACCCAGAGTTTATTTTGTTTGTTTTCCCTAAACTCTTGGGTACCCAAATTTGTATGGGCAGTCAAGTGTTTCAGGCTTTGCAGATTCACTTGGAGAATCTCAAAGCAGAAGGCTTCACCATTTGTATTTAGAGATTATTTCCGCTGTGATATAATGTATTGTACTCTGATAGTGGTATGCATATACAATACAGATTTGTATTTCAAAGTTATGTTATATAATACAGTTTATTTATTCCGCTGTGAGTTTCGTGTTTACTCTGATTCTAATTTTCTTCTTCTTCTATTCTATTAGTTCTATCTTTTCTATTTCATCCTCTAAATTCTTCTATTGATGATCTGAATTTTTGTGCACTTTGAGTTGAATGTGTAGAATATTAGTCAGCTCAAATTGGTACGAATTTTCCGGCCATTACAGTTGGTATCAGAGCTGAAGGTTAAGTGATTACCTTGGCTCTGTGGCGTGACTCAATAGAGGTAAGGTTAGTAATACCTTAGATTGAGTTTGAGTGTATATATATGAGAGCGTATTTGTAAACTAATATAAAAACTGTTTTATATTGTGTTGACTGGTCAGTCGAGTGGTTTATAAATTCTGGTCGAAACGTTAATGCAAGCTATGTCGATAGGTATTTCTAAACTCTTGAACAGAGTAATTCGACACAGTATGTTTTTAAAAGAGGGTAAATAAAATAATTTTACCTAAAATATATTTTGATATAAAAAGAAGTATATATTCTTGAGATTATTGTAATATATTGGATGTGTGATCATTATTATGATCGAACAAGATTTATAATTGAGTTGGTTATATAAATAACCAATCGAAATATTATATAAGTATATTATGAAAAATCAGATGAACTAAATCTGAATTTAAACCCAGAATTGAAATTAAAACTCTAGAAACTTGGAATGATGTTGTAAATGAATTTGAATATATGGAATTTTAAGATCCTGGGTGAATTCAGAAATATTTTCCGAGTATTTTGAAAGAAAATTTTGACGTAGTTTCAAAATAAAAGTGTTTAAAAATGAGTTTTGAAAGTAATACAGTATTGAACTCACTTCGATAGATAGAAAATAATTCCGATGATGAAGCGCACCATTATCGGTGTTCATTTTCGAGTTGCTAAGTGACGGATTACTACCAAAGATTTTGTTTTGAATTATTGTGAGAAAAACAAGATGTTAGAAATTCAAAGTGTTTTGAATTATATATAGGATTTCAAACTGATTTGAAATAAATCTCAGGAATTTGAATTCTGAAATAAAAATTTAACTTATGGAGTTAAAATGGTAAAACTGAAACCGAAACGAAGATAAATAAAATTGGACTAAGTTGGGAACGATCCAGAATGGAAATTGAAAGGAATATTGGAGATTCGAGTTATTAAAATGAATCGATTCTTGGAAAACAAGAATCGAATTTTAAATTTGGAAATAAAAATAACTGATTGGAGAAATAAATCAGTAAATGGAATTGGAGTTGAAAATAGAAATTTGGCTTAGTAAAAAGTGAATGATTGAATTGTAAAATAATTGATTGGTGATCAGTTGGAAATGTTTGGATATATGCTGGTTTGATAGCAGATGGCAGAGATAGAGTTGAATGCCCAACAGAAAAGGTACACGTTTATATTTTAATGGAATATGAGATTTATCATCTCGTTTGGCAAGATGCCTAGTATTGATTTTCTTCTGGATTGGAAATTGCCCAGAGAGGCAAGTTGTTGTGCTACCAAATAAGTCGTACAGAGGAGATACTGGCGGAACTCTCCGAAAATTTAAGCCGTTAGAAAATTTTCAAAATTTCCGAAAGTATTCATTAATAAGAAGGAATTAATATTTTAATTGGAATAAATTAGTTCAGTTGAAACTGAAATTATGAAGTAAACCAAAAATATTTTTTAACCTGTTTACAACAGAAATTGTAGCATTTTCCCTATCTTAGCAATTTCGAGGACGAAATTATTTTAAGGGGGAAGGACTGTAACGTCCCGCATTTTTGTCGGTTTGTATTTAATATTTAAATCAGTTTAAATATTGAATTCAGAATATATGTGAATTTATATTTTAATTAAAACGAAGTTGAATGTATAAAAATATATATTAAATACAATCCAGCCCGTAATATCGCAGCAGCTTGTAATTTAACGTTCTGAACTTCAACTGAGTGTACCGGACTCGTTTTGAATCGAATTTCTTCGAAACGAGAAACGTTGGAATATGTTAAACTGCATCTTTCGAACAGGAGTGGAAAATGGAGATTTCGTCGTATAAATTGCAAGATATGCCCAAATCAAATATTCGAAAAGTCGTTATGAAAGCGTATATCGACCGTAACAGTTTATTTGAAATAACTTGACAT
Source organism: Allium sativum (assembly GCA_030737875.1). Lineage (NCBI taxonomy): Eukaryota > Viridiplantae > Streptophyta > Magnoliopsida > Asparagales > Amaryllidaceae > Allium > Allium sativum. The sequence goes on along the minus strand of CM060909.1, from coordinate 1,053,158,047 downwards.
CGGAATCGAATTTGGACAGGGTTCTTTTGAGGCGGAGCAATAATTTAATTTTTAGAATTTTACTGTAATTTTTATTTAATTAAATAAGCAACTTTTTATTTGGAGTATTGTGCACCCTGTATCGGTATTTCGGGATTTCAAAATATGAGTTAACCTACCGATATTATTATATTTTTGGAACTGTGCCAACCCGTTGATCGCAACTGTAGTCTTATTTCTGTCCGCATTTGCCCGGATATGAACAAGATTTATGTAACGCGGTAAAACTTATATTTTTGAAACATGAACATATATAAATGGGTACCTTCATCGTTAAGGAATTATATAGCTTGACCGTTCATGTAAGCAACCCGAAATTAACCTGTCAACTCCTACCCAAGCCCCCTAACTATCTTAGCTAGGAAGTAAGATTCATGTCATACCGTTTCTTATCAAATAAATGAAAGCATGTCCTACTCTAAATTCTAGCTAGGTTCTTGAAAAACTGAAGCAACTCTAATACACAGACCATACTCCCACTAATACTTCACATTGAAGTAACAGAAGAACGTGTAGACAAGGACACATCTAAAAGAGTAGGTGCAGTTTATAATATTCAAAGCTTCATGGCTTAAAAATCAACAGTGCATATCCTATACTATGAGGGGAGACAGCACGTTCATTTTGTACAGCAACTTAATAGGTTTTCAAAAAGAGAATCCTACAAACAAATGAAAACAGACCTCACCGCTAATCTACCCTACACAGTAAGAAGACCCATGCTGCCAAGGAGAAAAAGCACACCCCACCAATACTTAACGCTTAAGGAATGTTGCCTATATAAACAAGCTGAATCTTCAACCTTTCTCCTTGGAAATAAAATAAAACAAATCTGCGAACAAGGATCTCAAAATACAAAACAGAGAGAGGCGAGAGAAGTAAGGAGTAGCTCGTGAAGAAGACACTTGCTGTGTAAGGAGGAGGAGCATGCGGTATAGTGGAGTGAGGAGCATGCGACGGGTTGTGATGTCATCGTGGAAATATTGTGTGTGTGGAGCGAAGTGTATACGGTAGAAGACTGTACGTGAGATGGGAGGTTTGTCATAGCTTGACTTTCATGTTTGCATGGGAATGAAGGGGGACTGATGCTGTTTTGAGCGCAGAGGGAAGATTGGGTAGGAGGATATATGAACAGTAGAAGAGAGGGGCTGGTTCGTAAAAAAGGAAATGCGGAAGTCCATGAATTAACGTGGAGTATGGTATGTATATGTGGTAAGTTGGAAATGGGTCACGGTGGGTTGTAGAAATGGAGTGAATGCAGGCGTGATGTGGTGGAGTAGTATAGGTGACGTGTCTCTGCTATTTGTGGCCTTGGGGTAGGAGTTGTATGAAGGTCACGTGAAGGGTGGTTAACGCGGTAAGAAGGGAAATAGTGGCAAGGTGGGATTCTTCATGTGTAGCAGTGGGAGGATCTTAACACGCGGGGTTATTTAATGGTGCGGTGTGGGTAGACAAATCGGAAATGGCGTGTTGTCCGAGCTTGCGGGTTTTACAAAAGCTGGAAGATGGAGGATGAGCCGGCGGGTGTGAAAAACTGGAAGATGGTGCAAGTATACACGGGTGTTCGAACATGTACATGTGCATGCGAGTTAAAGCACGGGTGGAAATGGCAATCCAGCTCAAGCTACTGAAGTGTTGTCAGCATGAGTTGTTGTCAGCATGAGTTTGCATCAACTTGGCCATTTCAGTTCACACCATTTTCAGCTTGTAGGATATATTTGCTCAAACGTATTGAGTAGGGGGAGGGAAGTCTGTGTTCTTGTTAGCTATAGGGTGTACTGGAGATAATCCAAGTAGGGGACACTGTTTGTAAGGGGCGGCATACTATGGATTTGCCTGTAGCGAAGCTTGTAGTTTGGTAATTGGTGAAGCCACAGGGGATGTTGAAGTCACTGAAATGAGGCGTGGTGTTATCTGAAATGGAGTAAACAAGAATAGTAGAAGGACGTTCAGGCGTAAGCAAAGAGAGCTGTCGGGTGGGAAGTCCGTGGTGATCTCAGACAGATGAATAATGGTCAGTGTGTGAACGGAAATAAAGGAGTATTCGAAGAGAAAGAAAACGGTGCTTTGAGCGGTGAGTTTCGTGAAGTGGCGATGATGGACGGATCACGCAAAGATTTGCAATGAAGGGATGAAGGCAACCGAGGATATCGAAACTAGTTCGTAACCACTGGGAGCTCATCGGAAATTATAACGTCTGATCCGGTGTACCGACGCAAACCGTTATTTAACGGTTAACGCGCAAAGGTGAGTAAAATCACTAACTCTGATCTATTTTAAAATATTTTAATATATTTTAATTCTGTTTGAATGTTGTGTGATGGTCGATTAGGTAGATTACAATTAATTTGGTCGAATATTATATACCGTTACATATGTACACACCATCGGATGGACACTGATTCCATCGATTTGAATATCCCCTAGTATAGAGTTAGTGTTAATTGTGTGGACTAACATCTGTGGATGATGGAAACCGGTTGGAGGATTCCGACCGGATTCCTCGATATTTATATGTACTGTTTTGTATGCACTGTTTGAACCCGAATTACATTTAAAACCCCGTGTGAATCATTGATGTTGAATGGAAATTCAACATCAGTTTCGATAAATCAATAAACGATATCAGTTTAGAAAGTGATAACAGTCGATTGTAAAACCCTCGTTTTGTTAAGGAGTTGATTACCGTCAGGTAAATGAACGGAGTTAATTATAAAAATTATATTTTTATAATTAAAAAGAAAATTTAAATTTATAATAGAAGTTCTATTATAAATCAGTATTTTAGAGTTCGTGTTATAAAGTAAATACAGACGATTGTTTGACATTTAAATAAGTTATTAAGATATAATTATCCTGCGAGTGGATAACTTGGTAAATTAGTTTAAAGCAAAAAGTTAAGAAATATTATTAGATTAATTATATTAATCTAATGTTAAAAAGAAATTAAAATCAGTTAACGAGTTTACTGATGGAATGAAGTTGATTTAAATCAACTATTTAATTGAAAAATGATTATTAGATAAAATGGGTCCTTGTAAAGAAATTATAAATAAAACTGTGGATTGAAGTTAAAGCAACGAGTTAATGTTTATAATAAATAATTATAAACAACGAAGATTTCTGTAACAACCCGAAAATCTGGGCCAGTTTAAAATTTTTATTTTGGCAATTTTATCGAATTTTGAACATTTAAAATAGATTATTTTAAATAATATCGACGAGAAATTTATTTTTAATATAATTAGAACGTATATATTATATACATCGTTGTTAGAATCTAAATAATTATATATAATTATAAAAGGAATTGAAAATGGCGTGGTAGTTCGATAATTCGATTTCAAACCAATGTACCGGGTGCAAAACAAACCGGATTTTAGTGAAACCAAAAATATGTGAATCAATTTGTGAATATCTTTCCAACGAATCTGAGAAATCAAAATTTCATAGCGGGGATAAAAAGATATGCCCAATTGAAATTTCAGAATAGTCGCTATGGAATTCTGGCCCTTAAAAATGGGAATTTTGCAAACGACCTCAGATTTCGACGAAACCACTTTTGTTGGATCCGTGATGTCAAATTATTGCTAGGTTTCAAGTTTCATAATTTTTCGATTCAATATGTGAGCGTGGCAAAAGAAAACGTGTTTGACCCGTTTCAGTTGATTTTAATCGACTGGAAAATGACCATTTTTCAAACGGTCTCAGAATTTGACGAAATTAGTTTTGTTAGGACCGTATCGTCAATACGAAGCTAGAAAATATTTTTCTAGAATTTTTAGAGTTAGTATGCGACCCCAGTAAATCGAAATGTGTGTTAAAATCAAATTTGAATGTTATATTAATTTATATTTTAAATTTGATGAAAACTAGTCAAAAACAGTCGAATTGGATTGCGATACAAATCCCATTGTGTTCGGAATGGGGGTGTTTAGCTAGGGGCGACAATTGTCGGGTTTGATTTGGAGTTCGTTAAGATAAGCCATTATTTTTCGAATTGAAGGAAAACAATATATATATATATAAATATATATTGGACCAATAGGATTTCTATAAACCCTAAGCCCATTTACGTTTTCCCAGCCACCGTTTAGAAAGATGAAGGGCGGAAATCGCCTTAGCCCTTCTCCCCTTCGATCTCCCTCTCCGAGCACCCATTCCCAAGCTTCCAATGGCAACGTTGATCAGCTCGATGAGCTCAGCACATCCAACGGTCGTGATCGCGTTTCATGAGGAAATCTGCTTGAATTTTGGTCTCAAAGTGACCACGGTCGAGCTCAATTCTCGAGCGCCAAAGGGGATTGAACTCCACCTCCTCGCAGGCGCAGGCAGGCGTCGCAATACCCCTTGACGTGGCGAACTCCGATCTGGTGCTGGCGGCTTGATGGAGGCGCGATTTTGAGCCCTAGAAGTTGAAGACAAGTCGGCCTGAGCAGTTAAATGATACAGTGAGCAGTTTTTCATTAATCCCTTTGCAATTTAACTAGTTTCTTTTTTTATAAAATATTATAACATGGTTTATTTTCAGATTTATAAAATATTATAACATGGTTTATTTTCAGATTTATAAAATATTATAACATGGTTTATTTTCAGATTTTATAAAATATTATAACATGGTTTATTTTCAGATTTTTATATAAATAGCGAATTAAAAATGTGGTTTATATAAACATATAAGATGAATAAAAATATGTTTTTAAAAATAATAGCGAATGAAAAATAGGATTTTCTTTGAATGGAAAATGGAATTGTCTTTGATTCGAAGAATTCATTTTCTTTGATTCGAGAAATACGTTTTCCTTGATAAGAAAAATATGTTTTCTTTGATTTGAACTATATGATTTCATCTTATATAAAAATATGATACTTATCGTAGAAAGATATGATTTTAATATCATAAAGATTTGATTTTTAAATATGACAAGAATATAGTTTTTATAATATAGAAAGGTCAAGAATATATTTTTATAATATAGAAAAGAGTAAAAATACGATTTTTATATATTGAATAGCGAAGTAAAAATACGATTTTTATATATTGAATAGCGAAGTAAAAATTCGATTTTTATATATTGAATAGCGAAGTAAAAATTCGATTTTTATACATTGAATAGCGAAGTAAAAATTCGATTTTTATATATTGAATAGCGAAATAAAAATGTGATTTTTATATATGTAGTGAATACGGGCAACGAAAGTGTCAGACGGCGAAGATTTCCTACATATGAAGTGTCGTGGAGTTGGGATGGCTTTGGTGAGAACTTCTCACTCTTCAATTTCTTTTTCTAGTTATATATATATATATATACTAGGATGCAGACGGTGTTTAGTAGCACCCGACACCCGTCATCCACAGACCATGGACGGCTTGTATGCTTGTTTGTTTGATTTTGATGTGTAGTTGATTGTGTGATGTGATATGAAATAAAATAAAATATTCATATAGTTAAAATATTTTATAGTTAAAAGTAGAAATTTTAACGTGTATATGAGATGAAATAAAAATAAACAAATCGGACGATTTGTTTATATACACACATTTGACTGATATTGATTGGGACGATAAATTTTACACATCGCCCAACTGCACAAATAAAATATGTGTTTGATTGTTTGAAACGCCATACGGGTATTGGGATGATATATGACATACACTAATGCCGATAGTTAGTTGTATGTCGATCGATTGATTGACAGACTGTTATGAGCGTTAAATATTTATATTCGATGCTTATACAGTGTAGAATGCACTTTGGATGATGGTTGATTTTTCATCATTGTTATTGTATACATGTGTTGTAGAAAATCCATATAATTAATATTATATGGAAATTGATTGGGCTTCATTCAATATTTGAAATAGAAATATTTGAAATAGAAATATCTGAATAGAAATATTTGAAATAGAAATATCTGAATAGAAATATTTGAATAGAAATATTTGAAAAAGAAATATTTGAAATAGAATATTTGAAAATAGAAATACATGAAGCCATGTTGATTAGATTGACGCCATTTTGACGTGAACGATATTTATATCGATTTTATTCATTTTATAATGAATATTGAAAGTGATTTCAAAATCTGATATTTTGAAAAGAATTGAAATTCAAAACGAATTCGAATTGAATTGAATAGAAAACGAATTCGAATTGAATTGAATAGAAAACGAATTCGAATTGAATTGAATAGAAAACGAATTCGAATTGAATTGAATAGAAAACGAATTCGAATTGAATTGAATAGAAAACGAATTCGAATTGAATTTAATAGAAAATGAATTTGAATTGAATTGAATAGAAAACGAATTTGAATTGAATTGAATAGAAAACAAATTCGAATTGAATTGAATTGAAAACGAATTCGAATTGAATAGAAAACGAATTCGAATTGAATCGAATAGAAAACGAATTTGAATTGAATTGAATTGAAAACAAATCTGAATTGAATTGAATTCAATTGAAAACGAATTGAAATAAAATTGAAATCGATTCGAATTGAAATCAAATAGAAGTGAATGGAAAAACAATTTATAAGGAAAAATTCAATTTTGATTTGAATTTGAAATAAAGGTTGAAATTGTTTTTGAAAAAAATTTGAAATGACTTATAAAATTCGTTTTAAAAGGGAAATCGACGAAATATATATAATATATATTATATATATATAATGGCCTGAATAGGACGCGTCGCGCTGCAGCAGTTCGTGAATTTCGACCATTGACTTCGAACGGACATTGCGGGAGATCCGACCGTCGGATTCTCCTAAAACCGGAACCGTTGGGTTCGTATCGAAAAGAGCTTTCTAACGAATATTAGAAATTTGAAATCTAACGGTTGGATTTGGAATTATGTCCAAATCAAGTTTGGAAAAGGTCGCTGTAAGTGCAGTTCGATGGCCGTTGATGGAAATCGACTGTACGGGCCTTGATAAAATTATTAAAAATAGTAATAATTTGTGTAAAATCATAAGAAATGATTTGGTGAAAATTGGGACGAAAAACTCCATATTTGAAAAGATAAAAATAGATTTTTATCGAAATGAACTAGTTTTGAACTAGAATTAAAATTCTATTTATTTTTAAATAAATAAATTTGATTTGAAATGGTTTCAAAAATAACTAGAATTTCCAATGATTTCATTGGAATGGATTTGAATCGAAATTGTCTTCGAAATATTTCGATGTTGGATTTCGTGATTATACGGATGTTGTTATGGAAATTTGAAAGATATAGATTCGTTATTTCCAATACGATATTTGTTGGTCGTAGAATTTGATATTGAATATAAGCCGATATATTTTCTATTCAGAGCCTTGTATTTAATATCAAATGTGATTTGGGTTTGTCGTGAATGGTGTCTTCATTAACACTGTTCTTGAACCCAGTTGAGAAAAGATTTAATCTTTTTATTTGGATTTAATGAAGTGTACCAATTAAATAATATTTGATTGGAATTGAATTGATATTGATTTTTTGGGTTTATCGTGAACAGTGTTTTAAATAACACTTGTTCTTTAACCTGATAATTAATAGAATGTGATTTTGGGTTGTCGTGAACGGTATCTTCAATAATACTGTTCTTAGATCCAAAGGAGTTAAGAAAATCAGAAACTAACTGGAGATTAGTTGAGTTGAATGGTTTCTGGGGTATTGGTCTGATGTTGGTTTCGGCCTTCGGGGTTAATACTTAGGGAATTGCTCACTTACTAATTTATGGTTAGGGTCTGATTGAAATGTAATGTGATTTTGGGTTTATAGTGAACCGTGTTTTGAAATGACACTGGTTCGTTAACCCGGTTAAAGATTAAAACCAAGTGGAGTTTTAATGAATCTTTAATTAGATTGAAAAGATCGAGAATGGAGTATCACCAGTTTTGCTCCAAAGCGATAGTTAAATCTTTAATTAGATTTGAACGTGAAATGGTAATTGAATTTACCGATAACACCGTGGTGTTAGATATGGAGTATTACCATTTTTGCTTCATGGGATGAATAGGTTGGGATTGGGAAATAAAATAAATAATTACTTCGGTGTGGTTCGCTAATCTCGACTAGTTTGGAAAACCATAATTTGGTTTGAAATGACATCCAAAGGAAGATTAAAGGATAAATTTTAAAGAATTTATCTTGGATAAAATTAATGGGAACCTTTCCCTAAGAATTGAAATTTAGAAACTAGCTGTAGGTTAGCTAAGAAGAATGGTTTCCAGGGTATTGATCTGATGTTGGTTTCGGCCTTCGGGGTTAATATTTGGGAAATTGTTCTCTTGTTGATTTACGGTTAGTAGCTACTGAATTGGAATGAGGCGTATGTTGTGTTTGTGTAACATTCGTTTTTAATATACGCGGGTTGTTCGGAAAGGCCAGGTTTATACCCATTCTGAATAACCGATTCGACGATAAGTCGAAGATGAAGACAGTGGTCGAAGACCGGAAGTCTTCACATCGTTTGGGTGATTACTGATGATCTTGATTGGGCTGTACACCCAAGATGAGGGAATCAGTTGGTGGTCGTCCAGACGTACTTGGAGATGGATGGATATGCGAGGAAAGTGCCTCCGGTTTCGTTCAGACCTAGAAAGGACTTGTAAATGGATGGTGTGTCTGACATTGTATTCCTTTATATTGTATTCGTTGATCTCTACTAAATATATATCTGTTTGGCGGCGGAGAATTTATTCTCTTGCTTAACGCCCTTCTCTGAGACATACGAGCTCAGAGGTTATATATTGGCAGAAATCAGTGGTACAATATGGATTGATAGTGTGGCATGCTGAGATGCAGTGATCCAGACTTTTGTTGAAAAGCAAAGTTTGGTGGTTGATGATCAAAGCGCAGCTTTAATATAGCATGGCTTTGTGTATAGCATTGATTCGCGAGCCTCACATCCCGGTATGGTGGTAAACTGATGGTTTGATCAGTATGCTTTTTAGAGGATGGGCACCTTAGTGGTGTCGTGGATTCGGTCGACCGAGATGAGCTTAGTGCTCAGGGATATATAGAGTAGGCGGTGTTTTCTCTCGCTGGGACGTAAGCTGCGGTGGTACTCTGGTCCCAAATGTGCGGATGTGCAGACGGTGTTTTCTCTTGTTGGGACGTAAGCCGTGGGGAATTGCATTACGCGATCGATCTTTCGAATCAGGAGCCACCATGATGGAAATCCAATTTCCGATACGTGTATTTCGGTTTTATTTGTAGAGCCTAGTATGGCGACATAGTGGGATGGGGCGCTTATGCCGTCTATGATTGATACCTATGATTTGAAGTTATTTTATACGATATGCACTTATAAAAGTATCAAATGATTTGTTTTAAACGTATCAAGCATTCTTGGCTAATATAAGGTAAAAACCCTATCCTACGGCTTGCGTTGCATTGTGTGATGGGACCTGGGTCTTATAATAGTTCATTTTTCTTTATTTAGCATTGCGCTGTCGTTTATGCACTGGTGTTCTTGGGAGGAAACCCGTTCCGTGTTATACGGCGTGGTCCCTTGATTTACCTTACTTTGAAATAAAGATTTACAACTGTTTTAGTTCTCACACCAGTCACATGAATTGTTTTAACCTAAACTCTGGGTGCCCTTATTTTCGATAAGGGTAGCTGGTAGTTTTGCTTTTGCAGATTTATATTCACAGGATCCTGGTTTACAGCTGGAATGATATCTGGAAAGCTTTGTATCCGTATATCTCTTCTAGTTGTGTATTGTATTATTTTCCGCTGCGATGTATTTAAATGTAATTTAAATCTCTGATATTTCTGTGTAATATTCATTTATACTCTGTATATTCTTGTATTCTGGTGCATTGTTGTAATATACAATGAAATGTTCTTTCGTCTGCGTTCTGTTGTGGCTTGTTCTCGAACTATCCGCGCTTTCCTTTACGGGGAAGTTGCGGGTTTTGACAGTTGGTATCAGAGCTTTGGTTTACGAAGCTCAGAGAACAAGGCACATTAGAACCATACGAAAGAATTCATCAGATATTGGATTAGTAATATCCAATTAGAATGACTCGTTAGAGATGGGATCAGTAGTATCCTAGAACGAGTGTGAAGAGTATATTTTTAAAATGAAACAAATTTTGTTTTGAAAATTTAAATCAATTATTCGTATTTGATGATTTATTGATATTAATTTGGACAATGCAGTATATAAAGATTTTGCGTATACGTCTGATCCGCGTGTATTCGAAGTTTTAATATACTGGATAGATATAGAATCACACTTTAGTCGCCCGGGGATGATACTGATAATTGTGATCACATTACCAGTATTTATGTTCGAGTGACGAAAGTGGGCTTTCTATATGTTTCCTATTGACTGGTGTGAGAACCAAAATTAGATAGGGTTTATTGTTGTGATTTTGCATCAAAAATCTGATTTTTAGAATATATATCAAAGTTATGAATTTGAAAAGCTAATCAACTAATTGATTGATGGTTGTGTTGTTTGATTACTGTTTTGATTAATTGAAATTTTAACCATATAGCCAATTTGATCAAATATCGAGTTGTATTGAAATTTGGTCGCATTTTCTTGCATATACTTGTACTTTCATTGAACAAGTCATAGCAAAGAGGCTAGAGCAGAAGAATAAAATTTGTTTGCCCGACAAATAGGTTCATGTTTACTATAATTTATTGTTTTGTTTGGGTGATGATGATTTTATGAGACTATTGGCTAGCCGCTTGGCTTTTTCTTTTTCTTTTTGAGATCAGAAGGCCTATATGGCAATTTTTGGATTTTCCCGTGGCTCCCGGTGCAGGGGAGGTTATGGCGAAATTTTTCGAAAATTCCGGGTGTTAGCCAAATTTTTGAAAAATCTGAAAATTCTCAGAAACTGAAAAGTTGGAGAATGGAAGCCAGATCGAATGTAGAGTTGATTAATCAAACCACTTTCGACTTTGTTCCTTTTCGGGGACGAAAAGTTTTAAGTGGGGGAGATTGTAACAACCCGAAAATCTGGGCCAGTTTAAAATTTTTATTTTGGCAATTTTAGCGAATTTTGAACATTTAAAATAGATTATTTTAAATAATATCGACGAGAAATTTATTTTGAATATAATTAGAACGTATATATTATATACATCGTCGTTAGAATATAAATAATTATATATAATTATAAAAGGAATTGAAAATGGCGCGGTAGTTCGATAATTCGATTTCAAACTTCAATTGAATGTACCGGGTGCAAAACAAACCGGATTTTAGTGAAACCAAAAATATTTGAATCAATTTGTGAATATCTTTCCAACGAATCCGAGAAATCAAAATTTCATAGCGGAGATAAAAAGATATGCCCAGTTGAAATTTCAGAATAGTCGCTATGGAATTCTGGCCCTTAAAAATGGGAATTTTGCAAACGACCTCGGATATCGACGAAACCACTTTTGTTGGATCCGTGATGTCAAATTATTGCTAGGTTTCAAGTTTCATAATTTTTCGATTCAATATGTGAGCGTGGCAAAAGAAAACGTGTTTGACCAGTTTCAGTTGATTTTAATCGACTGGAAAATGGCCATTTTTCAAACGGTCTCAGAATTTGACGAAATTAGTTTTGTTAGGACTGTATCATCAATACGAAGCTAGAAAATATTTTTCTAGAATTTTTCGAGTTAGTATGCGACCCCAGTAAATCGAAATGTGCGTTAAAATCAAATTTGAACGTTATATTAATTTATATTTTAAATTTGATGAAAACTAGTCAAAAACAGTCGAATTGGATTGCGATACATATCCCATTGTGTTCGGAATGGGGGTATTTAGCTAGAGGCGACAATTGTCGGGTTTGATTTGGAGTTCGTTAAGATAAGCCATTATTTTTCGAATTGAAGGAAAACAATATATATATATAAATATATATTGGACCAATAGGATTTCTATAAACCCTAAGCCCATTTACGTTTTCCCAGCCGCCGTTTAGAAAGATGAAGGGCGGAAATCGCCTCAGCCCTTCTCCCCTCCGATCTCCCTCTCCGAGCACCCATTCCCAAGCTTCCAATGGCAATGTTGATCAGCTCGATGAGCTCAGCACATCCAACGGTCATAATCGCGTTTCATGAGGAAATCTGCTCGAATTTTGGTCTCAAAGTGACCACGGTCGAGCTCAATTCTCGAGCGCCAGAGGGGATCGAACTCCACCTCCTCGCAGGCGCATGCAGGCGTCGCAATACCCCTTGACGTGGCGAACTCCGATCTGGTGCTGGCGGCTTGATGAAGGCGCGATTTTGAGCCCTAGAAGTTGAAGACAAGTCGGCCTGAGCAGTTAAATGATACAGTGAGCAGTTTTTCATTAATCCCTTTGCAATTTAACTAGTTTCTTTTTTTATAAAATATTATAACATGGTTTATTTTCAGATTTATAAAATATTATAACATGGTTTATTTTCAGATTTATAAAATATTATAACATGGTTTATTTTCAGATTTATAAAATATTATAACATGGTTTATTTTCATATTTTTATATAAATAGCGAATTAAAAATGTGGTTTATATAAACATATAAGATGAATAAAAATATGTTTTTAAAAATTATAGTGAATGAAAAATAGGATTTTCTTTGAATGGAAAATGGAATTGTCTTTGATTCGAAGAATTCATTTTCTTTGATTCGAGAAATACGTTTTCCTTGATAAGAAAAATATGTTTTCTTTGATTTGAAATGTATGATTTCATCTTATTTAAAAATATGATACTTATCGTAGAAAGATATGATTTTAATATCATAAAGATTTGATTTTTAAATATGACAAGAATATAGTTTTTATAATATAGAAAGGTCAAGAATATAATTTTTATAATATAGAAAAGAGTAAAAATACGAATTTTATATATTGAATAGCGAAGTAAAAATACAATTTTTATATATTGAATAGCGAAGTAAAAATTCGATTTTTATATATTGAATAGCAAAGTAAAAATTCGATTTTTATATATTGAATAGCGAAGTAAAAATTCGATTTTTATATATTGAATAGCGAAGTAAAAATGTGATTTTTATATATGTAGTGAATACGGGCAACGAAAGTGTCAGATGGCGAAGATTTCCTACATATGAAGTGTCGTGGAGTTGGGATGGCTTTGGTGAGAACTTCTCACTCTTCAATTTCTTTTTCTAGTTATATATATATATATACTAGGATGCAGACGGTGTGTAGTAGCACCCGACACCCGTCGTCCACAGACCATGGACGGCTTGTATGCTTGTTTGTTTGATTTTGATGTGTAGTTGATTGTGTGATGTGATATGAAATAAAATAAAATATTCATATAGTTAAAATATTTTATAGTTAAAAATAGAAATTTTAACGTGTATATGAGATGAAATAAAAATAAAAAAATCGGACGATTTGTTTATATACACACATTTGACTGATATTGATTGGGACGATAAATTTTACACATCGCCCAACTGCACAAATAAAATCTGTGTTTGATTGTTTGAAACCCCACACGGGTATTGGCATGATATATGACATACACTAATCCCGATAGTTAGTTGTATGTCGATCGATTGATTGACAGACTGTTATGAGCGTTAAATATTTATATTCGATGCTTATACAGTGTAGAATACACTTTGGATGATGGTTGATTTTTCATCATTGTTATTGTATACATGTGTTGTAGAAAATCCATATAATTAATATTATATGGTAATTGATTGGGCTTCATTCAATATTTGAAATAGAAATATTTGAAATAGAAATATCTGAATAGAAATATTTGAAATAGAAATATCTGAATAGAAATATTTGAATAGAAATATTTGAAAAAGAAATATTTGAAACAGAATATTTGAAAATAGAAATACATGAAGCCGTGTTGATTAGATTGACGCCATTTTGACGTGAACGATATTTATATCAATTTTATTCATTTTATAATGAATATCGAAAGTGATTTCAAAATCTGATATTTTAAAAAGAATTGAAATTCAAAACGAATTCGAATTGAATTGAATAGAAAACGAATTCGAATTGAATTGAATAGAAAACGAATTCGAATTGAATTGAATAGAAAACGAATTCGAATTGAATTGAATGGAAAACGAATTTGAATTGAATTTAATAGAAAACGAATTTGAATTGAATTGAATAGAAAACGAATTTGAATTGAATTGAATAGAAAACGAATTCGAATTGAATTGAATTGAAAACGAATTCGAATTGAATTGAATAGAAAACGAATTCGAATTGAATCGAATAGAAAACGAATTTGAATTGAATTGAATTGAAAACAAATCTGAATTGAATTCAATTGAAAACGAATTGAAATAAAATTGAAATCGATTCGAATTGAAATCAAATAGAAGTGAATGGAAAAAGAATTTATAAGGAAAAAATCAAATTTGATTTGAATTTGAAATAAAGGTTGAAATTGTTTTTGAAACAAATTTGAAATGACTTATAAAATTCGTTTTAAAAGGGAAATCGACGAAATATATATAATATATTATATATATATATATATATATATATATATATATAATGGCCTGAATAGGACGCGCCGCGCTGCGGCAGTTCGTGAATTTCGACCATTGACTTCGAACGGACATTGCGGGAGATCCGACCGTCGGATTCTCCTAAAACCGGAACCGTTGGGTTCGTATCAAAAAGAGCTTTCTAACTAATATTAGAAATTTGAAATCTAACGGTTGGATTTGGAATTATGTCCAAATCAAATTTGGAAAAGGTCGCTGTAAGTGCAGTTCGATGGCCGTTGATGGAAATCGACTGTACGGGCCTTGATAAAATTATTAAAAATAGTAATAATTTGTGTAAAATCATAAGAAATGATTTGGGGAAAATTGGGATGAAAAACTCCATATTTGAAAAGATAAAAATAGATTTTTATCGAAATGAACTAGTTTTGAACTAGAACTAAAATACTATTTATTTTTAAATAAATAAATTTGATTTGAAATGGTTTCGAAAATAACTAGAATTTCCAATGATTTCATTGGAATGGATTTGAATCGAAATTGTCTTCGGAATATTTCGATGTTGGATTTCGTGATTATACGGATGTTGTTAAGGAAATTTGAAAGATATAGATATATATATCGTTATTTCCAATACGATATTTGTTGGTTGTAGAATTTGATATTGAATATAAGCCGATATATTTTCTATTCAGAACCTTGTATTTAATATCAAATGTGATTTGGGTTTGTCGTGAATGGTGTCCTCATTAACACTGTTCTTGAACCCAGTTGAGAAAAGATTAAATCTTTTTATTTGGATTTAATGAAGTGTACCAATTAAATAATATTTGATTGGAATTGAATTGATATTGATTTTTGGGTTTATCGTGAACAGTGTTTTAAATAACACTTGTTCTTTAACCCGATAATTAATAGAATGTGATTTTGGGTTGTCGTGAACGGTATCTTCAATAATACTGTTCTTAGATCCAAAGGAGTTAAGAAAATCAGAAACTAACTGGAGATTAGTTGAGTTGAATGGTTTCTGGGGTATTGGTCTGATGTTGGTTTCGGCCTTCGGGGTTAATACTTAGGGAATTGCTCACTTGCTAATTTATGGTTAGGGTCTGATTGAAATGTAATGTGGTTTTGGGTTTATAGTGAACCGTGTTTTGAAATGACACTGATTCTTTAACCCAGATAAAGATTAAAACCAAGTGGAGTTTTAATGAATCTTTAATTAGATTGAAAAGATCGAGAATGGAGTATCACCAGTTTTGTTCCAAAGCGATAGTTAAATCTTTAATTAGATTTGAACGTGAAATGGTAATTGAATTTACCGATAACACCGTGGTGTTAGATATGGAGTATTACCAGTTTTGCTTCATGGGATGAATAGGTTGGTATTGGGAAATAAAATAAATAATTACTTCGGTGTGGTTCGCTAATCTCGACTATTTTGGAAAACCATAATTTGGTTTGAAATGACATCCAAAGGAAGATTAAAGGATAAAATTTAAAGAATTTATCTTGGATAAAATTAATGGGAACCTTTCCCTAAGAATTGAAATTTAGAAACTAGCTGTAGGTTAGCAAAGAAGAATGGTTTCCTGGGTATTGATCTGATGTTGGTTTCGGCCTTCGGGGTTAATATTTGGGAAATTGTTCTCTTGTTGATTTACGGTTAGTAGCTACTGAATAGGAATGAGGCATATGTTGTGTTTGTGTAACATTCGTTTTTAATATACGCGGGTTGTTCGGAAAGGCCGGGTTTATACCCATTCTGAATAACCGATTCGACGATAAGTCGAAGATGAAGACGGGGGTCGAAGACCGGAAGTCTTCACATCGTTTGGGTGATTACTGATGATCTTGATTGGGCTGTACACCCAAGATGAGGGAATCAGTTGGTGGTCGTCTAGACGTACTTGGAGATGGATGGATATGCGAGGAAAGTGCCTCCGGTTTCGTTCAGACCTAGAACGGACTTGTAAATGGATGGTGTGTCTGACATTGTATTCCTTTATATTGTATTCGTTGATCTCTGCTAAATATATATCTGTTTGGCGGTGGAGAATTTATTCTCTTGCTTAACGCCCTTCTCTGAGACATACGAGCTCAGAGGTTATATATTGGCAGAAATCAGTGGTACGATATGGATTGATAGTGTGGCATGCTGAGATGTAGTGATCCAGACTTTTGTTGAAAAGCAAAGTTTGGTGGTTGATGATCAAAGCGCAGCTTTAATATAGCATGGCTTTGTGTATAGCGTTGATTCGCGAGCCTCACATCCTGGTATGGTGGTAAACTGATGGTTTGATCAGTATGCTTTTTAGTGGATGGGCACCTTAGTGGTGTCGTGGATTCGGTCGACCGAGATGAGCTTAGTGCTCAGGGATATATAGAGTAGGCGGTGTTTTCTCTCACTGGGACGTAAGCCGTGGTGGTACTCTAGTCCCAAATGTGCGGATGTGCAGACGGTGTTTTCTCTTGTTGGGACGTAAGCCGTGGGGAATTGCATTACGCGATCGATCTTTCGAATCAGGAGCCACCATGATGGAAATCCAATTTTCGATACGTGTATTTCGGTTTTATTTGTAGAGCCTAGTATGGCGACATAGTGGGATAGGGCGCTTATGCCGTCTATGATTGATACTTATGATTTGAAGATATTTTATACAATATGCACTTATAAAAGTATCAAATGATTTGTTTTAAATGTATCAAGCATTCTTGGCTCTTATAAGGTAAAAACCCTATCCTCCGGCTTGCGTTGCATTGTGTGATGGGACCTTGGTCTTATAATAGTTTCATTTTTCTTTATTTAGCATTGCGCTGTTATTTATGCACTGGTGTTCTTGGGAGGAAACCCGTTCCGTGTTATACGGCGTGGTCCCTTGATTTACCTTACTTTGAAATAAAGATTTACAACTGTTTTAGTTCTCACACCAGTCACATGACTGACCTGGAGTTTATTGTTTAACCTAAACTCTGGGTGCCCTTATTTTCGACACGGGCAGCTGGTAGTTTTGGTTTTGCAGATTTATATTCACAGGATCCTGGTTTACAGCTGGAATGATATCCGGAAAGCTTTGTATCCGTATATCTCTTCTAGTTGTGTATTGTATTATTTTCCGCTGCGATGTATTTAAATGTAATTTAAATCTCTGATATTTCTGTGTAATATTCATTTATACTCTGTATATTCTTGTATTCTGGTGCATTGTTGTAATATACAATGAAATGTTCTTTCGTCTGCGTTCTGTTGTGGCTTGTTCTCGAACTATCCGCGCTTTCCTTTACGGGGAAGTTGCGGGTTTTCATAGTTTCAAAGTATGAATATGATGTTATGAAACCATATTCCAAAATAAAACAAGGAAATATGATTTGACGGATATTATAAGTAATAAGGGATTAGAATACAGACTTATATCTGTTCTAAGGTAAGAACGTTGTCGGTCAAGGTCTGAGAGGTAAATAGAATACCCCAACTTGGACGGCTTCGCTATTATCAAGGAACGACATCAGTTTGTAATGAAAAGATATGTCAAGATTTTTGTAACGGAAAGAGATGTCAAGATTTTGGTAACAGAAAGAGATGTCAAGATTTTTGTAACGGAAAAAGACGTCGAGATAAGTTATAAAGTGGCATATAGCAGCGTATTGCAAGTTTGAACTATAGCGATAAAATAAACGCTGTTGATTAGGCTTAAGCATGACTGTATGTCAGGATTAGTTATAAATGAGAATATTACAGCGTATGACAAGTTTAGAACTATAGCGAGAAATTAACGCTGTTAACGAAACTTAAGCGTGATTTTTATATATGGCAGCACTTCCTAGGAAATGAAGCAGTTTAGTTGAAATCCACTTATTCGAAAGTGATAAATAACGATGCCGTAAGAAAATATCAGAATCAGTTTAGAAAGAGAAATTGGGGAAATCGTGTTAGAGAACGATGACAGCATTTCGATGTTCGAAATGTGATTAGAATTAAACCGTTAGGATCTGGAACTAGAATTCGGCGATATCGAATGTATTAAAAGTAAATTATTTTTAGGAATTATAATCTGATAGGATAGTCTGTATTTAGTAAACAAATGAATTATGATAGGATAAGAAATCAATAGGTAGTTATAATCTTGATATTTATCTAACAAGAAGTTGAGTTAGAAACAGAGTTATAAAGTGAAAGGGGTTTCGATAAACGAGATAAAGGTATTTAATACTCGAATAATGAGTTATTTGATAAGGTGTTTAGAATTATATCATAGGTATGTTATTCACATTTTAAAGTGAATAGTGTTTTAAAAGTGAACGTTGGGCAGATTAAAATGTTTATGATGATATTATAAATGTTCTCAAATGGAGATAGGGTATATTATCCAAGTGTAGAAAATAAGAACGTGAAAAGAATGGAAATGTTTTGAACATTGATAGCGTATATTTTTCTAGAACCTGAAAGAGAGTTTATAATAACTGGAAATGTTTTCCGAGAAAGTGTAAAAAGGCTAAAACGGGATTTGAGAAATATCTGGTAAGATATGAGAAATCGAATAACAAAGTCGAATGTTAAAATTAAAAATACCCGTGGTTGTGTGATGTTAGCTATACATTAGAATGAATGTCGTTTTTACTTCGATAGTTAAATAACCGACTATCGAAGTGTTTTTGACCATCGTTGTCAATACGAAGAGACCGATTGGATATGTTATCTGAAACCACTCCGTATAGGCATAAGCGCTGCGAATTAGATATGCTGAAGATAATTGAAGACGGAGTTAAATGCAAGGGTTGTCCAGTTCTAGAATGGTGTTTTTGTTTGTCCAGTCCCAGGACAACTTGTATGGACGAGTGTCTGACAGAGTATTTCCAACGGTCACGCCGTTGATTTTACGAATATACCAAGTTGGTGGAGAGAAGGTAACTTCTCTTTATTCTACACCCAGTGTGCATTTGTGTAATCGTTGTGTGATTACGGATTTGACGATGTGGCATTCAAAGTGAATGATGATCAGATGTTCTGAAGATAGACGTAGCCTCTAGCCTCACTACTAGAATGTAACAGAAGTTTGGCTAGGCAGCATGGCTAGTTGGGTCATCCCCAAGCAGGGTGTATTGTCACCGATCTAGAGAAAATTCATATTTATACTTCTTTTCGATTCTGTATCTTCGGATGACGGTTGGATGGCCTACAACCGTGGTGGAAATATATTCGCGACACTCAAGCTAAATGAGTGAGCGGTCATGTGTGGCCGGGTTGCAAGACGTTCTTGTTGAACCCTGAGTGTATCCCCTCCAGAGTACACTATTCGGAAGGTGCTCCCATACCTTGTCTGTTGGAATCCAATCTCCGATAAGCGCCCTGCGGTTTATGATTTTATACTATATATATGGAACGTGAGATGCAAGCGTTCTGCTACTTGGATAATTATTTGCTTAGACATTATCATAATATCACTGGATTTGATATCAAAGATATTTTATAGTAAGGTTTTTCAAAGTTAAACAGTATAGCTGGAATTTACTCACACCGGTCCCATGACTGACCTAGAGTTTATTTTGTTTGTTTTCCTTAAACTCTTGGGTGCCCAAATTTGTACGGGCAGTCAAGTGTTTCAGGCTTTGCAGATTCACTTGGAGAAGCTCAAAGCAGAAGGCTTCACCATTTGTATTTAGAGATTATTTCCGCTGTGATATGATGTATTGTACTCTGATAATGGTATGCATATACAATACAGATTTATATTTCAAAGTTATGTTATATAATACAGTTTATTTATTCCGCTGTGAGTTTCGTGTTTACTCTGATTCTGATTTTCTTCTTCTATTCTATTAGTTCTATCTTTTCTATCTCATCCTCTAAATTCTTCTATTAATGATCTGAATTTTTGTGCACTTTGAGTTGAATGTGTAGAATATTAGTCAGCTCAAATTGGTACGAATTTTCCGGCCATTACACCTACAAATATCAGTGTGTATAATTTAAAGAGTTGTGAGCCTCTTGTAGCTACTTTCTTAAGTTTGTGCTTTGTGTGATTTCCCTTAATGCACTCAACTCAAACCCCAAAATAAGTTAAACCTAGATTTGGTAGGATATCATTCTTTACTAACATTTCAGTTCTTTTCTTGGATTTGTACGCAAACGTTTATGCGACAAGTAAGCAAATGAATCATTAGATAAACTATGTTTATTACCACTATTATGATGCACAGTTAATAAGTTTTTGACAAAAAGATTATCAAATTTTTTTATATAAACCATCGCACATAATACTAGATCCAATAAAAACATTTTGTTCAAACAAACTGAAATATTCATTTCCAAAACAAAAAATATAACTAGCTTTATCAAGTTTGGGCAATGAAATTAAATTACGATAAATTAAGGGAAAATAACATGTTTGAAAGAGTACTAAATGATGCCCAATGTCTAAAATCAAATGATAAGTCCCAATAGCTTAAACTGGAGCCTTCACTTTGTTTCCCATAACTATGAAATTCTCATTTTGGCTTATGGTTTTGGTCGTAAGAAATCCTTGCATCGTATTTGTAACATGAGTGGTACAACCAGAATCAATCCACCAAGTATTATAAGGAACTTCAGCCAAATTAGATTCTTAACATTCTAAAGCATTAAGCATACTCTTCTTTTCATGTCTTACGCTTTAGGTAATCCTTTTGATAGTGCCCTATCTTTTTACAAAACTGGCACTTATCCTTGCTAGGTTCCTTCTTGTGGATTTGGCCAGATGACTGATTACTTTTTGACAGTCCTTGCTTGACCTTTCCATTCTTCTTCCATGGTTTATTTCCAAGTCCTTTATAACCAACGAGGTTGGTTGAATGATCACCTAGTTTCTTAAGCCTTGCTTCTTCTTGAATAAGCAAGCTTTGTAATTCATGCACATTCCATTTATCCTTTACAGTGTTATAATTCACATGAAATATGCCATAATCTAAAGATAATGAATTAAGGATAAACATTAATAGAAAATTTTCATTCACTTACATCCTCATGGTCTTCAATTTTGCTGTTGTGTTTGACATCTTGGCAGTATGCTCGTGCATGGTACTAGAACCATAACTTCATATTGGTTAACATAGCCATTAAGGTCCCAGCAAGTGACTTATCAGTTGAGTCAAATTGAGAGCTATCTTCGACATACTTCATAAATTCCTTAGAACTTTCAATTTATTTAAATATGGACTTGATGTTGTTTTATACAGTCATTCGCATAAACATTATGCTTAGCATGTTAGATGTTTTATACAGTCATTCACATAAACATTAGGCTTAGCATGTTAGATCTTTCTTAAGATTTATGGAAAGATCTTTTCGTGGTAGTACTAGCATCAAAGAGATCATCAGGCTTGTCAGTTAAGAGCACTAAATCAAGATCCAGAACACCAAGGTGAAACTGAATTTGTTCATACCATTTTGTGAAGTTGAGCTCATTAAACTTAACAATAGACATCGCTTGCGAATGAAGAGAAGCAGAAGCAGCAGGAACAAATGATGCAATTACTTTAATACATGCTTACGCATCAATGCTTTGAGTAATAAACTTAAACAATAATATAGATTCAATCATGAAATCAACATTATATATATATATATATATATATATATATATTGGAGCTACCTTTTGGACAAAGTGGCAACATACCATAAACATAATTGATGTTTAATTAGAAATTTCATGTAGCTATATATATTGGAGCTAACTTTGGGCAAAGCGCCAACACACAATAAACATAATTAATGCTTAATTAAAAATTTCATTAATTGGCAATTGACATGATTAAATAAACCACATTTGCAAACTTTGGGTGTACTTAACATACCTAATTAAGCACATCAGTATACCACAATAATGTTCATCTATTATAAAATGAATAATAAACCTTTGGGCGATCCAGAAACATTTTATAATCAAGAACCTCAGCACAATCATGATAGAATTTTAAATTTTCATAATATCATTTAATTCAGAAGCATCACATAAACATGAGTAATTGAATTTATACAAATATGATATCTATGTACTTTCTAATTTGGCCACTTTGGTGGCTAACAAATTAACATTATAAAGATATCAAAATAACAAGGTGTAAAACTTGAGATACCGCTTCATATTATATGACAGGAACAATAAGCATATAATGTTGACTTTGAAATTAATTTAGTGGAATCAATTGTAACAACCCGCATTCTACGCATCGGAGGATCGTAGAATATTTATTTCTTTCTTATATGAAGACGCATGGTCATGTAACTATGGGAAACGATTATTGGGGTCATTTCCCATGTTCATGATTTTTGCCGATTTTTAAATGACCGTTTTGCCCCTAGCTGATACTGTTTTGGCCATAACTTTTGATTGGAAAGGAATTTTGACCTTAAACCACTTTCATTAGATTCGTTTGATGGTTTACCTTTCCGTAGAGTGGTCACATGAGGAAAATGGACTTATCGTTTGGGAGATATGGCTGAAATTAGGTTTGGAAGGTGAAAAACTGCTTAACCGGGCCAAATAGGGTGATTAGTGAATGGTCCCATAACCCATTTCGGGAATAGGGTTATGGGGAGGCTGAAAAGAGTTAGGGTTTCATTCCATTTCAGTTTTCTAGCCTCTACTTACCTCTTAGAAACCCTAAAAATGGCCTCCAACCTCTAGATCACCTCCAAACCACTTTCCAATCAAGGATTAAGCTTAGCAACATCAAATCAAGGGAGATCTTCACCAAAACAAGATTAGAGCTGCTGTTTAGCATTGGTATTTGCGTTATATCAGAGATTTATTTCAGATCTAAGGTGTAATTGTGGCTAAGGTGAGTGATTTGCATAGTTCCTCACTAATTATGGTTAATTAAGGGTAATCAGTGTAAAGTAGCGAATTTATGCATGTTAAAAATCTGGAAATATATTTATAAATTCTTAAATGATGTTTTAAACCTCTGATATGAATTTGGGTTAATTTGGTTAAGTTTTGCTAATCCTATCATTAATTATATTTGAATATGCTTAAGGGAAAATATGGGGTTTTGGCTATGTTTGATCCATTTTAACCTATCATATTGATGTTTTTTGTTTGAGGTCACTCCTAATTGTTGCTATGACTTTGTGGTATGCTTTGTGATTGATTAGAATAGTTAGAGTGGTTGAAAACGCCGTCGAACGGCGTAAACAGCTTGCTAGACAAAGTGCAGGAAGACACCCGAACCGGATCGGATCGGTTAGGAGGACCTGAACCGAACCGTTATAATGCCCTTCCCCATGATCCGCCAACAGCTCTCGTACCCGATCCGCTCTCGCGCTTCGCACCCCGATCCGACTAGAGGAGGACAACATGAACTGGTGAAGCTACGATCCACTTGCACGCTCCGACCCGGATGCTCACGATCCGACAAACCAAAGACCACGATCTGACGGGGAAAGGAGCTCGAACCCGAACCATGTCACAAGCTGGAGGTCACGATCCGACAGGAGAAGTTGCCATGCGATCCGAACCGTCACGCGGAGGAGGCAGGGATCTGAACTGAATGGTCTTGGAGAGCACGATCCACTCATGAAGAGGAGGGGAAGCCGAACCGATCCGTAGAAAGACGACCAATAACCCGAGATGCAAAGGTAGTCCAAATTGGAAGTTAGAGCTCAGGGTCCAGTTGGGAACCAATGAGTTCACTTCATGGTTGGGCTTTGCTGCGGGACATGTGATAAGGAGTTGTCGACGTTCATAACTTTGATTCACCACTGAAAAAGAATGACGGGCTACGTATTAGTGCAGTAGAGTCATCACGACTCGAAGGGCAAAGTGATTGTAGTAAGACTATGAGCCAGTGCAGTGGAGTCGTTGTGACTCCATGGGGCAGAGTGGACATAGTAAAGGATTAGTAAGGCTACGAGCCAGTGCAATAGGGTGTGTACGACTCCATGGGGAAAAGTGGACATAGCGAAGGATTAGTGGCTATGTATCAGTGCAGTGAAGTCGTTGTGACTTCATCGGGCAAAGTGATCATAGCAAAGTATTGGGTGATCGAAGTGGTGGATATCGTATGCTTTACGCACTGAGTGAGAGATGTGAGGATGGTTACTATGTTTGATTGTTTGCCATCACTATGACATGCACACCCCCACCCCCGTTATCTTTACACCATTTGTTAGTGGCATCTTAGAGTGTTGTACAGTATGTAGTGCTAACTGTTTGGTTGCAGGTCCAGGTTCAGGTATGGGTTAGTATACCTGTTATTGTTCTGTTTAGCTGCTTATCGCTCATATCAGACTTTTTGTCTGACCCAAAGTTTTATGTCTCTTCTTATTACTCTGGGTGCTCTCACGAGCAGACTAGAGATAGGTTAGCTGGTGATGCACGAGTAGCTGATTCGGAGGCGAGCAGGAGGCTTCCACGTATGATATATATAGATATTCGGGAAGGGAGGAGTTTCTCTGAATTTGGAAGTTTTCAAAGATTTTCTCTTTTTTCCAGCTTTTTGGAGGCCCAACCCTTGGAACATACTACAGCCCCAGGTGGCGACTTGGGCATTAGTAGTGTACCTCCCTTATCTTGCTTTTTCTTTCTGAGACAGTCTTAAAAGTTGTAATAATGTTGGCTTTGGATCATAAGCTGTACTTGGATTTTCCGCTGCTATGATAGTTTGTTATCAGCTTATGCACTGTCTCACCTGTTTTATGTCAAGTATGTTGTTATTATATTTTGTTCTATGCGCTGTGAGACATTATACAGGTTCCTTGTCGATTCTTCATCATCTTTCTTTCCTTTTCTGATGACCGTCCCGTGCTAACTGGACATGTGTACAGCGCACTTTTGGAGTAAATGTCGGTTGGTGCAGGGCGGGTTGTCACATTTGGTATCAGAGCTCTAGGTTGCGTAGTTAACCTAGGGAAAGACACTTGGGAGAGATAGTACGTATATGAGAGAGCGTATTTGTGATTACTTTGGTTTTCAATAGCTAAATATATACTATTAGTATATCCAAGGATGAAGTCGCACTGCACTAGCACCACTATGAAGATGGTTAATCGTTTCCTCTTTACAGATTGAGAGATGAGCCGATACGCAAGAGGTGCTGGTAGAGGAGCCAATAATGGGAATGCTGCTGACATGAGGGCGATGTTTACTGACCTCATGAGAGACATGCTTAGGGATGTGCAAGGGGCAGATCCCAATCCCGGTAATGGTGGTAGTCCAGTAGTGCAGGCGCCTAGGGCCGATTTTGCCAAGTTGTGCAAGGATTACACTCACCTTGGTGGGAAGCCGTTTCACAGAACAGAGTCGGCTACGGATGTTCAGGATTGGTTGGATAGCTGTGATCGTATCTTCGACGACTTGGGTATCGAGGATGCAATGAAGAGAAGACTAGCGTCTCGTCAGCTGCAAGGGCGAGCGATGAATTGGTGGAATGCTATTAAGACAGCCACTCCAGAGGATCAGGTTACTTGGGATCAGTTTAAGGCTCGCTTTAGCGACAAGTTTATCCCAGCTGCTCAGAAGTCGGAATTGTTTAGGAAGTTCTTGGAGCTTAAACAGAATGGTAGGGCAGTCTCGGACTATATTGTTGATTTCGACACTTTGTCTAAGTATGGACTATCTCTTATCGATACTCCTGAGAAGAAAAATGAGAAGTTCATTACTGGTTTGGATGGATACTTGGGGGAAAGGCTTATCAACCACATCGATGAGACTTTTGAATCGATTGTGGGGAAAGCTTTGGGATCAAAGAGTCTTTACCCTAAGCCAAAGACTGAGGTTGCATCTGCAGAAGGGCCGAAGCCGCAAGCAGGCGGTGGAGGCAAGAATAACACTCAGAACAAGAGGAAGCAGAACCAAACTAAGGATGGCCAGAAAAAGAGCAAAAAAGATGTTGAATGCTTCAGCTGTGGTAAGAAGGGCCATTTTGCCAAAGAGTGTCGGGCCAAGCCAGCGGATAGGAAGTGCTACAATTGTGGCCAAGTGGGACATCATAAGGATAAATGTCCACAACCTCTTAAGGAGAAGCAGATTGTGAAAGCATATGCTATTAATGTTGTTCCTTCTTCGTCAAATGCCTCAACTACGGCGGAGAAAGGAAAGAATGTCGTCATTCAAGGTATGCTTTCTATTTATGATGTACCTTTTCGAGTTTTGTTTGATACTGGGGCTTCTCGTTCCTTCATATCTAGTAACCTGGTAGATAGGTTGGGACTGGAACCTGAGATAGTCGATAGACCGTTGGTTGTGACGAACCCGATTGGTGGTTCGACTAACCTTAGTATGATTTGCCGAAATTTGGTCTTATCAAGTCATGGATGTATGTTTGTTTGTGATTTCTTTGTTTTGGGCTTTACTGGGTATGGCATTATATTGGGAGTCGATTGGCTCCAAAGATACGGGGTGGTGGTAGACTGTGAGGGCTTTTTGGTGACAGTTAGGGCGGTTGATGGGCGGAGGGTAGTGTTTGGTAGTCTACCTAGTGATAGGGTAATGGCTAGTTTTATAAATTCCCTCGACATCACGCATGATGAGTTATCCGATGTGCCCATGGTTGGCCAGTATCCGGACGTCTTCGAGGAGGTGACCGGGTTTCCACCACACCGAGAGATTGAGTTCCGTATTGATTTAGTGAAAGATGCCAGACCTATAGTAATGTCACTTCGTCGTATGGCACCAAGGGAGCAGCGAGAGCTCGGGGTGCAAGTAAGCAATCTTTTGAAGAAGGGGTTTATTAGAAGGAGTGTCTCCGAGTGGGGAGCACCAGTTGTGTTTGCCACTAAGGCAGATGGTTCACTTCGTTTGTGTGTGGACTATCGCAAGTTGAATAAGGTGACGAGGAAGAATAAGTATCCTCTACCGCGGATAGATGATTTGTTTGATCAACTGGAAGGAGCAAGAGTGTTCTCCCAGTTGGACCTCGCGACAGGATTTCATTAGCTTCGAGTAGCGGCTGAGAGTGTTCCGAAAATGGCATTTAGGACGTCGTCTGGATTCTATGAGTGGTTGGTCATGCCATTTGGGTTGACCAATGCAACAGCATACTTCGTGGATCTTATGAATCGAGTATTCAGAGATCAGTTGAGTAAGTTCGTTCTTGTGTTCGTAGATGACATCCTTGTTTACTCGAGGACAGAGGAAGAACACAAGGGGCATTTGAGGATAGTGATGGAGGTATTGAGGAAACACCAACTGAAAGCGAAATTTTCTAAGTGTCACTTCTGGAGGAGGGAAGTGAGATTCTTGGGCCATGTTATTTCAGAGAATGGTATTGCCGTGGACCCTGTGAAGGTGGCTACAGTACAGGATTGGCCTACGCCCAAGAATGCAACAAAAGTGAGAAGCTTCTTGGGGTTAGCTGGATATTATCGTAAGTTTATCCAGGACTTCTCCAAGATAGCAGCACCGTTGACTCAGTTGACAAAGAAGAATCAAGACTTCGTCTGGGACGGAGTGTGTGAGAATGCATTCAAGAGTCTAAAAGAAAAGTTGACGCGTGTGCTAGTGTTAGTCATTCCTAAAGGGAATGAAGAGATGACGGTATACACGGATGCTTGTGGTACCGTACTAGGTGCTGTATTGATGCAAGGAGGTAGGGTTGTAGCTTATGCTAGTCAGCAACTAAAGCCGCATGAGAAAAAGTATCCTACCCATGATTTGGAACTGGTAGCGATTGTGTTCGCATTGAAGATGTGGAGACATTATCTCTTGGGCGAGAGATTTGAGTTGTTTACCGATCATAAATCGTTAAAGTATCTCTTCTCCCAGAAGGATCTGAATCTCCGTAGCAAAGATGGCTAGAGTTCTTGGCTTCGTATGATTTTGATATCGCATATACACCTGGGAAAGGCAATGCGGTAGCCGATGCCTTGAGTAGGAGACATGCCAGTTTAGGGGCTATGTTTCTTGAATGGAAGCAACTGGAGTATATCGTAGGGTATGATTTCAGACCGAATTGCGAATTAAATCCAGAGATATTAGCTAGTTTGACGATCGGACCCACCTTGATTGAGCAGATTGGTTCCAGTCAAAGGGACGATCCTAATCTATTGGAAATCATCTCCAAGTTAGAGATGAACATCGACGGTGAGGAGATGAATTTGTATGGTCTTGATCGAGAAGGATGGCTTCGAAAGAATGGAAGACTAGTTGTACCCGTGGATGGTTTGAGAGATGAAGTGCTTAGGGAATGTCATCACTCAAAACTAACTATACACCCCAGTGGTGATAAGATGTATCGAGACATGAAACGGACTTACTACTGGGAAGGGATGAAAAGAGACGTTGGGAAGTTTATATCCAAGTGCATGAATTGCCAGCTAGTCAAGCTGAGCAAAAGAAGCCTAGTGGTTTGTTGCAACCATTAGAAATTCCCGAATGGAAATGGGAACAAGTCTCGATGGATTTTATTGATGGTTTACCAAGGACTAGATCGGGACATGATAGCATTTGGGTAATTGTGGATCGATTGACTAAAAGTGCAAGATTTATACCAGTCAAATCGACTAGAACGACAGCTAAGTTAGCAGAATTGTATATGAAGTGGGTAGTGAGATTTCATGGAGTACCTAAAAGCATTGTGAGTGACTGATACCCGTTGTTCACTAGTGGGTTTTGGAATAGCTTACAAGAGGCTCTAGGGTCGGAACTATATCTTAGTACCGTGTATCATCCTCAAACTGATGGTCAGACAGAGAGGGTGAATCGTATATTGGAAGATCTCTTGAGAGCTTGTATATTGGATTTTGGTGGATCATGGGATGACCATATGCATCTAGCAGAGTTTGCATATAATAATAGCTACCAATCCAGTATCGGTATGGCTCCATATGAAGCTTTGTACGGAAGGCCATGCAACTCACCATCATGTTGGATAGAGACTGACGAGAAGTTTATGCTTGGACCAGATGTGGTGAGGGAAACTTCAGATAAGATTAAGATCATTCAACAATGGATGAAGGCTGCCCAGGATAGACAGAAGAGTTATGCTGACAAGAGGAGAAGAGACTTAAAATTCTCCGTTGGTGACTTGGTGTTTGTCAAGGTTTCTCCATTGAAGAGCGTGATACGATTTGGTAGGAGAGGCAAGTTGGCACCAACGTTTGTTGGCACATTCCCAATTCTCGAACAAGTTGGGAATTTGGCGTATAGAGTTAACTTACCAGAAAAGATGGTGGGAGTTCACAACGTATTTCATGTTTCCCAGTTAATGAAGTTCGTGCACGACCCAGATATGACTATTTCACCTGATCAGTTAGAGGACTTCGAAGTGGAACCCGAGGCGGTTGGGAACCGCAAGCCAATTCGTATTGTCGAGCACGATACGAAGCGACTTAGAAGGAAGGTGGTGAAGCTGGTCAAGATTCAGTAGGGCGAGAACGAGAATGACTGTACTTGGGAGACAGAGGAGAGCATTAGAAAAACGTATCCATAACTCTTTGCCTGGTAAGATTTTTTTTGCAATTTAGTTATTCTGCATGCTAGGATAGGCTTGTTTTGCTTGTTTTGCATGTTTGACTGTTGTTGTACGGTTGATAGGCATGCGGGACCCTTTGTGTGTTTTGGTTAGGGAATTTCGGGGACGAAATTTCTTAGGGGGGGATAATGTAATAACCCGCATTTTACGCATCGGAAGATCGTAGAATATTTATTTCTTTCTTATATAAAGACGTATGGTCATGTAACTTTGGGAAATGACTATTGGGGCCATTTCCCATGTTCATGATTTTTGCCGATTTTTAAATGACCGTTTTGCCCCTAACTAATATTGTTTTGGCCATAACTTTTGATTGGAAAGGAATTTTGACCCGAAACCACTTCCATTAGATTCGTTTGATGGTTTACCTTTCTGTAGAGTGGTCACATGAGGAAAACGGACTTATCGTTTGGGAGATATGGCTGAAATAAGGTTTGGAAGGTGAAAAACTGCTTAACCGGGCCAAATATGGTGATTAGTGAATGGGCCCATAACCCATTTCGGGAATAAGGTTATGGGAAGGCTAAAAAGAGTTAGGGTTTCATTCCATTTCAGTTTTCTAGCCTCCACTTACGTCTTAGACACCCTAAAAATGGCCTCCAACCTCTAGATCACCTCCAAACCACTTTCTAATCAAGGATTAAGCTTAGCAACATCAAATCAAGGGAGATCTTCACCAAATCAAGATTAGAACTGCTGTTTAGCATTGGTATTTGCGCTATATCAGATATTTATTTCAGATCTAAGGTTTAATTGTGGCTAAGGTGAGTGATTTGCATAGTTCCTCACTAATTATGGTTAATTAAGGGTAATCAGTGTTAATTAGCGAATTTATGCATGTTAAAAATCTGGAAAAATATTTATAAATTCTTAAATGATGTTTTAAACCTCTGATATGAATTTGGGTTAATTTGGTTAAGTTTTGCTAATCCTATCATTAATTATATTTGAATATGCTTAAGGGAAAATATGGGGTTTTGGCTATATTTGATCCATTTTAACCTATCATATTGATGTTTTATTGTTTAAGGTCACTCCTACTTGTTGCTATGACTTTGTGGTATGCTTTGTGATTGATTAGAATAGTTAGAGTGGTCGAAAACGTCGTCGAACGGCGTAAACAGCTTGCTAGACAAAGTGCAGGAAGACACCCGAACCGGATCGGATCGATTAGGAGGACCCGAACCGAACCGTTATAATGCCCTTCCCCATGATCCGCCAACAGCTCTCGTACCCGATCCGCTCTCACGCTTCGCACCCCGATCCGACCAGAGGAGGACAACATGAACTGGTGAAGCTACGATCCACTTGCACTTGCACGCTCCGACCCGGATGCTCACGATCCGACAAACCAAAGACCACGATCCGATGGGGAAAGGAGCTCGAACCCGAACCGCGTCACAAACTGGAGGTCACGATCCGATAGGAGAAGTTGCCATGCGATCTGAACCGTCACGCGGAGGAGGCAGGGATCTGAACCGAATGGTCTTGGAGAGAACGATCCACTCATGAAGAGGAGGGGAAGCCGAACCGATCCGGAGAAAGACGACCAATAACCCGAGATGCAAAGGTAGTCCAAATTGGAAGTTAGAGCTCAGGGTTCAGTTGGGAACCAATGAGTTCACTTCATGGTTGGGCTTTGCTGCGGGACGTGTTCTAAGGAGTTGTCGACGTTCATAACTTCTATTCACCACTGAAAAAGAATGACGAGCTATGTATCAGTGCAGTAGAGTCATCACGACTCGAGGAGAAAAGTGATCGTAGTAAGACTATGAGTCAGTGCAGTGGAGCCATTGTGACTCCATGGGGCAGAGTGGACATAGTAAAGGATTAGTAAGGCTGTGAGCCAGTGCAGTGGGGTGTGTACGACACCATGGGGCAAAGTGGATATAGCGAAGGATTAGTGGCTATGGATCAGTGCAGTGAAGTCGTTGTGACTTCATAGGGCAAAGTGATCATAGCAAAGTATTGGGTGATCGAAGTGGTGGATATCGTATGTTTTACGCACTGAGTGAGAGATGTGAGGATGGTTGCTATGTTTGATTGTTTGCCATCACTATGACATGCACACCCCCACCCCCGTTATCTTTACACCATTTGACAGTGGCACCTTAGAGTGTTGTACAGTATGTAGTGCAAACTCTTTGGTTGCAGGTCCAGGTTCAGGTATGGGTTAGTATACCTGTTATTGTTCTGTTTAGCTGCTTATCGCTCATACCAGACTTTTTGTCTGACCCAGAGTTTTATATCTCTTCTTATTACTCTAGGTGCTCTCACGAGCAGACTAGAGACAGGTTAGCTGGTGATGCACGAGTAGCTGATTCGGAGGCGAGCAGGAGGCTTCCACGTATGATATATATAGATATTCTCCATGTGTCGTTGGTGGTCGCTACTTGGGCATTAGTAGTGTACCTCCCTTATCTTGCTTTTGCTTTCTGAGACAGTCTTAAAAGTTGTAATAATGTTGGCTTTGGATCATAAGCTGTACTTGGATTTTCCACTGCTATGATAGTTTGTTTTCAGCTTATGCACTGTCTCACCTGTTTTATGTCAAGTATGTTGTTATTATATTTTGTTCTATGCGCTGTGAGACATTCTACAGGTTCCTTGTCGATTCTTCGTCATCTTTCTTTCCTTTTCTGACGACCGTCCTGTGCTAACTGGACATGTGTGCAGCGCACTTTTGAAGTAAATGTCGGTTGGTGCGGGGCGGGTTGTCACATCAATCATCATCATCCAAATATATGCTATAACACATAATATATATTGCAGATTCTGAGATATTGATTAAAATCTATAATATCAGCGACGGAGATTTTATCCATTTGATTGAAAACATCAGACAATAAAGTATATATCTATAAGCTATGTGTAGATAACAAAAAATTATCATAGATCTACATACAACAAATATAAATTATAGATCCAGAATAAAACATAAAGCAGCAGACAAAATTAATAAATCGTAATTGGAAAATCACAAGTTCAACAATCCTGCTCTGATACCAAATGTAAGAATTTTATCTTAATGAACCTTAATCATGCAGATCAGTAATCATAATATTGATTAGGGCATGACAGTTACGATCTTAGAACAATAAGGCATGATAGATCAGATCTTAGAACAATAAGATTTTTACACTTTATAGAATCATATCAAAAAGAACATGCCTTGATCCATGATGAGAGCATAGCGGTAATCATAAGCCACTAGAATTGAATTTCTCCCTCTTAGCCTCTTTAGGTCTTGAGATAGCTTTTGTAATCGAGGAAAAGACTTTTCATTATCAGACAAAGAGAGGGCCAATCCTTAGATTTTCTTTGTATATATAGATATTTAGAATCTACGTTTCTATCCTTTCAATTAATTGGAATTTACCTTTCAATTCTGTTAACTAATTGCTAACCAATAGAAAAACATCTTTACTTAGTATTAGACTATTAATTGTAAATATTCTAAAGCCACAATAACACGTTCTATTGAATGTGGGCGTGAGGACTAAAAAATCCAACACACTATTGGTTCATACCTGATAGTTTTGGTAAATCACCACATATATCATCATTCAAATAGTTCCATTATCTAAAAGAATTCACTTTATCTAACATCTATGGTTCATTTTCCACAACTGTGCTCATGCGATGAACCAAGTGGAATATTTTTCGCATGCACTAGTTTGCATATTGCCCCTTGATTGAGGATCTGCTGGAATTATGTGTTTACTACATGTTTCAATGTCATTTTCTCCATCTTTTTATCGTTTTCTTCATTTCCAATGAATTCGTCTTCATTTTCTTGTTTTACTTTACTTGTACCGTTATTAAGTTGCCTTTATTATTATTATTATTATTATTATTATTATTAAGCTTTCATTAATATCAAGGAGGCTATGTTTTGGATGTGCTTATAAATTAGATAAAGACCATCTTGAGAGGACGGGCTAAAGGTGGCAATCATAACGATCCATGAAAAATCTCTTTTTTATGTTTAGTCATATCTTCATTGGCATGTCAGATACAAGGTTATTACCAATCTTTTTTCTTTTCTTTCCTTTGTTTTTTGGGGTCATTTCACGCATGTATAATGTTTACCAAGTATCAAGGTTGAAAATTCAAAAGCTGTATTAGTGGACACAGGACATGTATATATACCTTGTTTATTTTAAGTTTACTTGCTTTATAATATAAGATGATAGTTCTTGATACTTTGGTTTTGGAATTTATGTGCATTTTAGTTAGCCAAAGGATTTCATGGGTATGTTTTAAGTATAATACGCATTTTATTAATGTTCATGTGAGCATGTACACAACGGTGAATTACTCGGATTTAGCTTAACAAGTTTCTAGAAAAAAATTGAATCTTAATTTCTTAACTTATTCTTCTGTTATAAGCATGTTCTTAGCAAGGAATGTTCTGACTTTGTACTTTTGCAGAAAATTTAGTGTGAATGTCCTCACTGTGCCTAATATAAGGATGAAAAATCATTTTGTACTTTTGTAGAAAATTTTGTGTGAATATTCTCAGCAAGGAATGTTATAAGATGGATGAGCAATTGCTGCAACTTATAAAGTAGATCATGCAAACTTGATGAAGTTTCATTTCACATTTGTGTAAGAGAATTTGATATATTTTTGAAGCTGTAGAGTCTTGCATTGTTATTTGATCCTCCGTTTTGTGTACATGTGTAAATGTACTAGCCTGACATAAAAATTTATAGGCTTGGGCAATTTTGATTTCCCGTTTTGTAGTAGTAATGAAAAGTATGCCTTTGAAGTTTAGAAGTTTGTTGTATTTTTGTCTATTTTATATGGAGTGAAGGAATAAATGTAAAAGTTCTATCAAATCTATATATATTCAGCTGGGACTACCAGTATTTATCTAATAGGGGCACCTATACATGCCTCAAGTTTATATTATTTATTGATTCTCAGGTTATAATAGGGACGTGTATATTGGGGCTTGCTTTTTCCATGTTATTAACTACAAAATTAACCGTCTCTATTATATTTACATTCCTACATGCACACATAAGCAATAGGGGCACTTATAATTGTGAATCCACCTCCTATATGTACTAAGGACACTTTTTTTAGAGTTTGTATTTTATTGTCGCTCTTTTCTTTAGGGGCAGTTTTAGGTAGTATTTTTTCCCTATTTATTTTGTTAAAGGCAAGCGTTCTTTTCCTCTGGTTCTCTGATATTCATCGGTGTCAATTTTGCTAGAACCAAAGCACTATAACGAAATCCATAATATAAATGGAAATTTCAATCAAAAGGGTATTCAAAAGTATCTTGCTCTTTCCATAGTGGTTCATCACATCTAGATTAAGAGAAATTGGTCGATCTTTGAAAATAAGAGTTTCACGGCCGCTCAACGAGATAAGCTTTTAGGCCATGTTTGCTAGCTCTCTGTTTTTGTCATCATGGCAGGAAGATTCAGTTGCAAGTTGAAGGTGGAATATTAAAGTAACATGCTAGTTGAATGAATAGAGGAATGAATAATGAGTTGCAGTTTTAATGGCTATATATGATCAAATAATTCAAGACAAATAACAAGCAAAAATTGTTAAGATAGTTGTCCAAAGAAATTTTCAAAAGAAAATTTATTGTTAACCAATCTCAACATACATCCTGAATTCAGCCCTCTCCGCTAATTATATATAAATTAGTTGGTTTATCAAATCATTTACATAACAGACTCGGCTCTTTTTAAAAGCCTACTTAACTTTACAACTTAACTTTTTTCCAGGCTAACATGCACTAAGACCTATCGAAATATGACTCTATCAATTTACTCAACTCATTTACCCTGTTTACAACCCGTGTTGGTCAAATCATTTAAGAACTTTTATTAAAAGTGCCATTAAAAGGTTGAGCCATTTTTAAAAGGGATATAGATGGGTATAATATAATTATCTGTTTGCAACCACCTAGATTCCAAGCTACTTTTTTTTGTTCAGACCATAGTAATTTCTTTATACTGCTTCAGAACTGGGTGAATCATCGACCAATGATCTCCTACCTAAATTACACACGGTATTATGGAACACTTTGATTTTGTCTTATGAACAAACATTGTAGTTCTCTAAGATGACTAGTTGTTGTACTTATAAAATAACAAGCTACATTCTCATGTTTGAACTCCATATGCACACAAAGTCGCTATTTTTTGGTCAAACTATACTAAATTTTTCATACTACCTCAGAATTGGGCGAGGCTTCAACCGGTGAACTCCCACATAAACTAAGGATGGTATGGAACTGGGAAACTTCGTCTTATGAACGAATGTTGTTGTATTTTAAGATGGTTAGCATTTGTACTTAGAAAATAACAAGTTACATTCTCATATTTGAACTCCTCATGTGCACGAAGTCTCTTTTTTTTTATATTCAAACTGCAATATCCTCTTCATGCTGCCTTAGAACCTAGCGAGGCTCTAACTGATGAACTCTTACCTAAATTACGGAAAGTGTGGAACACTCCGATACTTCATCTTGTGAACGAACTCTGTAATTTTTCAAGATGACTAAAGTTGTAATTAGAAAATAACATGCTACATTCTCATATTTGAACTCCTGCACAAGAAATCACTAGTTTTTTGTTCGGACTACACAGTAACTTCTTCATACTTCCTCGGACCGGACGAGGCTTCGACTGGTGAAATTATACCTAAATTTTAGACATTATGGAACAATCAGATATTTCATCCTATGAACGAACATTGTAATTTTCGAAGATTACTAATGGTTGTACTTCCTCGAAACCTGGTGAGACTTAGACCAATGAACTTCCAACTAAATTATGGACAATATGGGATCTTTGGATACTTGTCTTATGAATGAACATTTTAATTCTCTAAGGCGACTAATGGTTGTATCTAGAAAATAATAGACTACTTTCTCATATTTGAACTCCACTACACATGAAGTTGTTATTTTTTTGTTTAGATCGCATTAACTTCTTTATACTTCCTCGGAACTAGGCGAGGCTTGGACTAAAAAGCTCCTACCTAAATAACAAACAATATATAACACTCAAATACTTCATCTTGCGAACGCATATTATAGTTCTTCACGATGATAATGCTTGTACTTAGCATGAATATTTAGATGAGTTGAATGGGTATTCCACTTAACAGGTAGGTTGGATCGAACTAACCCATATATTAAATGAGTCAAAATAAAAATAGTAAACGGGTTGGGTCAAATTTTCTTTGTCCTCATATGACCATACGTTACCTTTTGTCACATCTATGCACAATTGTGGACATGAACACAAAACCCAACATGACTTAAATTGTTCTGTCGCTATGATTGAAGCCAGATGCTCTAACTGGCCCTCCTTGTACGCATAGTTGGTCAGCATCTCCTCTAATCTTTGATTACGGATACAGCTTCCTCTTCAGCTAGAGTGTCTGATGCGATTACTAAGTTTTGTTTCGTGTGACCACTATTTGTAGGAATTACTCCTTTATTTTTCTTTTTAATTGCATGTACTATTTTACATACAATGAAGTCTTTTCTTTTTAATTGCATGTACTATTTTACAATGAAGTCTAACATTCCTCCCCCTACAAAATTTAACCTTGTGTCAACACAAGGTCAAAAGTCAGAAACCTTTTACAAAATGCCAATAGTCTTCATGCACCGATTCCTCCTGAGTTCTATTCCTCCATTTAATAAGCACTTAAGCAATAACTCTATTAACTTTCCGAAAAAAATTGTCTATCCTGCATGGATTTGGGTTCATCAATGATTTCTTTAAACAATGTAGGACTAATCTGTTTATCCATTTTCAAATTCTTCTGTGTCGACTGTGAAATATGAAAAACTGGATGTATTCTGGCTTCTAGTGGCAATTCCAGTTCTCCATTCTTTCTTATAATCATATGTTGTCCATAAAACATAAGAGGTAACTTTAGCAGTTTTAACATTGCTTGCAGTAATCTGCCGATATGGTTGCATTTGCGATATACCCAGTCCCCTTCCTAATAATGCCTGTCGGTCCTCCTTCCATCAGCATGTTCTTTTTCTTTCTTGAGTCAGTTTCGAACTGTCTTTTTGCAACTATATAACAGTATATGGGGAGTACTGTCCCTCTTCCATTTGTGGTACCTTAGCAGCTTTTAGTACATATGTCAGCAGGATTGGAGAATGTATTCCACAAACTATTGTGAATGGAGTTGCATTAACACTACGTCATATACCCCTGTTTACTAATTCTATAATCTAAAACAAATAATACACTCGCTAAACCAACTGAACTCAAACTTGTATAACGTACCAAAAATTATCGGTAGGGCCCCAAAGCCTAGAACCGAGTTAATTAGGAAAATTGAAAATACAAGAAAATCATAAACCAAGCAAGCAGTAAACACAACTAAAACCAAAACCAAAGCCGAAGAGTATAAAGAGAGAAAACGATGTTACATCAACCAAAAGAAAGATTATGATTATGTATCAAAAAGGTAAATAAAAAATCTCATGACTACAGCTCTTAAAGCACTCTACATAAGAAAGAAAAATAGAAATCATTCACGGGTTCAAATGGTAAAATAGATGTCTGTCAGGCATCATATTGTCTTTCAGCGAATTTGTCTTCAGGGTAGAAGACTGCCACCACTTGGTTTCCTCCAAATTTTCTACCATTCAATCCCACCCTTGCTTTTGTCGCTCCGTCTACATCACCATATTCAAGGAATACCTATATACATTAATAAATAAAAAAATAGTTGATAAATGTCAGTCAATAAAATATAATTTTTGTGAAGTAGAAAATGTTTGAAACTCTATTTGAAGTTGACACCAACCTTTCCAACACCTGGTGCTAGCTCCCCATTGGGGCCCGGTCGTGGGATAACAATGTTAACCAAACTGCCTGCACATTCAAATCAAAAGCAAATATTATAACTATATTTTGAATGTACGGTTTCACAATATTGTTTTCCCCCTATTTGAACATAGTTAATGTCATGATTAGCGGACGGCTTTACTGTACCCTCCTCAGGAGTTTACCGGCCCGCCGGGTTCTCCTGGGTTTTCAAAAAAAAAAAAAAACATAGTTAATGTCATGTGTTGGCTTCGAGACTCAAGACTTACAACATCTGATCTTGCAGTCTGAGTCATCAACCAACCGAACCAACCCATTGTTGCCAGTAAGAACAAGGAACATTATATATGCACTAACATTGTTAGGGTAGGCACGGCTCACTTGGTCGGAAAGAAATAACTCAAAGTTGGAACGCACAACAATTTCAAGAAACACGTTTTTATACAAATATGCATGATATTGCTAATCATTGCAATAAACTACAAATTAGAAGTGAAAATTACATACGAAGGGAGAACAGTCCAAATAAACAGTGAATAGAAAATATGGATGAATAAAAAATATTATCAAAACTTCAAATCTCATCTGACTCATCAAACAAGAGGCTTTAAACAAGATCGAGTTAAGTACTTCCCACTCATTGATCATGATGTTAAAAATCTTAATCGAAATAAGATCTATATCGAATATTTCACATGAAATTTGTGTTTATTACTTTATGTTAAAAGAAATGGTTTTTTATATTGGCCCAAACTGGTAATGACAATGGGGCGGGTTTCTTGTGCCCCGGACCATACACTGATAATAACGTTTTTATAATGATAAGAGTATAATGAAATGAGTTATAAGATAATAGTTCAAACTTTATGCATTTGTTATTGTATGATCGTCATTGCCGCAACTTAATACTACAGCTTGTAGATTGAAATAGCATATGTTCAAGTCATAATCACGTAACACGTATACCTAAGAAGATCAACAAGTAATCATTATAGTTAATGATGTTTCAATAATGTGGGGCGGGTTCGCCACGCCCCATACATCTCAAAAGCAGGTCGCGGGTTTACCTGCCCTGAAGATCCAATATGGCCGGGTCTAAACGGGTCAAAACAGAGGGCATGTCCACCAGGTTTAGACCCTACCCACCCCTACTCCAAATAAAATCATCTAACCGGTTAGTATTTAACATCAGAAGAAAATTTTCGGTTATAATTCCAAAGAAAATAATAACACTCTTTTATTTTCTTAGATACAATCCAATCATTAGAAAATTCTTCAACAAACCGTCAATTAGACTCATAAATTACTCCAAGATAGTGAGTGTACTTTAAAATCCAAGGAGCATACCCAAAATCTCAATCATAAAAATCCCTCTTGGCTCTCATCTAGACCCCCGCTTAGGCGCTAGGTTAGACTTACCACCTAGATATTATTTTTACTTCGTGTAAATATGAGATCTACTACATTATCTAAGCATATAAACATGTTTACATGCACCATATATACACAAATTTAGGGTTGGCATCAAAACGTGTGTTCCGAACAATTTTGTCTCCGCCGTTGTTTTCAGACCCATCTAAATCTACGATATCATGTTGAAGATCGATTAACATTAAATAAAATACTAAAATTTCATCCAAATTGTACTAGTTCATCAAAAACGCCTGGTTTCAATTAATCTTTCATAAATCTGCCTACGCGATTAACCCCTAATACATGTTTACCACCTAACAATTTTTACAACGTTGTCATACACTTCTCCTGTAGAAGTTAAGTTCTCACCTCATATGAGATACCATGTACAAAACATTTAAGATACGAGACATGGCTGAAATTCGAGATCAGGAACCTTATCCATATTCCAGACTCGCATCATATTATGAACGTTGTAACAAAAATAAAAGCCTATAAGATATAAATCAAAGTATTATTATTTTTATCGCATCCTTATACATTTTTATTACTTAATGCACATTGATGTTTCACTTTTAAATCATCAAAATCAGTTCAAAATTCCAAATCAATGGAATTGACATTGCAAATTGCATGTGTCATGTTCCCAGAATGTAAAACAGTGAAAGTGTGAATTAATATTAATATGATAAAAATGAGTATATTTTCTAACCCTTGTTAATCTATATGGCAACCGACTTACCGTATTTTTCTCCTTCTCCCCTCATATCTTCCAGAATATCTTCGTATTCCTCATCATCTTTCAATTCATCTGGGCTAACTACCTGTGTCAGGCAAACCACCTTTGTTGGTTGGTTGCCCGCTTGGAACACAAGTCTCTGCATGAAAATATTTATAAAAAAATATCAACTAATATAAAAAGGAAAAAATCCTAGCAAATAGATTAAACACATAAAAAAAATGAAAGTAGAACCAAACTGGAAATAAGACTGATAGCAAAGACCAGCACCACTGTCTCAGTGGGACACTGGTTAAGCGTTTCGACTTGCAATACAAATATGTACTACCATATAAGCATCCAATTTCAAAAAAACAAAAGAAAACAAAAGGCAAGAAAAAGAGGGAAAAGAGGAAAGAGGGAGGGGGGGGGGGGGGG
This sequence comes from Allium sativum, assembly GCA_030737875.1. Lineage (NCBI taxonomy): Eukaryota > Viridiplantae > Streptophyta > Magnoliopsida > Asparagales > Amaryllidaceae > Allium > Allium sativum. The sequence continues at coordinate 1,053,116,703 of CM060909.1, read as the reverse complement.
GCTGAAAGTGGAAGTATAAAGAAAGCAGTCCTGTAAAAGGCAATATGATGTCTATGGTCAATGTATGTTGAGTCCCACAGTTTTATGTTTTCCAACACAGTACATACAGTTGTGCAAAATATAATAAGATATATGAGGTCAACAAAATAAATCAATATTCAACAACAAAATCATCAAATTAGAGCAACGAAAAATAACGCTAACAAATTAAAACTAAAATACATAAGTTGGACCAAGAAATGAAGAGCAAAAAGCAAAATGTAAGGATTTCATTAAGGTGGGGAGAGATGGATGCGCCTAATATGGTTTTACATAAGATACCAATGATACCAGGAAACAGTCAAAGGTAAGCACATTACAGCTAACCTTTTATCAAACTAATCATATCATCAGAAAACAAATACAATTTGCAAATAATTACCTGCAGTGCCACCTGGTGTTGGGCTTGTAACAACACAATTTCCTGCTCTGGTCGAGGTTGTACTGCACCCTGATTTGCACGCCTAACAGTTAACGTTTTATCTCCCATTTTAATACCATTAAGAGCAGCACAAGCAATATCCGTGACAGAGAGATCTTGATACACGCAAAATGCATAGCCTTTTGAGTTGCCAGTTTCTCGATCTTTGACGAGGTCAAAACCTCTAAGAGGCCCAAAAGACTCAAGGAGCTCCCTTACTTGTGATTCAGTAAAATAGTGAGGAAGCCCCCCTACAAAGATGCGATCAGGGCCCTCTAGACCTCCTGCTGAACCCGGTGTCAATCCAACTGCTGCAAGATTGAGGTTCGGATTTGGTTGGCTTGGACCAAGTGCTGCAGCAAGTGAAGGATTGTAGTCACTTGGTCTTCTTACTTTCACTGGAGCACCCTGAAACATGTATGAAATGAAAAAGTAAGAACTGTAGCAAAATTAAAATTGAAAAAAGAAAATTAGAGCATGGTTTCATGTGAATGACCATCGAAATTTTAACATAGAGTGAATTTTTAGTAGTCAACATTTATTGCATCCTTTGAGTAGTGGTGATAAATTCTTAAACAAAACCAAACCTTATGCACATTCAAAAACAAAGATACAAAAAGATCGATACGACCAACACATGGTGAAATTTTGCAACTAAAAAAGGCATGGGAAAAGTGTAATGGTAATCAGACAACACCATGAAGTAACCAACCTCACTGTGAAATTAAAGGTGATGCCAATGTACATTCTGCTTTCGTTACAAAGTAGAGAACACGATAATTGGATGCTACAAACCTCAAAAATTATGCCATCAAGGGCCATTGCATTTGTCGCCTCTTCAACAGATCTCATTTCCACGAAAGCAAATTTCTTTTCATGGTTTATATAAACATTGACGACAGCATCACCTAAAAAAGCATTAAATAATTAGTTCATCGTCACAAAAATGAAAAAATGTCTTGTTGATACCAGTTTAGTCAAGAAAAATAGTAACCTGGACCAGCAGTATTTCCCCCAATAGCTGCCATAACTTGGCTAAAAAATGTTGCAACCGACTGCAAGAACATCGAGAACTTACATCAACTTAACAACCAATTTATAAAGGACAATCAGAGTGGAATTGTGACATTTAAATTAATCGCAGCTATGGTTATATGGTAAACGGCGTGACACAAGACAATTTAATGGGTTAATAAACACGTAGCATAGAGTGTAGTTAATATATCAATGAAAACCATGAAAAACCATCAAGAACTATCTTCTATTCAAGTAAGCTAAAACTATTTTGTAACGGCATCGCCGAAATAACATCTGACCTTAGCTTTCTATGTTTGTATAATCATGTAAAGAATAAAAGAAACCTTAACTTCTAAAAACTTTAGCATAAGAAAATTGTATTTACCGTTAAAGGAATAAATAACAAAAAATATGGTGCAGCTGGATACATTTTAGTAAACGAGTAGCAAGACTAAATTTCTGTCCTCTACAGATTGACCTAAGCTGAAATGGAAATTAAAGAATAATTAGCCACCATAATGAAGCGGAAATTAATTTTTACTTACCTGATATCATGTAGAAACCTATGTTAGTTCAGCTTGAGATACTCATGTAAAATAAATGATTAAATATGCCACTTAGAGTCTATTTGGCAAGAAATGGTCAGGAAATGCATCATTTGTATGTAGCATAAACACAAATATCACGCTTTAAGCTTTTACCTAATGACTAATTCAGCATCCTCTTTTTGTTAATTTCACACCCTCAAGATGTGGAATTTAGCACATACAAAAATAGAAGGGTGCATTCGTGCACATGCAAACCACATCACATGGGTGTGAAAAAAGCACTAAAGGGTAACCCTTGAAAGGACGAATATTTGCAAAGCTGATACGATGTAGCACAAAATAAATAATGTATAAATACAAAAATAAATGATGGAACAGACCCAGCATCACTGTCTGTACTGTAATACGGAAGGGGGTGTGGTTTTCAGCTAAACATTTAACTGCAAAACAAATGCAGGACAGGAAAAGAAGTCTTGAGAAGTTAGATATCATATAACATACTTAAGTGGCTTGCATTGGACATAAAACAATAGACTTAAAATAGGCGAAATGAAAGTTTACCTGTTCATTGGCTGAAGGAGACAAACCACCAACATACACACGTCGTGCATGACGAGTTGCCTGTATATTCAAATTTATGCTATGACTGCCGTTGAAATGATATGAACATAACTAAAATATCATACCTGCTGAGTCATTGCCTGCATTGGCATCATACCAACCGTAGGAACCTGGAGGGGGAAAATGAAACTGAATCAGGCCAGCATTTTTTTTTCATTTGTAAGCCATTAAATATTCCAAATAAAAAAATAAAAAAATTGTACCTGTCCAGGAGTTAAGGGGTTAACCATATTTGGAAACATCCCAGGCATTACCGGTGCAGTTCCTGTACCAGTTAGTTGACCTGTGAAGTGAAAATTTGTGACAGAAGTAATACAATATTTACGAGAGTAAAAAAAGAAACAGAATTATGTGTACAGCCTCAACTTTAGAGCCTCATAAACTAGAGAGGCACCTGAATTTCCTTCAGAATTACTGAAAAGAATAAAACTTAGTATTTACTGAAACTTAAGGAATATTTGCGAGACTACCAATAATGGAAAAGGCACCGGTTGAAGTAGAACAAGATCCATCAAACCAGGGCATTGGTTCCTCAGTCAGGCTCATGTTCCGATATAGCCTTCTTATAACGTTACACAGAGAACAAAACAAACAAACACCAAAAACAAGAAAACAACCAAAACGTTGCTCAGTTTCGGAATTTAAAAAATAATATAATGTATAAAAGATTCCATCTTATGTTGCTATACCAAGGACAGAGTAACTAAATGAAGAAAACGTAGCAATACGCTTTGAGCAAATATCATTTCTACCAATCAACTTCATGTACATTATTATAACATAATGTTATTTATGTAAACTTTGTTTACCTGGAACAGTAACACCAGGCATTAATGCAGCTGCAGGTGGGGCCATGTCAAAGCCACTTACACGCCTACTGCTCAAAAAAAGCACCCAAAAAATAATAGTTAATTTCCACTAACAAAAGTATGGCAATGAGTTATTGATTATAAACAAATAACAAGAATCTGGAACTATTTTTTGGAGGTCACCAAACACACAAAAAGAACATATATAATATACACACACAAAAATGTACACATGTATACATATATATGCATGCACGCGCACGCACACACATACACACACACAAAAACAAACAAACAAAAGAAGCAAAATACATTACGACAGCTATAAAACGAGGTACACTACAGAAAAGTTTATCGAAGTCGCCAATGGAACTATTTTTCTTTGAAATAATGATTCCGATTTGTGACCAGGATTTGAATGTGAGGAGCACATCAGCTTGACATACCATGGCACCAAATCACTTCTTATAAGTAAGGGAATTGCAATTTGCATGAATCTGCTACAACTCCAAAGACTTAGATTAGCACCACCGATTTCCCATTTGAGGTGGGAAAATTAAAAACATCGATGTCAATTTACTGAATATTACTGCATACTTACAAGCCAAAAAATTGTATGTGTATGTGTGTATGCACACACGCACACGTGCGTTGGGGGGGTTATGGAGTTGCACTGATTGTAGGGATCAACTACATTCCCTACGCAAATTGGTAAGACTTTGGTGGACAAAAGTCTTGGGTTGTAGGCCTTTACACACACTACACATTTACGAGTGAATCCTTGTTTTCGAATTCATCCAAAGCTATTTTTAAGTTTTAAATCTCAGATTTCAATTACATATCGTCTTGCAAATTTTAGACATAATCTCGAATCGGGGAAGATTTTGGATGAGATGAGTGCACATCTTGGGCGTCCACCTCGGATCATAAAATCCAATTCGAGAATATCTCGGTGTATATATTTTCTTTGAAATTGATTTACATGCATAATAATATCTATAATTACTACCTTAAAAATAACAATTTTCACTTTATTTGCTATTTCGTAATTTCTATTATAAATCATCCAATTCCACTTTAAACTGATTCAAATTATTCCACCATCCAAAATCAAACAAAACACATAAAACTGAATATTTTTATAAACCGAACTTGTCTTACCAAATTTAATCAAATTAATTATAGTAAAGTTTCCTTAATTCTTCAAAAAAATCAAACCAACATGAAACTACAATCAAAACTCTATCTAATCGAATTTGGTCATCTGCTAGTTTCAAACATAGTAGTTAAGGCGCTAAGGCGCACGGCTTGAGCCTTGGGCTTTTTGGTTCGACTTTTAAAAAAAGGTGCACTGAATATATTAAAAAAAATAAAAAAAAATCCTGCAGCAGAGGACAGGCGCAGCGGTGGCAAGGCTGCAGCGGCGGCGGCGAGGCTGTAATGGTGGCGACAGAGGCTATAGCGGTTTTTTTAAGCATCGAAGTCCAACTGTTGAGCTGGAAACCCTAAAATTGAACAAACCTGGTTCGGTTTTCTCGAGGCACGCTTTTTAGCCTTGGCGCCTCGAAGAAAGGCGCACAAAGGCGCGCTTTTCCTGCGCCTCCCGTAGCGGAGGCGCCTCGAAGATCGGTGAGGCGCAGGCCTTGCGCCTGAGCCTTAACTACTATGGTTTCAAAATCATTCAGACAATAGAAATATTATCATATCAAAGTATCATAGGAAAAAACATCCAATCATGGATAAAAAGGATAAAGTGAGGAAGTTTCTCTTAATCGATTGTAAATTTGAATTCTTATTTCTTCTCTTTCTCTATACATAATTTTCCTTCTACGTCAAAGTTTTCTCGTCAAATGACAAATAAGACATAAATATAGCGAATGGGATAGTTATGGCTCGCAAAATTTTAGTCTCAAAGTTGAATTTTCGTATCTCATCGAAATAGATATCAGTTTCCCTCAAAATATCTCACTGAATAGGATAGATACCCTCCTTATATCAGGACACAACTAAATAAATTTGGGTCCCAAAATTAGTTTTCGTGTAATCAGCCATATCTCAAATTATGTACATCAGAAGATAATTTGACTTGAGACAATGTTTGTATCGATATCAAAAACCTTCAGCTGATTATATGCATGTAAATACTGATTGTATTATTTATCACACAATTTTATTTTTCATCAAAATTAAAGGAGTCAAAATAAAATTATATCGGCCAACATATTGGGATTTTTGATCTCGACTGATATATCGTATGAGAAACTGAGATCTTGACGGATATACAAAAAAATGAGATTTCCACCAAAATTCTACGTTTCATCTCACTAGAACGACTCCCCCAAAACCTCGGCCGAGATTTGAAACGGTGACTTTTTTATAATCAAATCTTCTGTATTGAGCTAATTATCTGTAGATGTTACATATTTGTTATGAAGATCTCCAATGGAATGTTGAAATATTTGTAACTCAACAATTTCAAAACTACTTTCAAATCAACAATTTATTGAATCTACTAATGTCCATAGAACGACTCTCCCAAAATCTCGGCCGAGATTTGAAACGGTGACTTTTTTATAATAAGATCTTCTGCATTGAGCTAATCCATCTGTAGATGCTACATATTTGTTATGAAGATCTCCAATGGAATGTTGAAATATTTGTAACTCAACAATTTCAAAACTACTTTCAAATCAACAATTTTTTCAATCTACTGATGGTTTTCTGCAACTAAAGATAAAAAGGTTTTTTAAGTCATATGCCTCAGCTGTTTGAGGCGTGCGAGGTGTACGTTTTATATGCCTCAAGTTGTTGAAGCGTAATCTTTAGAGGTAAAAAGTCTTTTGGAATAAGCCTCAAGGCGTTTTATCACTTATTTCCTCGAGGCAGGCCTTGAGGCGAGTATCGAGACGGGTTTTTTAAAACAATGATCATACATAGATATTGGACATATTCACACATGCAATTTTTTTCTACCCAAGGGTATGCTTCGGAGCAGATTGAATGCTAATTTTCTTAGAATGCTTTCTCTTCCTCCAAAGTTGTTTCTCTTGATTTACTCTCAGTCCCATTAATTTGCTTTTGCATCTATGCTAGGCAATAAAAAAAACATTACATTATATATTTCTAACAATGGAGTGGCTATTGAGACACAAATTTTGACACACATTTATATACACAAAATATGGATCACAAGGTTTATTTGTCTTTATGTGGAAGGTGGAATTCAGGGGAAGATCTAATGACTTAGATTTTGTGTTTAATTTTGTGTCAAAATTTTGTGTCCATTTAGACTTTCCCTTCTAACAATATTAAAATGAATTTAAACTATGTTGGATAATAAAACATATGTCAGTTTTAAATGTCAGCATGCTAAGGTAAGTCAATTACATAATTGTAAGGTTATTAACTCGTTGATGATAATCGAACAAGAAATAATAATGAGTTTTCAAAAGATATTAACAAAGTTATTCACATTTCATGTTACTATGATAATAATAATAGTAATAGTAGTAGTGATGACGGTTGTAGTGATGATAAGAGTATTTATAGTAGAGTAGTTATTGTAGTTTGAAATGCGAAAAAAAAACCATAAAATAAAAGAAAGGCGTGTCATTTTTGCGCCGTGCGCCATTTGCCGCGTCTTTTTATTGTGCGCCTCGCCGCAAGCAAAAATGTCGCAAACACCACACCGTGCCGCGCCGCACATTTCACAACTATGATATATACACACACACATGTGCGTGTGTGTGCGCGCGCGCTCTAGTAAAAGTGGTAATATGTATAATTGTGTAGTCAAATATCTTGGACCGATATCACGGTAATATACATATTCAATCATTTTTAAAACACGCTCAGTTTTCAAGAAAAACATATACATGAATACAAGTTAGCCTCTATACTTCCATCATTCATTCTCTATAGTACGTTTTTATACCTGAATTTCCCAAGTAAGTTTACTCATTTGCATAGTATGTATTTCTAACAAAAATCATCTTTATAAATTTTGAATCATTTTGCAGCTTAAACCACTTCAAAATTACTTGTTATATCAGCACTTAAAACATATAACAATATCTGCTCTATAGTTCTGAAAAAAGTTGGTAAATAAAAAATGAAATTGTATAATTTAGTAATAAGATATACACCCACCATTAGAAGATATTAAGTAAAAAAGCAGCAGCAGCAGCTGCTGCTTCTTAAATTGAATTTCTGAAAAAAGTAGAGGAAAAAAGATAAGCAAGTGATGAAGTGAAGAATGTAGATGTCTCCCTATGCCTTTATTCATTACATGTATTTATTTATAGGAAAATTCTATATGAATACAAATCGGACACAAATCGAGACACAAGAGACCTTGACCATTAGATATCCCCTTGAATTTCATCTCCCATATAAAGACAAAAGAATTTAAAGGTCTATATTTGTAGTGTCTCATTTTGTGTCCAAATAGTCACTCCCGTAGTTGCATGATAACAAACACTTGTAAATTGTGATGCCAATAAGATGTTTGTGTAATCTTGTAATTTCGATTTTATATCCCATGACATATGATTATAATTAGTTTTAAAACGTACACATGCATATACAAGGACTCAGCATTCACTTCTCCTTACATATCATCTACGCCTCAACAAACTTTGAACTACGTGCTTTCAACCAGAACCAATTTTTGTAGACCTTCACTCCATGTTATGAATATTTTGACCAAAAGTATACCATTATCTTAATTACTATCAACTGTTAGAACAGTTACCCAATGTGAATCGCATTCTTTGGAAGATGACTTGAGGGATCTAAGATCATATCTGTAAAACTTGTTTTCGCTTGAGTTCTATAGTACAAAAGATTAATTAGAATGTAAATGTTGAGCTGAAAGATTCTACGTAAAAACAAAACTCTGAAGGGATCTAAGACACTTGAGTTCTATAGTACAAAAGATTATAAGAACGTAAATGTTGAGCTGAAAGAATCTACGTAAAAACAAAACTCTGAACGGATCTAAGACAAATGAGTTATATATTACAAAGATTATAAGAATGTATATGTTGAGCTAAAAGATTCTAGGTAAAAACAAAACCCTGAAGGGTGTCATAATGCACAAGGAAGAAAACCACGAAGATTGTAATTCTTGTTAACTGCCATTGCCTACAAAAACTGCACATGGAATTTAAGTTTCGGCAGTCAAACTATGAATGTCATGTTGAAACAAGATACTCAAAGAATCAGCGAGTATACGCAGCAAAAGGGAACAGGAAAAGTATAGATTCATGCTGATGAAAGGTATATTTGTGGATATTCGTAGAGTAGAACCCTTCAAAACAGGAACCAATTTTTATTGATGCAAATCCCTTGTGATTTCAAAAAATAATAATCATAGTAACTGTGATAAGCAAAAAAGCTTACAAAGTAAATATAATTTTAAATGTAAGCTAACATTCTATATAATATGATCATAAGACAATAGCATTGTTGGAATACAAACAACAAATAAAAACTAATATGGATGATATTACCTACCACTTCAGATTGAAGCAAAATGAAGCTAATAATGTTCCTTCGCCCTTACGAACTACTGCTTAATAGTTAACATTTGAGTTCATGTGTCCAGACTTCCTTTATAACAAGAACTTTCCGTAAAAAATGGATGTATACTCACCACCAAACACTACCCAATATTTTACCCCAAAAAAAAAGACCTCTACCACAAACAGCAATTAAAAACAATTATTTTGACTATCGTTATACAATTAAAATGCATTCGTCTATTTCCCCTTTACTAACGATATAAAGGCCAACAAACAAAGTCTCATCTGCAACAAAACCAAATTTGCATTCTAACGATTTCAGACAAAAAACTTCACTTTCATGCAATTTTAATAATAGCCTGGTAATTTTAATTTAAAACCTTAGAATTATACGATAAAAACAGGAGCACATAACTGATAACTTAAAAACTAACAATTTTACCTCTTTGATCGTGAGCGAGATCTTGATCTACGGCTAGATCTTCCCCGCGATCGAGAACGAGACCTATGTCTGTGTCGACTCTCTCTATCTCTGTCATAATCCCTATGCCTGAAACAAATTTTAAATAACACAAAATGCATCTTGAGAGAGAATTTTTTGAAGAACCTTTAGCTAAAATATATAGTTTGATATTAAAAACGTACATGGTTGAACAAAAAAGAGTCATGTTAAAACAATTATCAAATAAGATTTTATGCCACTAAGCAGGCCACAACACAGAAAATTGGTACTGAGAAAAAAAGAAATTTTAAGTATACCATATGGAATTGAGCACTCAAGTGATTAACGAAAATTATATGATTTGTTTGATTAGGCTATTAAAGAAAACCTTTGTAACCATGTAGAACTTGAGCAAGCACGTGTGAACAGAATACAGTAGAAACATTTGTGTGCACTCAGAATTGACCCAAAACAGACGTGACTAGACTACATACCTTTCGAAAACTCTTTGGCAACAAATGGCTTCAGTTAATTAAAAAAATCAGCTCAAACGAAAACACATTATGAACTGGACAAAAATTCTTATCTATTTAATCATATGATTTAAGTATCAAATATAAGAGTGTACCAAGCTGATAACCAGAATAGAACAAGGTTAAAAAAAAATCTGAATTTATAAGGGTGTTCCAAGCCGATAACCATAACAGAACATGGTATCTAAAAAAAAGAATCTAAATATCAACTTACCTAAAACTTGCACCGATAGCATGCGATGCTAATATACTTACCTATCATGATCTCGACTTCGATGGCGCTCGTGATCAACATCACGGCTACGATGGTGCTCTCTCCTTTCACTTCTTTCCCTATCTCTATCATCACGGTCTCTATCTCGACTTCGATGATAATCAACATCTCTGTCTCTGTCTTTGTCCCTGTACTTCTCACGGTCTCTATCTCTTTCTCGGTCCCTATCCCTATCTCGCTCCCTATCTCTGTCTCGCTCCCTATCTCTCTCACGGTCTCTACTAACATCTTTGTCACGATCTCTGTCCCTATCGTGGCTCTTTTCATTCTCCATTTCACCATCTCTGCTTCTTGAAGACAGTTTTTCATAGTAATGAGGACCGTCCTACATTTAAAAGATCAGTATATAGAAAAAAATAAGTTAGAAACAACTTAGCAGAATAATTTTGTTTATCAACTTTAACCAGACGAACTGGAATTCGATCAATCTACAGAAGTACAATGATAGAAACAATAAACAAGTCAGCTTTTATACCAACTCCATTTATGTTAAAGAAGATCCCCTTGTATATGATAAATGTTTTGATTACTTTAAAAACGACTTTGGACCAAGAAATACAGTCGTTGTTCACTTGAAACGGACCTTATACAAGTAAACTTTCAACTCGCTGCATTTACTTGAATGCTCGATGTACCCCCAATCACTTGTATTAAACAGAAATTTCGTTTTCCACTGAATTGTTTGAGAACAACGTAAACCCACGAAACCCCTAAATTTCAATCAGGATTGCGAAAGGTTGCAAATAAGGGTAATATAAAGAAGTAAACAGAAATTACATGGGATCTAGTCTCAGCTGCATCTTCGTTGACATTTGCATAGTCGCCGTTTCCTTCGTATCTCTCTTGTTCGTATTCCATCATCTCTCTTCACTAAGAATAGACTCGGATTAGGGTTTGGAACTTCGGGTGTTTTCCCTTCCCCGTTTCCGTGCACTTTATGAGCTCGTGACCTAACAATTTGGGGAGGCCGGGTTCGTTAATTATTAAGCCCGGTTTCTCAAAGAAATAGTAGAGACTTTTGTTGTCAAGCTTCTCCGTGAAATGGATATTCAAAAATTCAAAATGCATTCATATCTATATCCGAAAAGCAAATAAATTCATGTCTAAATAAATAAAAATACGTGCGAGTGTGTATGTGTGTGTATATACACACATATACTAGGTATTTAAGGCCAAGCAACCAATACTCGATTTTACGATCTAAAACCGAAATATACAGTGGCACGTTCAGAATTTGGGATGGAGGGAGCAAGGTCGGGCAAAGCAGGTAAAGCCTCCATTTTGGGCCTCCTCAAAATCTAAGGCATCACTCGTAAAACTTTTCACGTAGCAAAAAAAGAAGTAAATCATGATTGCCAATTAGTCATGGAGAGAACCAGGACCGACGACGATCTCGTCCAAAGACGGCAAACTGCGAATCACTTCAAAACAACGACGATTCACTTTAGTGGACAGCGACCCAATCTCATGCGACAGCTGTTCCCACTAATGCAATTATTGTCCCAGTCGGTCTCATACCTTAATTGTGGCAGATGGAGCTGTAGAGCAGTAGACTTTGGACCGCAAGCACTAAAGTGAAGAAGGACCTAAAGCCTACTGGTGTGCTATTTGTGTAAAGTCTAACTAATAGTTAATAATCTCTTTAGTGTTGAATGTCTACATATTATGTTTCATTAGTTGAAAAATTGAATTCTTATGATTTTGGGGTCAAATTTGTGTAAGTGTAGAATATTATTGCGCCTTAAGTAATGGTTAATACTTTTTTTATTTTTTAATAGATAATTAATATAAAATTTGTTTATAAATCACCAAGTTCGTCAAACTTATAGTTAATGCCTTTTATGTCAAACCGAACGGCAAAAGGGAATTTTTGTTGTAAACCATTTTGTGCATATATTTCTGATAAAATTCTATTTTTTTGTTTAACCCAAACACCAATGACCTATAATGGTTTGACAATTCATTTTATTCAATGGTTCGACATAAATACTTTTGCAAGTTAGATGGTTTGAAAGACATTTATAATCAATTAATATTAATTTTGGGTTTAACTTGAATTAATATCGCAAGCAATGCTAATTTTTCTTGTCCCACTTTTCTTATTTATAAACAACTTAAATAATCTTAATGATTTAGTTAACGATAATAACATTACTTTTTGTACAAGGCACCGGTTTGGCAATTGGCTTTGGGAACCAAAACTTGTAGGATCGGCTCTGGGAGGGAGCAATTGGCAAGCTACTGTAAAAATCAAATTCCTACTGATTAGCGGTGAGAATCAGTCGGACCGCACTACATAGAGTTGTTAAGTTTCTATCCTAAATAAAATCGGATCGGATATGAATTGGACAAAAAAAAATCGGTACAAAATTTATTGTCTTAACTCGTATCCTAGAAATTCGATCGAACAGGGATATACGATTTTCGGACACGGACACAAACGGTCCTAGACAGACATTGCTATTTATATTAAATTTTGAATTTTTTATTAGATTTTCCTTCAGCTGTATACTGAATTACAAGAATTTGGACGAACGTGGACCAGATGTGATTTTTTTCTCATATAAATTTTGTTGTCTTAACTCGTGTCCTAAATGAAAATTGGACATACTCCAATAGACGTATTTCGGTTACGGACACAAATGGACATCGGATGCAAGGACCTGTTATTTTGTGACGGCCGGGAAATTTCGCTCGATCCGAATCAGTCGTTAAACCGATCTAGACCGTTCGAAACCCCTGATCGTTTTGAGAACAGGACAAATCAGAACACAAACAGAAGAACATTTCATTGCTATTACAACAATTCCATCAGATACAAGAATATACAGAGTATAAATGAATAAATTACATTCGATAAATATCAGAGATTACAATAAATTACATAGCACCGGAAAAATAATACAAAGCACAACTGAAAGTGATATACGGATACAGAGCTTTCCGGATATCATTCCAGTTGTAAACCAGGATCCTATGAATATAAATCTGCAAGACCAAAACTACTAGCTGCCCGCGTCGAAAATAGGGGCACCCAGAGTTTAGGTTAAAACAATAAACTCCAGGTCAGTCATGTGACTGGTGTGAGAACTAAAACAGTTATTTAAAACTTTACTTTAAGAGAGAGTAATTCAAGGGACCACGCCGTATAACACGGAACGGGTTTCCTCCCAAGAATACCAGTGCATAGAATAAACAACGCAATGCTTTTTCGAAAAATGAAGCTATTATAAGACCCAGGTCCCATCACACAATGCAACGCAAGCCGGAGGATAGGGTTTTCCCTTATAATAGCCAAACATGCTTGATACGTTTAAAACAAATCATTTGATACTATTATTGGTGTCAAAACAATTTCAATCATAAATATAAATCATAGACGACATAAGTGCCCCATACCACTATGTCGTCATACTAGTTCTACAATTAAAACCGCAATATCTCGTATTGGAAATTGGATTTCCGTCATGAGTCGAGGCAAGGGGCAAGCTCCTCTCCACTTCGAGACACTCTAGCAAATGCCTCAGGACTACACACTCTAGGTAACCCTGGGATCCTCCAAGACCGGTCCTCTCTTACGTTTGAGGATTAGTTATTCCTGAACACACGTTTCCCGACCCTATAGGACCTATAATCGAGGCGCCTCGCATCCAAACCACAAAGGTGAAAAGTATATAAATGTCAGGGCTGGTAGGTCACTGACACCACCCATAGCTAGAAAGAAACGTCGTGCACTCCTTGGGTCCTCATCCCGTTTTTGACTCATACCGAGGTGTGAGGCTCGCGAATCCACGCTATACACAAAGCTGCCACGTAGGCCGTGCTTTGATCATCAACCACAAGACTTTGCTTTTCAACAGAAGCCTTGATCCATGCAACTCAGCGTGCCACACAGGCAATTCATGCCATGCGATTGATATCTATCGATATATAACCTCTAAGCTCGTACGTCTCAGAGAAGGGCGTTAAGCAAGAGAATAAATTCTCCGCCGCCAAACAGATATATATTTAACAGAAATCAATCAACACAGAATAAAATCCAATGTCAGACACACAATCCATTTACAAGTTCGTTCTGGGTCTGAACGAAACCGGAGGCACTTTCCTCGCATATCCATCGATCTCCAAGTATGTCTGGACGACCACCAACTGATTCCCTCATCTTGGGTGTACAGCCCAATCAAGATCATCAGTAATCACCCAAACGATGTGAAGACTTCCGGTCTTCGACCACCGTCTTCATCTTCGACATATCGTCGAATCGGTTATTCGGAATGGGTATAAACCCGGACTTTCCAAACAACCCGTGTATATTAAAAACAAATGTTAGACAAACACAACATACGCCTCATTCCAATTCATATTCTCAGGGAAAGGTTCCCATTAATTTTATCCAAGATAAATTCTTTAAATTTATTCTTTGATCTTCCTTTGGATGTCATTTCAAACCAAATTATGGTTTTCCAAACTAGTCGAGATTAGCGAACCACACCGAAGTAATTATTTATTTTATTTCCCAATCCCAACATATTCATCCCATGAAGCAAAACTGGTAGTACTCCATATCTAACACTACGGTGTCATCGGTAAAATTAATTACCATTTCACGTTCAAATCTAATTAAAGATTTGGCTATCGCTTGGGAGCAAAACTGGCGATACTCCATTCTCGCTCATTTACCAAATTTGATAATTTAAATTATCAATCCACATTTTAATCTAATTGCAGATTCATTAAAATTCCTTTTACTGGGTTAAAGAACTAATGTCATTTAAAACACAGTTCACGACAAACCCAAATCACATCCTATTTATTATCGGGTTAAAGAACAAATGTTATTGAAAACACCGTTCACGATAAACCCACAAATCAATTCTGTTTAAAACCCATTTCAAATCCAGTTTATTTATTTAAAAATAAACGGGTTTAATTTTAGTTCAAAACTAGTTCATTTCGATAAAAAACTATTTTTATCTTTTCAAATATGGAGTTTTTCATCCCAATTTTTCCCAAATCATTTCTTATGATTTTACACAAATTATTACTATTTTTAATAATTTTATCAAGGCTCGTACAGTCGATTTCCATCAACGGCCATCGAACTGCACTTACAACGACCTTTTCCAAATTTGATTTGGACGTATCTCAAAATCCAACCGTTAGATTTCAAATTTCTAATATTCGTTAGAAAGCTCTTTTCGATACGAACCCAACGGTTCCAGTTTTAGGAGAATCCGACGGTCGGATCTCCCGTAATGTCTGCTCGAAGTCAATGGTCGAAATTCGCGAACTGCCGCGGCGCGGCGCATTCTATTCAGGCCATTATATTATATATATAATATATATAATATATATTTCGTCGATTTCTATTTAAAACGAATTTTATAAATAGTTTTGAATTCGTTTCAAAAACAATTTCAACATTTATTTCAAATTTAAATCAAAATTGAATTTTCTATTATAAATCCTCTTTATTTTCATTCCTATTTGATTTCAATTCAAATCGATTTTTAATTCGATTCGAATTCATTTTCTTTTCAATTCAATTCAATTCGAATTCGTTTTCTATTCAATTCGAATTCATTTCGTTATATATTCAATTCGAATTCAATTCGTTATATATTCAATTCGAATTCATTTTGTTATATATTCAATTCGAATTCATTTCATTATATATTCAATTCGAATTCAATTCGTTATATATTCAATTCGAATTCAATTCGTTTTCTATTCAATTTGAATTCAATTCGTTTTCTATTCAATTCGAATTCAATTCGTTATATATTCAATTCGAATTCATTTCGTTATATATTCAATTCGAATTCAATTCGTTATATATTCAATTCGAATTCAATTCGTTTTCTATTCAATTCGAATTCGTTTCATATTCGATTCAATTCAAATTGGTTTTCTATTTGATTCAATTCAATTCATCTTCTATTCAAATCAAATTATAAAGACGAATATAATCGACATAAATATCGTTCGCGTCAAAATAGCGCATCTCTAATCAACACGGCTTTATATATTTCAATAATTCCGTTATTCTATTCAACAAACGAATATTTATTTTTGTCAACACATGACTAATCTCAACGAATGAGTACTGTCCACGTGTGACTATTTTTGTTATTTAATATATTTTATGAAAATTAAGGTATCTATCGTTTGATATTAAATCAGACTCCAACCGTAAATTAGTGAGAGAACGATTCCCTGAATATTAACCCCGAAGGCCGAAACCAACATCAGATTAATATCCAGGAGACCACTCATCTCATCTATTTTCCAGTTAGTTTCTAATTTTATATATGATAAAGATGTAAATTCTATTGTTAAAATATTTCGTTCAACACATGACTAATCTCAACGGATGAGTACAGTCAACACATGAACCTTTATTTTATAATATTCTTTATTTTCTAAATTGGAATGAGGCCCAATCAATTACCATATAGCGTTAACTATATGGATTCCATACAACACATGTATATAATAGCAACGATAAATAATCAACCATCATCCAAAGTGCACTACACTGTATAAGCATCAAATATGGATATCTAACGCTTATAACAGCCTGTCAATCAATCGATTGACAAACAACTAATTATTGGGATTAGTGTATGTCGTATTTTATCCCAATACCCATGTGGGGTTTCAAACAATCAAACACAGATTTTATTTGTGCAGTTGGGCGATGTGTAAAATTTATCGACCCAATCAATGTCAGTCAAATCAGTGTATATAAACAAATCGACCGATTTGTTTATAACTATTTATTTACTCACATACACGTTAAAAATTATATTTTTAACGATAATTAATTTATTTCAACACATGAATTTTTATTCAGTTCATTTACAAAAATAAAAATGATATTTTTATTTTTCTAACTTATTTTAGAAAATTTCGGTGGCATAACGGCACGATACTAGAAACGGGACAAGGCCTAGCCTTATCCCCGGTCTAGTGAAGGCCCACGCCATTCACACATCAATCAAATCAATTTCATTTCACCAAACAATTCAATTCAACCCAAATAATCTAACCAACTACACAGCCAAACAAACAAGTCCATGGTCTGTGGACGATTGTGTCGGGTGCTACTAAACACCGTCTGCATCCTAGTATATATATATATAACTAGAAAAAGAAATTGAAGAGTGAGAAGTTCTCACCAATAGCTATTCCAACTCCACGACACTTCATTTATAGAAATCTTCGTCGTTCTCGCCTTTTTGTCACCTTCGTTGCCCGTAGCCACTACATATATAAAAATCACACATTTTTATATTGCTGTCTTTTTAAAATAAAAATCACATTTTTATTTGTTTACTTTCAATTTTAAAAATCATATTTTTATAATCACTTCATATATTTAAAAATCGAATTTTTACTTCGCTATTCAATATATAAAAATCGAATTTTTTACTTCGCTATTCAATATATAAAAATCAAATTTTTACTTCGTTGCTATATAGGTAAAAATTCTATTTTTATCACGCCATTCTCTATATAAAGTTTCCGCCTTGACAAAAATATAGATTTCGCCTTTTCAAAAATATAGATTTCGCCTTTTCAAAAATATAGATTTCATTTTTTCACTCTTTCTATAATATAAAAATCATATTTTTAATATCTATACTATATAAAGATCATATTTTTAATCCATTACATATGTAAAAATCACGCCTTTCTCCCTTTAAAAATATCGTTTTTCTTCCTTTAAAAATCTAATCTTTTCTATTTTAAAAATCTAATCTTTCATATAGTAAAAATCATAGCTTTTCATCACTAAAAATAAAACCGACTTAACTAACTTCATTGAATAAAATAAAATAAAACAATATATAAACTCACTTTGTTTTTAGTCAGAGGAGGAGAAGGAGGGCTTCACAGTCGAAGAAGAAGAAGAATAGGAGGCGGCGCAGGAGGGTGCGGTGGGCTGTGGGGGTTCAGGGTCCTCGATCGATCGCTGGGGGGGGGGGGAAGAAGGATGCGGTGGTGGTCAAGGGGTTAGCTCAGGTGGCGGGTCCCCCTTTGGCGGCGCGGTTGGGCGTATTGGGGGGGGGGGGGTCGGTCGTCGCTCGAGAGGAGGGATGGGGGTCTGCGAGGCCGAGGTGGAAGGGGGGGTTCGGAGGTGGCGCCCCTCCTCTGAGGCGGCGACGATCAATCGGGGGGGCGGCGGGTCCCCCCCCCCGTCTTTCCCTTTCTTCTTTTTTTTTCGTTCTAAAATGATTTCAACGGGGGGGGCTGGTTAAGGAGAAAAGAAAGGGGGAATATTTTCTTTTTATTTATTTAATTAATTTATTTACTAAAAGTTGACTTTTTATTTCGACCTCGAAACGAGGCCCACCGCCTGTCGTCCATAGCTAATTACCCCCATTCCGAACACAATGGGATATGTATCGTAAGCTGATTCGATCGTTTCGATCAATTTCCGTTAAAATCAACATATAACTATATATATTGAATTTGAACGCGCATTTCAATTTACTAGAGTCACATACTAACTCTATAAATCCCAGAAAAATATTTTCTAGCTTCGTATTGACGATATGGTCCTAACAAAACTAGTTTCGTCGAATTCTGAGACCGTTGGAAAAATGGCCATTTTCCAGTCGATTAAAATCAACTGAAACTGGTTAAACGCGTTTTCCTTTGCCACGCTCACATATTGAATCGAAAAATTATGAAAATTGGAATCTAGCAATAACTTGACACTGCGGATCCAACAAAAGTGGTTTCGTCGAAATCCGAGGTCGTTTGCAAAATTCCCATTTTTAAGGGCCTAAATTCCATAGCGACTATTCAGAATTTTCAATTGGGCATATCTTTTGATTCCCGCTATGAAATTTCGATTTTTCGGATTCGTTGGAAAGATATAATCAATTAGATCCTATTATTTTTGGTTTCGCTAAAATCTGGATTGTTTTGCACCCGGTACATTCAATTGAAGTTTGAAATCGAATTATCGAACTACCGCGCCATTTTCAATTCTATTTATAATTAAAATAAATATTTATATTCTAATGACGACGTATATAATATATACGTCGAATTCTATTCAAAATAAATTTCTCGTCGATATTATTTAAAATAATCTATTTTAAATATTCAAAATTCATTAAAATTGCCGAAATAAAAAATTTAAACTGGCCCTGATTTTCCGGGTTATTACATATTTCGAGCAATTCAAATCGACAATGAAATTACATATGTCCAACTCAAATCATTCAAACCGACAATTATTATTACTATGTGGTTTAATAAGAATCAAATCACAAAATCACAATGACAAAATATTACAATATCCCACAACGGAATAAAATAATATAATTGTAGTTCATGAAGCTACTAAATAAAATACATCATAGTTACAAAATCTAATACAGCGGAAGTATATTACATAGAAGTTCACTAATACATGATATGTGAAATAGAGGAATAACTTGAAAAGGATAAATGAATAGAATCTTCGGAAGGTCTTCAACTTCAAAAGGTTAATCTTGGATATTATGATACTTAAGCTGGCTCGAGCATGAAGTAACACAAAACACTCGAGTCGGGATTAACATTCTTATGCAAATAAAATAACTCAAGTGGAATGCATACATGTGACAAGTATAAATAACTTAAATGATATTTGGGATCATCATCCTTTAAGGATCCAATAAGTTATTTACACATAAAACAATACGCTACTATAGTAATGTCTACGTTAAATATACTATTGAAAATAGTGTCTAAGGCATTACAATTTTATCACTAATACATTTTATAAATATTATGGTCTATATAGTATCGTAAATTCATCTTACTGGTGTTACTAGAGGACACTTCATAGAAAATAACACCAAATCAAAGCCGTAGTGGGTACGATCAAAATAATATGACAAACACATGAGACAATACTCAGGATAGGATATACCGTTTTGTAGAGTCGGGTCAGTGGTAACGCACAACCGCAACTACGGCCCACCTTGAACAACACTCCCAAAATAATTCATGAGCATCAAATTAACCCAAATCAAACCGAGGGGCCGAGACAATAAACAAATAAGTGTGCCTGATTGGGGATGCGATCCTACTTGGCCTCAGCATACCTCTTATTTTAGTCATTTTAATTATAACCCGAAGGTCGAGGCTATCCATCATCTTTCTCTTACTTTATTCCAGTAGCGTTCGTCAATTCATCCCACTTTGTTCTAGATTCTCCACCGCGTACACAGTTGTTAACGTGGTTTCTGTATTGATAACGAGTATGCAAATATCAGACGCTGGTCTCTTCAACAACCAAATGCTTAGCTCACACCGTGGTCCATTATATAAAAAAGGTCATAAATCAATTTTCTTCAAATATTGATTTTTTTGTCATTTCTCAGACCAATTGATTATTTGATTCAGTTTTAAATTTCAAGTCTCATATTATAAGACAGCTCATTATCAAAATACAACTTTCGATTATAGATTTTTATATCATAAATATCTTTATTAAATGAAATCGTTATATTTAATCAATTCAGACTTAATTGCTTAGATTGGAAATATCCTTTATTTTAAAATAGTTAAATTTAATATAAAATAGAAAATAGTTATATATAATAGTTAATTTTTTATGTAAAACAATTTGATTAAAATGGTTATAAAATGTATAATAGTTAAGTTAAATTTTGTAAAAGTTTAAATTAAAATAGTATAAAAGTATATAATAGTCAAATAAAATATTTTTACTAAAATTGTTTTCAAATATTTAATAGTCATGAAAATAAATAGTAGAAAAGAAATTGGTTTAAGTAAAATAGCTTAATACAAAATAATACAAATTTAATATAATATCCAATCCGAACCAAATATCTGTATTTTCAAAATTCGGTTTAACATTAACTCAGATTTCAATTCAATTTAAAACTCAAACGGTGCAAATTTCTAATTTAAGCATAGTGTTTAAATTAGTTTACAACATATAATTCCACTTTCAAGTCATCTACTTTAATTTGGGTTTGAATTAAAATTCTAAATTCATTTTCATTTCATTACCTTGGTTTAAGTTAAATATCAGGTTTTGTTGTTTAAGTAAATTCTTCGAAATTCAATTTTTTTGTTAAACGAATTGATAATTAAAGTTAAACAAAAATCCTATATCAATTAAATCTTTAAATTAAATCAAATCTTTCATTCAATTAATCTAAACAAGTTCAACCTTATAATTTCAAATTAAAACCATTCATTAAATCAATTAAGGTTTAATTCATAAAATTCCGTTTAAATATTTCAGTCATAAATTTTAAACTTAAAATATAAATTATATTTCTAAATTAGTTTGTTTAAATTAAAATGTAAATGAAACTTCATATAATATTTTTTGTTAGACCAACGGTGTCCGTATATAATTTTATATCATGTGGTCAAATGATTCAGGTATGTATCATTCCAACCTATAGTGATTTAATTTTTATATATATGTCATTTCAATCTGTGTCCCAATTCAATGTCATAATGATTTTCATATACATTATAGATAATGTTGGGAACTTGTAGTATGAAATTAAGGATCACTTCAATGTACATAAACCATAACATACAGATAAACATAAATAGAATCAATGCAACAACCCTGAAAATTGAGTAATAATAGTTAATTAAATAATAAAGTGATCATTTGTAAAATAGTCAAAATTTAGTTATGGAAGTTGCATCGTTAAGTCCATAGCAATTTTCTGGTCAACTTTCATAGGTAACTTATTAAAATCCAAGTTAATGTGTAGAAAGGAACAAGTTATAGGTTTAAATCAGAATAAAACAGTAAAAGAAAAAATATAATATATGTAGGTCGGGTTGACCCGAATCTTAGCCAAGCCGACCCACGGGTCGACCCGAGTAACGCTTAGTCGACTCGCGCTCGACATGCCTGGAGCCGATTAATTCAATGTCATAATGATTTTAAAATTGACATGGCTTAATTCGATGCGTTCATTTTGAGATTTGACGATCCTGTTTCAAGATATGACGTGCCTGGGCCCGATTAAATCTTAAAATCCAACGGCTTGAGATCAACAGACTCCACTTTAAATCAAACCCTAGGCCTAGCTTTTCATTCACAACACAAATCTTTTCCCTCTAGGTTCTCTCATAACTGAGACGGGCCCTGTAATTTAAAGCTTTATCTGGCAAGAGATTTATAAATATAAAAATATATTATTAATCAACCTAAGGACGAGATCAGGGAAGGTTTGGTGTGCTCCAAAAATTTAGGACCATGGGTGAGTATCGTAATTACTTAGATTTTTTGTAATTTAAAGTACATAGGGTCTATAATAGTTGTAGATTTTCTTGTATTTTTCTTATAGCTTTTAATAGTTTTTCTGTAAATTAGTGTCTCTATAAGATATTTTCTGTAAGTTATCTTCTACAAGCAGTTCTTTGTTCCTTCTTACAGTTTTCTTTTTAATTTCGTAAGATAGTTTTACAATCCTTTTCCCTTTATCAATATTTCATGTTTGTCAGCTATTTACAGTTTCTGCAACTATTAAAGTTTATTCCTAAATCATGCCTAAATCTGTAAATGCTAGTTAATTGACGATTGATTTAATCCTCTTTTTGCATGTGGAAACAGAATCAAAAGTGATAAGCTCGCAAATATGGATCAGAAGAAAAGGACTAAATTTATTTAAAAAAATGCATAAATTGAAGATATGTAATTAAGAAGGAATTAGACCAAAATAGGTAGATTAATGAGGATTTGCAATAAATTATAATATCTGTTGCAATTGGAAAAGAAGGGAGAATGTGAATAATATTATGATATCTGTATGAACATATTAGTAAATCATAATAGGAAATTTTGAGATAGTTGCAACTAAAATTATAACACGAGGGTTATAACTAAAAAAAATGAAAAAGCTTATTATAATTAAAGTTTAGATCTGGGATTAAGTTTAATAAGCATGTAACAGTAGTAGTAGTCCGTTCCGGCAATAAGTGTTGATTAAGGAAAATATGTGACCAATAAAGTTTATTAAGCATAGTAGTCCGTTCTGGCAACAATTACTTATTGGGGAAAATAATAGCCATGTAGAGGCCTGTTCCGATGATAATGCTAATAGGGGAAAATATGCGACTAATGAATAAGGCCCAGATCAAAGGGACTGGACAGGGCGCAAACTATAATTGTTGTATGCTAGGAACTGTACCGACAACATTCCCTCTAGGTTTATTACTGATGGTCTCACAAGTAGAGGCGGAGACTAGGAACACTTATGCTGATTTGGGGAAATAAGGGGTTAACAGTGATAAAGGCTTGTGTGGGTGCATTCTGGCGATGTCCGAGCGTGCGGTAGCTTCGACAAAGGAAACTAAGTCATTGTTGCGTCCAAAAACATTTAGTAGTGTCTTGATAAAGCCTTAAATCCACAATGGCATCCATGCGAGATGAAAGACCTATAGGATAAAGCTGATTGATGGGTAGTATTAGGAAATTATACTAATCATATTTATTATGTTCGGTAGTTGAATAAGTGTTAACAATCGAACAATCAATTCAGTATATTTCCTTATACATATTTCCAGTATATTTACCTATTATAGTTGTGCTTGAACACTTACCCTATTGTACACTAGAACTATTATTGAGACTATTTCTCTGTCTTACTCATTCATGCTAGTAATTACATCATTCACCAGACTTTATATTTGACCCACTCCTCTTCTTCCTTTTTCTTTCTTGTTAGGGTCGCAGGGTTGAGATGATTAAATCAAGTTTCTTATAGGATCGTTCTTAAAGTTCATTCTAGTTGTTGATATATTCTTCTTCAGTTTTGGCATCTTATTCTATTGGGATTAGTTATATTGTTGACTTTGAGAGGGATGATTTTATGTTGTACTCTGATGGTTTATAAGACTGTATAATGATTGAGACATGTAGTTTTTATGACATGGTATTTTATCTAAAATGAGTAACTGGTTTTAAAATCAAAGTTGTATTTTCAGAATAAAAATGTTTTTGTTATATATATATTACTATATTGTGAATCTTAGCCTTTATGATATAGTTCTTTATACCTACAACGCTCCACATTTTTTATCATAACCCTATTTTGGGGATGCTAAGCGGTGCGGGGTGATACATTTAGTATCAAAGCCTAAGGTTGTATGATTCCTAAAAATTTGTTTTAAAAGTAAAGTATTTTTCAAGAAAAAAATAGATTTTCAAAGCAATTTTGAAAATAAATTCTATTCCTTTAAGTCAAGAATAATCTTCCTTTTTAATTCCTCTGAAATCTTAATCCCTATTTTTTCTCTTGCGTAGTATGGCGGATGACCCAAATCTTCCTAAAGGTGTCTCTGTTCCCAATTGGTTTCGTAGATATCTTCAGGATATGGCACCAGCAGAAGCATAAGAGGCTGAGCAAGCCTCGACACCTGTTGTTGTGGATCCTCCTAACCCACCAGCAACTACCAACTTTTCTAGACTTCACAAGGATTTCTC
This sequence comes from Allium sativum, assembly GCA_030737875.1. NCBI lineage: Eukaryota > Viridiplantae > Streptophyta > Magnoliopsida > Asparagales > Amaryllidaceae > Allium > Allium sativum. The sequence continues at coordinate 1,053,091,983 of CM060909.1, read as the reverse complement.
TAATCTTGGTGGTAGACATTTCTCGGACATAACAGTTTATTTAAGGCATGTACTTGGCTGAGGAGTGTACAAAGGATTATTGGACCTTAAGGATCGTCAGAGAGTTCAACTGGCCTCTTGGCGGCTGAAAGAGGAGGCATCATATTGGTGAGGGATAGTTGAGGTTGAGGGTGGAGAGATTGGTTGGACCAGATTCAGATATAGGTTTAAGAGGAGATTCTTATCATGGGTTGAGGAGAGTATCCAGTTAGAGAAGTTTAGTGGGATGAAGCAAGGTGATCTTTCGATAAAGGAGTATACCAATCGATTCAATGAGCCTTAGAGATTTAGGATGGATCTACTCAATAATTCTCATGAGAATGCTGTCGAGTTATAAGAAGATTGGACAAAACCTTCCAAGGATTGGCGTTGACATATGTACCAATAGGGGCGATATTTGATTCATTAGTGAAAATGACTCTTAATGTCTGACTACGCGAAGGAAAAGCGTAAAGGGAACTTCCTAAGGCTACAGGCTTGGTGTAAAAATAAAAAAGGCAATACGGAGAATACTGAAGGATCCCAAAAAGGACTGATCAAGAAGGATGTTAAGTGTCATAGCCGTGGATTGATGGTTATTATATCAAGGACTATAAGAAGACTGGGATTAAAGGAAAGTACTATACTTATGGGCAGCCCAGGCATTTTAGTATAACTTTTCCATAGAGGATAAGACAAGGCGTTAGTGCACTAGTAGCTCATGTATAAGTCTTAGTGGCAACTTCGTTTAGCAGTGGACCCGACGGAGGTAGGAAAGTTGCGGTAGAAGGTTTAATTTCTATTTTTGGATTTCGCACTCTCTTTGACTTAGGAGCATCTCATTCTTTTATCTCTAATTATTGGTCGATTGTTTGCACTTGGACTTCTTTTTAGTTACTGACCCGTTAGTTGTTTCACACCACTTAGGTGGATTTGCATATACGTCTATGATTTGTAGAGGTTCGAAAATTCTTATATTAGGCATTGAGTTTAATTGTGATGCTTATGTATTGGGAATCTCGAGATATGGAATGGTCCCATAGATGGATTGGTTAGGCATGTACGGGTCTATTCCGGACCGCGAGAGGAAGGTCGTTCGATTAAGGGAACGTAATGGTCGGACCCTTGAGATTTCTTGCTATCCACAGGGTCAGTCATGTTGAGCTTTCTTTATTCTATAGATTCAACTATTGATGATATTGATTCAATTCCCGTAGTACGCGAGTTTCCGGAGTTTGAGGAGCTGAGAGAGCTGCCTCCCGAGAGAGAGAGAGATTAATTTCTAGATGTATCTTAGTGAGAATGCAAAGCCCATATCATTGCCTTGTATGACATGAAAGGATTCATCAGGCTGAGTATCTCTAAGTGGAAAGCATTGGTCGTCTTTGCTGCAAAACCTGATGGTTCTCTCCGACTATGTGTGGATTACAAAGAATTGAACTAGCTCATAAAAAAGAACCATTACTTACTCCTCTGGACAGATGATTTGTTTGACCAGTTGGTTGGCATGTCAGTATTCTCTCAATTAGATTTAGTTGTTGTTTTTCATCAGCTTAGGGTGGCGGATGATTGCATCGACAAGACGACATTTTGGTCACCTAATGGATTTTTTGAGTAATAGGTTATTCCTTTTGGGATGACTAATGCCCTGACCTATTTTGTGGATCTGATAAATAGTCTTCCAGGACGTTATTAATAGGTTTGTGGTTGTGTTTGTTGATGGCATTTTGGTATTCTTGAGGAGCGAAGATGAGCATGCCTTACATTTGGGAGAGGCTCTCCATACTCCCCGAGCGCATTAACTAAAGTTGAAATTTTCGAAGTGCCATTTTTGGCATGAGGAAGTACGTTTCTTAGGACATATGGTTTCTAAAGAAGAGCTAGTTGCTGATCCAGCCAAGTTGGTGGCGATATATGATTGGAAGGCCCCTAATAGCGCTACCGAGATAGGAGCTTTCTAGGTTTTGTAGGTTATTAAAGAAAGTATATTAAGGATTTTGCATGAATTTCGGCACCACTTACCCGTCTGATCACCAAGAAGAATTGAGTATTCATGTGGGACGTAGGCTGTAAGGATTCCTTCACAAGACTTAAGAAGGCTCTTACTGGTGCACCGATGTTGACGCTTCTTGATTTTGCTAAGATGCTTACAGTATACAACGATACATGTAGGATAGAATTGTGTGTAGTATTAATGTAGGAATGTAGAGTAATATGTTATGGGAGTAGGTACCTTAAGACTCATGAGAGGAACAACCCTACCCATGATTTGGAGTTGTTCGTTGTTGACACCAAAAATTGGCATAGCACTCAAGAGATGAATTTGTAGAGATTAAATAAAGACAAATAAAATGAAAATTGCAGAAAAGAGCAATCACACATAGGTTTATAGTGGTTCGGACTTAATGATCCTACGTCCACTTTATAATTCTTTTTATATCAGGTGATCTATTACATCTAAATGGTTACAATAGTGATATAATCGGAAATTTTCCAAAGGATCCTTATTCTTCGTCCAAAAGGTCTACTTATAGGTGATATAACATTCAAATTAGGTGAGATGCACGTCCTTTGATCCAAGACTTTAGGAGATCCTGAAGATCTGTTATTCTCGTCGATAGTGGTAAGAATTTAATCAGTGGTGATTAGTGGCATCTGACCTCATCATAAAGGGATGACTAGTTGTGTTCAAATAGGAGCGAGACCGTCTCTTCAGGAGGATATTTGGCATGGCATTGGAAGGAATCTAACATAGTCGATTATGAAGCCACGGGTTCCAACTGACTCGCACGTCGGGTCCTTGCGTTTGGTTCAAGGCTCATGCATCAACCGACTCGTCCCTGAATTGGTCAGTTCCATGGTTGGGATTGCAGAGGCTTTCTTGGCCTTTTGGGCCGACCCTCGTAACGCAATGAAGCTTGACGGCCTTTCCAAAAGGCTAGTCAACACTGTGTCCCCCAAAGTATGTCGTGTTAATAACATGGTATGCTTTGAATATTTTATTACGATTATCTCTCGTCGCAACAAAGATTAAAAGCACGTATCTGCATTGGCTAGAAGGATTCTCTATGAATCATATGTGTTAAGGAATAACCGAATGTCTTGGGAACCCATACTAGTCCGGGAAATAATGAAATTCTGCAATCAAACGTCTATTCAATCGGGCCTGGCTCAGTAACCAATCGACGCGTTAGTCCCTGTGTCAGTAGTCACATCAAAGAAGACGAGGAGTCCTTTCGTCCTATTATAAAAGGTTAGCCCACCATCTTCATTTACTCTTTATTTTTACTGCAACCGATTTAGTAATTTTCTGAGAAAATTGAGGAAAAACTCTATTATCAAAACTCAAAATCATATTCTCCAATTTCCTGGTAGGTAATGATGCTTTTCTTCTTACTTTTTAAGCACTAATTTTACACACAGATTTTTCCTATTCTTTCTTTTCCGCCTCGATTTGTACTCCATATAATTTGTGGTTTAGATCACCAGCGTTGAACCCTCTGGAATAGTGATTTGGTGATACGACGATGGCCATCTATGTTGCTAACGGCGTAGATGGTGGAAATTCGGTGATGAGAACGGAACTCTCTTTGTGAAAGTGTGTCCTGTCTTTCAAAACTTCTCAAATTTCAAACCACCATCAAATCATAGGACACGTGGTAAAAGAATGGAAAATTTGTATGGGTATTGGTTAGGCAGGAATGATGGTTCTTGGTATATTCAGGTAGTATAAGATAAAGAATGATGTTAGAAATCCATGTTTTCTTAATTCAACATCGTATAATGAGTCGTTGTTCTCATCATGCTTGAGAGTATTGCCTAGCCTTGGGTCGGCAAGGTTATCGGTCGGCTTCTTTTACGGATGAAGGCCTTGAAGTTGAATATGCTCACGATTGTGGCATTTAACTTGGATTGTTACTTTTGATTGCACATATTTGTAAATGTGCATGCTGAGGTGTTTTAATCTCATCAATTTGACCGAGGCTTTTCTTTTTCTCTTTTGCAGCATAGCTCATAATGGCGGGACGACGTAGTACTCGTGCACTCGAGGTTAAAAAGAAAAAGGTCATGTCCATTGCATAGTCTTGGGGAGTCCCTCGGCTTTTACCTCCAGGAGCTACTCCGAACCTAAATTTAACGCCAATACTCATGGTCGTTTGGTCAATTTTCCTCATGCTATGGAAATCGGTGAATCAAGTGGGACGGTAGGTGCACCAGATACTCTCCTTGATCCTAATATTCTAAGGAATCCTCCTGACTCCCGGTTCGGTGAGCTGAGCGAGAAATGGTTAGAAAATTTAAGTGGGAAGCATAAGCTTCCATGGCTCGACTTCCGTGCTCCGATGGAATTGGATCGTCCTCACAATTCGTCGGATGGTTATATGGCGCTTCCTCGTCCAATGTGCACCGCCGGGGACACCCCCCATTTTCCTCATTCATAATCGACTCAGGCAAATGAATCCGGCGCCTATGCAGCTTCATCTGATTGAATACATAAATCTATTGTCCTTGTGTGTCCTGTACATGAAGTATTTGGGCTGGGTCCCCACCTCGATGACGTAGTATTCTTCTTCAACTTTGAACACTTAATGTAACATCCCAGAATTTTGGTGATTCAATAATTAAATTTTTTTAATCATTTTATTGTATTGGTTTGATAATTTAAACGGTTTGGATTCAAATATTTTGAATATTTAATTAATTTAAATAATGGAATGATAAAATTTTATTCTGAAATAGTCGGAAATAACTGAGTTGGCAATATTGAATGAATTGGATAATTTAATAGATTTAATTCAGCTTAGAATTGAATTATAATAAGGAATATATTAAATTAAACGACGATTGAGCGTATAATTTATAAATATAATTATAAACGAGCTCGTAACGTCGTGGTAGTTCGTAATATTGAGTATTGAACTTTAAACGAATATACAAGATTCGTTTTAAGTCGGATTTCGTTGAAACAAGAAAGTTCGAATTTGTTGAGCTATATTTTTCTAATGGAAGTGAAAAATCGAGATTTCGTCTTATAAATTGTAAGTTATGCCCAAATCAAAATTTCAGAAAGTCACTATGGAATTGTTTATAAAACATAACGATTATTTAATTATAATTAAATATTGGTTTCATATTTGGACAAGATCTTCAAGACGTAGTGTTAATTTAATTTATAGAATTTTTCCATAATTTTTTTTGGAAAATATGCAACTTTTTGTTCAATGTATTTTGCACCCTAAATCTGCTCTTTTGGGTTTCATAGAATAAGTTATCTTGTATATATTATTATAGTTTAGGAATCGTGGCACATTGTTCATCTCAATGGTAATTTTTTTTCCGTGATAGTCCATACGTGAATGAAATTTTTCATATCGAGGTACGCTAAACTTTATAATTTAAAACTAAACTAAATAATCTATTTGAATATGAATATATATGTACACACGGCGGCTACTGTTATGCACTGTCAATTATAGAGTACCCAACTTCTGCATACTAAAGGAATTGTCACCGTCCCCATTAAATATCTCTCATATCCTGTTCTATATCATCCTCCTATCTATACAACATGTATGATCAAATCAAAAGCAAGGCTTCCATGCTAAGAAAAACAAATCATACATGGTAAGGCCAAATCAAAATAAATAATAACACAGTTACGCCTGTACCTATTCCTTCTTCGCGAAGGGTTGCAACCCTTTAAATACACGCGATTTTACTTCTCTCTTATGTTTTCAAGAAAACTTTAAAAAATCAAAAATTTAGCAAAACATATATTTTTGAATTCATTGTGGAGGGACCCTTTTTTTGGAAACAATCTGGGAGGGTGCGGTCCCTATTTCCATTTGCTCCTGAACTTTTCACATCTTGTTAGGGTTTAAATCCCTGGTCAAGATGCATATATTAGTAAGAGTGGGTTTTCCTATGTATGTATGGTTTGAGGTAACTGGAGTTGGGTATTTGGCTGTCTAGATGGAAGCGGAGGCTTGCGTGCATGGATATAAAGAGGGCTGGAATGGTGCCAATGTAACTGGCAAAAGTTTGTAACTGGAATGATACTGGGAGGTGTGCATGGTGAGGGTCATTCACGCAGGTGGTCTGAAAGAACACGGAAATGGTGTTTATGTGTGGAGTCGCTGGAACTTGGCATGAACGAGGTGCATGCGTGTAATAGCCTGCATTTTTACATATCGGAAGATCGTAAAATATTTTTGTTTTATTCCGTGAGCGTTGGATCATTCTCATCTTTTAATATATTGCTTATGGGGATGTGAGACATGTCCATAATTTTTACCAATTTTGTTTGTGACCATTTTACCCCTATCAGTCTTGTTTAGGGAATAGCTTTTGACTTAGGTCGAATTAGAGGGTGAGACCTGTGCCATTGGAAAGGAATTGATGATTGCCTTTCTGTAGAGTGATTACATTAAAGATTTGGTTCAGCGATTTGGGAGAAATCGTTGTTTCAAGGTTTTTCAGTTGGCTGTCCAGGTATGGTAAGCCATAATGGGCTGAATTGGAGAGGCCTATTAATGGGTTGATGGGATGGTATAAATAGGGGATGAGGGGTATGGAAAATAGTTCTCATTTGGCGGCCTTGTGCTCCTTCTTCCTCTAACACCTTTCCACAATTAAAAATCCAAATCCAAGGAGGGAAATCATAGCTCTACACCATTGGAGGCCAGATCTACATCATTTAAAGGTGAAACTAAGATCAATTCATTCACGTTTTCATGTTCCAACTGAACACTTTCCATTTAGGATCAAAGAAGAAGAATATTCTTTTTACCAAACATACATCGGATCGAGGAGTTTGGTTCGAATTGCTCGCTATCCGGATTCATGATTCTATCATTTTAGCTTGTTTTGGAGAATCAGTGAGTGGATTACATCTCTCACATAGATTCAATAAAGTGTATAGGTAATAGATCATGTTTTTCATCAAATTCAAGTGTTTTTCCTTAGATCCATGCATTGGTAAGTTCATTTTCATATAGATCACCCTAGGATCTGATTTAACAAGTTTAGGTAGGTAATTTCTATGATATTTTATACGAATGTGCAAGTTAGATCCATATTTTTTGTTCATATGCATATTTGTGGTGATTTTGGTGAATTTGACATTATCCTTGATAGAATTGTCATATTGATGATATTGTTGATTTCATAACATGCTTGTAATCCTTTTGGATGAATTGGATAAGTTAGTTTCGTCGGATTTATCGTTTGGCGAAGTTTTGGTCGAAATCGGAGTTGAATTGCAATATGCAGGTTTTGGATCGGACCAGAGTTGGATCGTACCAAAGTTGGATCGAACCGAAGTTGGGTCGGACCGAAGTTGGGTCGGAATGAAGTTGGGTCGGACCGAAGTTGGATCGGACCGAAGTTGGATCGGACCGAAGTTGGGTCGGACCGAAGTTGGGTTGGACATATGTTGGGTCAGACCAAAGCAGGTCGGCCTATTCTGGTCAGCCATTTTTGCCATTTCTGGTCGGACATTTCCGGTGATGATGTCACTTCAAAGTGAATTCAATTGGGAAGTTTGGAAGTATTGAAAAGTGTTTTATGTTCATTGTATGCAACAAATGGGGAGACAACTCAAGGATGTATTGAGTTCATGTGAAGTGACAGTTCTAAGGTGTTTTGAGCTAATTAATAGTCGTAATTGATAACGACTAGAGAGGAGAAGGCTGAGAAATTATCGTTGTCCTAGGTTCTAGCAGACTCAAAGTAGAGGTACAATTGAAGACCAATTGAAGGTCGAGTGCCTTGAGCATCGTGTATGGCCTAGACATGTGTTGAGTATAGCGTGTAGCATGTGTTGAGTACAGCGTGTGGAGTTTTGCTAGAACCGGGGCGTCGTGTGTGGTCCTTGAATATTGATGGCAAATTGTTAGCCAGTCATACGATAACGAAGTTTCCAAAGTAAAGTTGGCGCTGATAGCCATAATCAATCATGGATGTTTGAATGCATGTTGTGATCATGATTGAGTTGCTTTGCCATATGTGAATGGATGCTTTAATTGCCGTGACTGAATTATTATTCCTTTGGGTGTATGGATTGTAAAGGCTATCATTGTCATGTAATGGGGAAGTAAATTGAGAGGTCTTCTCTGAAGCTGGGTAGATTAGTTGATTATTTACCCATTTTCATATATTTATTGATGAAGTTTGTTAGTTGTTTTATCGCTCACTAAGACTGTTGTCTGACTCAAGGTTTTATGTTTCCTCTTATTACCTTGGGCTGTTCATCCGGTTGTGGATGGGCAGACTGAGTAACAAGTGGCAGGAATTGCTTTAGTGAGGACGACGATGTTGATCGATGGCGAGCAGGAGGCTCACATACCAGTTTCATTACTATCTAGTATTTGTTTCCGATGTTTGCTATTTCTCTGAGTGTTGTAGTGAGGCAAATTGTACAAACACTATTGTTGTTATCCACGTAAATACTTTCTAGTTGTCATGAAAGTTTAGTGTTTTCCGCTTCGCTATCACTACCTGTTGTGTATGTTCCATTATATTTTATCCTCGTGCTGTGAGTTTACGACAGGTTTCGTTTATCTATCATACTTTGATGATCGTCCATAGTTGCCCGGCGCACCTTTCAGCGCATTATTCCTCTTGTATAGTGCGGGGGCTATAGGCGGTCGTCACATTTGGTATCAGAGCTCTGATCAACGATTGTGGCCAAAATTCTAAGACGTCATTACGTATGAGAGACATATTTGTATATATCAGTTGGATGCTTACTATATATATTAGCATATATAGTAGTATCGTTTGTACCTCCTTTAGCATTTTTTCTTGAAAGTGGCTAATCATTCTAGTTTGCAGATTTAGAATGAGTTGACGCTATACGAGACGTTATGCTAGGGAAGAAACTGTGCCTGGAGTGGGTAATGGCGGGGCATCTAATTACCTGGCCATGTTTGAAGCCATGATGGAAGCATGTCTTCGAAGGAACCCCGCTCTATTGGCAGCTACGGTTGAGGTTGGAGTTCCAGTGCCTAGAGATGTAGAATTTGCAAAGCTATGCAAACACTTTACATCATTGGGAGGGAAACAGTTTAAGGGTACTGAACCAGTTGAAGAGGTTCAAAGATGGATGGATACTTGTGTCTGAATCTTCAAGTACATGGGTATTGATGATGCAACAAAGAGGAAACTTGCATCAAGGCAGTTAGTGGGCATAGCAATGGACTGGTGGAACTCTGTCACACTTGAGACCCCTAAAGAGTATATATCATGCGAGCTATTCCAAGCTAAGTTTGAAGCAAAATTTATCTCCACCATGTAGAAGTCTGTTCTGTTTAAGAGATTCATGGAGCTTAAACAGAATGGTCGTCCAGTTCTTGTCTATATTTCTGACTTCCAAACCTTGTCGAAGTATGCTCGTTCATATATGGATACTCCTTATCAAAAGAACAAGAAGTTTGTTTTGGGATTTGTTATAGACCATTGATCGTGACTAATGCAGTTGGGGGTTCGTCCAGTTTGTGCATGTTGTGTCATGGTCTAGTGTTGTCGAGTCATGGTTGCTCTTTTGTGTGTGATTGCTTTATTCTTAACTTCACTAGGTTTGGGATCATCTTGGGCATGGATTGGCTCAAGAGGTATGCGCCAAGGATGAATTGCGAGAAGCTAGAGGTGAGAGTCGGGGATGTGGAAGGGAGAAAGGTGTTGATAAAGTGTAAGCGCGAAGAGGGTGTCTTCGTTAGCTATCTATATTCGCTTGTGATTCCACAAGAAGACTTGTTATCTGTGCTGATCGCTAATGAGTATGAGGATGTCTTTGACGAGGTCAAAGGGTTGATGCCGCATCGTGAGATCGAGTTTAGGATCAATTTGGTCGAGGGTGTTAGACCAATTATTATGCCTCTTAGGCGGATGGCGCCTAAGGAACTACGAGAGTTGGAGGTGCAAGTTCGTGACCTTCTAAGGAAGGGATTCATTCAGAGAAGTGTTTCCGAATGGGGTGCACCGGTCGTGTTTGCAACTAAGGCAGATGGCTCGTTAAGATTCTGTGTGGATTATCGTGAGCTGAATAAGGTGACTAAGAAGAACAAGTATCTGTTGCCAAGGATAAATGACTTGTTCGATCAGCTTAACGAAGCCAAAGTGTTTTCTCAAATGGATTTTTCAACGGGATTTCAGCAGCTGAGGGTGGGTAAAGATAGTGTACCGAAGACTGCTTTTAGGACACCATCCGGATTCTTCGAATGGTTGGTGATGCCATTCGGCTTGACGAACGCGCCAGCGTATTTCGTGGATCTTATGAATAGAGTGTTCAGAGATCAGTTGAATAAGTTTGTGCTTGTGTTCATGGATGATATTCTGGTTTACTCCAGGAATGAGGAAGAACACAAGACACACTTGAGAGTTGTGTTAGAGATCTTGCGAAAGCATCAGTTGAAGGCTAAGTTCTTGAAGTGTCACTTCTGGAAGGATAAAGTGAGGTTCTTAGGTCATGTTGTTTCTGGAAATGGGAAGCGATTGACCCCGCTAAAGTGGCAGCAACCCAGGACTGGGATAAACCTAAGAATGTGACGGATGTTCAGAGTTTCCTTGGGTTGGCAGGATATTACCAACAGTTTATCAAGGATTTCTCCAAGATAGTTACACCGTTGACAGGATTAACGAAGAAGAACCAAGTGTTCATATGGGACGTAAAGTGTGAGCAAGCTTTCGGTATCCTAAAAGAGAGATTGACAAGTGCCTATGTGATGACCATCCCAAGTGGGAATAAAGAGATGGTCGTATACACTGATGCATGTGGTACTGGACTTGGAGCAGTGCTAATGCAGAAGGATAAGGTTGTGGCCTACGCGAGTCGACAAATGAAGCCGCATGAAAGGAATTGTCCAACTCATGTTTTGGAGTTGGCGGCAATTGTGTTTGCTCTGAAGATGTGGAGACATTACCTGTTAGGAGTTCGATTCAAGTTGTTTAAGGATCACAAGTCGTTGAAGTATCTTTTCTCCCAAAGGGATTTGAGCCTTCGGCAGCACAATGGTTGGAGTTTCTGGTATCATATGATTTTGGTATAGCCTGTACTCCGGGCGAAGGTAACGCAGTTGCAGATGCGTTGAGTCGAAGACGCGCAAGTTTGGGAGCGATGTTTTCGGAATGGAAAAGCCTTGAGTATTTAGTAAGGTTTGATTTCAGGCCAAAGTGTGATTTGGAACCTGAAATGTTGGGAAGCTTGTCGATAAGACCTACTCTCATCGAAAGGATTGGCGAGAGCCAAAAGCGAGATGTAAAGCTTGTCGAGTTTATCCAGAAGCTAGAACCAAAAGATAAAGAGTTCAAAGTCGATCGAGAAGGTTGGCTTTGGAAGCAAGGGTGGTTAGTTGTTCCTGATGTCGATGGATTGAGAGAAAAGGTTCTGAGAAAATGTTATCACTCGAAGTTAACGATTCATCCCGGTGGTAACAAGATGTATCAGGACATGAAGCGGGTCTACTACTGGAAGGGGATGAAGCGAGATATTGGAAAGTTTATTTCCAAGTGCATGAACTGTCAGTTAGTGAAAGCTGAACAGAAGAAGCCAAGTGGTTTGTTTCAGCCATTGGAAGTTCCTACGTGGAAGTGGGAGCAAATATCGATGGATTTTATCGATGGACTACCTAGAACCAAGGCAGGAAATGAAAGGATTTGGGTCATTGTGGATCGCTTGACCAAAAGTGCAAGATTCATTGCTATCAAGTCGATTAGGACAATGTCGAAGCTGGATGAACTTTATGTGAAATGGATTGTTAGATTCCGTGGCGTCCCAAAGAGTATAGTGAGTGATCGAGATCTGTTATTTACTAGTGGATTTTGGAAGAGTTTGCAAGAAGCTTTGGAAACTGAGTTGTGCTTGAGTACAGTATATCATCCCCAAACTGATGGTCAGACCGACAGAGTCAGTCGAGTTTTGGAAGATCTCCTAAGAGCTTGTGTGTTGGATTTTGGGGATCATGGGAAGACCATCTACATCTGGTTGAGTTTGCATATAACAATAGCTACCGGTCCAACATTGGAATGGCACCATACGAGGCGTTGTATGGGAGACCATGCAATTCTCTGGCATGTTGGTTAGAAACTGGAGATAAGTTGGTACTTGGGCCAGAAATGATAAGAGAGACCTCGGATTGTATCGAGATCGTTCGACAACGAATGAAGGAAGCCCAAGATCGCAAGAAAAGTTACGCCGATAAGCGTCGTAAGGACCTGGAATTCGACGTTGGCGATATGGTTTTCGTGAAGGTTTCGCCGTTGAAGCATATGGTGATATTTGGAAGTAAAGGAAAGTTAGCTCCCAGGTTCGTTGGACCATTTTCGATAGTCGAGCGAATTGGAAAGCTAGCATATAGATTGGAGTTACCTGAGAAGATGTCGAGTGTGCATAATGTTTTCCATGTGTCGTTTCTACAGAAGTTCGTGTGTGGTTCGAATGAGGTGGTATCTCCAGAGCAGTATGAAGACCTAGAAGTGGAAATCGCAGTTGCGAGACCTCGTGAGCCACTTCGTGTTGTGGGAATTGACATGAAACAGCTTAGGAGGAAGACGGTTAAGCTTGTCAAGGTATAATGGAGTGAAGATGGTGACGATTGTACATGGGAGACGAAAGAGAGCATGAAGGCGACTCATCCAGAACTCTTCGTCGGTAGGACCCTTTGATATCGTCCCATCGTTATATAGTTGTATCTTGTTGATTGATAGAATTCCATGTGCTAGAATTTGGATATGGATGCATGGCATAATGGATGCTAGTTTGGATGATAGAATTGGCTTCTCATGGATGATAGGCATGCAGAATTGTTATGTTTGCTTGGAATTTCAGGGGCAAAATTCTTAATGGGGGAGAATGTAACAGCCCGCATTTTTACATATCGGAAGATCATAAAATATTTTTATTTTATTACCTAAGGGTTGGATCATTCTCATCTTTTAATATGTTGCTTATGAGGATGTGAGACATGTCCATAATTTTTACCAATTTTGTTTGTGACCATTTTTCCCCTGTCAGTCTTGTACAGGGCATAACTTTTGACTCAGTTCCAATCAGAGGGTGAGACCTATGCCATTGGAAAGGAATTGATTATTGCCTTTCTGTATGGTCTTTACATTAAATATTGGTTTAGCGGTTCGGGAGAAATCTTTGTTTTAAGGTTTTTCAGTTGGCTGTCCTGGTTTGGTAAGCCATAATGGGCTGAATTGGGGAGGCCCATTAGTGGGCTGATGGAAGGGTATAAATAGGGGATGAGGGGTATGGAAAATAGTTTAGTTTTTCATTTCCTCATTTGGTGGCCTTGTGCTCCTTCTTCCTCTAACACCTTTCCACTATTAAAAATCCAAATCCAAGGAGGGAAATCATAGATCTACACCATTGGAGGCTAGATCTACATCATTTTCAAAGGTAAATTTATCGGATCGAGGAGTTTGGTTCGAATTGCTCGCTGTCCGGATTCATAATTCTATCATTTTAGCTTGTTTTGGAGATCGGTGAGTGGATTACATCTCTCACATAGATTCAATAAAGTGTATGGGTAATAGATCATGTTTTTCATCAAATTCAAGTGTTTTTCCTTAGATCCAAGCATTGGTAAGTTCATTTTCATATAGATCACACTAGGATCTGATTTAACAAGTTTAGATAGGTAATTTCTATGATATTTCATACAAATGTGCAAGTTAGATCCATGGTTTTTGTTCATATGCATATTTATGGTGACTTTGGTGAATTTGACATTATCCTTGATAGAATTGTCATATTGATGATATTGTTGATTTCGTAACATGCTTGTAATCCTTTTGGATGAATTGGATAAGTTAGTTTCATCGGATTTATCATTTGGCGAAGTTTTGGTCGAAATCGGAGTTGAATTGTAATATGCAGGTTTTGGATCGGACCAAAGTTGGACCGGACCAATAAATATGTGTCGGACTAAAGTTGGGTCGGACTGAAGTTGGGTCGGACCAAAGTTGGGTCGGACCAAAGTGGGTCGGCCTATTCTGGTCAGCCATTTTTGCCATTTCTGGTCGGCTATTTCTAGTCGGACACTTCCGGTGAGATGTGACTTCAAAGTGAATTCAATTGGGAAGTTTGGAAGTGTTGAAAAGTCTTTGTTGTTCATTGTATGCAACAAATAGGGAGACAACTCAAGGATGTATTGAGTTCGTGTGAAGAGACAGTTCTAAGGTGTTCTGAGCTAATTAATAGTTGTAATTGATAACGACTAGAGTGGAGAAGGCCGAAGAATTATCATTGTCGTAGGTTCTGGCGGACTTAAAGCAGAGGTACAATTGAAGACCAATTGTAGGTCGAGTGCCTTGGCCGTCGTGTATAGCCTAGACATGTGTTGAGTATAGCGTGTAGCATGTGTTGAGTATAACATGTGCAGTTTTGCTAGAACTAGGGCGTCGTGTGTGGTTCTTGACAATTGATGGCAAATTGTTGGCCAGTCATACGATAACGAAGTTTCCAAAGCAAGGTTGGCGATGATAGCCAGAGCCAGTCATGGACGTTTGAATGCATGTTGTGATCATGATTGAGTTGCTTTGCCATATATGAATGGATGCTTTAATTGCTGTGATTGAATTGTTATTCCTTTGGGTGTATGGATTGTAAAGGCTATCACTGTCATGTAATAGGAAAGTAAATTGAGTGGTCTTCTCTGAAGTTGGGTAGATTAGTTGATTATTTACCCATTCTCATATACTTACTGATGAAGTTTGTTAGCTGTTTTATCGCTCACTAAGACTGTTGTCTGGCTCAAGGTTTTATGTTTCCTCTTATTACCTTGGGTTGTTCATCCGGTTGTGGATGCGCAGACTGAGTAACAAATGGAAGGTATTGCTTTTGTGAGGACGACGATGCTGATCGATGGCGAGCAGGAGGCTCACGTACCAGTTTTATTACTATCTAGTATTTGTTTTCGCTGTTTGCTATTTCTTTGAGCATTGTAGTGAGGCAAATTGTACAAACACTATTGTTGTTATCCACGTGTGCGGGAAATACTTTCTAGTTTTCATGAAAGTTTAGTGTTTTTCGCTTCACTATCATTACCTACTGTATATGTTCTATTATATTTTATCCTTGCGCTGTGAGTTTACGACAGGTTTCCTTTATCTACCATACCTTAATGATCATCCATAGCTGTCTGACACACTTTTCAGTGCATTATTCCTCTTGTACAGTGCGGGGGCTGTGCGTGGTCGTCACAATGTGAGTGGTATATAAATAGTATGCGTTAGGAGAATCCCGAGAGAAATGGATTGGTGATTTTTATCTATTTTTTTCATGGGTAGGAACCGAGTTGTGATTTTCTAAACACATGACAATGAGGTGTTTAAATGGAGCAGGCACGGTATTTTCTTCATTTGGGAAAATAAAGGCCTATTGGAAATGGGTACGGTAGGAGATGGGCCAACTTTAATATGTAAAGCCCGATTCAAATATAAAATTAAGTTTATATTTAAATAAATTAGTGTATTAACTTATAAATGTTGTATCTTGCACGTACTTTGTCATTTTCGTGAATGGTCTGCTCCATTGGGATCATATAGACGTAGGCTACACAATGGAACTGGTTTGGAACGGTCTGGAGATTGTTACAATTTTAGACAGAATTAAACGCCTGATATGATCAACCGAACGTTAACCGTTATTTAACGATTAACAGCCAATGTGAGTAAACTCACTAACTCTGTCCAGTTTTATAATACTATAAATGTTATTTAATATTGATAAATAATGATTTAATATTGTGTGACGGTTGTTTGGATGATTTACAAATAAATTGGTTGATAGTTATATATTTGAAGTCGTTGGTTATATATTGATTCTATTATTTCATATTGATATGAAATTAGTGTTATTAATGTTAATTAACATCTGTGGATGTAGGGAAACAGGTTGGAGGGATCCAAATGGATTCCTCAACAATTATATTGTTGTTTTTCATATATTGCATTATATGATGTGATAAATAATCTATGTGTGATTACTGTGTGCTTGGGATGTTGAATAAACATTGATCTTGAAATAATAGAAATTGAATATTGATTTAACTAGAATATAATAACTTGTTTAACTATGTAAACAAGCAATTTGATTTTTTAAACGATATTTTTAAATGGGAAAAAAATATTTATTGTTAAATAATTATTATTAGATAATCTGTGAATGTTAATTTAAAAATGAGTAATGGAAAGTGAAGTAGTGGAATGTATTTCGAGGTTCGAAATGTGAATATGAGTTGAATAAAAGTATAAGGATTTGTAACTAAAATTCGATGATGTAGAATATTATTAAAATAATTTATGTTTAGAAATTATATATTTTATAAGTTGGAAATTTACAAGATAATTAATATTGGTTTGTAACCAATAATTTATAATCGAATAAGCAATCAAGATGGAGTTTAATACTCAATATATAATTAATAAGAAATTGATTTATAGATAGAGTTTATGAATTGAATTATGAATATGAATTTATAAAATAACTCGGTAAACATGATTTGAACCTGTAAGGGTATTTATAAATAAAAATCAAGATTTTATCGATATAACGAGTTCAGTTTTCTGCGGAGAAATAATATTCATGTTTTAAAATGAATAATGATAAAACCAAACGTTTGGCAAATTGGATTGGTCATAAAAGGAAATTGGTAAATATTGGGAGTGATAAATTCAAAAGTGAATTTAGAAGTCCAGATGACCTGAAACGTTGAGTTTATTCCAAAGTTCGGAACGTTATTCAAATATAAATTATTCGAAAGAGAGTTATACGTTGAAATTCGATATTATCGAATTCAGGAAGGTACTATTTACTTTCCTTTTTAATTAAGATTTAATTGATTAATTATATATTATTTATTTGTTCTAAATAAAGAATCAAAGTTATATTTTTAATATTTTGGGAAATAGGTGTTATAACGTTATCGTTATAATCAAATTAAGGTTTTATACAATGTTCGTCTAAATCTATATAAATGGATTTTGGGAATGGTTTTTCAAATATAACAATTGATGTTCTCTAAGAATAGAAAATGAAATGATTTTAAAGCTAAGAATAGAGTTAAGGAAATTAGAAATTGACTGGTGATTAGTTATGTTGAATGTCTTTCTGAGTATCAATCTGATGTTGGTTTCAGCCTTCGGGATTGATACTTAGGAAATTGTTCTTTTACTAGTTTATGGTTAGGGACTGAAGACTGGTGATGCGTGAATAAGATATGGAAATGTTTTCCAAATGTTAATAACGTATATTTTTGAAATACAAGAAAATAAGGAGTTGTGAATATATGGAAACGTTTCCAAAAAATCGTGGGAGGTTAAGCGAGTTGGAAAAATATTTGGGTAAAGATATTAAAGGGAAATTAGGAAATGAAATGATTATTGATTAGTCTATTTAAGGGGACTTAGTGTTGATTGATGATTGATCGGTAAGATTTCCATTTGGAAATACGATCGTTGTTTGTATGTATGTTTTCCTTTGATAGTTAAATAACTGACTATCAAAGTTTTTGACCATTTCCATTGCCAATATGGAGAAACCGAGATCAGATTGATTTTCTAAAAACCACTATGTATGGGCTTTAACGTTGCGAATCAAATATAATAAAGATAATTGAAGACGGAGTTTATGCGAGGGCGGTTCTGGCGATCCTAGGTAGAAATTGCCTAAGATCGATTTATAGAATAGTGCCTTCGGTTTGTCCAGACCCAGGACAATGTGTATGGATGAATGTCGGACAGAGTATATCTAATAGATAGCGTAAGTTGGTATCTTTAAACGTATTTACGTTTGGTGTTGGAGGAATTCGTTTCTCTTAGCTTTATACTCACGGTATTTTTGGAGAAATCAATTTGTGATTTGGCGGGTATGATGATGTGGCATTCAAAGTGAATAAGACGTGATCTGTACAGCGATACGTTATGACCTCAAGCATTATCAACCGGAAATGACAAAAATTGCGCAGGCAGCATGATTAAGTCAGTCGCAACCAATTAGGGTATATTGTCACCATCCAGAGAATATTCATATTTGTTACTTCTTTTCATTCTATATCTCCTGGGAACGGTTATGTTGGTATACCAACCGTAAGGTGACAGTATATTCAGAACATTTAAGCGAAATGAATGGTCAGTCATGTGTGGCTGAGTTACAAGATGTTCTTGTTGAACTCCAGTGTATCGCTTCTAGAGTACACTGATCGGAAGGTGGTTCCATACCTTGTCATAGTTGGGAATTCATTCTCTAGTAAGAGCCCATGGTTGTTTATTGTATATTATATATGGAGAATGTGAGATGAAAGCGTTCTGCTAGATTAATATTTACTTGTATTAGACACTATTATAATAACAGAAAAGTATTGTTTTAAAAGAATGTTTTGGGTTATCGTAAGGTAAAAATCATCTTTGTTTATGTGTGGATCGATCTTACGATTATCCTTTCTTTTGAAAAGGATTTTGAAAATTTAAACCAAATGATTAGAGTTTACTCACACCAGTCACATGACTGACCCAGCGTTTATTTTGTTTTGTTTTCCCTAAACTCTTGGGTGCCCAAATTTGTATGGGCAGTCAAGTAGTCGGGATTTTTCAGATATACTTGGAGGAGCTTGGAGTAGGAGGCTTCAACATTAGTTTATATAGAGTATATTTCCACTGTGATGTTATGTGATAATGGTATGTATATCCATTTACAAGTTTATATTTCCAAGATTGTTATGTAATATATTTTATTCGTTCCGCTATGAGATTCGTGTTTACTCTGATTTTGTTGTGTTGTGATCTTCTTCTTCTATCCTAACTTTCTTTCTATTTCTCACCCTCTGACTTCATTTTATTAATGATTTGGTATTTCCGATTGTTGAATGTTTGACATTGTGTTGGTGTCGATTTTCGGGGTCAAAAATTCCTGTTCGTTACACTTAAAGCAACAGTATTCTCTTTTCTTTACTTTAAGGCGGTCTATAACTGGAAGATCATCAAGGGTATTCCCAGCAAAATGGGGGACACTAAGCATCACTGGTTCTATTACAAACACCAACCAGGATGTGCTCCGCCGGTAGCTCTAATGTCGTAAGTCTTTCAACCCCAGTTGAATTAGTCATAAGCAAGCTTTTCATGGGAGTTTTTACATGTAGGTGACGAGCCAGCAAGGCCTGAAGGGGGAGAATTTCAAGTTCGTTGTGATACCTTGGCGGCCATCAAAAGGGATGACCGACACTACAAGTAGCTCATGACCGACGAATACCTTCATTATTTTCGTCTCCGGGATAAGAAGAGTTTGTTAGGGACTTCAAGCAGTAAGGGTCCTTCTTCGCACCACGTTAATTTGGATATGCCCCTTCCCCGAAAGAAGTCAACCGATGTTCAGGTCGTGCCCCCAGTCGAGGGGTCGTCTGCTCAACCCTCATCCGGAGGGAAAAAGAATACTCGTCATCAAGTCAAGATGAAGAAGTCGTCTTTAAAAAGATTACGCCAGGGGTCCAACCTGCTAATAACGCAGAAGGAACCAGAGGCTGTTGCTTTAGAAAAGATTCGTGCAGAGATAGCTGAGGGGGAGTTTACTGACCTACAACTAGAAGATTGTGTCAATAGAATAGATCCTTCCCCTGTTCACAGTCCCCAGGAAGAAGAGTCGAGCCTCCCTTTCCAAGAGTTAGATAACATGGACATACCTGATGCATTTATTTCTTCTCAAAACTTGGACTCGAAGGACCTTTTCCATAAAAAGTCTGGGGAAGATTTAATACCGATCGACCCAACAATTACAGGAGACACCTATCGTGTTTTGAGCTCAGTTCAGTTTAGAAGAAAGTCCTCATATACACAGCATCAGCGCTGTTCGGCACAACATATTTTCTCATGTGTATATTGACTGATATTTCATTGCTTTAATGCAGGTGCGGTCGATGAAGAGTACTACCACATAAACCTTAACTCCCTTTTAGAGGGAGGCGGTCCCGCTGGGTCGACCTTACCATAAGTCAGACAGATCATGGGGACGATGATCATGAAAAGAAATATTAAAAGGAGAAGAGAAAGAGGCAAGAGAAGGAAAGTAGAGGTCATAAGGGGGAGAGAGAGAGGAGAAGAGGAGTAAGTCTCGTGAGAAAGGAGAGGAACCTAAAACTCCAAAAAATCGATCTTCGCCCCATCCGGGATGAAATTCTCGAGGAAGGCAACAGAGTAGCCGATGGAGATACCCTGGTCATCCCATTCTCCCAGTCAGCCCTTCACCTGAGATGCGGTCGGTCAGACCGCATGACCATGGATCCATCCCTCTTCCTGACCGTTCTGAGAAAAGAACTCAGGAATTGGATCATTCAAGTCAAGAGGGGGGCTCCCACCGAACAAAACGAATTTGGAGAAACTCTTCCCAGGTCTCTATTTTGCTGGTATCAAGCTGACCCCCATGCTGCAACCATTTCATTTGAGCTTGCAAGATCAAACCAGGTTTAATGTCGACTTCGTGCTGACCCAATATAACGCGATGCATGCTTATGCAGAATAGTTAAGCGAATTGTTCAGGAGGAGAACGGAAGAGAATGTGGATTTGAGGAGAGAGCTGGAGGGTGATAAGACGACTTTTGAACTGCTCCGAAAGAGGATTGCAGAAAGTAAGTCGGAGGCGGAGACCTCTAGAAAAGAATATCTTGAGACTTCGAAGGATCTAACGGCTCAAATTGAGTCAGCGAGCCAAGTGTGTGCAAACTTAGCCAAGTGTGCGCTAACATACTCTGATTCTTTGCACATATTCTTCATCAAAGAAACTTAGCCTGGGCAGCAAACTATCAACATGTGTTGATTGATGCATGAGAGGTGTTCATGAAAGAAAAGGTCGAGGTGGCAAAGGGTAAACCAGTGAACGAGGAAGCTTTGATTGCTCGGTATTTACACGACGATGAGCGCGAGGCATTGACTAAGGGAAAGAGAAACTTACAGGCATTAAGAGATGCTACACGATACGCGACCAAGGGGAAGTCGGTCCCCGATGCTAGCACAAGCATAGTCAAAGCATCTCTCCCTCCTCCAATTGTTAAGGTTGGTTGTTCTCCTATTCCTCTCCCTCTAAATCAATTTACTGGCTCAGTAGAGGAATATAGTCCCGATGACCCTTTTCTTGCCTTGCCCAAGGAAAGTTCAACTGTTCCGGCTTCGACAATGAAAATCTCAGACCGACCTACAGAGTCGGTAGCCAATGATAACTTGTTTTCTTCTTCTTGAGTTGATCGATCGTCTGTTCCTTTATTCATAACCTTTGCTCTCTTTGATGTAGCTACATCACCGACGAGAGTAGCATCGGGATTATAGGCTGAGATGTTGGAGAAGGGCCCTACTGCCGCCCCCAGCAAAGATGAAGAAACAGTTGTGCTCCAAAGGAACCGAGAAAGGAAAATCCTCTATCGGATGATGAAGATGTAGAGTTTGTGGGGGAGATTAAGACGCTCGACCGCCCATCTATGGGGGAGGTGAAGGCCATGAATGAGGAAAAGATTTCTTCTCTTAAGGCTGAAACATCTAACGAACCTCTCAACATTCCTCCTCTCCAATATCTCACTCCAACCATACTTTCACCTGTCACCATGGCTCCTTCACTAGCTCCGACTATCCTGGGCAGAAAAAAGCATATTATCACTACATGCAGTCGATCTGCATCCTTTGGTATCACGTTCAAAAGCCCGAAGCTTGGTATGACTACTGAGGAGATGCAAGAGTGGGTTAGGTAGGAAAAGCCGGAGGACATCAGGAGGCGCGGTGATTATCTTCCCTAAATTAGGAATCTTTTGTTGCTAGTTCATTACTGGCCCTTTGGAAGTTGTATGCGAGTGCAACCCTCACATTTTTTTTCTTTTGTCAAATCTCTTATCTTGTGGACAAAGGTCAATGTACCTATAAACAAGGTTTAGTTTGTAAGTACGACTAAATGCGTAAGAATGATTCCTTGTTTTCAAATACTTGTGTTATTGATGTATCTAAATATTTGAGAAAGTTTCAGGGGAGCAATACTAATGTTCCCCATTTATTCCAGATTTTGGAAATTATTTAAATGATTTTTTTATCGGATCACTCGCATATTCCAATGCCCTCAGTGTTGTGGGGGATTGGTTTGATAGTCAAGTCTCCCAATTGACCCTGAGATCAGGTTGACCAGTTCGAGGTCGAATGATCACTGTTAGGAACGCGAGTCTTTTATAACTCTCCCTTTAGTTGTTAGGGGTTAGAGTTCCTAGGGATCGAGTGGTCTTTAGTCGAGGTGCACCTTTACACCCGTCTGTGATTTTATACTCCTTCTCAAGTCAAGAGAGTCCGAGTTGTTCTCAAACCGACAGTCATGCTGTTTGCGTCGGTGTCATCCTCACTTTAATTCAACAAAGTGGGACCCTTAGGTTTGAGCGTCAATATCAATCTCAGGTATATTCTTCCCAGATTTCCTACCGACCCCTGAGCGAGGTCGACTCGTTTCAATATGGTTTGGTAGGTTGGGTGTCAACATTCGACTTATTGTCGGGAAAATCACAACATTTAGTCATCATAATAATGAGTTAGAGCAGGAAATGAGCTTTTATTCATAAACTATTGCAGGTGATAAGTCATACCTTATTACAATGTTGAACAGATAAAATAATAAGGAAACTAAAAATTCTAAGAAAGATAAGATCGTAAGTGCTTTGCATTGAAATGGCTCGTCATTAACATTCGATAGCCTGAAGGTTCCATTATCAAGCTTACGTCGAATGACGTAGGGTCCTTTCTATTTGGGACCCATATGTACAAGGGTCAGGAAGATCCATTTTAGGACAAGATCACCAATATCAAAGGTCTAGTGTCGGACCTTCTTGTTGTAATATCGAGCGACCCTCCGCCGGTGAGCTTCGACACGGAGGTTGGCTTCTTCTCTTTTTTCATCAATCATGTCTAGCGACTCGAAGAGAAGAGCTTTGTTTGATAATGGATCATAGTATGTAGCTCTATGGGAAGGAACTTCGAGTTCGATGGGAATGACAACTTCTGTTCCGTAATACAAGGCGAAAGGAGTGTGTCCAGTGGCAGTCTTATGGGTGGTCCGATATGCCCAGAGGGCTAAAGGGAGCTCGTTGACTCATTTTCCTTTTGCTTGTTTCAATCGCTTCTTCAAAATGGACTTGATGATTTTGTTGACCACTTTGGTTTGTCCATTGGACTGTGGATGTGCAACTTCGGTGTACTTCTTCTTGCTATGACATCGTTCACAAAAATCTCTGAATTCTGAGCTATCGAACTGGGTCCCATTATATGTGATAATAATTCGAGGTATCCCATTTGACATATGATATTTTTGACAATAAAGTTAATGACTCGCTTTTCATGATCGTGGTCATCTATCCGGCTTTTGCCCACTTTGAAAAATAATCTACCGGCACGATCGCGTACTTTGCACCTCCTTTTGAAATTGCTAGGCTCCCAATTATTTCTATTCCCCAAATGGCAAATGGCTAAGGGCTGACCATTTGAGTGAGCTATGCTGGTGGGGCTCGTGAAATCTGTGCAAACCTCTGGCACTTATCACATCGTCTGGAATAATTAGTTGCGTCTTTGCTAACAACCAACCAGAAGTACCCATATCGCAGCACTTTCTTAGCTAGAGTTTGCCCTCCTGTATGCGCACCACATTCCCCTTCCTGCACTTGTCTCAATATCCTTTTGATATCATCATTGGCCATACATCGAAACATTGGCACGGAGAAACCCCTTCTATGGAGTTTGTCTTGCTAGATGACATGCCTAAAGGCCTGTCGCACAATAGCTCGTCTTTCATTTTTTCGAGAAGAGTGCCATGTTGGAGAAAATTCTTAATGGAAGTCATCCAAGATTTTTTTTTAAAGGCTCGGCTTATGCTTGGTCAACCTTCATCTGATCGATGCTCGAAATGCCCAGAGTCTCTATAGGAACTAACTCTGTTTCACTCGGGTTGTCAGAACTACCAATTTTGCCAACCTATCTGCCTTCTAGTTTTCCTCTCTGAGAACATGGGAGAAGCTGAATCGATCAAAGTCATGTAACAATCTTTCGACCTACTTAAGATAGGCAGAAAGTCGGACTCCTTTAGTCTGATATTCTTTCTGAACCTAAAATACAATAAGTTGTAAATCACAGAAAATATCAAGTGATGTTATTTTCAAGTATCTCGCAAGTTTGATCCCTGCAATCAAGGCTTAATACTTAGAGTCATTATTTGTAGCCAAGAAATTCAGTCTTAGGGCATAATAGATCGACCATCCTTCAAGAGATAACAATAATATGCCAACACCAGAGTACAGGCCCCATCCATGTACAACTTCCAGGTATCTGACCTCGACTCGGTATCTGGATACTCAGCATTATCCTCTGGCCTGTCATCCTCCAGAATGGTAAATTCGGTTATGAAGTCAGCCAGTGCTTTCCCCCGGATGTATTTTTGTGGAATAAAAGTTAGGTCGAATGACTCAACTCGATGTTCCATTTGAGCAGCCCCCCGCTTGCCTTGGGTCGTTGCAAAACTTGCTAAAGAGGTTGATCAGTGAATACTCTGATAGGGTGAGCCTGGAAGCAATGCCAAAGTTTTCATGATGCGATTACCAGACCATAGGGGAGCTTCTCAATCTTCAAATAGTTGCATTCAGCCCTATTAACTCCTTGCTCACATAATAAACTGGTCGTTGTACCCAGTCTTCTTCACGGATTAGGACCGAGCTGATTGCAAGCGCAGACACTACCAATAGGTCTTCATGGTCGATTGGTTTGGACAAGATGGGAGGTTTCTCCAGGTGGTCGAGTAGGTTCGGAAAGGCTTTGACAAAGTCGGGTGTCCAAGTGAAGTTTTGTTTCCCTCTTTTGATTAACTCAAAGAAGGGTAAATATTTGTCGGTTGCTTAGGATATGAATCGACCCATTGCCGCGACCTTGCCTACCAAGCTATGCACATATTTGATTCTTTTGGGTTCATGGATTCTTTTGATGGCCAAAATTTGATCGGGAGTAATCACGATTCCTCGACAGCTAACTATGAATCCCAAGAACTTCCCTGATGCTACTCCGAAAGAACATTTCAAGGGATTTAATTTCACTCCATACCTTCGGAGAATGCCAAACATTTCTGACAAGTCTTTAGTGTGATCGGATGATTGACCAACATATCATCCATATAAACCTCCATCGTTCTCCCTATCTGATCGTGAAACATCCGGTTAACCAAACGTTGATATATGGCCCCAACTTTCTTCAAGCCAAAAGGCATGACTACATAATAGTACAACCCGAGATCTGTTATGAAGCTAACATGTTCTTGGTTTGGGACATGCATAGCAATTTGATTGTACCCTAAATAAGCATCCATAAATAAAAGGAGTTCATGCCCTGTGGTTGAGTGAACCAACTGATCAATCCTGGGCAATGGAAAAATGTCTTTAGGGAATACCTTATTCAAATCAGAAAAATCGATGCAAGTTCGCCACTTTCTGTTAGCCTTTTTCACAAGAATAGGGTTGGCTATCCAGTCGAGATAAGTTGTGTCACGAATAAAACCATTGGCTTGTTGCTTATCAATTTCTTCCTGTAGGGCCGCGAACCTTTCTGGGCCGAGCATCCGCCTCTTCTACTTTATGGAGGTGTACTAGAAATCAATACTGAGAGAGTGAGTTATGATGGAGGTGAAATTCTACACATGTCAGCATGGGTCCATGCAAACACGTCAAGGTTAGCGCAGATAATTTTGCCAACTCCCTCGTCCGGAGGGGGGCGAGATGGGATCCGATCTTCAAAACCCTCGTCAGGTCATCGTCATCGATCAAGATTTCCACAGTAGTTTTATTTGGGGCTGCCTTCCTACATCTCAGTTCTTCGTCCTCTCTTGGATCGATGTCCTCGAGTTAGCAAATGAACGGTCCTGGCCGGGATGTTTACTGTAGTTGCTATGCTTCCTTCCCCTCCCCAGGGGGAGGTGTATCTTATGATTCCTTGTTGTTTTTGCTTCATATTTCCTTCCATTCTGACAAATAGAAAGCTCGTCCTGTCACCTAGTTCCATCGCACTATTCCAATTCCTCCATCAGTCGAAAATTTTAAGTGTAAGCACCAAGGAGCAATACATGTTCTAAATTCAGCTAGGGTCGGTCGCCCTAAAAATGCGTTGTTCTGGGAGTTGATGTTCATCACAACAAATGGCAAGATCCGTATTCTCCTACGCTCTCCGTCTCTTAGTTCTATAGATAGCTTGATTAGACTGATCAACTCGGTGGATAATCCATTAAAACCGCTATCTGGCCAATACATGGTTCCAAGTCTTTCAATTCCAACTTCATCTGATCATAAGCTTGTTTGAATAATATATTTATCGAACTTCCATCACCGATCAGGACCTTTCGTACTATAGCTGGGCCTATGATGGTCGTTATTACTAAAGGATCGACAATCGGGGCCTCTATACCGATTGACTCCCGATTACAGAAGATGATGTCATCGATCATTGTCCTTTGTTTTATGGGACTTGCAATTTCAGGTGTTCTAGTCTTTATAACATCCAGATGCTTTGCGGAATTTACATAGCATTCCATAGTCCGAATGCTATGGTCTGCTGGATGTGGTCCTCCAACGATGGCATTGATCACTGTCCTCTTTCCCTTTTCTTGGGCTGTTGCTCTAAGCGTCGCCTGGCTTTGTTTAGGTGCCGAAGTCCCTTGCCCCTCGTCTCTCGGGGCTACTTTGTACTCGTCGAACTTGCCCTCTCGAATCAATTTCTCGACGATGTCCCAAAGGCAACGACATTCATTAGTTATATGCCCATAAATCTCATGGAACAAACAAAACTTCCTAGTTGCTCGCTCTTTCTCGGTAGGCTCACAAAGGGTGGCTTCTTGTACTGAACTGTACTTCAAGCATCGAGATAAATGTTCTCTAGCATATCATTCAAAACTATATAAGTTTCAAAAACCTGGAACCAGGGTCGCTTTCTAGAATTCCCTCTTTGTCTAGGGTTTCCATTGGCTTCCTTTGGCCCGTCACTATTTCTCTTGCCATAGTTTCCAACATTCACTTCTATCTTCCCTGAATTATCAGCAGACTGCTTAACTACTACATTGCTCTGAATGGGTTTGGTAGATACATTTTTCGGCCCATCCTCTTCATCTAACTGTGCATCCTCCTTCCTTAGCTGGATATTAGCCTTTTCATAAAACATTTCAATTAACGTAGGCGGCTTGTCGATTAGGTACTTCCCGAACTCTGTTAGTTTATCAATGCCACCGACCATGGCCATCAAAATGGTCTCATGATTGGGGTTGCTTACTTCGGTAGTGGCTCGGTTGAATCGACTAAGGTAGTTCCTTAACGATTCAACCCTTCCGTGCTTTATCGCGAAAAGGGCCTTGATATGCTTCGACTTAGAAGCATGGAGGCAAAACTGGTTCAGAAATTTCTCACTTAAGTCTTTAAAGCTTAGGACTGACCTTAGGGGAAGGCGGGCAAACCACATGAGCACTTCTCCGCTCAAAAAAATCGGGAACGCCTTGCATTTGATGTGTCTGGAGCTACAACCACTTCCATATGCCACGAATATCTCAAATGCTATTGCGAGTTGGTGGTTCCATCATAATGGTTCATTTGGGGCATATTGAAGCTTCTGGGGAATTCTGCTTGTAGAAAGTCATCTGCAAAATGTGAATGGTTTCGATAGATCCCCCAGTCTTCATTCTTGTAGCCCTTACTGTCATTCATAATTTGTTGTACCATGGCAATCAGATCAGAAGGAACAGTGCGTTTCGATCAGCATTGTCAACCAATCGAGTTCTCCCTGCTCCCTCCCTAGGCAAAGTTGCATGAGTCACCGTCTGGGCGACCCTTTCTCTCCCTCTGGCATTTCAGTTTATTTTAAAATGTCGAGGAGGGAGGACAGGGGCTTGTGTTGTCTGAGCGTTATTTTGGTGAGTCGAGGGAGGGGGGAGGTACGTCAATCTTGTCGAGTAGCGGGTTCGATGACTCCCATGTCGACCGGATCGGCCTGGGCTGGACCCCTCGTCACAGGTTCATCTGAACTCCATTCCATATGCAATTGTCGTATGTTCTCTGTTCTCTCCAATGGGCGTCGTGGTTGATGTGGGCCTCTACTTCTCCCAGGTGATGATGAGATTTCCGAGTCCTGATCTAGCTGACGAGGTGAAGAATGATAATTCCCGAATTCGTCCTATTGTCTCGACATACGATTCATATCATGTCGCATTGCAGCATTCTCCCAAGCATGAGCATTTAAGGCATCAGTAGTTTCCCAGAGTTGATTGATCATAGACATAAATTCATCACGGTTGGCAAGAGCTAAGGAGGAACTGGTCTATCGCGGAAGGTTACACTGGAGGGGGTAACGCGGGTTGGCCCGAAGCAGGTCCTAGAGCAATCGATCCACCAGCTGCATCTGTAGATGTCCTAGCTTGCGATTGCTTCCATGTATTATGGGCCAATGATTTAACAACCATGATTCAACGATATCTGAAAAATCATGGGATCTCATCTCGGACTTAGTGATCCGAAAGAACAAAATTCCTTAAATGCTGAGAATATCAAGTTTCTCGGTGAAAGCACCAAAGTGTTGGCACCAAAATTTGGCATAATACTCAAGGGATGAATTTGGAGAGATTAAATAAAGATAAATAAAATAAAAAATGCAGAAAAGAGAAATCGCACACAGGTTTATAGTGGTTCGGCGTTAACGAGCCTACGTCCACTTTATAATTCTTTTTATATCAGGTGATCGATTACAGCCGAATGGTTACAATAGTGATATAATCAGAAATTTTCCAAAAGATCCTTCTTCTTCATCTAGAAGGTCTATTTATAGGTGCTATAACATTCAAATTAGGTGAGATACACTTCCTTTGATCCAAGACTTTAGGAGATCCGGATGATCCTTTCTTCTCGTCGATAGTGGTGAGATTTTAATCAGTGGTGATAGGTGGCATCTGACCTCATCATAAAGGGATGACTAGTTGCGTTCAAATAGGACCGAGACCATCTCTTCAGGAGGACACTTGGCGCGACATTGGAAGGAATCTAACATAGTCGATTATGAAGCCACAGGTTCTAAGTGACTCACACATCGGGTCCTTGCGTTTGGTTCAAGGCTTATGCATCAGCCGACCCGTCCCTGAATCGATTAGGTCCATGGTTGGGATCACCAAGGCTTTCTTGTCCTTTTAAGCTGTCCCCCATAACGGAACGAATCTTGACGGCCTTGCCAAATAGCTAGTCAACAGTCATGGTTGTTACTATACTCAAGTCATGGAGGCATTATCTACTAGGCTAGAGGTTCAAGCTCTGTACACACTGTAAGTCACTGAAGTATCAATTTTCATAGAAGGATCTGAACTTGAGGCAACATCATTGGATGTTTTGGGCATCGTATGACTTCAAGATAGCTTACCTTTGTAAAGGGAATGCGGTTACAGATGGGGTACAAAGAGGGCATCTTGAGTCCTTTGCTCATAGAGTATGAGATCTTGGAATTCATTTTTACTTTTGATTTTAGCCCCATTATGGACTATATCCTTGGATTTTTCGCATCACAAGAGGTTCAACCTACATAGATGGAGCAGATCGACTCGAGGTAGCAAGAGAATCTAGAGCTAGTAGATATTTTGATAAACTTGATAGAGGAGTAGCCTTTAGGCATCCTATTGATGGTAACGGTTGGTTGCGAAGAGATGGAAGGCTTTGTGTCCCCCCCACTAGTGACTTGGTGAGTACGGTATTGGCTGAGGCACAGCAATCGGGGACTACCATGTGGTGACAAGATGTATAAAGACATGAAAAAAATTACTATTGGAGTGGGATGAAGAAGAATGTCGCTAAGTATGTGGCGAAGTGTTTGGTTTTCCAAATGGTTAAGGTGGAGTAATGGAAACCTAATGGATTGCTCCAGTCATTAGATGTGTCACAGTGGAAGTTGAAGAGTGTCAGATATATTTCGTAGATAGTTTTCCTCGATTTAGAAAGGGAAATACCAATATTTGGGTTGCAGTAAACATATTGATGAAGAGTGCCCATTTCATTCCAATTAATAGTAAGAGGACATCGGATTGGTTGGCTTTTTTTATACATCAGAGAGATTATTAGGCTTCACTGTATACCTTCTAGCATAGTAAGCGACAAAGATTGGATCTTTACTAGCGAGTTTTGGAGGGGCCTATAGGAAGCATTAGGGACACAACTTAGATTAAGGTTTGTCATGCTCAGATAGATGGACAAATTGATAGGGTAAATAGAGTTCTTGAGCATTTACTGAGATTATGGATCTTGGACTTTGGACGTACTCGCGAGAAGCATCTACCCTTGATAGAGTTTGCCCACAAAAATAGCTTCTAGACGAGTATATGAATGACTACTTTGGAGGCACTTTACGGACGACCATGCAGATCACCTTCATGCTAATAGGAGATGATGGATACACTGTTTCTTTGACCATATATGGTTAAGGAAACCAAAGAGAAAACTAATCTGATAAGAAAGAGAATGGAGACAGACTAAGAAAAAAAATCTTATGCCGATAGGAGCAGGATAGACTTAGAGTTCAAGATTAAAGATTTGGTTTTCATTAAGGTGTCACCTCTATGGAACGTGTTGAGGATTGGTTCATTTGGTAAGCTTGCTCCCAGTTTTGTAGGACCATCCCTTATGATGAATATAGTAGGAAGCATGGCATATAGGGTGAGACTGCAAGAGATACTCACGGGAGTTCATGACATAATTCATGTCTCTCACTTGAGGAAGTGCTTACATGATTCAACTGAGGCTGCTGAGCCTAGTTAGCTCAAGAAGATGGAGATCGAGCGTGATGCATCAGTTTGACGTATGCCTCTTTGATATTTGAACATGAGCTGAAACATTTAAGGAATAAGGAGGCTAAGCTCATAAAGGTTCAGTGGGGAGACAACGTTGCAGGTGCGATGTGGAAACCTAAAGAGAAGGTGCACATTTCCTATCCTTTTCTATTCAATGGTACGCTTTGAATTTTCATCATCAGTTTTTCCTTTGAGTAAGTTATATCTTTCTTATTCTTTGAATGAGTAGATCTTAGGATATACCCAATGGATGATAGGATTTGTTGTAAACATGTTAATAGAACATGTTATGTACGATGTATGCTAGTGGTTGCAAGTGTACTAGTGGATGTAAATGGATGCATATACACATACTAGACAATATTAGATATGTGCAAATCAGGAAACTAAGCTTATTCATATGGGTGTGTATGCATTTTTACTTTTTTCCATGGTTGATATAATGGATGATTATCATATGATTGCTGCATATGATGATGTTTGTAGCATGCATGTAGAACTATATGTTATCATTGGGATTTTTGCATATATTGGATGCATGGCACAAGCATAATTACATAAAAGGAAGGCCAACTGAATCAGTAGACCACCTAATCTTTTTATTAGCAGGGACATATACATTGCACCATTGCATAATAATGTAAAATTCAATAGAAAACATAAGGACAATGGATACAATAGTTGATGGTTGAGTAGAAGGATGTAGACGTTGGCTGCAATTACTTAGATCATTCTTTTGTCCTTGGAGATTTCGGGGATGAAATCCTTAAAGGAGGGAAGAATTTAACAACCCTAAAAATTATGTAATAATAATTAATTAATAAAACAATAATTCTGTAAAATCGTCAAAATTTAGCTATGGGGTTACACCATTGAGTCCATGGAAATTTTCTAGTCAATTTTCATATATAATTTGTCGAAATCCAAGTTAGTATGGAGAATATATAAAATAAACAAGTTATAGGATTAAATAAAACAAGAAAAGAAAAAAATCCATAGGTCTGGTCGACCTGAACCTTAGCCAGAACGACCCATGAGTCGATCCGAGTAATGGCTAGGTCGACCTACACTCGAGCTTGGATGATATTTCATCGAGATATGAGCCGATAATGAACGTTACTTATTTTAAAACTAAAGTGGCTTAATTCGGCGCGTTTGTTTTGAGATATGATGGTCCTGGTTTATGCTGTGACATGTTTGGATCGGATTGAATCTTAAAAGCCGAATGGCCTGAGATCTCTAAACTCCATTTAAATAAGATCCTAGACCTAGCTCATCATTTATAACTCAAATTTGTTCTCTCTAGAATTTCTCTTAACTGAGACAGACCTGCAATTTAATCTTTTTCTCTAGGAAAAGAATTGTAAAAACAAAAATAATATTAATCAACCTAAGGACGAGATCAGGGCAGCGCACTTCAGAACCTTTGGACCACGAGTGAGTGCTGTAATAACTTATATTTTTGGTAAGTTAAAGTAAATAAGGTCTATAATAGTTTCACCTTTCCTGTAGTTTTTCTTGTAGTTTTCTTATAGTTTTTAATAGTTTCTATGTAAATTAGTGTTTTTATCAGATATTTTTCTGTAACATATTTTCAACAAGAATTTCTTTGTTCATTCTTACAGTTTCTTTTTATTAAAGTTATATAAGATAGTTTTTTAGTGTTTTTTCCTTTATCAGTATTCCATGTCTGTTACTTATTTATAATTCCTGCAATTATTTAAGTTTATGCCTAAAATGTGCCTAAATCTGTACATGTTAGTTAATTGACGATTGATTTAATCCTCTTTTTGCATGTGGAAAATAGAATTAAAAATAATAACCTCACAAACACAGATTAAAGGAAAAAGAACTAAATTTACAGAAAAATGTGCATAAACCGTAGATTTGTAATTTAGAAGGAATTAGACTAAAATAAGCAAATTAGTGAGGATTTGCAATAAATTAAAACTTGGGATGTAATTGGAAAAGAACAGAGAATAAGAATAATATTATGATAACTATAAGAAAATGTTAGTAAAACATAATAGATAAAATGGAATATTTTCAACTAGAAATAAAACATGAGGGTTATGATTAAAGAGGAAATTAAAAAGGCTTATTATAATTAAAACTTAGATCCAGGACCAAGTCTAATAAGCATGTAACATTAGTGGTCTGTTTTCGCAACAAGTGTTGATTAGGGAAAATAAGTAACTAATAAATCTTAAAAGGCATGTAGTATTCCGTCCCAGCAGCAATTACTGATTGGGGAAAATAAATAGCTATGTAGAGGTCGATTTTGATGTTAATGCTTATTAAGAAAAATAAGTGACTAATGTATCAGGTCTAAATCAGCAAGACTGGACAGGGGCGTAAATTAGAATATTTATTTGCTAAGACCTATATCGGTAGCATTTCCTTTCAGGTGTATTACTGTTGGTCTCACAGGTAGAGATGAAGGCTGGATACGCTTATGTTTATTAGGGTCAATAAGGGGTGAATAGAGATGGGGGAGTGTGTGGGTGCGTTTCGATGATGTCTGAGCGTGCGATAACATTGACATGGAAAAATAATCACTATTGTATTCAGGCTTTTAAATCTCCCCGAGATTGCCGAGATGAAAATTCCGAGATATCAGCCAAAATCCGAGATTTGGCAGCTAGTTTAGTTATAAGTGTTTCAAATATCGCCCGAGATAGCCGAGATATTTTTTCGAGATATTAGCCAAAATTCGAGATTTGAAACCTTAATTCTATCCAAAAATGTTTAGTAATGTCTTTACTGGTGGATTACTGGTAGGATAAAGCCTTAGAACCACAGTGACATTTTACCATGTCAGATGGTAGACTAGTAGGATAAAGCCGATTTATAGGTAGTATTAGGAAATTGTCCTAATCATATTTATTATATTTAGTAGTTGAATAAGTGAAAACAATTAGTCCTAATATATTTCCTTATGCATCTTTCCAGTATATTTACCTTCTATAATTGTGCACAGACATTACCATATTGTACACCAGAACTATTATTGAGGCTATTTATCTATCTTACTTAATGGTGCTAGCAATTATGAGATGACTTGGAATTTAGCATTCTTTAAATCAGCAACTCAAAACACTTGCCAACCCAAAGTGTGCGAAAAGGTGGATTATTTGGGGGTAATATAAGAAAATAAAACAGAACCTTACAACGGTGGGACAATATATAATATTGAACAATATTTTTATAGCGGATTTTTTTTAAATATACATATCAGAGTCTAACCTAGATTTAGCTTGTGTAGTTATAATACCCGCCCTTACAATTGTTGATAAAAGAAATAAATATAACATACATACAAAACAGATAATAGAATATGTCTGATGAAGATCTCTAGTTCTTTTTCTGGAAATGTCGACTAACTTTGATAGTCCTAAAATAATTCGAAACAGACCCAAGTATTAAAAACATTCGGATCATACTTCATAAACACATGTGAGAAAATCTCAATAATAAATGATAGAGTCATATATATGTATATATATGTATATATATTAGTTTTGGGGTGAATAATAATTATTTTGAAAACCAAATTTAGTTGATTTTAACCACAATCACTTGTACTATACTATATTTTTTTATTACTGGTTATAATAAAACAGTGGCACGTCCCACTATAAAATACCGACTTGCCAAGCAAAAAAAATCTTTGGAAGAAAGAGAAATAAACACAAATGGGTTTTTCCCGTATGACAAATAAAACATTTTTTATAGAAACATTTGATATTATTACTAATGTCTAATCTTTGGATTCATCTTCGAAAATAATATTCAAGTTCCCGAAATTGTTACCATTGTTGAATTCCGCTGCTTTTCTGTCGTATAGTCTAAAACGTAGGTACTTATTGAAGAATTGGGTTCCCATACAAATGGCCAGGCTAAAGATTTCCCTTTTTCATGATTGGGAACCTCTAGAGGGACGTCCCGAGAATCCGATGCGCGCATAGATCCTCTACCAACACAAGACTAGCCTATCTCTGCGCATGCCTTTATGGACATGCATCTTAGACATACTAAATACTATCATCCCTGGTCGTAACCGACCTTTAAATCGAGGTCTTAGAGTTGCTATACACCACAATTAAAATATACCAGGGCTTCATACCATAGTACTTTTATTTAGAGGGAAACGATAATACCCTATGGGAACGACCCACATAGCCTTGTCGCATCTATCCTATTTTGGTTATTTCCGATGTGTGAGGCTCAATAGAGGTGACGATTTACCTTTCACATATCAACTTCATTATCTTTGATTATTCACATTACCATGTTCCAATGACTACTACCCAACTTTATCACATAGTATACACATGTGCAGTTAAAGCGCTCAGCGGATCCATGCGGCGGAGATGTTAAAAGTTGTAGCGGGGATAAAGCGAGGAAATAGCAGGATATAGCGGATGAGTCTAAAATAGCATATAAAACTCATATTTAATGCTTTTACAAACATATAAATGATAAATAAATGGAAATTAACAATCCACTTAATTATAATTAGTACACTCTTAATTTCAAATAAAAGGGAAAAAATATATATATAAATAAATGTAAAGTTTAATTTAGCTTGATCAAATTTAATAGAATATTATAGTATTTTATACTCTGAAAAATATATCTTAAAAAATTATACTAAAAACTAATGTTATGAATTTTATATTGTATAAATATCATTTTATAATCCATTTCTTTTATAGAATATATAGCGGAAATAACGGAATATAACTGAAATAGTGGGATATATTAGGAATATCGGAAAATACGGGGCTTAAACCATAAAGGTTATTTCAGAGGATATTTGGAAATAGCGTAGATGTAAAAACCCGTTACATGATATGGCGGGGATATGCGGGGTAATAGCGGGCATTAACTGCATAGGTATACACTCCATAATCTCATACGTATCAGGGAATAATGTAAGCTAAGAGAAGGTGTCTTCTCCACCACCATGATGTACAATTGTTAAAAGTTAAAGCATGAGGACTAGAAATGCAAGCGTCAGAAAGTCATCCAAACAAGTTCGTTCTGGGACTGAACAAAACTGAAAGCGCATTTCTATTGTTGGATTACGCTATATAGCGTTTTGATTATGACAACTATACATGCACATACACACACTCTCTCACACACATATATACATACATACATACATACATACATACATATATATATATATATATATATATAAACATCAACTAAAACTGTTTTGCAGGAAGATATTCGTTTATAGATTCAAGAACTAAGATTGAAGATTATATATGTTAGGAGTCTGTGAGTCTTAGATTAAACTTGTTAAAATCTTCCTTGATGATACATAACACATACACATTTTATATATTTTGATTTCAAATGACAAGAACAAAGACATAGGTCTGTTACGGGAAACAGGTATCTGAAATATTTATACCAAACGTTTGTTTGCTGAAATGAATTTCAATTTCATATAATATTCAGACTTCTGACCTGAATATTTCTTATGTATGAATTTCCCCCGAAATGGCTTATTTCTTTATTGTTTGAAATTAAACTTGAAAATAGACATCTGAAATTTTAATTCAGACATCTGAATACGAAGGATTGCAACTTAAAATGAAGAGTCACAACTTTCCAATTCATAACTCTTGATCGAATCTTTAAATAATAAGTTGTAATCTTTCGTATATTATAAATAAAGGCTTTTCTAAGTGATTTAATCACCGAAACTTACTTGAATTCTTTCTATCTTACTCAAAGCACTTGTAATTTCTAAAAGCACTCTATTTCCTTATATAAAATTTTCAAGTCTTATTCAATGCTTCCATACTCTTTCACAAACTACACGACTATCATTAAGGAAAGATTGTACATCAAACCGATATATCCATGTTATCAAGAACACAAGAAGTCATCAAATTATTTGTATTTTGTAAGTCCTCTTCAGCAGTTGAGGCAAGAAATCCCATTCAGTTGTTTGGGTAATTGTGAACCTATTCCTCCGGGTGAAGTGAGGGTTACTGCGTTAGTGAAATACCAGAAGGGAGTCTACGATTTTCTTTATAAAGGGACACACACCTTTTTACCCAACCAACATTTTATTTCATCTCTTTACTTTTCACTTTTACCTTTTCACTCTCTATAAAACCCTAGCCCCTAAAATTACCAATCCTTAAAAAATTCAAACTTTCTCACAAATCATCATATCAAATCGACCAAAAAAACTAAGGCTTCAAGAATCAGATCCTCCCTCTGATGAACTCATTCAAAAATGGGTTTGGGATGACACCGCTAAAGAAAGGTACAAGGCAATGAAGAATTCAAAGTTTTTTGAAGGTGCTTTTGTAAAATTTGAAGCTTTTTCTAATTATCGCCTTCTTCAATATGCTAGACACTATAATTTTGAGTCTCTAGTCAATTATAACACCAATAATGTCACAATCTACCCTTTGCTTATGAAATTGTTCTTAGCAATTTTAAACTTAGACCACACAAGGCCTCAAAACACTACAAGTTGTGTTTGGTCTATGGTATGTGGCAAGCGTATTCTTCTCCCGATTCAAAGGTTAGGACAAATTCTACGTTGTTCTTGGTATAGAATTGATATTGACAATGTACATGTTAATATGAGTGTAAGGGATGCGACATCACACAAATTTATCTCAGACAATGTTATTAATATGGATGAGCTTACTTCTACCCATCTCCGACCACAAGCACGCTTATTGAACCGCATCTTGGTCCGAACAATCCAATCCCGTAAAGGAAGCTATGAGAAAGTGTACAAGCGCGACTTTCAAGATATATATGCCTTGTATTCTAATAAACATGTAAATTGGGCAAAAAATATTCTTGATGAATGAGTAGATATCACATATAAAAGGAAGTATAAAACTCTTCACTATGGAGCTTATATCACCCGAATTCTTCTAGATTCTCAAGTCCAAATACCCAATAAACCTTCCCTTAGTATCAAAGAAATCGGGCCTAAAACATTGAAGCTTATGGATATCGACCCAAATCCTTCATCATTGGAATATATGTCTTTTGAGACTTGGACTGAACATGTAGCATCTCAGCCAGAGACTATTATAGTTGAGTCTTCCCATGGTCGTCGTCAAAGGAAAGAAGAAGAAGAAGGTATTCATATTATCTCTCCCGACCTCCCATCCAAACAAGCCTTGGTCAAACTCTCTCGCAATCAATCTAAAATACACAAGGATTTCAAGCATTTTGAGAGTAGGACTAACAAGAAGTTCGATTCCATCAAAGGCTTCTTGAATAAAATTTGGGATAAATTTGATTGCATCGGCGCTCAAGCTTATGATCCAACCCCTTTCCAATGGTTGTCTAGCTCCGTTGATGAAGTTCCTGACACTAGTTCTGACCATGGTGATTCTAAGGGAGGAGATACTAGTGTGGGTCAAAGCGTTCCAACGTCGGAGAGTTGATGAGATATGGTGGTATGGATTTTAGTAATATATTTTGCCTAAAACGCTTATTTAATTATGGGTTTGTAATATTTTTTGGCACTTTGATCTATCTTTCAACACAAACTCTACTATGTGCTTGGTATGTTATGTCTGAATAGTATGTTTATCTATGGTATGTCTGTGTTTATGTTGTTATTGTATGTTGTAAATATATGTTTAAATCATTTACGTAATACCTCCTTTCTGTCAATGACAAAAGGGGAGAAACATATGCATATCGACAGGGGGAGCTGCATATATAGTTGTCATTATCAAAAAGGGGGAGAATGTTGGATCTCGCTATATGGTGTTTTGATTATGACAACTATACATGTATATATATGTATATATATAAACATCAACTAACCCTGTTTTGTAGGAAGATATTCGACTACAGAACCAACTACCCTTGAAAGAGTGCGTAATAGCTCACTGATCGAGCGCTCATACGTCGAAGATGAATGGGGCTAAGCGATCTGCTGAAGCTTCTTTGAGGCAGCGGAAATCCCAGTGTCAGAGCAGCTAGTCGTACTCGTGAGTCACCAGATTAGACCTCCAACCCATTCAAGAACTCAGATTGAAGATTATATATGTTAAGAGTCAGTGAGTCTTAGATTAAACTTGTTAAAATGTTCCTTGATGATACGCACACACACATTTTATATATTTTGATTTTCAAACGACAAGAACAAAGACACAGGTCTGTTACCAGACGTCTGAAATATTTATAGCAGACGTGTGTTTGCTGAAATGAATTTCAGTTTCATATAATATTTAGACGTTTGACCTAAATATTTCATATGTCTAAATTACCCCTGAAATGGCTTATTTCTTTGCGGTTTGAAATTAAACTTGAAAACAGACATATGAAATATAAATTCAGACATCTGAAATTCTGTGAAGAGGGCATTTACTATTTATGGAATTTAAAAGGCCTTGCTATTATTCCACTTATAGTATTGGCTAGATATGGAAATTTATATCGATTATAAATTGTTCTAATTTCCATGAAGATTCCATATTTAATGGAAGATGATCTTGGGTTTATTGTGAACGGTATTTTTACATAACATTTATTCTTTAACCCAAATAAAGACAAGATTGATTTTCAAGGGCTGAATAGTCGTTAAATGATGATTTTTGAGATTAAAATTGAACTAGAGTTTTAATGAATTTTAATTAGATTGAAATGTGAATGAAGTAATTCAATTTACCGAATTCAAGAAATGTTCGAAATGGAGTTCCACCAGTTTTACTCCATGCAATAGTTAAATCTTTAATTAGATTTGAACGTTAAATGGTAATTAAATTTACCGATAACACAATGGGTGTTAGATATGGAGTACTACCAGTTTTGCTCCGTAGGATGAATAGGTTGGTATTGAGATAATAAAATGAATGATTACTTTGGTAAGGCTCGTTAATCCCGACTAGTTGATAAACCTTAATTTGGTTTAAGATTGTTAAAAGATAATACAAAATCTATTGCAATGGTTTTCAAAGAAAGATTTAAACAAGAGGTTTAAATGAATTAATTTTTTTAAAAGATTTATAGGGAAAATTCCCAGTAATAAGAATATTTGAATAAAAGAATATTCTAGATTGGAATGAGGCGTATGATGTGTTTCTATAGCACTGAATTATAATATACACGAGTTATTCAGAAAGACCGGGTTTAACCCACTTGGAATAACTGATACGATGACTGAAAATCGAAGGAATGAAGATGGTCGTTGAAGACCAGAGATCTTCACATCGTTTGGGCCATTGCTGATGTCTCACTTGGAAAGTAAATCGACCGGATATTGCGAGGACCTCTCTCCTATATTGGATATATGGGATGAGAAATAAGGTGCTTCCGGTTTCGTTCAGACCCAGAACGGATGTGACACCCAGCGTCCATTAATGTCACTCATTAAGAGAAGGCGTTAAGTTTCGTGAAGCGTTATAGGTAAGCAAAACAGAAATATTACAAGACAGATATAAAACGACAGCGGAATTTGAATTTTTATTAAGCAGAAAACATTGTGGTTCGAAACGTAGTTACATCATAAGTCTGAAATACATAACCCGGTGCATCAACTTAAAACTTTTGTCTTGTACTTAAATCATCAGAGTACAATAAACATGAAAAGAGCATAATACCCAAAAACATAGCCATAGTAGAAAAGGAACGAAATCAAGTAGTACGTCTAAGCAGTTCAAGCAGAATCCTGATCAAGCTTGGGTATTTCCACCCTGAGAACCTGGGGAAGGGGAAACGGAAGAGAAAGAAGAGGAAACAAAATGGGTCAGACATAAAGTCTGGCGAGTCCAATTACTTTTAGCATATAAATAAGTAAAAGCATCATGATAGGAATATAAGCTGGATAAGAGGACAACAACATATAAGGCAGGTATGACAAGGTAAACAAGATAAACTAAATAGAACATATATGTATAGCGCTTCTCTAATACTTTTCTCTTTCTCTGCACCAATACCAGTATCATATAAAGGAGATGATCCCCAACAAGCATAAGATGGTAGACTTATGCGTATTTCTAGTGAGAGGTTCAACCCCATACAATAACAGGCAGCCCAACTAAACATACTGGAGTTAGCCCTAAGGATAATAATGGGCTCCTAAACATACCAAAGTCTAGATGTACCCTAATTACTACCCCAATCAATCGGCTTCCTACTCCTTAGATACCCTGTGCTGTCCCCATAGTAGGACATATCACTTCCTAAAGTGGCAACCCTATATTTCCAGGATGTGCACAACCATATCTACAGGTGTCACGACATCTTAATCCTCCCCTGTCCGGACCCATGCACACACATGACCCCATCGGAATGCGCCGCCAACACTACCCCTTCGCTTGGATCTCTTACAATCAGCCCAGTAAGCGTGCCCGACTCCGACCTAGTTCGGAGTACTCGTTTGATACCTATATATGGGTTATTGACTGAAACAGGTCTCACACACAAGATGATACAAGCTTCCCCCCATGCTTGCATCCCCACTACTAGGATTTCCACAGGTCATGCCATACCAGTGTAAAAAGATTGCATAACCCCAACGGTTAAGTTTGTGGGCCTATATACAAATATTACCCACCAGCCCAAGATATACTTTACCCTCCTACCGTTTCTAGCAAGTTTACTTAACCCCTACTCGAGTTAACATGTTCATACAATCCTTATGAATTCAACCAGGTTAAGTATTCAAGTTCATTACCATATATTCATTTATGGTTGTAATGCGCTAGATCTCCCACATTAAGCCTACTACTTGTGGATGCTGGATATGCCGGGCGGGTCCAGGCAGACTTCTTCCACAAGTCGGACTTAACCTCATGTCTCAGCACGTTACGTGTTTATGCACTTAGACCCCTCACATTAGATTCACCACTTGTGGTTGCTGGACATGCCTATCGGGTCCGGGCAGACTTCTACCACAAGTGTAATATAACCTCGTGTCTAAGCGCGATTACAGTTTCAAATTATTGTAAATTTAGGCATTTTCACTGCTTAACAATTATCCCTATTTCATTATGCCCCTTTTCCAAGTCAAATTCATCATGTACCATATGCCCCAAATTAAGATCCAAATCACAATTTGATTTATGCCCCAAATCCATATTCATGTATTTAATTCAAGTTATGCCCAAATTTCCCAATACTACTTATGCCCCAATTTTAACGCTTTCCCCTCGTTCCCAATTTTAGCGTTCGCATATTTCGGCGGTATGCCTAGGCTCGAAGGTAGTCTGGCTATAAAAAAGGGAAAAGAAGAAGGGAAGAGGAAATAAATAAACATAATAACAAGATTGTCATATGATGGCAAGAATAGGCATAACAACTAATAAACATATAATGACAAAATTGGGCACAATGACAAGATAGACATATGGGAACAAATCTGATGAACGTGTGATAATAAAATTGATTAGGCATAATGTCATGGTCATAAACAGGCATGATGAGATCTGTAACACCCCTAAGTCCCACATCGTGGAAGCCTGTGTGAAGTGGGTACTTATATAGTAGAGCTCATCTCTTACTAATGCCGAGGCCTTTTGAGGAACAAAACCCCACACCTATACGGTGGCTAAGTTGGGGACAATATATTGCATGAACGGAGGTGCGGGCTGTTACAGTGGTATCAGAGCGAATACCCAGTCGGAATTGTGGCTCTTGTGTGGGCCACAGCGCTTGGGTAAGGTGTTTGTAAGCCAACGGGGACGTTGGCCTCTGTAGGAGGGGATAATCTAACACCCCTAAGTCCCACATCGTGGAAGCCTGTGTGAAGTGGGTACTTATATAATAGAGCTCATCCCTTACTAATGCCGATGCCTTTTGCGGTGGCTAAGTTGGGGACAATATCTTGCGTGAACGGAGGTGCGGGCTGTTACAAGGTCTAATCAGTGAATTAAACATACAAATAATGGCAGATTTGACATGATAAATATGCATAGGCTTAAATCCAATTCATAGTCATGTCGAAATAACTTAGATGCACAAGTTATGGTAGATCTGATATGATTCAATTAGTCACATGCTTATATCCAATTCATAGGCATGTCAAAAATAACTTTTAAGTGTTTATATCTAAAAATAACGTAGATTCACAGAGAATGGATCTAAGAAAATCGAGGAAAGCGTTTTGATGTTGAATCAGCGATCTTTGAATACATATGAATAGTTGTTACTGAAGAAAAGGCTAATTTAATCTGAGTTGGAGCAGCATATCACCATCGCCATTGATTTAGATGAAAAAAACAATGGGTATATGGTCTTATTAAAGCCATCATCCAACGAACAAAGCCAAGAATTTAGTCTAGTTTTAGAACCAAGAATCTACCCAGATCTGTATGGGGGTCGACCCCCCTTGGTGTGTCGACCCAGGGGTCGACACAAGGGTCAGCACCCCCTTGATGGGGTTGACCCATGGGTCGACACCCATAGCGAGAATTTTCCGGCTTCCCTTATGCTATTCGATTTTGAATTTTTGGGAAGGTTTATTTATATATAATTAGCTTATATATGCGTAAACTTCAAACCTTAATATCTTCTTCATACATTGTTTGTTTTATGCAAACTCGGAGTCTATCTTAAGCAGAATTCCGAGATAAACGCAATGATGCAGTCTGTGTTACTTAATTCTGAATATTTAATTAAGTATTCTTTAGTTTATCATCTTAATGTATTATAAAATTATGGGGTGTTACATTTTCCCCTACTTAAAGGATTTCTTCCCCGAAATCTCCAAGTTAAGAAGAATGTATATCCTAACATCCATCGTCCATCTACTCATCCACCAATCACACGCATCCATTGTCCTTATATGTTCTCTAATGCTTGTATGTAAATATGCAACAGTGTGTGTATATGTTCCTGTACTAATGCGAAAGATCAGGTGGTCTACTGATTCAGTCGACCTCCTTAATGCAATGTATGTTAGTGCCATGAATCCAACATGTATGCAAATAATCCTATTATATCATGTATGTTCTATATGTGTGCGCAGTTATTCATCCAAATGCATAATCTATATGATGATACACTTATTTCCATCCAT
This sequence comes from Allium sativum, assembly GCA_030737875.1. Lineage (NCBI taxonomy): Eukaryota > Viridiplantae > Streptophyta > Magnoliopsida > Asparagales > Amaryllidaceae > Allium > Allium sativum. The sequence continues at coordinate 1,053,048,091 of CM060909.1, read as the reverse complement.
TAAAAGAAGAAAAATGCACACACAACCATATGCCGTATGAGAGTGATTGAGCCGATCTAGTGCTTAATGTGTGTATATGTGTCCACGAGCAACCACTAGCAAACACTTGCATCCCTTAAACATAACATGTCCCAAACACATGTTTACATCCATGGGATTCCTACCTAAAAGTCGAAGATTCGATCGATAGGATAAACTTAAATGATAGAAACAAGCATGAATAAAAGTTTTGGAAAGGAAGTTAAGAACTTACCTTTGAAAAGAAAAGGGTATGAAGCACGAATTTTGTCTTCAGTCTCCCAAGTTGCATCTTCTTGGTTATCTCCCCACTGATCTTTGATCAACTTGACCTCTCAATTGTGTAGCTTCTTAACCTCTGATCCAAGAATACGGGTAAGAACTCGTCAAACTGTCGCTTCCTGTTCCACCTCTACTTCCTTAAGCATACTCGGCTCAACAACTTCTGCGGTATCATGTAAGCACTTTCGTAAATGAGAAACGTGGAAAACATCATGAACACCTGTCAATCTCTCTGGTAGCTTTACCCTATAAGCCATTTGGTCAATCCTTTATGTTATGGGAAATGGACCTACAAACCTTGGTGCCAATTTCCCTACAGATCCAAAGAGAACCACATTCCTCAAATGTGATACCTTAATGAAAACCACCTCTGCCCCTTAAATTCAATGTCATCCCTTCTCTTATCCATGTAGGAATTTTGCCTATCCTGAGCTGTCTTCATTCGCCATCTTATGAGATCAATCTTTTTGGAAATTACTCTAACTATATCTGGTCCAAGTAGAAGTCTTTCTGTAGATTCCCACCAACAAGTCGGTGATCTACAGGGTCGTCCGTACAATGCTTCGAAGGGTGCCATGTCAATGCTAGCTTGATAACTGTTGCTGTAGGCGAACTCTACTAAAGGAAGATGTTCTTCCCTAGTCCCTCCGAAGTCTAGGATACACAACCTTAAAAGACCCTCAACGACTCTATTCACCCTTTTCGTCTGTCCATCTATCTGAGGGTGATGAGCGGTGGTCAAACACAACTGTGTACCTAATGCTTCTTGCAAGCTCCTCCAAAATTCACTGGTGAGAATGGGGACATGATCACTTACGATACTGGAAGGTACTCCATGAAGACGGACTATCTCACAAACATAAATTGCTGCCAACCATGTTGCCATCCTCTTACTCTTAACTGGAATGAAATGAGCGCTCTTAGTAAGCCTGTCTACTATATCCCAAATACTGGTGTTGTCATTCCTAGATCTAGGCAAATCGTCAATGAAATCCATCGAGACGCTCTTCAACTTCTACCATGGGACCTCTAAAGGATGAAGTAAACCATCGGGCTTCTTTTGCTCAGCCTTGACATGATGGCAAATAAAACGTTGAGAAACAAACTCCGCCACATCTTTCTTCATCCCATCCCAAAAGAAAACCCTCTTCCTATCTCTATACATCTTATCCTCGCCTGGATGAATAGTCATATTAGAATCATGAGCTTCCTCTAGGACTGTCTTCAACAAACTCCCAATTTGGGGGAATACAAAGCCTTCCATCTCGTCGCAACCACCCTCTATCATCTATAGAATATCTACCGAGATGACTAGAAGTCTCCCTTTTACCGAGTCTATCCAAGATATCTGAAATCTGTGGATCCTCTCGCTGCGAAGCTCCTATCTGATCCAAAAGAGTAGGCCACACCTCTAGTGATGCCAATAAACCAGGTATAAACTCGGTGGAGGGTCTAAAATCAAAAGTCAATATAAACTCCAAGCTTTTCCTCTCCACAACAGAGGACTTAAGTCCGTCCTCTGCCTACTCAGTACGTCTGCCACCACATTACCCTTGTCAGGGGTATAAGCAATCTCAGTCATAAGATGCTAGGGACTCCATCCACCTTTGTTGCCTTAAATTAAGATCATTCTGTGAGAACAAGTACTTGAGAGATTTATGATCGGTGTACAACTCGAACTTCTCTCCAAGTAGATAATGGCGCCAAGTCTTAAGCGCAAATACTACGGTAGCTAGCTCTAAGTCATGGGGAGGATAGTTCTGCTCATGAACCCTTAACTGTCTACCTCCGTAACATACTACGCTTCTCTCTTGCATCAGAACTGCACCAAGCCTTGTAATACATGCATCAGTGTATATTGTGAACACTTTGTTCCCAACGGGCAAGGTCAAGACTGCGGCTATTGTCAGAGCCCTCTTCAATCACTGGAAAGCATCATCACAATCTACATCCCAAGAAAATGCCAGATTCTTCTTTGTCAGCCTGGTGAGTGGGGCTGATATCTTTGTGAAGTCCTTAATGAACTTCCTATAATATCCTGCTAACCCTAGAAAACTTCTCAGTCCATCGCATTCTTTGGGATCTGCCAATCTTGAACTGTAACTACCTTTGCGGGATCCACTTCTATCTTATCTTTAGAGACCACATCCCCTAGAAATCTCACTTCTTTTCTCCAAAAAAGGTATTTAGAGAACTTCGCCTTAAGCTGGTGCACACAGAGAGTTTTCAAAACCCCCCTTAAATGTAAGGCATGCGCTTCCTTGCTATTCGAGGAAATAAAGATATCATCAACCAAGACCACAACGAACTTATTTAGAAACTCCCGAAACACCCTACTCATCAGACCAACAAAATAGGCGGGTGCATTCGTCAACCCAAAAGGCATAACGAGCCACTCGAAGAAACCATCTGTAGTTCTAAAGGCAGTCTTGTCTATACTATCCTCGGCCACCCTTAACTGATGAAACCTCGTGGCCAAGTCTAACTGAGAGAAAACCAATGCACCAACAAGCTGGTCAAACAGATCATCAATCCTCGGAAGTGGGTGCCTGTTCTTTTTAGTGAGTTTATTCAACCCTTTATAATCCACACATAAGCGAAGTGAACCATCCACCTTAGTTGCGAATACCACCGGAGCACCCTATCAGATATGATTCGCCTAATAAACCCTTTCTCAAGTAGCTCCCCTACTTTCTTGATAATATCCCTTTTTTCTCTTAGAGCCATGTGGCGAACAGGAAATGCAACTGGCTTTGCATTGTCTACCAAGTATATATGGAAATCGATCTCGCGCCTCGGAGTAAGCCCCAAACCTTCTCAAAAACATCAAGATACTCACAGACTACTGGTACAGATCGCAGATCATCGATAGATGCATCAAGTGACTCAAGGAAATTAAGCATGAAAGACCCTTTTGGGTCACAAGAAATCTTGAGGGTCCTCCCATAGCAAGTCAAAAGTCTAATGACCCTCCTCCTCTCACAATCCAGAATGGCACCATACAGGGCTAGCCAATCCATCCCTAGAATCAAACCATAGCCCATGAAACCAAGCACATATGTGTTGCACTCAAATTCGACACCTAAAACAGATATTCTCAAACCCCGACAAATCATAGACAGATGACCATACCCCCAATGGCATTTGAGACAACAACGGGATCCAAAACCATACTAGTACTAAGGCATAAAGACTCAACCACAGAATCAGATATGAAAGAATGTGAAGCGCCCGAATCAAAAAGAGTTCTAACAGGATGTCTGGAAAGAGAAATCAAACCTTCAACAAAAACTTTCCTATCTCTGTTTGGCGCACTGGCCACGAGAGCATGTACCTGCCCTCCCGAAGATCTTTCCCTTTAACCTTGTCCTTGCTTCCTCAGGCACTTCTTAGAAAACTGTTCGACCTCTCCACAATTGAAGCAAACATTCTTCTTTCTTTTGCAATCCTTGATCAAATGGCCCTCACATCCACAATTATGACACTTCCTCTTATCTCTATCCTTGCCGTCCTTTCCGCCCTTCTTTTGTTTTTGTTGTCCTTTCTTAGGCCACACTTTCTTGTTTTGTGTTTCCTCAACCCTAGCTTCTTTCTTTTCATCTTTATCTTCCTCATGCATTAATGCCATATCAACGAGCCTTTCAAAAGTTGCTCCCATCGGAATATGAGACATAGCCAACCCATGGAGGGGTTCATTAAATCCTCTAGCAAACCACAAAGCTTTCTTATGCTGGGTATCTACTAGCTTCAAACCTCACCAGTTGATTGAATTTGTTAACATATTCTTTCACAGACATGCCTCCTTGCTTAAGTGTCAGAAACCTTTCCATTTGCATACTTTTCTCAGCTTGAGAAAGAAACTTCATTTCAAACTCTGCCGGAAATCATCCCAAGTCTCCACTGGACGCCCTTCTTGCGTCACTTCCCATCAGAATGAAGCCTCATCTTTTAGCATCCAAACGGCCAAATGAATCTTCCTATGATCGTCAACTTCGAAAATTCCAAACAAATCCTCCGTCTCTTTAAGCCAATTCCCTGCCTCTAGGAAAGTTTCGGTTCCTTGGAATGGTTTTCCACCCATAGCACAGAAATCTTTGCAGATCTTAGCGAAATTATCTGCTCGCGGACGAGGAGGATGAGGAACAACAGGTGCAACTAGAGGAGGAACGTCTGCTTGACTACTGGTAGGCGTTGTGGCCTTTAGATACCTACGAAACCAGCCTGGTATCGTAACGCCCTCAGGAATATTAGGTTCCCCAGACATGCTGAAAAGGAAGGAAAAAGGGATTCAAACAGAGAATCGAAAGATATTACATATGGCTTTGGGGAATATGTTTTTTTTTTCAAAACAAACTTTTCTTTTGTAAATGCTTTCTTTTTAAAACCTTTTCGAAAACAATTTTCAAAATCTTTTATTCGATCTGGTGACCTTCAGATCTGATACCAAATGTGACACCCCACGTTCGTTAATGTCACTCATTAAGAGAATGCACTAAGTTTCATGAAGCATTATAGGTAAGCAGAAATAGAAATATTACAAGATAGATATAAAATGATAGCGAAACTTAAAATTTTATTAAGCAGAAAACATCATGGTTCAAAATATAGTTACATCATTAGTCTGGAATACATAAAACCCAGTACATGAATTTAAAACTTCTATCTTGTACTTAAATCATCAGAGTACAGTAAACATGAAAGAGCATAATCCCTAAAAACATAGCCATAGTAGAACAGGTAGAAATCAAGCAGTACATCTAAGCAGCTTCAACCAGAATGAAAGAAGAATCCTGATCAAGTTTGAGTATTCACACCCTGAGAACCTTGGGGAGGAGGGAAACGGAAGAGAAAGAACAAGAAACTAATTGGGTTAGACATAAAATCTGGAAAGTCAAGTTACTTTTAGCATATAAATAAGTAAAAGCATCATGACTGGCATATAAGATGAATAAGAGGATAACAACATATAAGGCAAGTATGACAAGAAAAAAGGATACACTGAATAGAACATATATGTATAGCGTTCTCTAATACTTTTCTCTTTCTCTACACCAATACTAGCATCATATGAACGAGATGATCCCCAACAAGCATAAGATGGTAGACTTAGGCGTACTTCTAGTGAGATGTTTAACTCCATACAATAACAGGCAGCCCAAATGAACATACCAGAGTTACCCCTAAGGATAATAACAGGCTCCTAAACATTCCAGAGTCTAGATGTACCCTAGTTACTACCCCAATCGATCGGCTCCCCACTCCGTAGATACACTGTGTTGGCCCTACAGTAGGACATATCACTTCCTAAAGTGGCAACCCTTTATTTCCAGGATGTGCACAACCATATCTAAAGGTGGCGTCTTAATCCTCTCCTATCCGGACCCATGCATGCACATAACCCCGTCGGAATGCACCGCCCACACTACCATTTCGTTTGGATCTCTTACAATCAGCCTAGTAAGCGTGCCCCGACTCTAACCTAGCTCGGAGTACTCGTTTGATACCTATATATGGGTAACTGAATGAAACGTGTCCCACACACAAGATGATACAAGCTTCCGCCTATGCTTGCATCCGCACTACTAGGATTTCCACAAGTTATGCCATACCAGTGTAAAAAGACTGCATAACCCCACAGGTTAAGTTTGTGGGCCTATATATAAATATTACCCACCACCCCAAGATATACTTAACCCTCCCACTGTTTCTAGCAAGTTTACTTAACCCCTACTCAAGTTAACATGTTCATACAATCCCTATGGATTCAACCAGGTTAAGTATTCAAGTTCATTACTATATATTCATTTATGGTTATAATGCGCTAGACCTCCCACATTAAGCCTACTACTTGTGGATGCTGGATATGCCGGGTGGGTCAGGGAAGACATCTTCCACAAGTCGGACTTAACCTCATGTCTCAGCACGTTATGTGTTTATACACTTAGACCTCTCACATTAGATTCAGCACTTATAGTTGCTGGATATGTCGGTCGGGTCCGGGAAGACTTCTACCACAAGTGTAATATAACCTTGTGTCTAAGCGCGGTTACAGTTTCAAATTGCTGTAAATCTAGGCATTTTCACTGCTTAACAATTATCCCTATTTCATTATGCCCCTTTTTCAAGTTAAATTCGTCATGTACCATATGCCCCAAATTAAGATCTAAATCACAATTTGATTTATGTCCCAAATCCATATTCATGTATTTAATTCAAGTTATAACCAAATTTCCCAGTACAAGTTATGCCCCAATTTTAACATTTTCCCCTCGTTCCCAATTTTAGCTTTCGCATATTTCAGCGGTATGCCTAGGCTCCAAGGTAGCCTGACTATAGAAAAGGGAAAAGAAGAAGGGAAGAGAACAAAAATAAACTTAATAACAAGATTGTCATATAACGACAAGAATAGGCATAGCAACTAATAAACATATAGTGACAAAATTAGGCATAATGACAAGATAGGCATATAGGAACAGATCTGATGAACATGTGATAATAAAATTGATTAGGTATAGTGTCACGATCATAAACAGGCATGATGAGATCTAATCAGTGAATTAGATATACAAATAATGGCAGATCTGACATGATAAATAGGCATAGGCTTAGATCCAATTCATAATCATGTCAAAATAACTTAGATACACAGGTTATGGCAGATCTGATATGATTCAAGTAGTCATAGGCTTAGATCTAATTCATATGTATGTCAAAAATAATTTTTAAGTGTTTATATCTAAGAATAACGTAGACTCACAGAGAATGGATCTAAGAAAACTGAGGAAAGCATATTGATGTTGAATCGACGATCTTTGAATATGTATGAATCATTGTTGCTTAAGAAAAGGCTGATTCAATCTAAGTTGGAGCAACATATCACCGTCACCATTGATTTAGATGAATAAAAAAATGGGTATAGGGTCTTATTTATAGCCATCAACCAACTAACAAAGCCAAGAATTCAGTCTAGGTTCAGAATCAGGAATCTTCCCAGACCTGTATGGAAGTCGACCCCCCTTGGTGTGTCGACCCAAGGGTCGACACAGGGGTCGACACCCCCTTGATGGGGTCGACACATGGGTCGACACCCATAGCGGGAATTTTCCCGCTTCCCTTTTGCTAGTTGATTTGGATTATTTTGGATTTCTGGGAAGGTTTATTTATACATAATTAGCTTATATATGCGTAAACTCCAAGCCTTAATATCTTCTTCATACGTTGTCCGTTTTACGCAAACTCGGAGTCTATCTTAAGAAGAATTCCAAGACAAACACAATGCTTAATTCTAAATATTTAATTAAGTATTCTTTATTTTACCATCTTAATGTGTTATAAAATTATGGGGTATTACAATGGACTTGTAAATGGATTGTATGTCTGACATTGTATTTCATTTTGTATTCGTTGATCTCTGCTAAATATGTATCTGTTTGGTGGCGGAGAATTTAATCTATTGATTAACACCATTCTCTAAGACGTACGAGCTTAGAGGTTATATATTGGTGGAAACCAATGGTATGGTATGGATTGTCAATGTGGCATGCTGAGATGCAATGCTTTTGTTAAAAAGTAGGGTCTTGTGGTTGATAATCAAAGCATGGCTTTAATATAGCATAACTTTGTATTGTAGCATTAATTCGTGAGCCTCACACCTTGGTACGAGTCAAAAATGGGATAAGGGAAGCAGGGAGTGCATACGTTTCTTTCTAGCTAGAGGTAGTGCCATGGTATGGAGCCCAGACATTTTTGCTTATGTGGACGATGGATTGCAAGGCGCCTTGGATACATTTGGTCAAAAATGGCCATTTTTGGAGGTCTGGTAGGACCAGGAAACATATTGTTCAGGAATAACTAATCCTCAAAAGTAAGAGAGGACTGGCCCTGCAGGTCCAAGGGTTACGTGTGTTGATCCTGGGCATCCCGCTAGCGATGGCTCAAAACCGGTAAGGAGTACATCCCTTGCCTTGACTCATGAAGGAAATCCAATTTCCAATACAACATCATGTGGTTTTAATTGTAAACATATATGGCGACATAATATATAGTAACTATGACATCTATGATTGATACATTTATATTCGAAGTTGTTTTTGACACTATGCACTTATAGTAATATCAAAATTATTTGTTTTAAAGCGTACCAAGCATGTTTGGCTATTATAAGTTAAAACTCTATCCTCTAGCTTGCGTTGCATTGTGTGATGGGACCTGAGTCTTATAATAGCTTCATTTTTCCGAAAAGCATTACATTGTTTTGTTTTAAGACTGGAATTCATGTGGAGTAAACCCGTTCCATGTCATACGGCATGGTCCCTTGATTTAACCTATTTTCATAGTAAAGTTTTAATAACTATTTTAGTTCTCACACCAGTCCCATGACTGACATGGAGTTTATTATTTTCCCCTAAAGTTTGCGTGCCCATATTTTCTACACGGGCAACTAGTAGTTTTGGTTTTGTAGTTCTCTATTTAACAGGATCCTGATTTACAGTTGGAGCTATATTTAGGAAGCTTTATATATATGTGTATTTCTTTTAGTTGTGTTAGTTGATGTACTTTCACTGCGCATTGTATTTATATTATTTTTTCCGCTGCTATGTAATTTAATCACTGTAACATTTATTTATACTCTAATATTCTTGTACGCTGATGTAATATTGTTGTAATAGCAATGAAAAGTTCTGTTGTTCTGTGTTCTGATGCGTCATGTTCTCACGCAATTCGCGTTTTTGTTTGGTCTTAGCCGGATGGGGATTGCAGGTCGTGTTAGCATGGTATCAGAGCTTTGGTTTACAAAGCTCGAGAACACGACACATTTGAACCGAGAATTCATCAGAGATGGGATTAGTAATATCATATAAGAATAACTCGTTAGAGATAGGGTTAGTAGTCCCCTAGAATGAGTTTAAAGAGTATGGTTTTTAAAATGAGTTCAGTTTTGAAGATTATATCTTATTATACGTATTTATGTATTTTATTTTATATTGAATTTGGATTATTGAGTATAAGAATATTTTGCATATACGTTTGATCCACGTGTATTCGAAGTCTCAAATATGTTGGATAGATATAGAATTACACTCTAGTTGCCGGGGGATAATTCTGATGATGTTGCAATATCATCAGTGTTTGTGTTCGAGTTTCGAAAGTGGGATATTTATATATTCCCAATTGACTGGTGTGAGAACCAAAACTTAGTTATAGTTTATTGTTTTGATTTGGCATTGAAATATGTTTTTCGAGCATATAAAAGTTATATATTTGAAAAGCTAATCAACCAATTGATTGCTGGTTGTGATGGATGATTATTAGTTTAACGAATAAAAATATTGGGATAATAAAACCAATATGAAAATGGAATGTAAATTAAGCCAAATCAAATCTAAAATAGAATTGAACTGAAAGTAGTTCGAAGTAGACATATATATATATATATGCATATATTTGTTAAGCAGGTTATTGATTTGATGCTGAGTAGAGAAATAAATTTGCATGCCCGACAAACAGGTGCAAACTAATGAGTTGGTTGCACAATTTTGATATTATATTAAACTACTATGAATGATTTGGATGTGCTGTGATGGTTGCACTATGAAATTTAAAACCTATGCCATAATTAATTACCAATATATTATGGACTACACCGCATAACATACTACGGAAGATGACATATCATATTCCATATAAGCATTTTGTGCTTATATGACCAGGTTTGGATTACCATATGAGCAAGATGCTTGTATGGCGAGGACTGAATTATAGGTTGAACTAAGGACTGATTATGGACTTAATAACCTATAACAGTAAATTGCAGGATTTAATAATAAGCCCTACACAGGTCTTGAGATGACAAAAATACACACGTTACGTCTCTCTTGTTTTAGTTACGACGCGTGGGTATGAGGGAAGCATGGTATTTAAATGATAATGAGTGTGCACAATTGTTTTGTATGCGATATATATGATATATTGGGTGCCTAATACAGCCTAATAAAATTTTCAAATCAACCCGTACAAAGGAGGTTATAGGGAAATTTTTCAGAAATTTAGGGTGTTAGCCAAATTTCAGAGAAATTTAGAAATTATTAGAGACTGAAAAGTTGAAGAACTCAAGCCTGAATGAAAGTTGAGTTGGTTAGTTAAACGACTTTCAGCTCCGTTCTTTTTTGAGGACGAAAATGTTTTAAGTGGAGGAGATTGTAACAACCCGGAATTTCAGACCCAATTTAAAATTTTAATTTAATCTATTTTATTGAATTTTGAATATAAATTGCTAATTTTTGCTCGATAAAATTGGGGAATAATTTTAAAATTTGTTTTAATGTTTTATTTAACTTAAAACGAGGTCACTAAAATTTATAAAAAACTTAAAAGCTTAGATTTTGAAAATCGATATTTTAAAAGCAATATCGATCACTTGAAAAAGGGCCATTTTTCTAATAGTATCGGAATTCGACGAAACCACTTTTGTTGGATCCATATTATCGAAATATGTCAGCAATCAAATTTTCAAGTCCAACGAAGTTCGTATGTATAAGAACGACCTACGAACGTACATTGAAAATTTAGTTTGAATTTTAATTTAACTCAAAACACGGTCATTTTTCAATAGTCTCCAAATTCGACGCGGGTAGGTTCATTGGAACCGTAATTCCATAATGTAGCGAGATTCCAAATATCATAATTTTTGGAGTTAAAGTGTGGCTGTGGTGGTAGAACGAAGTTTGCACGTTGGAATTAATACATTATCATAAAACCATCAAATCATGAATAGTTACTACCCAACTAAAATTAGAAAAACACTCCCTCTCTCTTCCAAGTGGCATCCTCTCATTGGAATGGTCATTCATGAGTTAATTGGTTCCTAATAAGCTTAGTTACCTTAAGCTATTCTTCCATTCTCTAAATTGCATTTTAAGAACACAAAAAACTAAATAATGGTGGCACCCTCCTCTTCCTTAGCCATGCTGCCACCTCCAAGGCCACCACTGGCGCTAGAGCCACCTGCCGCAGCACCCCTCCACCACCTCAGGCCTGGCGCAATAGCCCTCCCCCTCCTCTTTTGCCAAAAAGCCCTCCATTCTCTTCCATTTTACAAAAGGCCTCTCCTTTAAGCTCCAAACCACTTCCTACCACCACCAACCACCTCGAGTGGCGCCCACATGGCCGCGGCACCACCCCACTACCACCCAACATCCCGCCATGTCACTGTGCCAAGTCAGCCCTCACTGGACAGCGAGCTTGTGGACCCCACGCGACAAAAAATCACATTTTATTCAAAAACACATTTTGCAAAATCATCCCTCTTCCTTCTTTGCTTAATAACTTTTGATCCGAGCATTTCTGTCCCGTGGCCCTCTAGATTAAAGTTGTAGATCTCGTTTTTCTCTACAAATTTGACATATCAAAATAGAATTTTGGAGTTCGGAGCTGCTCGGAAAACGCATTTAAAGATCGCTGGCCTGGAGCAAAGATTTGCGATGTGTGGCAAATTGGTGCATTTTTGGAAGAAAGTGCACTAGGTAAAAATTGTACGGAATGACATTTTTGTGCTAATGACAAAGTGTGGTGAAGATTGGAGGTCATATACAATTTCTAGAGCCATAAAGGTGAATTCAAGTGCGGAAAGCGACAAACGGCGAGTGCGCGACAAGAAATTCCTATATTAGAAGTGTATTGGTGTTTGATTTAGCTTGGGTGAGAACTTCTATCTTAAATTAGTATATTATAGTAGTTAGTTAGTTATGCATTTTAAGTTGCAAGCTAGAAATTGCATTATGTAGTTATATTACCCCTTTTTTGGAGTTCAACACATGAACTATTCACAAATCATTTGCATTAGAAGCGTTGTATAAATATGTGACACTCGCATTTCATATTCCATGGATGGACACTTGTGGCGCCTTAAATTAGTTGAGTATCTATTTATTTATGATTACGTTGTGTGCATTGTATGCGAGTGATTATTCATTAAATAACTGTTGTTGTTTGAAAATCTCACACGAGTCTTGCGATGATATTTGACTTACACATCTCCCTTGTGTGAAATTTCGGTTAATCGGTTGATTGACGGATTTATATGAGCGCCAATTATTTGATTGAAGCTCATATGAAAATAAAATGCACATTGGATGTCATTTTGGATGTTGATAGTTGTTTGCAACTATCGTTGGATGTAAATAATGAATGTAATCCACATTAGTTTATTTATATAGATAATGGTTGAAATTTTATTCCAATCTGGAAAAAAACATGAATATTTTTATAATGTAATATTTAATGAGAATTGAAAGTTGATTTTGATGTCTAATTTAGGATGGACACAAAAATATAAAAATGTGTGGCCGAGTTAAGTATATAAATGCTTTTTTGACTCGAACAGATGTTTATATCGAGTTTTTCATCTCTATAATAAATATCGAGAAGATTGAATTTCAAAATATTACATTTTGAAAATATTATCATGTTGAGATCATTATAAAATAGGATGTTCAACTTTAAATTAAAAAAAAAAATTGAAATGGAAGTTGGAATCATTTTTAAACGAGTTTATAAACATTTTATAAAATACAGTTTTGAATGGTAATCGATGAAATATATTTTATATAATTAAATGGTTTGAATAGAGCGTGTCACGCAGCGATCATTCGCGAATTTCAACCATTAACTTCGAATGGACGTAACAAGAGATCCAACCGTTGGATTCTCCTAAAACTAGAACCGCTGGGTTCGTATTAAAAGGATCTTTCAAAGGAATATAAGTGGTTTATATTAGAATGGTTGGATTTTAAAATATGTCCAAATCAGTTTTGGAAAAGGTCGCTATGGATGCAGTTCGGTGGCTGATATTGGAAACCGACTGTAAGGGTATTAATAAAATTATTAGAAATATGGAGAAATTATGTAAAATCATAGTAAATGATTGGAAAGATTTTTGGATGAAATACTCCAAGTTTGAAAAGATAAAAGATATTTTTATCAGAAGGAACTAGTTAACAACTAGATTAGAAATCCAATGATTTTAAACTAATAAATTGGATTGGGAATGGTTTAAAATAACCAGAGTTTTCCAACAAATATATTGGAATGAATTTGAATGGGAATTATCATCGCATAGTTCGATTTTGTATTCCGTGATTATACAGATATTGTGGTGGGAAATTGGAAGAAATTGATATCGTTATTCCAAAACGATGTCTGTTAGTCTTAGAATTTGGTATTGAATGTAAGTCGACATGATTTCCATTTAAGATCTTATATTTAATATCAAATTGGATTTTGGGGTTCGTTGTGGATGTTATCTTTAATGATACTGTTCTTGAGCCCACTTGTGAAAGTAACAAATCTTTTAATTAAGATTTAAGAAAGTTTTCCAGTTTATTTAGTTAAATTGGAATTAAATTGAATTCGATTAATAATAATCGAGATGAACTTCTATGAAGGAAGGCATTTACTATTTATGGAATTTAAAAGGCCTTGCCGTTATTCCACTTATAGTATTGGCCAGATAAGGAAATTTATATCGATTATAAATTGTTCAAATTTCCATGAAGATTCCATATTTAATGTAAGATGGTTTTGGGTTTATTGTGAACAGTGTTTTTACATGACATTTGTTCTTTAACCCAAGTAAAGACAAGATTGATTTTCAAGGGTTGAATAGTCATTAAATGATGATTTTTGAGATTAAATATGAACTAGAGTTTTAATGAATCTTTAATTAGATTGAAATGTGAATTAAGTAAATAAATTTACCAAATTCAAGAAATGTTCGAAATGGAGTTCCACCAGTTTTACTCCATGCGATAGTTAAATCTTTAATTAGATTTGAACGTTAAATGGTAATTAAATTTATCGATAACACAATGGGTGTTAGATATAGAGTACTACCAGTTTTGCTCCATGGGATGAATAGGTTGGGATTGGGATAATAAAATGAATGATTACTTCGTTAAGGCTTGTTAATCTCGACTAGTTGATAAACGTTAATTTGGTTTAAGATTGTTAAAAGATAATACAAAATCCTTTGCAATGGTTTTCAAAGAAAGATTTAAACAAGAGGTTTAAATGAATTAAATATTTGAAAAGATTTATATGGAAATTTCCCAATAATAAGAATATTTGAGTAAAAGAATATTCTGGATTGGAATGAGGCATATGATGTATTTTTATATCACTTGATTATAAGATACGCGAGTTATTCAGAAAGACCGGGTTTAACCCATTCGGAATAACTGATACGACGATTGAAAGTCAAAGGAATGAAGATAGTGGTTGAAGACTGAAGATCTTCACATTGTTTGGGATATTGCTGATGTCTCACTTGGAAAGTACACCAAAGTAGAGGTTATATGTGGTGATTGTCCAGACGTACTTGGAAATCACCGGATAAGCGAGGGTCTCTCTCCTATATTGGATATATAAGATGAGGAATAAGGTGCCTCTTGTTTCATTCAGACCCAGAACGGGCTGTGGATTATATGTCTAACATTGTATTTCGTTCTGTATTTTTTGATCTTTGCTAAATATGTATCTTTTTTGTGGCGGAGAATTTAATTTCTTGCTTAACACCCTTCTCTAGGATGTACATGCTAAGAGGTTATATATTGATGGAAATCAATGGTATAGTATGGATTGTTAATGTGGCATGCTGAGATCCAACGATCAAGGCTTTTTTTGAAAAGAAGGGTCTTGTGGTTGATGATCAAAGCATGACTTTAATATAACATAGCTTTGTGTTGTAGTGTTAACTTGCGAGGCTCGCACCTCGGTATGAGTCAAAAACAGGATATGGGACACAGGAAGTGCATACGTTTCTTTATAGCTAGAGGTAGTGCCATGGTATGGAGCCCAAGCATTTTTTTCTTATGTGGATGATAGATTGTGAGGCAACCTAGATACGTTTGGTCGACAGTGGCCATTTTTGGAGGTCCGATAGGACCGGGAAACGTATTGTTCAGGAATAACTAATCCTCAAAAGTAAGAGAGGACCAGCCCTGCAGGATCCAAGGGTCATGAGTGTTGATCCTGGGCATCCCGCTAGAGATGGCATGAAACCAGTAAGGAGTACATCCCTTGCCTTGACTCATGAAGGAAATCCAGTTTCCAATACGACAACGTGTGGTTTTAATTGTAAACATATATGGCAACATAATATATGGTACCTATACCGTCTATGATTGATACACTTATATTCGAAGTTGTTTTTGACACTATGCAGTTATAATAATGTCACAATGATTTGTTTTAATGAGTACCAAGCATGTTTGGCTATTATAAAGTAAAATTTTATCCTTCGGCTTGCGTTGCATTGTGTGATGGGACCTGAGTCTTATAATATCTTCATTTTTCCGAAAAGCATTACGATGTTTTGTTGTAAGGCTGGAATTCATGTGGAGTAACCTGTTCCGTGTCATACGGCGTGGTCCCATGATTTACCCTGTTTTCAAAGTAAAGTTTTAATAACTGCTTTAGTTCTCACACCATGACTGGCTCGAAGTTTATTGTTTTCCCCTGAACTCTGGGTGCCCATATTTTCCATACGGGCAGCTAGTAGTTTTGGTCTTGCAGATTTCTATTTATCAGGATCCTGATTTATAGTTGGAGCTATATCTGGGAAGCTTTGTATCCGTTTATTTCTTTCAGTTGTGTTAGTTAATGTACTTTCGCTACGCATTGTATTTATATATTTTTATTCTGCTGTTATGTAATTTAATCTCTGATATTATTTTTCTGCTATGTAATAATTTTTCATCCTCTGATGTAATATTGTTGTAATAGCAATGAAAATTTCTGTTGTTCAGTGTTCTGATGCGTCGTGTTCTCACGCAATCCGCGTTCTCCTTCGGTCTAGGACGGATGGAGATTTCGGTTCGTGTCATGTGTGGTTGTTGGATATGAGGCGCCTCGGATAAACGGTCTACATTCCTGACCGTAGGACATTATGTTAAGGAAACGCCCTGGTTGAAAGATATTGGTGTACCAATCCACGTGTAAGAAGAGGACCAACTCTGTACTCACTGAAGGGACGTTGGACATTCCTAGGACCTTGCTAGGGGTTCCCTAATCGGATAATTAAGGAACTAATCCTTAGCCTGGCTCATTTATGGAATCCAATTTCCAAAACGAAACCTCTTTACAATTTTCATTTGTACTTATGTAGCCAACATAGTGGGATGGGGCACTACACGAGCTAAGATTTATAAATTTATTTATGGAAGTGTTTTCACATCTTAGACATTATTATAATATGATGTAATGTCCCCGGATTTTTTGCTGATTTTGTTAAACTATAAATTATAGATTTTATATGTAATTTAAATTAATTTAATAATATTAAATTTGAATATTATAGAAAATTTAGATAATCGTTAGTTTAAAAATCCTATATGTATATTTTAACTCGTTATGTTTATATATATATATATGTGAATGTTGTTTTAACACTTTTTTATTGCATCCAAAACCTTGATTTAAGTTTGTTCTAAATTTTTTAAACCAATGCATATG
Source organism: Allium sativum (assembly GCA_030737875.1). Taxonomy (NCBI): domain Eukaryota; kingdom Viridiplantae; phylum Streptophyta; class Magnoliopsida; order Asparagales; family Amaryllidaceae; genus Allium; species Allium sativum. The sequence continues at coordinate 1,053,031,282 of CM060909.1, read as the reverse complement.
TATACATATACAAGTAAGTATTGTTTGTCATTTTGTTTTGTGTTTTTAAACTTGTTTCTTGTAAATATAAAATACTTAACCAAATATTTTATTACTTTACATGGAAAAATAAATGAGAATATTTATACAAAATCTCATTTACTTCACATTGAAGTATATGAAAAGTGATAGCATCAAACTGGTTTGAATATCAAAACATATAATGAGGATATCTATTGAGATTATTGACTTGATATTTCAAAATCTATAAGTATCTAAGGGATATTTATGTGTACAAAAATCTATACAGCAAGAACATGGGCTGATTTGCCTTAAAATCTAAGCCTTAGTTTTAAAATCCTTTAGTACATTAGTTTGTACACATACACATGTGTTTCTTCTTGTGGCCATACACTTCACTGGAAAGAATTTATGAAGAAAATACCCTTAGCATGCATCCTTCCAATCAAAGCATACACAGGTTACATTCTTTCCAATCACATAGCCACATCCCTTCTATAAGAAGCAGGCAGCCTATGTGATCTTTTTAAGTAAACTAGACCCAACCTCTAAACCATCCCATCTTTTTCCCTACTCTAAGTCTAGCTTCAAAAAATCATTTTGCACATGGTTATACAAATATGTGTGCTGAAATGAATGGTCGTGCCTTATTTTATGTGTAGTAGTTATATAAGTTAAAACCTAGCTAGAACATCCCTTCCATCATATGTTAGACAGCCCAAACTTAATGACAAAGCATGATTTAACAACAATGTGTACATATGCCTTATATTCACATGTGTGTACTAATATGAGATGATTGTATATGAAAATACCTGGAGAGAATCCATTGAGATTGACTAAACAACCTTTCTTTCTAGAGATGCAGACAGCTTATAACCTTCCTCATTCCACCTTCTATCATACTACCTATCATCTACATACTAGGTAATATTTTATCATTTGTTTTTCTCTATAAATACACCTATTTGTTACCATATTTTACTCTTCAAAAACCTGTTAACCTAAGATGAAAAGGGAAGATAAAGCAAAATAAAACAGAGGACAAAACAGCTTAAGTCCGAGGACTTCGTTAGTAAATTTCCCCCCTTTTCTAATTGTTATGCAACCTGTATATATGCATGTGTGTTACTAAATGTATTACTTTAAAATAATCGAATCTTTATGTCAACTCTAGAACTGAATCATGATGTAGGAAAACATGGAACTAAAGATATAACCAGGAAAAATTAAAGTATATATAAAAAATAGGGTAGTTGTGAGTAAACACCCCTAAACACCCCTTTTATCCCTTATTCTCAATGCATCGATTCATGATAATATATGACAGCATATATGCCGATATACATATAAATTTGTATTGACTAAGTATGGGTGTTTATTAATGTTAAATGACTACAAATTGTTGTATTACTTGAATGATGTAAGTAAAAGAAAAAAGCCTATAACACTTGTGGCGGCTAAAACATGAAAAATAGTGGATCTAATATGAACTAACTCTTTCCATTTAAAACTATTATGGACTGATAGGATGTAGACACAGATGCATATATCTTTTGATTATGTTATGTGCAATTGGTTTATTCTTTATATCAAAAACTGGAACAAATATGGAAAACAATGAGTAATAAAGCTTCCTCCCATCTATATACTGATGTGTTTAGATGCATATATGCTATGTTAGTCGGTTTGATTTTTTACATCAAAGCTGAAACCAAAATTTGGTAGGGAGGAATAAAAGGGGAAAAGAACACACTTAAGTCTGAGAAAATAAATAAAAGGCTTTGTTATTACATAAAGACAGGACCTGAAATCAAAAATTCAAGTTCTCTAAATTCTTCGGTTTCAATAGAAAATCCTAGCTAAAATATTGCCACGAATCACTCATAGTTTACACTAAAAAAGTTGGGGAGATTTATTTTTATGTATACATACATTAGTCTGGAGAATACAGTGGAAGACCATAATTATAGGAGAAAAATTTGATGGAGTTTTAACAAATGGCTACTATCATCTAAATAGCTACACTCCATCTTGTTTTTAACACCAAAAATCAGGATTATTGTGTATTAAATTTGGAGTTCGAAACAATAGTTTAATTAGAGCTTAAATGTTAAATTCGTGGAATATGGTAAATGGTTTCCGGAACTGTGTCCGAGGGTCACAAGGTTGTCAGGGGAAGGCGCATGTGGAGTTGCGGTGGTTCTGGTGATCAGAGAAGGCCGAGCAAGTCTGTATTAGGGTTGAAGCTGTAGTTTGAGAAGCTTGGGTTTTATGCGTTGGTGGGAGTTGCGGGGGTGGGAGTGAGAAGTTGCCTGGTAGGGAGGAGGTTAGGAGGACAGATAAGCTTCCAGTAATGGTCTCAGGTGAACAGGTTATCAGAGGCAACCAGGGGAGGTCGGCTTTTGGTGACCAACTGACGTGAGGTTTTGATTAAATAAAGTTTTGTGTTGATTTTGAGATGAAGGGTTCTGGAAGTCGAATGACAGGTCAGCGACGATGCTGAGTGACCACGTGACGTGGGGGTGGAGATACGGCGGCTCGCTGGTGGTTGTTTCAGCTGTGCACGTACACTGTGCAAACATGTGCATTGGTTTGATAAATAGAAGAGATGGGATGAAGAAAGAAGAGGTAGCATGAAAGAAATTGAAGTGAATAAGGCGCGTGGGCTAAGGAGCAACTGGGCTTGTTGGGCCTTGGGGAAGAAAAATAAGGAAAAATAAGGAAAAGGAGATAGCTGGGCTATGGGCCGACGAATAGAAATAAAAAGAAAATAAAAAGAAGAAATAAGAAGAGAAATATGAAAGGTTAACAAATAGAGTAGAAAAGAATTTAAATGAAAAGGGAAGTATCGATATATATTAAAGTGAATCAAACGGTTTTCGTTCTCCAAATTTTATTTTGTTTTAAAATTTAATAAGGATAATAATATATATATATATATATATATATATATTGAAATCAACAAAATTAATTATATCAATTATATTTGGTCAAATGTCGAAGATAAAAAAATTTAATAGAAACTATCGACAAAATTTTGAAGTTAAATCAATATACATATATATATATATATATATTCATTGATCTAAGTCGTATTCAGAATAAGTAAAATTTAAATTATTCTTCTAAATAATTTAATAAAATTGGATAATCATTTTATAGTCATATAATGAATGAAAAAAATCGAATTAATAATGAAATGACTTGATGACAACTTATAATAGTACTTCCAAATGATATCAAGTTGATTAAATAAACGTGTCCAGAAGAAGTGATATTCACATTTCTAAGTGAATAACATTAAAAACAAATGTTTGTAGACAAGGATGATTGTAAAAGAGATTTTGGAATTGAAAATTAGGTTAATACTGTAGCAATGAGATTATTCCGAAGTCCGGAAAATAAATCGAATATAGATAAATAGAAAAGAGATATTGTATTGAAATCGACTTTGTTGAATTTAGGGATGTATGATTTATTCCCCGTTTAAATAAAAATATTTAATTTATTAATTTATCTGTTTATTTATTTAAAGAATGAATTGAAAGTTATAATAAATATTTTATATCTCAAAGCATGGATTATAACAATACTATTATAATAAATGATTTCGGTAAAAGGAAGGGATTCGTAAACAGAATCTAATTTAAGACAGACACAGTATAAAAATAACCATTATCCAAGATTAACGAATTTCCGAACGATGATTGGTTGAGTTTGAATTGTCAGACTATATTCGACAAGTTATGCCATGATAATTGATTGTAATGAACTTAAATAGTTAAAGTATACATTGACACGTTTAAATCATCCTTTGTTAGATCTGAAGGTTTAATCTTACATGTCAAATATTTTCGGTAGGTAAGTCTGGATAATCAACTAGGACATAGAAACCCATATGAAATATGTTGATTTGATCGCTATTAAATATCACTTGACCCTAAAATATATTAACGTTATCGTTTCGAAGAGTCCAGAATCTAAACTCCATTTCGATCTGATTCATACAATTACTAGTCAAAGATTCTGAAGATGAAGTTATGCAAGGGCTGTTCTGTTGATCCTAGGTAGAAATTTACTTACATGGATTTACATGATAGTGCCTTCAGTTTGTCCAGTCCCCGGACAACTTGTATGGACGAATGTCTGACAGAATATACCTTGTAGATCGCGTAAGTTGATCTCTCCAAACGTAATACGTTGGTGGCGGAGAAATTCATTTCTTTTAGCTTTATACCCTTAATTATTTTTGGGGAAATCAATTGTGATTTGGCAGATTTGACGATGTGACATTCAAAATAAATGAAGATATGACCCATGTAACGGTATGTCCGGACCTCAAGCCTCTTCAATCGGGAAATGGTATTAAATCGGGTAGGTCGCATGGCTATGTGGGTCACTCCCGTTAAAAGGGTTTATCATTACCTGATCTGGAGAAATCAAATGCCTTCGGCTGTCCCTTTTATTTATATGCTATCGGTTCGGTGGGATAGCCCCCAACTGTGGTAATGATATATTCAGTACTCTTAAGGGAAATGAGGAGCCGGTCAGGTTTAGCCGGGTTGCAAGATGTTCTTGTTGAACCCCTAATGTATTCATCTCTGGAGGTACATTATCGAAAGGTGGTCCCATACCTTGTTATAGTTGGAATCCATTCTCTAATAAGCGCCCGCGGTTTTGATTGTATGCTATATATGTAGAATGTGAGATGTAAGCGCTCTGCTAGATTTGTATTTGCTTGTATTTAAACACTATTATAATATCAAAATAATATTGCTTTCAAAGAATGTTTTGGGTTATTGTAAGATAAAAACCATCCGTATTTATGTGTGGATCGGTCTTACGATTATCTTTTCTTTCAAAAAGGTTTTGAAAGTTAAAATCAAGCAGTTTGAAATCGGTTACTCACACTAGTCCCATGAATGACCCAGAGTTTATTTTTCGATGTTTTCCCTAAACTCTTGGGTGCTCAAATTTGTACGAGCAGTCAAGTAGCTTAGGATTTTACAGATTTTCTGGAGAAGCTTAGAGCAGGAGGCTTGAATGATAGATATTTAGAGTTTAATTTCCACTGTGTTATGTATGTGATGTACTCTGATAATGTATGTAAGTTCAAATCAAGTTGTATTTCAAAAGAGATTATATATCTATTATATTTTATCCATTTCGCTGTGAGATTCGTGTTTACTCTGATTTTGTGTAGGTTCTTCTTTTTCTTTTATTCTAACTTTTCTATCTTATCTTTTCTCATCCTCTAATTTATTTCTTCGACACCTGAGTTTTAGTGTTCTTTGGGTTGGGCTTGGGTTGTATTTGGTCAGCTCAAAGAGTACCGAAATTTGGGTCGTTACACTTGGAATCAGAGTTAAAGGTTGAGTAATAACCTTGGCACTGTGGCGTAAATCGATAGAGATGGGATTAGTAATATCTTAAATTGAGTTTGAGTGTATATATGAGTGTGTATTTGTTAATTGATATAAAAATTGTTTTATATTGTGTTAATTGGTTTGTTGAGTGGTTTATGAATTCTGGACGACAAAGTAAGCGCAACTGTATCGATAAGTGTGTCTAAACTCTTAAACAGAGTAATTCAACACAGTATTGTTTTGAAAAGTTGGGTAAATAAAATAATTTGCCCAAAATTATATTTTGATGCAAAAATATTTTTTTTTTTGAAATTATTATGCATGGATGTGTCGATTATTAGCATTGTGATCAAGTAAGATTATAGGAGTTTAATTGGTTATATATGTAACCAAATTGAGTTTGTATAAGAATAAAATACACAAATGAGACAAACTGGGAATTTTTTGGGTAAAGAAAAATGTGTTGGGAAAAATTCAAAGGTTTTGAATTTACGATGTAATTAGGATATGTGATATTAAATTGTTTTGGAATAAAAATCAGAAATTTGGGATTTTGAATTTGAAAATTTTACTAGAATAAGTTAAATCAGATTAGGGTTTAAAAGGAGAATTTGAAGCAGATAAATATGTTTGAACAGGTCTAATTCAAATTAACAAAGTAAACGATTTTGGAATTATTTTCCAAATATAATCAAGGATATTTTCTTAAAATGTAAAATGGGGTATTATGGGTTGATAAGGAATTAAGATATGGAGTTAAGATATTGGAACTTAACCAGAGATTGGCCGAGATAAATGATTTTCTGAGTGTTGATATGATGTTGATTTCAATCTTAAGGGTTGATACTTAGAGGATTATTTTATTACTGATTTACGGTCGGGAACTGATGAATGTTGCAAAATAGAAATTAGTGGATATAAAATGGAAATGTTTTCCAACTAAAAATAAATATTTCTTGTTATGAAAATGAATGTGATTGAATGGATGGATGCATATGAATGATAGTATATGAGGAAAAAAGTTGGATGCCACATTGAGGATACAAGTTGGTAATTAAATTAGATTTGTTCAGTCTATTTGGAAGACTAACTGGCTTTGTGGTTTTTTGTGATTAGAGAGGTCCTAGAGAGTCGAGTTTTGGAGTTGCATGATGGAATCATACGAGAGGGACACTATCAAATTTTATTTGAAAATTTAAGAATAAATTTCTAAGAGAGTTTTAATAATAAAAAATGGGTTTACCGATTTTATATTTGGAAACCAGATGAGTTAGAAAAAAGTAAATGAATTCATTTAAAGTCAATTTGGAAAAAGATGAATTTCACCGACAATCTGTCGAGAACGAGGTAAAAAATGAAAAATTGAAGAGTTCTGTGATATGCTCCACATATCCCATTGGAACTACCTAAGGTAAAATGGAATAAGATCTCAAGAAACGGTTCAAGAGGACTAAAGATTGGATATGAGAAATCTATCTAAAGATTTTGATTAATTAGATAATTACGGATGTGTGAATTGAATGTTTTGATTACTGTGAATTGTTTGATTACTCTATTACCGGTATATTATGTTAAGTTGACTAAGGTATGCAAAATCAGACTAAGGTATGCCAATACTAGCTCTATAACTGTTGTTGTACCACTAAAAGAAGGTTCTCTTCCCAAGTCGCTCCGAAGTCTAGGATACACAGTCTTAAAAGATCCTCAAGAACTCTATTCGCCCTTTCCGCCTATCCATCGGTCTGAGGTGATAAGCGGAGCTCAAACACAACTGTACACCTAATGCTTCTTGCAAGCTCCTCCAAAATTCACTGGTGAAAATGGGGTCATGATCACTTACGATACTGGAAGGTACTCCATGAAGACAGAATATCTCATGAACGTAAACTGCTTCCAACCATGCCTTCATCCTCTTACTCTTAACTGGGATGAAATGAGTGCTCTTAGTAAGTTTGTCTACTACAACCCAAATACTGGTGTTGCCCTTCCTTGATCTAGGAAAACCATCGATGAAATCTATAGAGATGCCCTCCCACTTCCACTGTGGGACCTCCAAAGGATGAAGTAAACCACCGGGCTTCTTTTGCTCAGCTTTGACTGGCTGGCAAATCAAACATTGAGAAACAATTCGCTACATCTTTCTTCATCCCAGCCTAAAAGAAACCCTCTTCATATCTCTATACATCTTATCACCACCTAGATGAATAGTCATCTCAGAATGATGGGCTTCCTCTAGAACTGTCTTCAACAAACTCCCAACTCGGGGAACACAAAGCCTTCCATCTCGTCGCAACCACCCTCTATCGTCGGTGGAATATCTATTGAGGTGACTAGAAGACTCCCCTTTACTGAGCCTATCCAAGATGTCTGAAATCTATAGATCCTCTCACTGCAAAGCTCCTATCTGATCTATAAGAGTAGGTCGCACCTCTAGTGATGCCGACAAACTAGCTATAAACTCAGTGGAGGGTCTAAAACCAAAAGTCGATATGAACTCCAAGCATTTCCTCTCCATAAACAGAGGACTTAAGGCCATCCTCTGCCTACTCAGTGCGTCTGCCACTACATTACCATTGCCAAAGGTATAAGCAATCTCGAAGTCATAAGATGTTTGGAACTCCATCCGCCTTTGTTGCCTTAAATTAAGATCCTTCTGCGAGAACAAGTACTTGAGAGATTTATGATCGCTATACAACTCGAAATTCTCTCCAAGCAAATAATTGCGCCACGTTTTAAGCGCGAATACTATGGCAGCTAGCTCTAAATCATGGGTAGAGTTGTGCTTCTCATGAACTCTTAATTGTCTACCTCCATAACATACTACCCTTCCCTCTTGCATCAGAACCACACCAAGCCCTGTACTACATGCATCAGTGTATACCGTAAACACTTTGTTCACATCGGGCAAGGTAAAGACTTGGGCTGTTGTCAGAGCCCTCTTCAATCGCTGGAAAGCATCATCATAATCTACATCCCAAGAAAATGTCAGATTCTTCTTCGTCGGCCTGGTGAGTGGGTTTGATATCTTTGCGAAGTCCTTAATGAACTTCCTATAATAGCCTGCCAATCCAAGAAAGCTTCTTACCTCCGTTGCATTCTTTGGAATTGCAAATCTTGAACTGCAACTACCTTTGCGGGATCTACTGCTATCCCATCTTTAGAGACCACATGCCTTAGAAATCTCACCTCTTTTCTCCGAAAATTGAATTTGGAGAATTTCGCCTTAAGCTGATGTGCACGTAGAGTTTTCAAAACCTCCCTTGTATTAACGCATGCTCTTCCTTGCTCTTCGAGAAAATTAAGATGTCATCAACAAAGACCATAACAAACTTATTTAGAAACTCCCATAATACCCTACTCATTAGATTGTCAACCCAAAGGCATAACGAGCCATTCAAAGAAACCATATGTCTTGTACTTAAATCATCAGAGTACAATAATAATGAAAGAAAAGCATAATTCCTCAAAAACATAGCCATAGTAGAAAGACAAAAAATTGAGCAATACATCTAAGCAGATCCAAGCAAAGCTAAGCAGAATCCTGATCAAACTTGAGTATTCCCACCCTAAGAACCTGGCGGGGGGAGGGGGAATGGAAGAGAAAGAAGAGGAAATAAAATAGGTCAGACACAAGTCTGGCGAGTCCTGTTACTTTTAGCATATAAATAAGTAAAAGCATCATGATAGGCGTATAAACTGGATAAGAGGATAACAACATATAAGGCAGGCATGACAAGGTACACAGGATAAACAGTATAGAATACATAAAACTTCTTTAACACTTTTCCTTCTCTCTGCACCAATACTAGTATAACCAGAATGAGATGATCCCAACACTACAAGATGGTATACTTAGGCGTACTTCTAGTGAGAGGTTTAACCCCATACAATCAACAGGTAACCCAACTAAACATACCGGAGTTACCCCTAAGGGTATTAACGGGCTCCTAAATATACCAGAGTCTAGATGTACCCTAATTACTACCCCAATCGATCAGCTCCCTACTCCGTAGATACCCTGTGCTGGCCCCACAGTAGGATGTATCACTTCCTAAAGTGGCAACCCATCGTTTTCAGGATGCGCACAACCATATATATAGGTGTCACGGCGTCTTAGCTTCCTCTGCCGGACCCATGCACGCACATGACTCCATCAGTATGCGCCGCCCACACCGTCCCCCACGTTTAGATCTCTTACAATCAGCTCAGTAAGCGTACCCCGACTCTGACCTAGTTCAGAGTACCCGTTTGATACCTATATATGGGTTACTGATTGAAACGGGTCCCACACACAAGATGGTACAAGCTTCCCCTTACGCTTGTATCCCCACTACTAGGTTTTCCACAGGTTATGCCATACCAGAGTAGAAGATTGCATAACCCCATAGGTTAAGTTTGTGGGCATATATATATAAATATTACCCACCACACCTAAGATATACTTAACCCTCCCACTGATTCATACAAGTTTACTTAACCCCTATTCAAGTTAACAAGTTCATACAATCCCTATGGATTCAACTAGATTAAGTATTCCACTTTATTACCATATTCATTTATGGTTATTATGCGCTAGACCTTCCACATTAAGCCTACAACTTGTGGATGTTGGATATGCCGGGCGGTTCCGGGAAGACTTCTTCCATAAGTTGGACTTAACCTCGTGTCTTAGCATGTCACGTGTTTTATGCATTTAGACCCTTCACATTAGATTCATCACTTGTGGTCGCTGGATATACCGGTCGGTTCTGGGCAGACTTCTACCACAAGTGTAATATAACCTCGTGTCTAAGCGCGGTTACAGTTGCTAATTACCGTAATTCTAGGCATTTCCATTATTAACCAATTATTTCTATGTCATTATAGGTTTTCATGCCCCTTTTCTAGGTCATGTTCATAATGAACCATATGCCCCAAATTAAGGTGTTTAATCACAATTGTGGTTCATGCCCAAATCCATATTTTAATTCAAGTTATACCCAAATTTCCCAATACAAATTATGCCCCAATTTTAACGTTTTCCCCTCATTCCCAATTTCACGCGTTCGCATATTTCAGCGGCATGCATAGACTCAAAGGTAGCCTGGCTATAAAAATAAAAGGGAAAAGAAGAAGGGAAGAGGACAAAAATGAACATACTCATAAGATAGACATATAATGGAAAAAATAAGCATAGCAACTAATAAACATATAGTGACAAAGTTGGGCATAATAACCAGATATGCATATAGGAACAGATCTGATGAACATGCGATAATAGAACTGATTCTAACATAATAGGGACATCATAAATAGGCATGATGAAATCTAAACAATGAATTCGATACCCAACTATTAACAAATCTATGGTGACACTAGAACCGATTTATCCATAAACATAATAGGGACAAGCATGTTGAGATCTAAGCAGTGGATTAAATCTACAAGTAATGACAGATCTGACGTGATAAATAGGTACGGGCTTAGATCTAGTACATAATCATGTCAGAATAACTTAGGTACGCAGGTTATAGCAGATCTGGTATGATTCAAATAGTCATAGGCTTAGATCCAAGTATAGTCATGTCAAGATTATCTTTTAAGTATTTATATCTAAAAATAACGTAGACTCACTGTGATTAGATACAAGAAATAGAAGAGGGATTGCAGATGTTGTGTCACAGATCTCTACACTTGAATGACTGGTTTGTTGAAGAAGAAAAGGCTATTCTCAATCTAGGCAAAGGTAGCATCTAGTTCTCCATTGTTTCAGAATGAATAAAACACTGAGAATATGGTTTTATTTATAGCCTAGAGGTCACGAATCTGGTCAGAAAACAAGTCCACGTATACAGAAATGATCCTAGTTCGGATCTCGGGGGGCGTCGACACCCCCCTTATGGTATTGATCCCCAATGGGTCTGATTCCCTCCCAGATCTTCCGCTTTCAAATTTGAACTGATTTTGAATTCTGAGCTTATTATATATATAACTGGCTTATATGTATACAAACTTCAAACCTTAATATCTTCTTCATACGGTGTCCGTTTTATGCAAACTCAGAGTCTATCTTAAGCAGAATTTCAAGACGAATGCAATGGCATAGCCCATTTTACTTAATTCTGAATATTTAATTAAGTATCCTTTAATTTTATCATCCTTAGCGTTGTTAAAATTACGGGGGTTGCATTCGTGTTCACTCTGATTTTGTGTATGTTCTTCGTTTTCTTCTATTCTAACTTTTCTATCTTATATTTTCTCATCCTTTAATTTATTTCTTCGACACCTGAGTTTTAGTGTTCTTTGGGTTGGACTTGGGTTGTATTTGGTCAGCTCAAAGAGTACTGAAATTTAGGTCATTACACTTGGTATCAGAGCTAAAGGTTGAGTAATAACCTTGGCTCTGTGGCGTAACTCAATAGAGATGGGATTAGTAATATCCTAGATTGAGTTTGAGTGTATATATGAGTACGTATTTGTTAATTGATATAAAAATTGTTTTATATTGTGTTGATTTGTTTGTTGAGTGGTTTATAAATTCTGGTCGACACACTAAGCGCAACTGTAGCGATAAGTGTTTCTAAACTCTTGAACAAAGTAATTCGACACGGTATTGTTTTAAAAAGCTGGGTAAATAAAATAATTTGCCTAAAATTATATTTTGATGCAAAAATAATAATTTTTTGAAATTATTATATATGGATGTGTTGTCGATTATTAGTATTATAGTCAAGTAAGATTATAGGAATTTAAATGGTGGCATATATAACCAAATTGAGTTTGTATAAGAATAAAATATACAAATGAGAAAAACTGGGAACTGTTTGAGTAAAGGAAAATGTGTTGAGAAAAATTAAGTTTTGAATTTACAACGGAATTAGGATATGTGATATCAAATTGGTTTGGAATAAAAAAGGGAAATTTGGGATTTTGAATTTGAAAATTTTACTAGAATAAGTTAAATCAGATTAGGGTTTAAAAGGAGAATTTAAAGCAGATAAATATGTTTGAACAAGTATAATTCAAATTAACGAAGTAAACGATTTTGGAATTATTTTCCAAATATAATCAAGGATATTTTCTTAAAATGCAAAATGGGGTAATATGGGTTGATAAGGAATTAATATATGGAGTTATGATATTGGAACCTAATTGGAGATTGGCCGAGCTAAATGATTTTCTGAGTGTTGATATGATGTTGATTTCGGTCTTCGGGTTTGATACTTAGAGGATTATTTTCTTACCGATTTACGGTTGGGAACTGATGAATGTTGCAAAATAGAAATTAGTGGATATAAAATGGAAATGTTTTCCAACTAAAAATAAATATTTCTTGTTATGAAAATGATTGTGATTGAATGGATGGATGCATATGGATGACAGTATATGAGGAAAAAAGTTGGATGCCAGATTGAGGATACAAGTTGGTAATTAAAATGGATTTGTTGAGTCTATTTGGAAGACTAATTGGCTTTGTGGTTTCATTGTGATTAGAGAGGGCCTAAAGAGGCGAGTTTTGGAATTGTATGATGGAGTCATATGAGAGGGAAGCTATCAAATTTTATTTGAAAATTTAAGAATAAATTTTTAAGAGAGTTTTAATAATAAAAATGGGTTTATCGATTTTATATTTGGAAACCAGATGAGTTAGAAAAAAGTTAATGAATTGATTTAAAGTCAATTTGGAAAAAGATGAATTTCACGATTTGTCGAGAATGAGGTAAAAAATAAAAAATAGAAGAGTTTTGTGATATACTCCACGTATCCCATTGGAAGAGATGGTTCATGGCTCATTATTGATTTGGAAATCATCAGGACAGTGAGACTTGGATTCTGAACCAGATTTGACCAAAACCGAATATTCAGTCTGTATCATTGATTTAGATAAGATGTGACTCCAAGTATGGTTATGAAACTACCTGAGGTAAATGAAATAAGATCTCAAGAAATGATTCAAGAGGACTAAAGATTGGATATGAGAAATCTATCTAGAGATTTTGATTAATTAGTTAATTATGGATGTGTGAATTGAATGTTTTGATTACTGTGACTTGTTTGATTACTCTATTACCAGTATATTATGTTAAGCTGACTAAGGTATGCGAAATCAGACTTTTATTTTAAAGTGGTTTTGTTTAAATAAAAATTCTGTTGCAATGATATTTTCATATCATATTATATTTTATCTATTTCGCTATGAGATTTATATTCCGCTATGTTATTATCTGATGAACCCTAACGAAACGAATTTTTGCTTGCGTTGAATCAACATGGGTTCGGGTTTTTGTCAGTTTGAAGTGAGTAAAAATGCGGGTCGTTACAGTTGGTATCAGAGCTTAAGGTTAAGTGATAACCTTGGCTCTATGGAATATAGACTTGTCAAAGATAGGATCAGTAGTATCCTAGGACAAGTGACTCATTAGAGATAGGGTTAGTGATACCCTAGATTGAGTTGGGTGTGAGTGTGTGTGTGTATGTGTGTGTAAGAGACAAATTTGTAGTTTAATATACAAATGGTTTTGTGTTGGATTGATTTGTTGAGTGAGGTATGAATATTGGTCGGTACAGTAAGGTACCGATGTATCAATAGGTGTTTCTAAACACTTAAACGTAGCAGTCTAACCCATTTTTTTTATGAAATATTTTTTTCCAAAAGTATATTTTCGTAAAAAGGATATATGTTTCGATGAAAGTTATGTTTTGGAAAAATTTAATCCACTAATTGATAGTTGGAGATAATAACTAGTATAACTAATTAAGAAATTTGAATTCTCGACGATTTTTGAAAGTCGAGGTATTTGTTAAGGAATGATAAAACTCTTTTGATAAAATAATAAATGTTGTAGGATATGGATAATTGCAATCCATCTGGAGTTAAACCTAGAAAGATGACTCAAAAACAAACAAGAAGGATTTATGAGCAGATAGAAGAAGAAAATAGGCTGGACCTATGCAAGTATTTTCGTAGCTACTACAGAAATGATAAGAATAAAGGAAAATTTTAGGTGTTTGGTGTCATAAATGCCATAAAGAGAGACACTATGCAGTCCTATGCTCAATGAAAAATGAGAATAAGAATGAGAATAAGGGAAAGGTACAAAAAGACATAACTTATTTCCGATGTAAGCAGAAAGGGCATTATGTCCACAATTGTCAAAAAGGAAAAAAGAAACCCAGATGGGAGATAAGATGCTTCCATTGTAGGAAAGTAGGACACACTGTCAAGTACTGTAACAAAGAAAAATCGAGTTTACCACCAAATGATAAATTAGGTTAAGAATCTTGGAGTAGGCCAAAGGGAAATGGTCGTTTAATTAGTAATATTATCCTAAGGTTAAAACTAATATTTTGAGAATGTATGTAAATATACAATGAAGTTTGATCGGATGTATGTATCTGAATGAATGTATGGATATATATATGTATATGTATGTGTGTGTGTGTATATATATATATATAACAAGTGCGTGACCCGTGCTACGCTACGGTTAAAACGGGCAATCAGTTTGGGATAATAGTTGGTTATAGTATGATGATTGCAGTAAGCATCAACGAAAATAAATATGGTGTGGAAGAATAGTACTTTCTTGGAATTATGAAAGAATAAGGTAAGTATGTAAGTTCTAATTGTTATAGATGAGCATACTAAGTTTAGAATTTGATTGTTAATTATTTATTTATATTTCATGCATGTATGTTAAGTATTTAGGTTTAATCCTTATTTGAGTGATGGGTTGCAAAAATGTCATTTGAAAATGAAGAAGGTGAGGAGGAAGAAAAATTTACAAACGTGCCTAAAATTACAAACTTTCCTAATCTTGAGTAATAGCAATTGGTTTAGCAAGTAATAAAAAATGAAGAATTCATACTGTGCGCTTTTGAACAATTTATGCACTTTCAAGAATTATCAATCCCACCTCGGAATAGGCAATTATAAATTGTTTTTTGTTGTATGGATTTCTTAGTTTGATTCAATCTATATAAGTATTCGGTTTTATAATTTACTTCAATTTTGTTTCATAGTTGTCAATCATTGGAGCTTATTTTTCCAATGCCTTTTTAATTTTAAGTAATTTTTGTGATCTTCTTTTTACCAGATATGTTATTTGTGATATGAAAAAGGCATCATGCAGTATAAATTTGACTGTGTTTTTTATTTATTTTATTTGAGGATTCTACATCTTGTTATTTGTGGTGGAGAACTATGTTTTTTAATGGTATTGTCAAAGTTTGGACGGGGATGATAATTATATTGTTATGGTGTTATTTAAATTATATTGTTCAAAATTAATGTACATGTCATGACAATGAAGTAATGATGATAAATCATAAAAGAAGCATAGCTATAACACCATCTTACAATGTTTAATGGCTATAACACCATCTTACAATGTTTTATAACCAGATAACTCAGATGCAATATCTTTCTATCAAAGTTGAAACAACCGTGTGTCAGATGAAAGCTACAATGCTTTGCTTTTGCAAAGGATTTACATGCAAATCCACTATGTATTGAACAAAATCTGCAATTTTGTGGTATCGCTAACATGATTGCTTAAGTGGGGGTTGTGCAATTAGTAAGGAAGAAAATTTATTACACTTGAATCCACTTGTGATTTAAACATTAAATGACATAAATAATTAATCAATCAAAGTAACATGAAACTCTCCATTAAGCTTAGTACATCTCTTTATAGATACAAATTGATCAATGGATTCATCCACAGAAAATAGAGCTGATTTATGTTTATTTTTAGAGAATTACTGAGACATGTAAAGCTTGAATGACATCATCATATGCATAAACTGAAACACTGAACTGTTATTTAAAATGCAATGTAAGGTAATTGATGAAACCTAGAATATATATCATATATCTAGCAATTCCAGACAATCCATCAGTTATAGTCCTAAAAACTGCATCAGTCAATGTGAGGAAGAGGGCACAGAAGCATAATGGTTCACTAGTTCACCTTTTGTGCATTTTGTCATATTCAAGAGAAGAATTTGGCGGTTGAAGAAATGGGGAGAGAGGTTTTCTTGGAGAATCCATATTACCGAAGTCGATAACTGTTGCATTAGGACTGCCTTTAAGCTACACTCACATTCCCCACTAGAGGAAGTCCAATAGGCTGAGGGCCGGCTCTCAGATCCATGGTGACGTTTTTGTCGTTGTACCTTTTTTATGTACAACCACATTGCTGGTTGAGTTATGTTACTGGCACAATTTCTTAAGCAATTGTAATAACCCGGAAATCTGAGCCAATTTAAAATTTTTATTTTGGCAATTTTAATGAATTTTGGATATTTAAAATGAATTATTTTAAATAATAACGATGAGAAATTTATTTTGAATAGAATTAGAATGAATATATTTATTAGAATCGACGTTAGAATATAAATATTAATTTTTATTTATAAAAGGAATTGAAAATGGCGCGGTAGTTCAAAATTTCGATTTCGAATTTCAAATGAATGTATAGGATTCAAAATAAACTGGATTTTAGCGAAACCAAAAATATTAGGATCTATTTGAGAATATCTATCCAACGAATCCGAAAAATTGAAATTTCATAGCGGGGATAAAAAGTTATGCCCAGTTGAAAATTCAGAATAGTCACTATAGAATTCTGGCCCTTAAAAATGGAAATTTTGCAAACGACCTCTGTTTTCGACGAAACCACTTTTGTTGGATCCGGGTTCATAATTTTCTGAATCAGTATGTGAGCGTGGCAAAAGAAAATGTGTTTTAACAGTTTCAGTCAATTTTGATCGACCAGAAAATGACCATTTTTTAAACGATCTCAGAATTTGACGAAATTAGTTTTGTTAGAACCGTATTGACAAACTTGAAAATATTTTTTTGGAATTTTTAAAGTTAGTATGTGGCCTCGGTAAATTAAAATGTGTGTTCAAATTCATTATATAGATTTATATTTTGATTTTGATGAAAACTGATCGTAACAGTCGAACTGGCTTATGATACATATCCCATTGTGTTCAGAATGGGGGTAGTTAGCTAGGGACGACAGTCGGTGGGTTCGATTTCGAGTTCGAAATAAAAAGTTGCTTTTTGAAATTAAATATAATAAAATATATAAAATATTATATAAACCTAACTCCTTTCCCTCTTCTCTCTCTACCTTTCAGAATCGAAATAAAAAAAAGAAAAAAAACCCTGAAGATAAAACCGCTCCTCCCCCTGGATCTTACCGCTGCTCCCCCAGGCGGAGCGCCGCCGCAACCAGACCCCCCCACCTCTGTCCCCTCGACCTCCATCTCCTCCTCCTTATCCGCTCACGAACCCCAAAAACCCACAGTCGAAGCACCGGAACCCACGACACCCCCTTAACACTAAAACCACAACCGCAACTTCCCCCTCCACCTGTAGCACTCCGACGCGCCCTTCCTCAGCTCGATTCCAATGGTGAAACCCCCTCCTTTCAAAACAAAGGTAAATTTTATTTATTTCAGTTCCTTTAATTATTTGCTTATATAAAATTGAAAAGTAAAATGATGATTTTAATGTAAAGAAAGTTAGAATTTATATATATAGAAAGTTTAGATTTTTAATGATAGAAAGTTATAATTTTTAATAAGATAAAGATTGGATTTTTAAATAGAAAAAGATTTGATTTTTAACGTATAAAAGATTTGGTTTTCAAAAGCAAAAAGATTCGATTTTTATAATGTTATCATAGCAAAATAAAGATATGGTTTTTGTATATATATTAGGAATATAAAAATATAATTTTTATATGATGTAGAGAATAAAAATATAATTTTTATATGATGTAGGGAATACAAATATAAGTTTTATATAAAGAGAAGAATAAAAATGTGATTTTTATAGCGTCAAAATAAAAAATTCGATCTTTAAATAAGAGGTAAAAATATAAAAATATAATTTTTATATAGGAAGGAGGGTTGTAAAAATATGTGAAGTAGAAGTAAAAATGTGATTTTTACTGTGAACAGTGTGAAAAGGTCACATTGGAATTTCGAACAAATCCAGACCTTTCAGAAATAGAGAATGGCGGAGTGGAACCCAAAGGTGAGAACTTCTCACTTTTAATTTGTTTTCTAGTTGAAATATATACTAGGATGCAGACGGTGCTTAGCAGCACCCGACACCTGTCGTCCACAGACGATGGATGATTTGTTTGTTTGATAGATGTATTGTGAAAGTTGATTGTGTGATGTGGAATGGAAAAATATATTTTATAGTTAAAAATATAATTTTTAACGTTGATGTGAATAAAATAGATATTCATTTAAAAATCAGAACGATTTGTTTATGTACACCTATTTGACTGACATAGATTGGGACGATAAATTTTACACATCGCCCAACTGCACAAATAAAAAATGTGTTTGATTGATTGAAACCCCACACGGGTGTTGGGATGATATTGACGTACACTAATCCCAATTGTTTAGTAGTATGTCGACCGATGGGTTGACACACTGTGTAAGCGTTAATTATTTATATTTAATGCTTATGCAGTTGTGTTGTGCACTTTGGATGATGGTTGATTATTTATCATTGCTATTGTATACATGTGTTGTATAGAATCCTATAAATAACATTATATGGTAATTGAGTGGGTCTCATTCTAATTTAGAAAATAAAATATATATTCATGTGTTGAATAAAGGAAAGTTCATGTGTTGAATAAAATATATATTCATGTGTTGAATAAAAGAAAATTCATGTGTTGAAGAAAATATTCATTTGTTGAATAGAATAACGAAGTTATTGAAATATATAAAGCCGTGTTAATTAGATATGCGCCATTTTGACGTGAACGATATCTATATCGATTTTATTCATTTTTATAATGAATATCGAAAAGAAATTGATTTCGAAGTTTAATATTTTGAAAATACTATCATTTATATATCGATGATATGGAATATTCAATTTTGATTTGAAATTGAATATGAAGTTGAAATCGTTTTGAAAACGAATTTAATACGATTTATAAAATACGTTCTAAAAGGAAATCGACGAAATATAATATATATATATATATATATATACATATATATATATATAATGGCCTGGAAAGAATGCGCCGCGCTGCGGCAGTTCGCGAATTTCGACCATTGACTTCGAATGGACATTACGGGAGATCCGACCGTCGGATTCTCCTAAAACCAAAACCGTTGGGTTCGTATCAAAAAGAGTTTTCTACTGAATATTAAAGATTTGAAATCTAACAGTTGGATTTGGAATTATTTCCAAATCAAATTTGGAAAAGGTCGTTGTAAATGCAGTTCGATGGCCGTTTATGGAAATCGACTGTACGGGCCTTGATAAAATTATTAAAAATAGTAATAATTTGTGTAAAGTCATAAGAAATGATTTGAAAAGAATTGGGATGAAAAATTCCATATTTGAAAAGATAAAAATAGATTTTTACCGAAATGAACTAGTTTTGAACTAGAATTATAATCCATTTATTTTTGAAATAAATAAATTGGATTTGAAAGGGTTTTAAAAGTAATCAGAATTTCCAATAATTGAATTGGAATGGATTTTAATCGAAATTGTCTTTGGAATATTTCAATGTTGGATTTCGTGATTATACAAATATTTTATGGAAATTTGAAAGAGATATTTATATCGTTATTTCCAATACGATATTTGTTGGTCGTAGAAATTGATATTGAATATAAGCCGATATATTTTCTATTCAAAGCCTTGTATTTAATATCAAATGGGGTTTGGGTTTGTCGTGAATGGTGTCTTCATTAACACTGTTCCTAAACCAAGATTAGAAAAAGATTAAATCTTTTTATTTAGATTTAATGAAGTATACCAATTAAATGGCATTTAATTGGAATTGAATTTGAATTGATTTTTGGCTTTATCGTGAATGGTGTTTTAAATAACACTTGTTCTTTAACCCGATAATTAATGGAATGTGAATTGGGTTTATCGTGAACGGTGTTTTAACGACATTCGTTCTTTAACCCGATTTACAGTGAAATGTGATTTAGAATTTATAAATCTTTTGTTAAGATTTAAAGGAGAATTTCCAAAGTAAAGTTTTCCAATTTGATAAAATAATTTGGAATGGAATGGAATTCGATTTGGTAATAATCGAAGTGAATTTCTGTGGAGGAAGACAACTAATATATCTGGAATTTAAAAGGCTTTGCCGTTATTCCATTTATATTATTAGTCGGATATGGAAGTTTATATCGATTATATATATCGATTTGTTTTCCATGAAGATTCCATTATAAATGGAATGTGATTTTGGGTTTATCGTGAACCGTGTTTTAAATGACATTGGTTCTTTATCCCAGTCAAAAACAGGATATGATTTCCCAATTAAACAATCATTAATATTGATTTTTGGGAAGATTAAAACCAAGTGGAGTTTTAATGAATCTTTAATTAGATTGAAAGGATCGAAAATGGAGTATCGCCAGTTTTGCTCCAGGCGATAGTTAAATCTTTAATAGATTTGAACGTGAAATGGTAATTGAATTTACCGATAACACCGGGGTGTTAGATATGAAGTATGAACAGTTTTACTTCATGGGATGAATAGGTTGGGGTTGGGAAATTTAACAAGTGATTACTTCGGTAAGGTTCGCTAATCCCATCTAGTTTGGATAAACCATAATTTGGTTTGAATTAATATTCAAAAGAAGATTAAAGAATAAATTTAAAGAATATTCTGAATTGGAATGAGGCGTATGTTGTGTTTTTGTAATACTTGTTTATTATATACGCGAGTTATTCAGAAAGACCGGGTTTATCCCATTCTGAATAACTGATTCGACGACGTGTCGAGGATGAAGACGGTGGTAGAAGACTGGAGGTCTTCACATCGTTTGGATAATTACTGATGATCTTGATTGGGTTGTACACCCAAGAGGAGAGAATCAGTTGGTGATCGTCCAGACGTACTTGGAGATCGATGGATATGCGAGGTACAAGGTGCCTCCGGTTTCGTTCAGACCCAGAACGGACTTGTAAATGGACCGTGTGTCTGACATTGGATATCATTCTGTGTGGTTAATGTATATCGGTTGCATGGAGTGGTTTGCCTGTGTGGCATGCTAAGATGCAAATGATCAAGGCTTTTGTTGAAAAGCAAAGTCTTGTGGTTGATGATCAAAGCACCGCCTTTGTAGCACAGCTTTGTGTAGCATTAATTTGCGAGCCTCACACCCCGGTTGTGAACCAGAAACGGGAGAGGACCTCAGGGAGGACATGCGTTTCTTTCTAGCTAGGGTGGTGTCAGTGACCTACAAGCCCTGACATTTATATTATTTTCACATGTGTGGTTGTTTGATTGCGAGGCGCCTCGGATATATCGGTGACTATGTGGAGCCGATGGAGTCATTTGGCTCATTTACGGCCCAAAGGTCGGGGAAACGCAGTGTTCAGTCATTTTAATCCACATCGATGGACCGACCCTGACGATCCAAGGGCCCACCTGAGTCTGGGTCCTGAGACATGGTAGGCTAGATTATCTCGAAACGGTGAGGACGATCCCTGGCCTCGGTTCACAGACGGAAACCCAACTTCCAGTACGTGACTTTGCGGTTTTGATTGTAGAACCTATATATGGCTACATAGTGGTATGGGGCACTTATGCCATCTATGATTGATACTTATGATTGAAATTGTTTTGACACTATACACTTACAGTAATAATAAAAGATGAAATTTAACATATCAAGCATTCTTTGGCTATTATAAGGTAAAACCCTATTCTCCGACTTGTGTTCCATTGTGTGATGGGACCTGGGTCTTATAATAGCTTCATTGTTCTTTATTTAGCATTGCGTTGTTGTTTTATGCACTGGTATTCTTGGGAGGAAACCCGTTCCGTGTTATACGGCGTGGTCCCTTGATTTACCTAACTTTAAAATAAAGATTAATAACTGTTTTAGTTCTCACACTAGTCACATGACTGACCTGGAGTTTATTGTTTTAACCTAAACTCTAGGTGCCCTTATTTTGACACGGGAAGCTAGTAGTTTTGGTTTTGCAGATTTATATTCACAGGATCCTAGTTTACAGCTGGAACGATACTCGGAAAGCTCTGTATCCGTGTATTACTTCTAGTTGTGTATTGTATTATTTTCCGCTGCTATGTAATTTATTGTAATCTCTGATATTTTATGATGTATAATATTTATTCATACTCTGTATATTCTTGTATTCTGATGGAATTGTTGTAATAAGCAATGAAATGTTATTCTGTTTGTGTCCCGATGTGTCTTGTCCTCAGTACAATCCGGGCTTTCCTTACCGGGGAAGTTCGGGTCCTGACATTGGCTAGCGCAATTGCTTGCTCGGGGTACATACAAATTTTCATAGTACATCCACGTATCCCCCATCCCCAATCTCCACCATTAGGTGTTTTAAAATGTACCATAATCATTAATGTTTAAAATGCACATATTACAAAAGGATTTATGAACAGGAAATCCCATCTCTTCTCTTGTCAAGGTAATTCTGTTTTATGGATTAACACAACACATAGGCCATGAATGTTTTACCACTTCAATTGCTGCATGCATAATAACAAATGCTTATAAATAAATGTACCTACAATATAGTCATTTGAAGCATCAATAAATCACTACAAGATGAGATTAACACGAAAATATTTCAAAAGTAGCCTTGATAAATCAATTTTACATTCTTTTATAATTATTTGTAAATAAGATCAATATTCTTAAGTAATAACCATGAGTATGGCCTAATCAACCGTTTTCTACTCTTTACTGCTACCTGCACACAATCCTGGCTCAGTAAAACGTTGGCAATTATCAACTGTTCTCATAACTACCTTTGTTCCATAGTTTGCAGCCTACCTACCATATGTTGTGCGCATATTTTAGCTCACCTACCTATTTTAAGCCTGCAATCTCAGCATCCCTGCCTAAGTTCCATGTCCTCCTCCTACTTCTGTGACAGTTTCGTTCGCTTCATTGCATTGAATATTAATAATTTTTGTAATCATATACTTCATAGCTTCCCTATCTTTCCGTTGCTCAGAGATGGTTGGCTAATATGTAAACATCGGCAAAGCATTCAATTTTTCACTTCATTATTTCAATAGCTAACAATTACAATAGTTTACATTAAGTAGCAAGCACAACCTGTCGACCAAAGAAAAATAAGTTCTAATATAAAACCATTTTATCTAGTGTTATTCAAGCAAACCGTCACTTATGTACTACAATAAGTAGTTAATAATAATATAAACAATGATTTACAACATTGATTACATGTGTTATTGTAAGTTAACCTTATACTGATTCTAATATAATATATGTTGTGTAACTAATTTTGATAAATCGTTTTATTACGCAAAATTAAATGGTTAAAATGTGTAATGTAACATATTTCAGTCCCTAAACCAAACAATTGTCAACACCGTGTAAAACTCTTTTATTGACATAATGCATATCAATGGTTCATCCTCGTAAAGGTTGGAAACATGGTAAGGAAAATAAATGATATAACTGTAACATTACCTCCTTTTAATGAAATGCAAAATATTTAAGAATTTTTAACATCTTGAATTCTATCTGGCTAGTCAAAAATAAAATTAAAGTTAAACTATGTATACAACTAAAAACATGAGAATATAAATATCGTATGTTACATATCTATCTTAGTTACAACAATATTGAAAAAGGTATCAACCTCCATACCTCTTTCTTTGTCTTCGTACAGTTCACATCTACAACAGATACATTTTTATCTTTAGTTCGAAATATATATAATACTTTATGTGAATGATGAATAAGTATCTGGTAGGAGGTTAATGTAAACAAAATTCAGCATTAAACAATGAGTGAAATAAGGAAAATTTGTTGAAAAATGCAATTCATATTTTACAATTCTGTAATTAATTATATTTAATGCAAAATTTTATTAATTACGTGAGGAAGTTGGTATTGGAACACAAAAGGAAGACAATTAAATTTCATAACCGTTTGCACCAAAATTGTGTCATTAACTTTTCTCTAATATAATTTTCCTTTAAATGGTATAATTAATGGTTGTTACCCAAATCCTTATTAATATTTGTTTGGTTGCCTCAATATAACTTTTTCAGTCAATAGTTTCCTGCATTGAAGTAATAATCATCTTGCAGATGCCAACTTCATAGTCTGAAATTGTAAGAAGGTGAAATTAAGCTCCATTAATACATTAAATAAACGCAGAGAAACATGAAATGTAAAAATTCCTATGGAATATAGGTTTACTAAGTTTAATTTATGAGAAAAGGCGAAGTTACATGTCAAACAAATATATTAAATCTTAGCAGGCACGTAAAGTTATCAGAAACCGAATCAAACCTTATTTGTGCTCCAATTTAGGAATGTTTTCTTGTTCCATTTCTTATAACTATACTGTTTTATAGTTGAGAATACAAAAAAGGGGATGTTGTACTTAAATTTGTATATCATTACAGCTTAGCAAAAAATTCCCAAACCATCCGTATCAATCTTGCTGCTACATCATTTACAATTTAAATAGAAGAAAAATCCTATTAAAAATATATTTATCCCTGGATAACCTTATTCACGGTTGTTGTTTTCCCCTAAAACAAGTTAGCAGTAAACACTTTAGTAAGGAGTCCACTTGTCGTCAGTATGACAAAATGGTTCTAAAGTAGAAAATAATTACACTGGTAATACCTAACTAAAAGATAAATAAAACGGGGGAACTTTTTCTAGAGAAAATGTAAGTAAAGGAATATAACCTGAGGCTACATAAATCAACATCAAAAGTTTAAGAATGATCATGCATTCACTAAATTAACATTATGATAAAAACAATGCAAAAAACAATAATATATGTAAATGGTTTTCTTAGTATAGTCCCTTAAACAAAATTATACATAAATGTAAGTATTTTTTCTTTTACAAATAGGACTTACCACATAAAATTATGCTATTCAATAAAAAATAACTGAAATGTTTTAGCACATTCGAGCTGTGTAGGGATGATAATTCTTACCATGGAAATTAATCAAATGAAAATAATTGCTACACAGAAATAGAGTAGAAAAAGGGCATAACTTGTAGTATCAATTACTAATACATAATAGGATATAGGTTAACGAATAATTAGTGATACCATCAATGCATAAGCTAAGGAATATAACCTAAGGCTACATAAATCAACACCAAAAGTTTAAGAATGATCACGCATTCACTAAATTAACATTATGATAAAAAACAATGCAAAAAACAATAATATATGTATATGGTTTTCTTAGTATAGTCCCTTAAACAAAATTATACATAAATGTAAGTATTTTTTCTTTTACAAATAGGACTTACCACATAAAATTATGCTATTCAATAAAAAATAACTGAAATGTTTTAGCACATTCGAGCTGTGTTGGGATGATAATTCTTACCATGGAAATTAATCAAATGAAAATAATTGCTACACAGAAATAGAGTAGAAAAAGGGCATAACTTGTAGTATCAATTACTAATACATAATAGGATATAGGTTAACGAATAATTAGTGATACCATCAATGCATAGGCTAACCGTTCAAAGATAAAACAGAAGAGAAAATAAAATTTGGACCTGCATGTTTCGTCAATATTTTAGGTAAGTCTCTAGCTGTACATTATGTGCAAATCAAATATCACAAAATATTATTATGCTTAATACATGAAATATCAAAACTATCATCAACCATAAGCAAAATAAATTAAAAATGGGTCTACCATATCATAGGAAAAAAGGAAGAAAAATAAGAAAGAAAAAGATGAGATTATGAAAATCCAAAAAATAAACCCTGTGTTGAGTACCATTCAGTTTATACTTTTAAGTATACTGAATAAAATGTAGTTATCTGTTAGATCTAACTTATCATTTCAATGGTGCCTATAAATTCTCATCATCGTTACTATCATAACATAAACATGGAGAGTTACCAAATCAGACAAAATGCTTGGTAATGAACCAAATAGTGCACATTTATATTATGTACACTAAAAAAAATTGTGTAACCTAAAGTCAAAAAAGAAGTATTACCTCATCGAAAATGAAAAAAAAAGATTCAGAATGATTTCAAAATTCTTTTTAGGCTATGTTAATCCCATCAAAAGAAAACTGCCAATGTTAAAAACAGACAAATAGTGTATATGAAAAGAATGTTTGCACATCCCCAAAATATATCAGATTTATACCTTGAAATTAACATAAACCTTAGAAAATAATCAAACATCATACTTTTAGTTGTGTAATACTTTTCAAAAATACACAAATGTAGCCGCAATTTAACATGTGGTCATGGGAATCATTTCTTTATAATGATAAAAGGAAACAATTTATGGTAAAATATGTTAAGAAATATTTGAACAATTTTGCTTTCTTTTCTTTACTTGATATGTTAAAATGATAGGACCTGGCGTTAAAATAGAGAGAGACAATGGAGTAAGATGGAGAACAGGTTGTTTATTTAAACTTTTTTGATTTATCAACATATAACTCATCAAAAGATGTACCATTAGGGGTGTTGTTTCTCTGTCGTGATACTTCGTAGTGTGATATATATATATATATAGCAATGGTCAATTTGTGGTTAAATACATGTTGGTAAGATATAAACATGGCCATCAACATAACTCATGTTGTTGATGTTCAACAGTAAAAACAACCCAAATAAGCTACATATGACTTTGAGATATTTGATAATGTGATATTTCATTATTTATATAAGACAACAAACTGATGTTTTCAAAGTTAACGTATTTCACTGATACTATAGTATCAATATTATAAAATTTTGCTTAATAATCGGATATCTAAATTAGTATTTTTCTTATAAAAAATGAAAGCTATATCTAGCGTACATTATTGTTAGGTTTCAAGTCATATAGGAAGTTACATGAGTTATCGTATAAGAATAGATCATTGCTAAATAGAGTTTTTATACACTAAAATTCACTTCAGATGTACTTGTCCAAACTGTGTCTACCAAAAAGAATGAAAAAACTACGGAATTAAACAACAAATAAAGCATACCTATTGCTATCCCATAAAAGGTGGGTCACCTGCCCCGAAGCTTTGCCCTCTTCCACTTCCATATCCACCTTGCATTCCTGGTCTGCCCAAAATATTTGTCATCCCATCCACTCCTTGACCTGCTAATAGTGCTGTTAAAGCGGTTGGATTCAAAGCTGGGTTCAGTGGTTGGTTTTATCCAAATCCACTTCCTGAAACCGCCAGATTAAGTCATCCTACTGCCCCTCAACAATTTTGAATGTGCTACTCTTTGGTGAAACCTAGGCTTCAGACTCTACTGCACATCACCAGTAGTCATATCCAAACCTAAAGGCCCTTCTTTAATCTCCCCAAACTTTCCAAAAAATTCAACCAACTTCATTACATCTGTATCTACCGCCACATTGCTTACAAATACCTTCCTCTGGGTATATTCAGAGGTTAAAGGAGCAGCAACAGATGCAGCGGCAAGATTGCTTGGTTCTATAGGACCCAAAGATGCCAACTAGCAAGATGCTGGTCGATTTTCGAACTACTTTTGAGGTTCCTTCAATGCATTCTGTGCGCCTTTTCGAGTCTTGAACAGGATGAAAGCATAACCGGACTTTCGGGTTGCTTTATCCATGACTGCCTTGCGTTCCTCAATTTCTCCATACTGAGAGAACAAATTAGTTAACGTGCCTGTAGTCATACCCCATGAGAGTCCGTCCACGAAGATCTTACGTGCTGAGGTATCAATGTTAAATATAAAAATAATTGTACAGTGATTTCGATTGAAGTGAAGAATCGACGTCAACAATAGGTTATAGGACTTTATTATTTTTATCAAACTCATTAGCAGTTTGCAGAAGATAGAAGTATGTTTAAACTGAGATCCATGTTTTGAGCATCAGTTCAAAGCACATAAATATTTTAGAAATACATAATTAAAAATAAGGGAAGAGAAGGGAAATAAAGTCTAAAACTATAAACGATTGGTGATTGGTTAAGATAAATGAATTGTACCTTCCGCGATTCTTGTTTCTACGATAGCAATTCCTAGCCAAGTGTTATCCCATACGACAGATGTATTCCAGCAATAAAGGAAGAGTGGAGAATCGAATCCCGGTATGAATCTTGCGAAGTTGGATGTAGAAGGATTTTTTTGGAAAAGGAAGCGTAAAGGAAATCCGATTCGGGGAAGATGAGTTAGTAAATATGATGAGCTGATTGGGAAAGAATGCAGTTATGAAATTGATAATACGCGAAACAAACATGTGCGGAATTGGTTTGCCGAAGTGTGATACGTGTGGCTCAAAGAAACTTTTGGTTTCTGCTTTCCAGTATAAGTAATAGATAGATATTATGGTATTTTTTTGATAAACTTTGTTGTAACACGATTGAGTGGACAATCTCTGGTTCCGTCTTCGATTTTGAGGACAAAATCTTTTAAGTGGGGAGAATATAACGACCCAGAAATTTGAAACTAATTTAGAACTTCCAAATTGCATAAGAATCAAAATAAAATTGAAAATGGATAATGACATAATTGGAACAGAGTTATAATAAAGAGTTTTAATATAAAAATAACACGTTTACAAAGGAAGTATACGAAATATTTATTTCCAGACCCTGAAACTGGTTCCATTGAATCCGGAATAATGAAATTATATAACCAACCAAGTTTGGCCAAAAACAGAATCCGTTTAATATTTATTAAGATTGAAAGGTTAAAGTTTGAACTAAAAACGGACGATTTTGAGAAAACCTTGAGAACAGGATATCGCTAAATCGTGAGACCACCTTCGTTGGATCCGGAATAGCGAATTTTAGTACTAAGGGAAGTTTCGCGTAAAACGACATCCATTTGTGGAAAAGAGAAGGCCAAAATTTGAACTAAATTTTGACGGTAATTAGGATTTGATAATGCTAACGGTAAAACTGGAACCTGAGAACTATCTAGGAAATTTCTAAACGTAGGATATTAGCTATGTATAAAGTCTGAGAAAATTCCTTATCAACATAAAAAGTTATTAACAAAACAAAACTATAATAAATTATTTGAAAATGAAAACGAACTCGGATTTTATAACTGAACATTTAGGATTGAAGTACGTTAGAAACCGGACCTTATGGTTGAAGAATTTCTGAAAACCTTTATCGTTTCATACTCGGACATGAGGCCGAAAGTGCTTGAGAAAACATAAGTTACTATTCATGAAGATAGGGATGAATTTAAGCCATAAGATCTTCCATGCTTATCCATAAGACACGTGTCAAGCATCCATGCATTACCCCTTTATTATATATACCTTATTCCTTCCTTATCACTCCATTCTTCTTCTTGGAAAATTTTTCCTCTCCTCTCCACGAATTTCTCATGTTTTTCCCTTTGTTCAATAAAAAAAGATTTTTCAAGAAAATAAAGAAGAAACGAAGGAGAAAAGCTAGGAGAAGGATCTATACATCCTATGCTAAGTTCTGGAATCATTTGGGGTGAGAAATCATGTAGTTTAAAAGGGTTTATTTCCTTAGTTTGAACATGCATACAAGGTGTTTGTAGAAATTCCTAAATGCAACCTTTAGTGATTGTGTGGTGTGATATTCATGGATTAAGGTTATAATTAGTTGCTTAGTATTTCCATGAAGTATATATGTGAATATATGGAGATTTGGAACTTAATTCCTAAAAGTAGTAAGAAAAATCATTGGTGAATTTGTATATGAAGTTAGAAAATTATAATAGAAAAAGTGAATGTTCCTAAGTAGAACTTTAAGTGATTTCAGGTTAGTATAATCATGGATTAAGGTTAGTTTACCCCTATATGAAGTATTGATGTCATTGGAGTTGAACTAGGAATTAAAATCCTAAAGGTAATAAGCTAATTACCTATTTAAGTGATTAGCAAAATTAGGTGTAATATTGTGAAAGTTATAATAATTTCTGAAAATTGTAATCATGAATTTAATTTAGCTAAGTCCATGGCGAAGGTATTTTCATGTATGAGTATAGTTAGATTTGGAAATCAATATAAATTTAAAAGTATATTCATGTTAATTAGAAAAGGTATTAATATTACAAGGGATAATGTTAATTATAACCCTTAATGGATATGTTTGTTAAGCATTCGAGAGAGAGGTCAAAGCTGTGATGGTCCTACAGTAAAGTAATTGAAGAGACCTACTAGGATGGTGAGTGGTGTATCCCCTCACACTTGCTTGTGGTATTCATTTGTGTGAAATGATTTCATGCATGTTGTGTGTTTGAAATGTCGATATGGTTTGGAAACCCTACACAGGTCATGGGATGAAATTACATTACTCCCATGTGTTTATTACACGAATTGCTATTTATTGGTAAACGCATACACATGATATTGGGACGACGACCCACACCAGTCCCAAGTGTTCACTAAATTGTGTACGTGGTTGCTTTGCAGATGTTATAGTGTTTGATATTTGGATTGGGTTGACCAATGGTTATGAACACCATTTGGTTTTATATGTGATTTGGATGGCCTTTTAAGGCAATAGTGCGGTTGCAACGATGCTCCCGTATATGGGAGGTTATGGCAAAATTTTCTGGAAATATAGAAACCAAATTGACACAGACATATATGGTTAAATGACTAACAAATTTGGTCGCAACTCGTTAGACACATGTCATCTTGTTTATGTTTATTTGATGTTTGTATATACCCAAATTCTCGGATTATATAGGAGTTGAAGGAGTCTCATTCCAGAAATTGGATTTTAAATGATTTTTTTAATAATAAAATAATTGGGAAAAATGAAAGTTTGAATTTAAGTTCCAATACTTTTCGAAAATGAAATTGAGTTCAAAACAATGAACTTTTGCAAAAGAACGAACTGGTTTTTAAGAATTTAAGAACAAGTTATGGCTTATCGAATATTGAAAGGAATTGTAAATCGATTTTATGATGAATAGTAAATTGAAGTTGCGTTTGCCTAATAGACGGACATGGTTTTTCGAAATTATGGTCAAGTTCATCGATTTATTCTCCGTTTTGTAAATCAATTCCAATATGTTTTCTTGATATTTTTTACCATAATATTACTTATTTAAAAATACTAGTTATCTAAATATAAAAGTCACTATTTAATAAATTTGAAATCCGACCACACTTATCCATTTAAAATCCTTTTAAATATACTTACAAATCCATATTTTAAAGTGACTAAAAACAGGGTTGTTATAATCTCCCCTACTTAGAAAGATTTCGTCCTTGAAATCGAAACGAAGCAAATACCATAATGCTAAAATAATACTCGTGCATCTATAACCAAAAGTGTCTTATCACATCCCAGTACATCATAAACAAAATATCATACACCCCAATGTTCTTATGTACTTTTATAATAGGCATCAACCAATTTTGAGGCCTTAATAATAATTTTTGAAGAATAATATTATTTTAATGATTTAAATATTTAAATGTGGAATAATTGATTTAAAGGTCAAAAAAATATTTGAATTTGAAATTTGCGAATTTCAACTTGAAATTCCGGCAGATCTAACCGTCAGATTTTTCTTGAAACGCATCACGTTTTGTCCAAAATTTGAATAGCTTTCCAAAAAAGAAAAAGAAACATTTTTCAATGGTCGGATTTTTCTACAAGTCTAAATTAGTTTGACTGGAAAATCCAGAAAAATCTAGCTTCGGAAGTTCAAGTACCAAATTCGAATTTTTGGTAAAAAGGATTTATACAAATATTTAAAAATATGGAAAAATCATTTTAAATTACAATAAATCATTTGAAAGTATTTTGGATGAATAAATAGTGTTTTAAATAATAAAAACCTAATTTGGTTGGGTATGTGGAAATACAAGTAAGTCTGTCCCGATTGTGAGATTAGGAAAGGTAAACGGAGTGTTTAACAAGGTAAGGGATGCTGCAACCAGTGCGCTGAACTTACCAGGCCAACGTTTATTTATTTGGGCGAGGATCGGAATGGATCAAATGGAAAGCCCGGATGTTCATTTAACAGTTTATTAAATGTTAAATGTAAGGAAGATATTTATCTTTCTATAATGAATCTGAAATAAAGGTAAATGAAAACTGGAGTTTTCCAGTTAATTAAATTAAATTGGAATTGAATGGAAACCATATTGGTTAACAATTGAAATAAATCTCTATATATGGAGACTTAGACTATTTGAGGAATTTGAATGGTGCTAGCCAATATTCCGCTTATAGTATTGGTTGGATACAAAGATTAATATCAACTGTAAGCAGATATGATTTCCGTGAAGATTCCATTTTAAATGGAAATATGATCTTGGGTTGGTTGTGAGCGATGTCTTAAATAACATTGTTCTTTAACCCAATTAAAGGAAAGATTATTTTCCAAGTTAAGAAGAAATGAAATCTTTATTTAATTTGAATAAGGATTGTTGGAAGAAATAGACGTATTTTCATGAAAAGAATAGACAAGTAATCAATAATGATTATTCAACGGATTTAACCATTGAACTGGAAGCAAAGCAATCATTTAATATGGTTTTGTGATATTAAAACTCAATATAGTTTTAATAAGAAATTTGAGTAAACAAATATTCCAAGATGGAATGAGATTCACGAGATCCTGTAAATCGATTGGTTTAAAAGATGCGCTAATTATTTGGAAAGATCGGGTTTTTACCCATTCTGAATAATCATACGATGTGAATAGATTAAGTTCTCAATAACGACGGTGGAAGAACCGAATTTATTCACATCGGGTGGATTGCCTGTTGATGTTTTCGTATGGATGATCCCCATATAGAGGGTTTTTAAGTAGCAGCATATCTGACCGTACTTGAAGCGATTCGGATTTCAAGGACTTGCACTCCCAGGCGGGGACGTGAATCAAGTGCCTTTGGTTTTGTTCGTATATCGAAACAGACTTGTTGATGGAAGTCATGTCTGACATAGAATGACTATGGGACATGCTAAGTGTTGAGCTGTGATCAAGGCTTTTGTTTAAAAGCAGAGCCATGATCAAAGCATGGCTTAAATGCGTATCTTTGTGTAACATGACTTCACAGACCTCACAATGAGCCAAACAGGATAATAGCCAGTAGGGTTTGAGACTAACGTTCCGTCTAGCAAAGGGTAGTACTATGGTATGGAGCCCTGGTATTTACTTATGTGGTTATTGGATATGAGGTGCCTCAGATAAACAGTCTGCATTCCTGGCCATGGGACGTTATGTTAAGGAAACACCCTGGTTGAAAGATATTGTGGGTACCAATCCACGCATAAGAAGTGAACCGACTCTGTACTCGCTGAAGGGATGTTGGATGTTCCTGGGACCTTGCTAGGGGTGTCCGAATCAGATAATTAAAAAACTAATCCTTAACCTGGCTCATTGTTGGAATCCAATTTCCAATACGAAACCTCTTTACGATTTTCGTTTGTACTTATGTAGCCAACATAGTTGGATGGGGCACTATGTGAGCTAAGATTTATAAATTTATTTTCAAAAGTGTTTTCACACCCTAGACATTATTATAATATGAAATGTTTTGTTTAAACTATATCAAGCATGTTTTGCGATTATAAGACAAACCCCCATCCTCCGGCTTGCGCTTGCATTGTGTGATGAAACTAGGGCTTATAATCGTTCATTTTTCTAAAAGCCATGTTTCCAAACTTGGTTTATGGTTGATATGGATGAATGGTTGTTATGTTTGGTTATGGCCTATATGGTTAGGTTTGATTACATTATTTTATAATTGATATAACCTAAGCCGGACCCGAGTGTTTATCGCTGGAGTCAAATACAAGCGAGTGTTTTTAGGATGAAAGCTTGAAGAATTAGAGTTTAGCAGAGAATCAGGGCTTCATATGAAGGTAGGCGTACTCTATTATTTGTATATTATGTTAAGTCGACTAAGGTATGCAAAATCAGACTTTTATTTTAAAATGCTATTGTTTTAAAAAAAATCTTCTATAATGATATTTTCATATTATATTATACATGTTCCACTGTGAGTTTGTATTTCGCTGTGTTTTTCTCTGATGAACCCTAACGAAACGAATTTTTGCTTGTGTTGCAGTGACGTGGGTTTGGATTTTCGTCGGTTTGAAGTGAGTAAAAATGTGGTTCGTTACATATTTAGTCCTTCATCGAGCACATGATTTGTGGGATCAGAAACGTAGTTCAAAAACTAAGTACTGAAATCTTTGCTTAAATCGCTGCTTGGATTTTGTGATTTATAAATACCGCAAACACAAACATAATACATTACTATTTATTTATACGTGTAGTATTAAATTTAACAGAACTTGTAATGTGATAATTACTTGACAAATGGTGTAACTTTAGAGCAATTAAGAAGAATATATGTGTGCTACACGGTAATTTTTATCATCTAGCCGTACTTCCACACATTTTCCACCATGTCTGCCATGTTGTTTAAAAATAGATAACATTGCTTCAGAAGAAGAATTTTGTTCAATGGCCTCATCATTACGCGTAACACTTTTATATGATAAGTTCACATGATCATTGAAATAATGAGAGAAAAATAAAGAAGCTTTTTCTTTAATATATGATTTGGAAATGGAACCTTCAACTCGAGATTTTTGTCTCACTTTTTTCTTTAAATGATTTAAGTACCTAATAAAAAATATTCTAGTTCAGTATTAACTTTTATTTATAATTAAATCAGCATTTGTCTACTCAGTATAGTAACATACCTTTCAAATGGATACATCCAACCATATTTCACAGGACCTCGAAGACGTGCTTCATATGGAAGATGAACAGGTAAATGCTCCATGACATCAAAGAAACCCCAAGGAAATATATTTTTTCCAGCTTGTAGAGTAGTACAAAAGTTTCTTTTTCAAGTTTAAATAGACAGTCAACTTTTAACGTAGTTGAACAAAACTCCTTGTAAAATAAAATAAGTTCATTCAGTACCTTCCAAACTTTTATGGGTAATAGTTCTTTGAAAGCGATGGGTAAGAAATTTCGCATCATAACATGACAGCTATTGTTTTTCATTCCACTGTATCTTCTGTTTTTATAGTCAACACATCTACGAAGATTAGAGGAAATTCCATCGGGAAATCCTAATCCTTCCACCCATTTTAACATTACTTTAACTTGATTGTTGTCTAGTTCATAGGATGCACACCATTAGGCTTTATATGAAGCTTAGGACGATTGCATATTTCCTCTATATCACGCTTAGATTTCAGATTGTCCTTAGTCTTTCCCTTAACATTCAAAACCATATTAAACACATTATTAAATTTGTTTTTCTCGTTATGTATCACATCAATGTTATGATGGATTAAGAGAATTTTCCAATAAGGAAATTCCTAGAATATACCCTGTTTGCCTCGTGTTTACACCAAAATTGGTCTAAACACCCAAGGTACTAAAACTGTACTTCACCAATATGGTAAGAATAAATGGAACTGTGTTTAATTAGCAATTGAAAATGAAAAATGCGAAAAAGTAAAGTAGAGACGAGATTTAGAGTGGTTCAGCCGTTAATTAGGCCTACGTCCACTGTGAAGGTGATTTCCAATCTTATAATGAGGATTACAAAATACATCAATTCTCTCTTTTCATACATCTCTGTATTCACTCAACATACCCTCATTTATATATTTCAATCTTGGAATTACATAAGAGAATGGTAGAATTTGACACTACAAGAAAACACTGATTTAGCGTCGAAAATTTAGAAGCGGAAATTTCCGTCGCTAATTTGCGACGGATTTCCATGCGATCTGCAAGGGATAGTTTTTTCTTTTTTCAATTGTTTTTTCTTTTATTTACCACCGTCGTCTTCTGCCATCCCTCTCTAAGCCATTGCAAATTGCGTCAAATCACCGATGGAAAATTTCCCTTGCTATTTTCCGCTGCAAATTCAGGTAGAATACCGACGAATATTTATAGAAGCTATTTTGCAGCAGAATTCCGACAGATTTGCAAGAGATATTCATATTATTTTTTTAAGATATACAAAGGGCAATCCACATCCTCACACCACTGTTAATTTGAGCCATTGAGATTGAACTATCTAACGGTTGTAATTGGTCATCTGCGTGCATTGAAGACCTTCAAATTGGAAATACAACAATTGTAAAACATGAAAATTTAATTCTCCCTACAGATCAAATCACGCCTCCCCAGTTTCTCCTACTTCCTCAATCTTAAACCTAGATCAAAATGTTTTCCCCAAATTTTAAAAACCTAGATCAAAATTAGAGATACAACCGTATTCACTTTTCCATTTTCCATTCCTCCGATAATCCCTCCTCCATTTTCCATTCCTCCGATAACCCCTTTTAACACTTCACGTCCCAAATCCAAAGTCACGAAACCTGTTAAATTACCCTCTTCACTTGAAAATTCAAAGATTTCGTATGAAACTGCTAAGCCCAATTTCTCAAACATCGTTGAGGTTTCTTTACTTTTCAGACTCGACTCTTCAACATCATTGGAGCGTGAGTCCTCTACTCCACTAAAACCCGACATTCCTACTTTTGCTGAAGCGCATCCTTGAATCTCAGAATTGACGGTTTTAGGTAATTTTTTTCTTTTGAATTTTTGGGTTTTTTGTAGCATTGGGTACTGATTCCTTAAATTTGAAATCGTGGAGGAATAGGTCATGTTCTATTTCCTTGCATTAGTGTGTCTTCGCTAGAAGTTGGATGTAATCTAACTCATTTTGAATGACGTTCGAATTGATTACTGCCAAAGAGGTTGCATTAAATCTTGAATGTAATTCACCATCCAACTTTAAAATATTTTTAATAGGGTGGAATCTCGCTAGAGTCAGTGAATGTTTGATTATCTTCCTGAATTTGACTTTTAAATGCAAAGTGAATATAATGTTTTATTTAAACTATGTGCTAACATCACTTCTGTCAGTTTGCAAATATATAATGTTATTATAATTTTTAGCATAACCAGCTTTTAGTTTATATGGGAAAGAATGAAAGGCATAATAAACTTCTACCCAAATGTTTAAACTGGTGTGTGTTCCTGATGTCAGCATGCAATATTTTATTCTCTGAAGTGTTTTAAACACAAACGTAAAAGTTCACATTACTGATATACACGAACAAATCCCATATCCGTTCCTTCCTGTCTAGTTCATTGGAAATGTTATAGCTGAACTGTCATTATAATACAACAGAACAGAGAGCAAAACTCCATGACAATGGAATGAATATGGGAGATAGGTTAATGATGTGAGCGTGAGGGTGTGGCAGGGGTAATCCATGCTTAAATTCATAGTGTATTTGCACTTCAGAATCCTAATATATCATAGGATTTCTGATATCTTAGACTATTGTTTTGATGTTGTTTAATGATGCCCAAAAATTTAGTTTTCAAGACATCAAAGAGTCCAAAGGCATTGAAGATAAAGAACTCAAAAGGACTTTGCAGCCATTAGCCTGCGCAAAAGTCCATGTTGTTCAGAAGGTTTGTTTACTGTTATAAATCATCTTTTCCTTTAATTTTATGTATATAAAATGAAAATGATATCTTTCCATGTAGTTCGCAAACAGAAGGGATGTAGAGGATAATGATGCATTTGTGTTCAATGAAGAGTCTAATGCTCTTCTCTACTTCATCAAGGTAAATACTAGGTACTATTACCATCAGTATGCAGTCGCCAAAAGCAATAGTTTTTCGAAAGACATAATTTATTTTAAGTAAACTGCTAATATTTTATGGTGCAAATGACCTGCTAAACTGACATACTTTATTTTTAAAAGCTTTAAATTATACAGTTTGTGGAGAAGGATAATAAGTCGACAGTCACAATTATTAAGGGGTTGCTTAAGCAATGGGTAGTTAAAAATTGTCAGGAGGTGTTGTTTTCAGATGAGTTGAAGGAGGTATTGGAGGCAACATAATCGAATAAGTTTCAGGTGTATGGTTTCCTTTTTTAAGCAATTTGGATGGCATCTTAATAGCTCGCATTTTCAGGTATTGTGTTTCACTTATCCTTTAGATATCACGATCTTGTTTTGAAAGGATTGATTTTTCTTCTTATGTTGTGCTATATTGCTTTAGGCATGGTTGCATACAGTACACAATGCTAAGTATTTAATTGGTGGATTCTCATTGTCATGTTATAGGACGTGACTGAGAAGAGGTTAGGATACGTATCGGCATTAATAATAATATGGCAGTTTTGTGTAAGTAGTACACCAATTCCACGTACACTAAATGCCATTTTAATTTATCAAACAAATAGTGTTCCAGTTTTAGTTGATATCAATTTGCTAACCATTGCCAAATCGAAGAATAGAACTAGTTCACTAGCAAATTCAGTTTAGTTGAAAATTCAATCGTTAACAAAATCCATTTAATTAGTTGAAATTTCTGTTAATACAAGTCCAGTGCATAAAAATTGAATGCTTTCCATATAGGTTTAACTGTTACAAAATCCAATTTGAATTGTTTTTTTTATAGTAGGATCATCCATTAAAACATGGAACTAGTTAACAATAAACAAATCTACCTTAGTATAAAATGCATCTGATCTTGTACGAATTAAAAGTTCTCTGTTTAATCGTTTTCTTTCAAACTGGATGGGTTACCTGTTTTTAAACTTCGGCTTAATTTTTCTTTTTGTAGTTAATATTATTCTACAACTTTGTATTAGAATTGTATTGAATATACTGTTGCTGGCTTAACACCATATCACTTTAAATGCTCAGACGACAAATATTTCGTACTTGCATATATGACCAAATTTTTCATATTTTCACAAAGAAGAAAATTTCATGATTTGTCAAGTATTGTCGTGTGTCTTGTACCAATGGGTGTTCATCATGTCTACAAATCATTGTTCGCGGAGATTATGTGTAAGTATGAAACCATTGCTTAATTTTTGGGTTCATGCAAGAGTTTCTACTTATGCCTTGAATGTATCACCAAAATGTTTTCCTGATTTTTATATTTAATTGTTTCAACTTTTAAACCGCTAGGTCTGATAATTATACCAATTACAAATTTC
Source organism: Allium sativum (assembly GCA_030737875.1). NCBI lineage: Eukaryota > Viridiplantae > Streptophyta > Magnoliopsida > Asparagales > Amaryllidaceae > Allium > Allium sativum. The sequence goes on along the minus strand of CM060909.1, from coordinate 1,052,991,930 downwards.
TGATGCTTTCAGAGCACACATGAACAATGTATCTTGTGTCATGAAAATTTATATATTTATCACAGGCTCTCGGGATCGCACTTCTGAAGCAAAATAACTTAACTATTAGGATCACCAAACCACAGAAGGTAAAGAATACTATCTTTAACACTTACATTTCCTTTTTTGACTTCGCGTTTTGAATATATGGTTCTTTGATTTATTTCAGTGAGGATACCTGATTTTTTTTTAATCATATGTTTTCTATTTATAGAGCACTATTTTTAAGTGGTATTGTTGTTTTCTTTTAATTATTTAAAATGCTGGTAGGGAACATTGACCCAATTACAAGATAAGAAGCTTTTAAGTGTGTTGGGCATGCTTGTTTTATTTAAAACTCCAGGACCATTGCCTCTTATATAGTGTCATTACTTCTATAGAATTTGTAAACTTAAGAATTTTACTACAAAAAAAGTTATAGCCATTTAGAACATTGCAGTAGGATTGGCTCCAATCTCGAAGCATTAGGCAAACGTACACTTCGATACAGTCCGACTCTTTTTAGCAACGCCAACTGATCCCACATGACGCAACCGAAAATTGCACGGTGGAAGTGTAATTTGTTCATAGTAACATATGTTGCTTCATTCAGTTCGGTGTGCCTTGCACTCTCATTGGCAATCCTGTGTCTTGAAGCACCAACAAATTCTCTTCAGCAATGCTTTATAAATTCACATCCTTAGACACATTGCAATGCTCACTACAGCAGCACCAAGATCTTTTTGACGCGATTTTGTTCACACCCGCTTGCTTCAGTTTTGAAGTGTTACTTAGACTATGTGCCACCTAGAAAACTGTTTTCATGCAACTGGGAATTTAGCAGATCATTATGTTCAACTGGCAAGTGCATGGAGTCACGAGTGAAACACACTGCTATTGTCTTTTGGGTCTGGAGGAGGAGTGTTAGTGGCATTAGTGTCATGTGACTGATCATTGACATTTGTATCATCGTAAAGGGTGTCTTTTGCAAAGGGGTTCAAGTGGTCTGTTGGTATGGCAATTGAGTCAGGGTCTTGTGTTTGGTTAAAAGAAGAATTTGACAAAATGGTTGGAGGTGGAATGTCAGTTAGGGATTGTAACACTGGAGCGCCTTGTGCAAGTTCATGTGCATTTTTGGTAATTTGCGCTGGTGGAAAACAGTTAAGTTCTCTTGATCTTGGATTTGATCACAAACAGTTGAGTCCTCACATTGCGTTGTAAAGAGAAGAAAAGAGACTAGATTCAGAAATCTTTTTTTCCTTTTCTGATTTACATATATTTCAGAATTGATGATAAGAAAAAATAATGATAAAAAAGAATTAGAGAGAAAAAGATAAAGTATATATCGGATGGATTAACTAATCAGTTTTTAAAATCTAAATAAAGGTAGCAGTACAAAAAATTAGGGTGGATTAACTAATAAATAAGGTGGATCCAAATAAAATTTGCCTTATACCAATTATATACATGAATAATTACAATTCTTTAGCTGTTACATGTATAAGGCTGTTTGGATGTTCTTTTAGTGTTTGGAACTTACAAATGCTTTTGCTATATCAGGGTTGATTATTTGTTTTTTGGTTTAATGTCAGTTGTGCGTTCACGGTGTATCTGTACGTTTCGAATCACCATATCGGCAATTATAGCACTAACGGTACACATGAACAATGTATAGTTGACTACCTTTTATTCCTAAAACTTATTTTGATGTTATGTTACAGGCTTACAGTTCCAAGATCAAGGAGCAAATTGGAGGACAAGCATTCGAGCCCTGTCAGGATAGATCCATGCAGAAAACGAGAAGCTTTTTTATATATGTGTGCAGGTTTTTTTTTTTTAATGTTAGACATTATGATGCATAAATCCATCAACTATGTAAACATAATTTTTGTTTATGTGACATTAATTTTTAGTTGTATCGGATAATGTTATGAATGTTGGGTGTTATGTGAATATTTAATCAATTATTGTACCATTTTTTATTGTTATATAATGTTTTGTGACTTTAATTTTTCTAGGTGATATATATGTATATATGTTTCATTGCACGATGAGTATTGAATGTTGAGTACTGTTGAAATGAATGTATTTGATGTCTACATTGATGGTTAGAAATGCTGCAAAATGTTTGCAATATATTTCCGTCGGTAATCCGTTGCTATATAGCTAGGATTTACCGATGGATAACTGGAATGTAAAAAAGTTTGCTGTATATTTCCGTCGGTAATCCCACGCTAAATAGCGTGAATTTAGCGGTGGAAAAATATTTATTGATTTTATTATGTTATATATATCCGTCGGCAAAATGTCAGCGACATATTTTAAAATGAAATGATAATATATCAAGAAACGACGCTGAAGTGACGGAGATTCGACGTTAATTTTCGTCGCAAAATTGTGCCTAAATTACCGACGTGCTTTTTAGCGGCAGCCGTATTCTGCTGCAAATCCGTCGCTAACAGGCCTTTAGCGAGAGATTAGCGACGGATTTTTCCGCTGCAAAATCAGTGTTTTCTTGTGGTGTGAGGAGAAGAAGGATGGATGAATGATTGAGAAGGAGGATGCCTTCGTTTTCCTTGATCTCAAGATTGTATTTGACGCCATGGCCGAATCAGCAGTATATGATAGAATTTAGCAGCACTTCGTGGTTTCCAAGATTGGATCCCCTTAATGTTGGCAGCCATGGTGTATTTATAGGTGAGCTCCCTTTGGAAAATGACCTGAAATCCATTTACGCAGGCTACATATCGCTTATTCTATTAATTACAATCATGCCATCGGCTAGCTGTAGCCAGCTGTCCATAGCTATATTTGGTTGTCATGCGCGAGCGACTCAATGAAGCGAGCGTCTTGAATAGTTGTGCGAGTGACTTTGGTTGATGTCCTTCGGTTGCGGCTATTTCTGGCATTTGACTAGTAGATATCTGACTTACTTGATGGCGAAATGAAGGAATGACCGATCATAGTTCCTTAATGTGGTTATGTCTAACTTGAGCGAGCGAGGCGACGATCTTCATTAGCCTAGAGGCGACCGACTGAGATTTGCGACTTTGAAATGTGAATTTGCTCTTTCTAGGAGTTGGTATACGACATACCAATAGTTTTCTGATTCGAGTGTCGAGTGATAGGAGTTGCAGTTCATGAGAAGTTGTTAAATAAACGTGTGACCTTGACTCCTGTCTTGATGCGTGCGACCGAACTTTGATATTAGATCAAGCGTGCTCCGTTGTTGTGAGTGACTTTACATAATGTACGATCCTTATCTTCATTGAGCCGCATGTCTCATAGCATATTGTGCCATCTTCTTCGGTCGTACTGGTCGATTTGATTTGTCTTGGGTTTTGTTCCGTGTAGCTGCGTCCTATCCATTGAGAGCCATTTAAGTGCCTCGGATATTATTGTATGCGACCGACCCTGATGGTGCTCATTCTGTATCCTTTACTCAATGTGCGTATGGATTTTTTTAGGGATTAACACTTGCCCCTCGAAGTCTGTGATTTCTTTTAGTAAGGAATTACTGGCTTTGACATATTTGATCGCACATTGCTTGGTAGATTTGTCGAATGGTCGGTCGCATAAAAATTGGAGATTGTTCCGTTGTAGTGGACTGGTATTGTCTCTCTCTGTGAGCGAGAGGCTTGATGTATCTTTTTGGTTATTGTGCGAACAGTTGAATTCCGGGATGCCAGCTAGAGCTTGATGGGACACTTTTTGTGTAATCGAGCACTTAAGCTGACGTGGCAAGAATTCTCTGGATGTATGCTTTTTAATCTTCCTTATTTACTTTTAACCTACTTCATTCCACTTTTATCTTTTTCGAGAAATCCTTCGGTCATAGCTGTGCTTCTTCGAGAGTTTTACCAGGTAGCCAATGTTTGACATTTCTGCCTTGATGTTTCTTTGAAAGGTTTTGGCTTTCTCATTCATCATTTTGCCTAGTATCTGCAGCAACACCTGTTTATCTTGAGCGATTTTCTTTTGGCTCTAAGGTACCATGATCTTTCTGGGTAAGTTTCTTTTTCTTTGTTCTGTTTTGTTTTGCTGGAGTACTCATGCGTTCCCAAGTTAGGATGTTCCAAGCATGACCTGACCAAGCTGTGTATGAATTTGGGATTTGGGAAATAACCAAGTCTTTGTGTAGCACAGATACCGTTTCTGTAATCATCTTTGAAGAATATGGATCATCTGGTGGTTTTCTTTTGAAATCTTGATGCTTGGTATTTGTTTATAAATTGTTTGATGAAATGCCCCAGGATTCTCTAGTTGAAATGTTTCTGTTTATGCTTGAGTCTGGCTAGGCTATTCTCCTTCTTAAGGTTGTTGTTTGAGTTCACACCGATCTCTTTCGAAATAGGTCGTCCGAGGATGGAATTCTTCATATCTAGGGAGCTTAGGAAAAAGTCGACAAGGAGGGATGATAGCAAAAAGATGCCCCAAGGCAAGGAGATCTTGGGTGCGACTGGCAATCAAAGTCATTGTTTGTTGAATGAACTTCCTGACCCAGATATTTAGAATGCTCTTGGTCGTATGGCTTCTTCGTCCATCACTTTGGATCCTGTTGCCATTCTGAACTTGCTGAGGACTTTGTGGCTTAATGTCCAGCTAGCTCGCATTCCGGTGTGTATATAGACCCATCTGACAGATGGATTATTGCAGTTAAGATGGACGCCATGAAGGACTGTATATTGGCTGAGTTGGAAGCACGTCCGCATCTGGTTGAAGGCCTTATTGTAACTATCAGAGATTATATTGTGGAGCAAATGGGTGCCTGACATTCTCTTGTTGAAGTTCTTCAGGGGTCAAATAAAGAGAATTTTGAACGACTTCATGCCTTGGAAAGAGACACACTCAAACTTGTCGAGGCCCTTGAGTCTAGGGAGAGGATCATCTCGTACCTCTTCTGAACACTGTGGCTTGCTAATGCTTTACTTGTTTTATTATTTTGGTTTTGATTTAGAGTGGTACTTTTAGTCTGGCTTGTGTATGCGGGAGCCAGCCTCGCTTACTCTCGTATGCTTAGGTTTGTGACTTTTATGGTTTGTTTCGGACCTCAACGCACTGCGGTTCTTATTATGTAACTCGTTTATTTTTGCACGGGTGCGTCGCATGCTGTAACTTTATTTTCTGATTTACACATTCGGCCGAGCGCTTTATTAATCGTTCGGTTGCGCCCGATTTTTTTTTATTGTTGGGATTTAGTTATCTTTTGAAGTTTTTTGCTTATCGAATGTTATTACGCATTTGTATTGTTATAAGTGCGTTTGGTATCTTTTATTTAGTAGTATTCAACCCCACGCTTGACTGACTTGGTAATCCAAGCCCTTCAGAGATTGTTTTGAATACATGCCTCCTGGGGAGGTCTTTGGTTATAGATCTTCGATCCATTCTAGGCCTTGTTTGATTGTTTTAGTTATTCAAAAAGGTTCTAGAATGGATACCCCATTACGGCTAGGATTTCTGACACCCCCTTTCGGCTAGGATTTCTGTTTTTCGCTGGTCCATCCAGCATGTTTAATCCTTCCCCTTTTTTATGCTTCATCCCGAGGAGCGGACACTAATTCATCTCATCGAGTTTTGACTCGAAAGGGATAAAATTTGTGCCCTTCACCTAACAAGGTGCCCCTCGTTTTTTTGGATTGGAAATTTTTCCGTTTCGGGACATGTCGGTTTTTCCGACTTTGTGCCTTGCCCTAGGAAACAGACACTGGTTCACCTCATTGACTTTTTTTTAAGTTGGGGAACTCGTGTCCAACACCTACGAAGGTGTTTCTTTGGTGGGCTCAGCAATTTTATTCATGAGACTTTAACCATGGGACTTTTTGAGTTGCTTTTACTCCGGCATTGAATCCTAGAAGGTGGGTATCAATCCTTGCTATGAATTTAACTCCGGTTTTAAGGAATTCATGTCCTGCATCTGAGAAGGCGCCTCTTTAGGATTAGCAATTTTATCCGAGGGACAGATTTGGTAATATTCCTATACTTTCAACGGAGCCTGGCGCCAGTCCTTTGCATGGGTGTTTGCTAAGCATTCAACATATTCCATAATGAGAGGTGTGGCCTTTCGACTTGTTGTCTATCTTAGAATAGCTTGTCCTTTTTGAGGTGATGTGTCTATTCATCTCGTTTGATCTTGCTTGATGTTCACAATTCCCAAGCTGCTTTGTTTAATGTGTACCCTGGGATTTTCGTCACAGTCCAGCTGTGTATGGCAGATTGCTTTTTACCATGCCTACATTCCAAGAGATTGTTTTTCTTTTAGCATGGACCAATAATAATGTTAATCAGGTAGACACATAATTAATTTTTGATGCACAAAGTTTTTGTGAGTAAACCGTTACTTAATACGAACATAGTGAATAATAAAGCAGGGTAAAATAATCTTAATAACAAGATAAAACCAGGGGAGTGAAGCAAAGTAATGAGAGCTCTAGTTTAATGCTCCATTATTGAGACATTAATGGCTGGTTCTCTTGATGAGCGTCCTCTTTGGATTGGTTCAAGCCTTTTTCTTTTAAAGGCGTATTGCTCCTTGTTTGCGGAGAGTCGGGATAACTTTTATGATCTTGTACATACTGTTACAAATGGTTTTTTTTATTAACCCCTTGATCACTGACTTCAAGTACCTACATTCGTTGGTATAATGCCCTGGCTGTTTATGGAATTGGCAGAATCTTCTTGACTTCATATCGACATCTTTGACCTGTCTTTGTTTCAAGATCGGATACCTTTTGGTGTTTTTAGTTGCCATGAAGATATTTCCCACGGTATTGTTAAGGAGAGTGAACTCGGAGTTCTTGAAAAAGCGCAGCTTCTTTTTTGTTCGACTGTCTTCTCCTTCATTGCTCCTTTTTTGATTATCAAGGCTTCTTTGTGCATTTCCATTCTTCTCTATCTGTGCATTTTTCCCTTCTATACTTGCATATTATTCAGCTTTGTTGAGCAATTGTTCGAGTGTTCTTGGTTTCTTTTTCTTGATCCACCGCCCCAACTTGGTTTCTTTACATATGCCCCCTTAAGAGCCATTAAGATTAGGCCTGGTTCGAAATTCTTGACTTTAGTCATTGCCATATCAAAGCGAGTGAGAAAAGCTTTGATGGGCTCTCCTAGTCTTTGTTGTAGTCCATTTAGCTCCGTAACATCCTGAGTTTTGAGTGCCTGGGATTGAATGGTTTAGCCAGGGTCACGAAATTGTCCACAGACTGCGGCGATAGCTTTGTGAACCATAGATAAGCAACCCTTTCTAGATAAATATAAGCATTTTATTTCATCAGTAGCGCATTCCCCATTCATATACTGGTCATATTTACAAAGAAATATATTAGGGTCGCTTGTCCCATTGTAGGACTGTAATGATGGAGGTTCAAATCTTTGTAGGTATACAGTCTTCTTAACCCTTTCGGTGAGCGGGGTTTTAGTTGGGAAGGACTCTCATTCTCTTTGATCATCCTTCTTCTTTAAGCTTTCCTTCACAGTTGCTCGCGTCATTCCTAAGATGTATTTCCGTTCCTTGCTCAGATCCGTGGATTGACCGCCTTCCTCATTATCAAATTTTGATCTAGATGTGCCCTTGTGAATTAGGGTCAAGGAATTTAGGCATTCTTTTGGAGGGGACGTCCTTATAGTAGTGGGACTGTTTTTCCGTTTCGTGATTGTGTCGTCAAAATGACCGCGCACAGATGATTTGTTCCCTTCATAATTCAGAATAGCGCAATGCGCAACCCTCTGAATGGAATTCTGCTGTCTTGAGCTTGAAGCGGAGAATTCTGCTTCTGGCTCGCGATTTGTTCGGGCTAGCGAGGAACATGTGGCAATTAATGTGGCTTTTGCGGTAGTGGCTTGAATGGCGAGTATCGACTCATGCTTCTTCATCATTGCATTGTTTGCAATAGTTATTTGACTCGTTAATCTTGTCATCGCCTCTTCCAATTCCTTCATGGTTACATTTTCTTCAACTTCAGGCCTCTCCTCTGCCCCAGAATCGGTGGTAGATGGCGTAATGGTGTTAATGCTGTTGTTGGGGCTGTTGACTTTGTCGGTGATTCCCCTTAGCATGTTCATATTTCTAAGTTTAGTTCTTCCCAGAAAATCTTCCTAGATCCGAATGGGGAAAGAAGCTAACACAGCCCCACGGTGGGCGCCAAAATGTTTACACCAAAATTGGTCTAAATACCCAAGGTACTAAAAATGTACTTCACCAATACAGTAAGAAATAAATAACCGTGTTTAATTAGCAATTGAAAATAAAAAATGCGAAAAAGTAAAGTAGAGATGAGATTTAGAGTGGTTCAGTCGTTAATTAGGCCTACATCCACTGTGAAGGTGATTTCCAATCTTATAATGAGGATTACAAAATACATCAATTCTCTCTTTTTATACATCTCTATATTCACTCAATATACCCTCATTTATACATTTCAATCTTGGAATTACATAAGATAATGGTAGAATTTGAGGAGAAGAAGGATGGATGAATGATTGAGAAGGAGAATGCCTTCGTTTTCCTTGATCTCAAGATTGTATTTGACGCCATGGTCGAATCAGTAGTTGAGGATAAAATTTAGCAGCACTTCGTGGTTTCCAAGATTGGATCCCCTTTATGTTGGAAGCCATGGTGTATTTATAGGTGAGCTCCCTTTGGGAAATGACATGAAATCCGCTTATGCAGGCTACGGATCGCTCATTCTATTAATTACAATCATGCCATCGGCTAGCTGTAGCCAGTTGTCCAGAGCTGTATTCGGTTGTCATGTGCGAGCGACTCAATGAAGCGAGCGTCTTGAATAGTTGTGCGGCTGACTTTGGTTGATGTTGACTTACTTGACGGCGAAATGAAGGAACGACTGATCATAGTTCCTTAATGTGGTTGTGTCTAATTTGAGCGAGCGATGCGACAATCTTCATTAGTCTAGAGGCGACCGACTGAGGTTTGCGACTTTGAAATGTGAATGTGCTCTTTCTAAGAGTTGGTATATGACCTACCAATAGGTTTCTAATTCGAGTGTCAAGTGATAGGAGTTGCAATTCATGAGCAGCTGTTAAATATACGTGCGATCTTGACTCCTATCTTGATGCGTGCGACCGAACTTTGATATTAGATCAAGTGTGCTAAGTTGTTGTGAGTGGATTTACATAATGTATGATCCTTATCTTTATTGAGCCGCATTTCTCATAACATATCGTGTCATCTTCTTCGCTCGTACTGGTCGATTTGATTTGTCTTGGGTTTTCTCCGTGTAGTTGCGTCCTATACATTGCAAGCCGTTTAAGTGCCTCGGATATGATTGCGCGCGACCGACCCTGATGGTGCTCGTTCCGTATCCTTTATTCAATATGCGTACGGATTTTTTTAGGGATTAACACCCTGATTATGAACCATCGATTTACCTTGAATTTCAATCTTTTATCCGGTTTCGTGTATCTTTGGATAATCTTTAAAAATTCATATACATCCTCGCTTGTTGGTGGTCGTAGAGTCTAATGTTTATTAGCCGTGAAGTTTTTGTTTCTTCTAAAAGAATGGTTAATATGAGAAAACATTGATGATAATCAAATCATGAAATTTTCTTCCCATGCGGTAAGGAAAATGCTCGTGTTTCTTCCATATAATAAGGACGAGCAAAATGACCGACTGTACTTCAACCCGAAAGTATTGCATATGCAGAAATATCGCTAATAATCCATAACAAAGAAGTGAACATCCGAGAAATTTTCGTTTTTGACACGTCGTATGTTTCAACTCCTTCATACCATAATTTTTCCATCTCTTCGATTCACAATCGTAAGTAAATATCAATGCCTTATGTTGGACCATCAGGGTAGGGACGACAATTGTGATAAACATATATGAATTTTTCATACACATCCACGGGGATAGATTGTAAGGTGTGATTATTATAGAACAAGATGAATATTTAGAACCAAACCGGGAAAAATGGTGAGAAGCCATCTGTACATAAACCTAGTCTAAAGTTGTAGCTCTCCTCTGCGAAATCAGGATATTTCTTGTCAAAATATTTCCATGCTTCTTCATCGGATGGGTATGTCAATGTACCCTCTTGAGGTGTTCTCACACTGTGCAATCTCATTTGATGCATTGTTACAGATGATGCATATAACCTTTGAAGTCTAGGAGTGATGGGTAAATAATGCATATGCTTGTACGAAACTTCTTTTCCCTTCTTTTTCCTTGATTTGTCTTTCTTGACTACATATTTTACAATTTCTAAGATTGACATATTCTTTCCAATACAACATGCAACCATTTAAACATGTATCTATTTTTTGATATGGCAAACCGAAATATGACATAATTTTTTTTTACTTCATAATAATTTCTTACATTAAATTATTAGATGGCACATGGCGTTTACAGCTTGAACAACAGCCGTAAATCCTGTTTCCATAAGGTTGTATTTTGATTTCATTGCAATGTATCATGCAATTATCGATAATTGTGTGCCGCTTGTACATCCATTTCAAAGGTTTTTTTAAGCATGATCCAATAAATTATATATTTTTTTAGCTCCAACACTTAGTTCCTCTTCTATGTTAATGTCGTCATTATCAATTTCAACATTAGGGAACATTGATGCTGTCGCATCTTCAGCCATATGTTTTATGAGATTCGTAGTACTAATTTCATCACTAATATCCTCCATTGAGTGTTCTTGATTATTAGGGGGTACAATTTCTCCATGACGATCACAAAACAAATAATTGCGATTTGTAGTACTAATTTCATCACTAATATCCTCCATTGAGTGTTCTTGATTATTAGGGGGTACAATTTCTCCATGACGATCACAAAACAAATAATTGGGTACAAAACTGTATTGGCACAAATGAAACTTAAACATGTTCGGTATTAAATAGTTCAACAATTTGCGCCTACTATAAGGACAACGAATTTCTTCATCATTTCCAATATTAATTAAAGCAAATTCGATGAACACACGTACCCCGTTTAAAAAATGTTCACTTATTACGCCACTGGTTTTCTTTCTTTGATACACCCAACTCCAATCAATAAAATAATTGACCATTTTATCTACTTTAAAACCTATGATGAAAAGTAATTTTTTTTATTAATCGTTCATTTTATATTTTGTTTATGTTTTAATTATTGCTTTAGTAAACATATACCAAACTTCATAATTTTTACAAACTTTATTTTAATTAAACAATTATTGGTTCATCGACACTGTTATGTCTACTGTGATGGTCGGTCATCCTACTTTCCATTACAAATACAATAGTAATTACATTCCATAAATCATATCACTTTAAACGATTTTCGAAAATTTCGGCAGCATCTCCCCTATGTTCCTTGCATCGTATACAAATGCATGTATACAAGGAATAAGAAGGAAACACCATCAAAATTTTGTGAACCTTTTAAAGTGAGATGATTTACAAAACATAATTACTTTATAGTGTTTGTAAGTTGTCAAATACAGGGACAAATCCCGCAAATGTTGTACAGATGAATATTGATGTCCGTTTTGTAGAAAAAACAAATATGCATAAAACGGTCATATACAACACTTGTCGTACAGTGACAAATAATATCTACAAGTTTAAATATTTGTTTATATTAAATTTAAATATATAATCTACTTATATTTTATCGTTTTATTACATATGTACTAAATTTTATATTTTTACAATTTATTGAGTTCTAATTAAGACGATTCCTGTCAAAATAATTTTAAGTCATCCAAAACTTATTATACACCAAATCAATTCCCGTGTTTGCATAAGCACAAAACTCATGTTCGCACAAATTATCCAAAACTATGATCAATCCTAACATAATATATACTTCGTGTGCATAAATTAGACTATTTGCAAACCGTCTCACACACCTACATTCAATACTAACCAAATAATCATAATCATATGCAATATACTAAATTAGAAAATTTAATAATTGGTAGTAATTTGATCATTATGATGATAATAATGACAATTAGGAGGTAATATGATGTAATAAACATATATTAGCAATTTGGAATTAATCATAATCTAAATTAGGCCTTAAATAAAAAAAAACCTAAACAATAAGGTTTAAGGAAATTACCCGACTCTACAAGCACAAGGCGTGGAGAGGGGCTGCAGCGCATCGTAGGTGGTGCCAGAGGTTGTTTGGAGAGTTGTCGGAGTGGTGGCAGCGCTGGAGGAGGTGGAGAAATGGAGTTTTGGGGTTAATTTTCAAGTTGGGGAAGATAATAAGCTGAAGCTCGCGGGTTTTGGAAATTATCCAGGAAATTTCCAGTGGCTTCCAACGGCCGCAAATGGCCCATATTCCAACGATTTTCAATGGCTTTAGATGGCTTGTTTAAAAATCAACGAGTCATTGGAATAAGGACGTTGAAATACACTGTAGTTCTAGTAGTGTATTTGTTTCATATGTTACCATTTGCGTTGCAACACATTCATACAACTTATTTTTATTAAAACGTTGATTTTGGATAGAACGTGTAACAGACATATTTTGACGTTTACTTTAATGAACCCATTACTGTAAGCAAATTTAAAATAAATGAAGTTTCCTTCTTTTTTATATAAATAAAAATATGCCTATGTCCCTTTAATATATATTTATACACACACACATGCATACTAAAATATAACTAACCAAAGTTTACGGTTTTGGTAAAATTGACAAAATGCACTAAATTTTAATATTTCGCAAATCGATTATAATTTTGCTAATAAATTCTTTATTATGTTAGTTTATTATTTTAAATTAATTCCAAATAATAATTTCATATTTTAATTATTGTTTCAATCGTAATTACTTAATTCCGTCAAATTACTAATTTTTGATGAATTTCACAATAGTCTGAAATCTTTATTTCTGAAGATGGATATATTTTCTTGATCACAGATGTTATCAAAACATAGAATTTCTCTATTTTACATATAAAATCGTCGATCAATTATAATTTCAATGCGATGAAATTTTGGGTTAATACAAATTGCAACATTCACCAGATTTTATGTCTGAACCACTCCTCTTCCTTTTTCTCCCTCATATGGCTCATAGGGATGAGACGATTAGTTCAAATTTCTTAGAAGATCGGTTTTTGAGTTTGTTGACCTACCTATTTACAAGGCCATCACGCTTTGGATTTCTGGCTATCCTTCAGGACTTGAGCACGGACTTAAATGGACTTTGAAAGACTTGGTTGAAATCGCGGAATTCACAAAACTTGGAATTTGGATGATGTTCAGTTGGATCGGTAGGAATCCATTGGGCTCAGAACAGTATTCATACTTTGGCTCGGGTCAAATAAAGCAATTTTCATTGGATCGATATAGAATACACTCATTCAGCCAGGTACTTCTTTCCCTCCTTTGAATCGATAGGCGCAAACGACCACAAATCGGTAGCCCCATCTATATACTTTAAATCAATGTAAAGCAAATAGGATGAGATTGGTATAATTGGTATCAACATAACACTTTGGAGCAATGGGAATTTGTATTTTGCAAATTGGTATATCATTCATCCGGATCGGTACCAATGCAGATTCAGATCGGTATCGATCCAAAGCCAATTGACTCGCCGATTCAGATTCAAGCATGCTGGACTTGGTCATATGGTGATCATATTTTCATGCCTATTCTCCTGGCGGATCCGAGCATGGCAGCAGCTATAAATAGACAATGGCTGTAACATTTTAAAGGGTGACGCTTTGGCTTTTTGGAGCTCATACGCAAGGACTTTGCCATTTTCAACACTCACTTTCTTGTCTCTACATTTCTGCTATCCAAATAGAATGTTTTGCAATCATACAATATAAACAATAAAGATTACCTCGTAGTGAACACAGGCAAGATTTTCCAAACCACTATAAATCTTGTGTTCATTTACTTTATCGCATTATGTGATTGTTCTGTGTCCGGATTGGTTTAGTTATTCTGTGATTAATACCTGGCATTTAGATGTTGCATTTGATTGACTAAAATTAATGTTAACATAGTTCACTATAGTCACGGATGTATTATTTTTTCTAGTTTTTGCATCTTATTCTACTAGGGTCATTTGTACTGATGACTTTTAAGAGGGATGAGTTTATTTTGTACTCTGACGGTTCATGACACTATGCATTACTGATTGAGACATATGATCTTCACGACTTGGTATTTTATCTGAAACGAACGATTGGTTTTGAAATGAAAGTTGTATTTTTGAAATATAAATGTTTCCTTTGTATATATTTTATTATCTTATGAATCTTAGTCTTTGTGATATCATTCTTTATACCTACAACAATCCACATTTCTTAGCATAACCCTATTTTGGGGGATGTTAAAGGGTGCGGGGTGTTACAATCAATCGCTGGCATTTCATAACAATATAGTTCACATGAGTAAACATATAGATAAACATACATAGAATCAATCACAAACATTTCATAACATTACTATCCAAATATAAACATTTCAATGTGAATATTAATACTTGCAAATAAATATTTGTCATGATTGAAATCTCACTTTTTGTGTTTTAGATGGAGATACAAGCACGAATACAAGCAAAGCAATGACGAACCAAGTAATAACAACAACTTTTATGTGTGTGTATACATATAATTTCAAGAAGAGAAAAGGGCAATATGGTTTTTGTGACGGTCCGTCCCGGACCAACCGAAATTTCCCCAAAATGCGTTGTGCTAATGCCCGACTAGCACGGGACGGTCGTCAAAAGAAAAGGATTTGAAACGGTGAATCATCAAAAAACCTGTAGTATATCTCATAGCGCATGAAAGAAAATATAATAATAACATAACTTGACATAAAACAGGTGAGACGGTGCATAAGCTAAAAACTAAACCATCATAGCAGTGGAATCTAAAATACAGCTTATGATCCAAACCATTATTACAACTTCAAAATATTGTCTCTTAAGAAAAATAGAAAAGGTACACTACTAATGGCCAAAGCAGTGACCAACAACAACACAGGGAGAATATAGGTAAATAGAGCGTGGAAGCCTCCTGCTCGTCTCCGGACAGTTACTCGTGCATAACCACCTAACCTATCTCTAGTCTGCTCGTTTAGGAGCACCCAAAGTAATAAGAAGAGACATAAAACTCTGGTTCAGACAAAAGTCTAGTATGATCGGAAGCAACAAAATAGAACAATAATAGGTATAAATAATCATACTTGAACCTGGACCTGCAACCAAAGAGTTAGCACAACAAGATGTACAGTACTCTAAGGTAACTCTAACATAAAGTGTAAAGTGGAAGTGCACATGTCATGGTGATAGAAAACATCAAACATAGCAATCATCCTCACATCTCTCACTCAGTGTGCAAAGCATACAATATCCACCACTTTGATCACCAAATCCTTTGCTATTACAACGACCACTTTGCCCTTTTGGGGCCATGACGACCCCACTGCACTGGTCCCACTACTACAAAAGTGGGCATATTAGACACTATTTTTCTATGGCTGTAGATCAAAAAGGCGTTGCAGTAGGCCATTTTTTCAAATAGGCAACACTAGGGTGGCGTGGCATTCGCAGACTTTGCAATAGGCATCCAAGGCAACGCTTTTGCCCATCTACGGCCACAGGAAGAATGTGTTGCATTATAGCTGTAATGCAACACTATTTGCATGTAATGCAACAAAACACAACATTGCCTTAAGCATTAGCTGCCAGGTCACAATAGTGAGACCACGTCAGCTTTCCACGTAAACTGCCCACGTGTCACATGCCACATCAGCTTTCCAAGTCAGCTGCATACGTGTCAGACGCCACATTAGTTGTCCATATGTCACGCGCCACATCAGCTGAGGGGCCTACGTACCATACCACAGTGGAATTAATATATTTTTTCCAAACACAATACCACTGCATAATATAATGCAACACCATTATCTTGAAATGCAACATTAGAAAAATATATTAAATGCAACAGTAAAAAAGGCAAATGCTACGTAAGAAGAAAGCAAATACAACGTTTTAATCAAAAATTCTACAGTACCAATTTTGTACATAAGAGTGTATTATAAAAAAATAACATCAAATCAGATACAACTAATACATCAATAACAAAATTTCGGTTGAATACAACAAGAACATAAGAGCTACATACTTCTATCATAAACCTAAACTGTAATAACAAGCATCATCTGACGAACAATATGAGAACATCAACTCATCTCATTGCCTCAGCAATTCCGCACCCATCTCCCTGCGCTAATATTATCACCTCACACCAGATTATTACAACCAAACTAGTGCATCATCCTTTGCAAAACAAACATATCTAATGTCCATACTTTGGGGGGTGCCAGAGGGCCAGGATCGATCTGGTGCAACGGAGTTGATGAAATAAATGAAAGAAGATTACATATACTTTGCTTGGGGAATTAGTGGATCAAAGTTAGAAATTGGAAGGTAGTGATATAAAATAAAGCACACGGAATTAATTGAAACAAAGCTGGAGATGGGCCTCTATAGCAGCTAATGCATTCACATGTATTTGGCATATGCATGCTACCAAAAATACCTGCTGATAATAATATCCCACTTCCCAAGTACCCCCTTTGATACTATGATACTACATTTTCATTTTCAATTAAATAGACAGAGCATACCTGTTTTAGCAGGTCTGTCTTTCCATTAATGTGCAAAAAGTCATTGCTTCAAGCAACCCATAAAATAGAAGGCATGCATTTATCCACTTGACAGATACACATCTAATAAAAGATACAATAGTATAACTTTGTTTTCAAGAGTAGATATGCAGTAAAAATGAATTCATATGAGAAAATGAATTCATATACGCCCATGGATATATAACTTCAACATAGTGAATAACAGGATATAATAGTATAATGCGAAATAAAAGCATGATGCCACATTCGCTCTTTCACATGTATATTGTTGTTGGTCAATGGTTAAAAACATAAAATGCCTACACCAATGACAGTCCTGAAGATGGGACTAGAAATCAAATCACTTGCAGACACCAAAATTAACATCCTATTTATACATGCTTTATAACAACATATGTATGCATACATGCATGTACTAATAGAATATGTAAATATATACAGGATTTATGAAAATGCAGTTTAAATTATATGCATTCAACGCTAGACAAGTAAACATACAAAGGATTTATACATGGTATTCATAACCTAAACTACAAATATCCACGATATAAAAAAATGTAAAATAATATTTCATAGCATCCACTATATAACAGTTGCACTATATGTGAAAATTAATCTTCGTATGTATTAGGATAAAGGAGAAGAGGAAAAATCAAAAGATTTTACAAAGTTTGATTTATAGCGTGTATGCACAAAGTGGTTCAACAACATATTAGAGTGGTTAGTTAATGTACCGAGGAAACAGAAAATTGAGAACAATGACTCTTGGATATGAACAAAAACTTTAATAAACTGAATAATCCAAACACCCTTGTAAATGTCCTATAAATTTTTATAATTTCTTGGTTGTACCAAAACGTAATTACAACAGTAATCAGTGGGACTTTCATCTGTAAAGTTAAATACTAGTCTTGGTCTTATGATTTCGCAATATAATACATACATACATACATATATATATATATATATATATATATATCTGTTAACCTCTACGCATTCTGAAATAGCTATGAGAAAAAAATCAATTTTAAAGGATTGCAATGTACATTTAAAAAAAAGAATCTGTAAACTATGCCCGCCTACCTTGACATTGTATCGTAAATACTGGTTTGTATAATCAAACCACAACTAATGTATACTGTTAACTTCTGCTAATGTTGGTAGTATTAGAAAATGGTAGCGAACATAAAAGGATTCATCTTACAAGCGTAATTGGGGTATGCATCTGAGATATCAACATTAGAAACCATAAAGTATGTGAGGTAAATGAAATTCATATGTGGATAAAGATTTGCGAAAGATGATAATAATGAGTGAGTGTAGTGAGTGGAACCATGAATCTACAAATATGGGAAATAAAAAAGGACATTTACCAAAACAAAATTGTTTTAACGGGACAGTGAACTTCCCATTCCTTCATTAGACAGTGCAATATCCATAATTTTCGCATTCTCCATGAATTATGATAAAGGATTCGACATGGCCCCCTAGAACTTACCAAAATTAGTTCCTGTAAATATAACAATAGCAATCCAACAATGTGATTTCTAACAAAAAACAAGATTCTGCAAAATTAAACCTAAAACTTGCCTTATTCTCTTCAACCTTGTTATGGCCAAAGTATTGATCCTTTCTTGTGCCGCATTGCTTTTGAGTCTGTCATTGCTACATCTCAAATTCTCAAACACTTCTTGAATAGGAATATTTTCCTAAAATAAACGAAGCCCATAAAGTAAATGTTATAAATATCCTCGGTTAACATAAGTACAAAAAATATACCCATTGACTAAAACTAAAAACAACAGATTATGGTAATTAATTTACGCACTGAATCGATAGCTTCTTTCAGCACATCTTGCAAGACCTCAGATTTATCATTGTCATCTTCAGTTTCGATCAAGTTCGCATATGTCAGCATAGTTTTGATCAAGTTCTCATATGTCTCCACGTTTTGATGTATAAGTCCATACATTTTGAAGTCCATACATTTTATGTGTAATTCTGCAAATTTATATCATGTCTTACTGTCTTAGTAGAAGCTAAAACAATGAGTAGCATGTTTCTCCGTGTTGATTCCAGTATCTTCAAAACTGAAGTCAATTAAAGTTGAGGTTGCAGCCAGAGCTGCACCAGAAAGAATGCCAAAAGAAACACTCCTACCAAAAAACCATATTGCACTATATATTACACAATTAAAGTAGTATGTAAGGCATTCCACTGGAGTCTATATGATATAGTTGAAACTTCATTATTAACACTAGTGTAAAACATATGTACATCTAGTCTTGTAAGGGCATTGATGTTATTTTAGTTGTCACAACACTTTCAGTTTCAAATTATTTTGTTGACGGTATTGATAACAATTTGATTATAAAATCTCATTCATGGAATGTCGAAAACACAATTGTGAAGAAAGTTGCAAATATATGGTGAAATCTGTTGCTGAATGAGTATCTTCAAAACTTCAGAAAGTCACCGCAGAAACCATATTTGTTGAATACTCTTTATTAACAGTAGATATAGAGTAATATTGATGGGGATAGAGATCATTTTTGTTAAAAAGAAGTACCTTTGAGACCCAAAATAGAAGCACCAGCAACAAAGGCAGCAGCATCACCATTAACAAAGTATTTTTTCTTCCTCTTTTCAAACATATAATGGTCTATACTTGCATAGATTCCACTAATAGCAGTGAATGCTAACCCGTATGTACCTCCACATTTAAGAGTGCGTATCAAACCCAGATGTGAAACATTCATATCCACTTTAGGAACCTCATAAAGATTAGCAACAACTGCACCACAAGACAAGCTAGCTGCAAAACCACTTGCCGCGGTTTAGCTATTTCACAGACTTCCATTTTCAAATTGAATTTAACGCCTAGCGTACCAGGTCTTGGATTGAGTTTCGAGCTTTGTTTATCGATTCCTACTTGAGAATTTCAACTATCATGTTGGAAAAGAAAAAAAAATACTAAAGTTAACATGTATCTCCTTACATATTCACTCCGACTCGATTGAAGTTTGTTGTCATAATATAACCTATCCTGCCAACTTACCGTAATCTCCCTACACTGCCAAACGAAATATGGTTGCCAAGAACCATCATCCAAGGACTGCAATTCACCACAAGCCCTTAAAGTCTCATTCACAACCGAATGATCAAAGCCTTCAATTTTCTTGAGAGAGCATCAGCTTCTCCATAAATCTTGATTTGTCGTACATATACGAATAATTCATTCAGGAAAAAAAAAGCTTACTGGAGCTGGAGAAATACTTACCGGAAGTGACATAGCACAAGCTTTGAGGATTCTCTTGTAAGGGATAATTATCATGTCAGAAGCTAAAATAGAGTCAAGCATATTTCTTTCCTTCCTATGCTACAATAGATTAGATTACAGAGAAGCTAACTGATAAAAAGCCAAATTGTGGAAGAAATACTTTTGTGAAGCTACGAAAGCATCCCATGCCATAAAACATCAACACCTTTATATGTTTCCCAACATATCTACAGGAATTCACTTTGTAGTGAGAAGGTTAGATTTTCCACCCTCTAATTTTTTTCAATTGCTATAATTTGCTATAGCCCCGTGAATGTTGAAGGGGTCGTTAGGGCACAAAACATTTGAGAAAGATAAATACATCCTAATCGAACATGGTTGGGTTATTTATTTAGTAGCTGCATATAATAATAGGTGGAAATAAAAAACCAAAAAAACACAGGTGATTGTACTACACACAATAAAATAACCATGGCACCAAGTTTAAATCTACCAGTAAACGATGCTGAAGAGCGTGGAGGGAGAGGGAAGCAATTCTAGAAAACGCCGCACTCTTCGCGAGGTTTGTCGGAAGAAAGATGGACACTTTCGTCGCCTTCGTTATGTAGAAAGAAGGATGACAAGAGAGATTGGGAGGGAGTAGAAAGATAGGGGAGGCAAAGAGTGATGGGTTTTGTATAGGCAGTTTCGGAAATGAGAGGAAGTAAGGGATTGGATGGTAGCGAGGCGGTTGGATTTAAGAATTGAAGTAAAGAAAGATGAATTTAGGTTTAAATTTTTGTCTATGGTAAAAAGGGGAAATTTTGATTAGATGATAGAAAAGAAGAATAACGATTTATGATCAGATTATTTTTTACATTATTTCATGAATGGTGAAAGATCGCGCCAAAATTTCAGCAGAAGAATGCAATGAGGTGGCTGTTATTAATTGGATGATGGATAATGTTTAGATCGGAAGCATGAATTAGTTTGAACCGTTGGATTAATCATGCATCTATGGCTCAGGCTTTGTTTATGCTGATAACGAGGATCGATGAGCTGGATTGTGTATACGTAAAGTTACACTTTTAATTAGCGTTGCACGTCAAAACACTAGATTCTCACCGCAATAGTGTGTTTATGTCTAATGCAACAATATATTAATATTGTTGCAGAAGATCAAAGAAAATATAGCTTTCGCCACACTTTTCATGCAATGCACACAAATTAGTGTTGAATATGCCCACTTTTGTAGTAGTGCCCGTAGTCAACAATCCCTTGCTATGATCACTTTGCCCTTTGGAATCCTTACGACTCCACTGCACTGATCCATAACCATGCTACGATCACTTTTCCCTTTGGAGTCTCGACAACTCCACTAATTTGGATCGAATTCCTATGTGTTCCAGCAACTCTATATCGATTTTGATGCTAATCCGCCTTAATTTGATGTAGTTTTGCTTAATTTGTGATTAGGAAGTGATCAGGGATGAATTTAGAAGGTGGAGGTCATTACTAGGGTTAGAGGAAGGTAGGTGGTGGCTGAAAAAAATGAAAATAAGTCATCCTCTAACCCTTTTCAGCCCTCCCATAACTCTAATCCCGAAATGGGTTATGGGCCTAACCATTATCACCTAATTAAGGACGGTTAAGCTGTTTTTCCATCTTCAAACCTTATTTCAGCCATATCTCCTAAACAATAATCCGTTTGATTAATGTGACCACTCTACGAAAAGATAAACCATCATTCGAATCCAATGGAAGTGGATTCAGGTCAAAACTCCTTGCTAATCAAAAGTTATAGGCAAAACAAGATTCACTAGGGGTAAAATGGTCATTTAAATTTCAACAAAAATCGTGAACATGGGAAATGACCCCAATAGTCGTTTCCCAAAGTTACACTACCATACAACTGCGTATGAAAATAATATAAATATCCTACAATCCTCTGCTACGTAGAATGTTGGTCGTTGCATTCTCCCCCTCCCCTCCCCCCTTTAAGAAATTTCTCCCTCAAAATTCCTTAACCAAAAAACATACAATGGTGTCATGCATACCTACTAACCATTTACAAACAATCAAACATATATAACAGCACAAGAAACCTATCCTAGCATGTAGTTTACTAACAAGGGAATAACTATATCGCGATTAGAACCTTACTAGGTAAAGAATTCTGGATATGACTTCTTTATTCCCTCATCTGTTTCCCAAGTACATTCATTCTCATTATCACCCCACCGAACTTTCACTAGTTTCACCATCTTCCGCCGAAGTTGCTTCGTATCGTACCTGACAACTCGAATCGGTCTGCGGTTCCCAACCACCTTGGGTTCTACATCGATGTCGTCTAACTGATCTGGTGAAGTAGTCATATTAGAATCGTGCACGAACTTCCTTAACTGGGAAACATGAAATATGTTATGCACTCCCGCCATCCCGTCAGGTAATCCAACTTTATATGCTAAATTCCCCCTGGAAATATACCGATAAACCTTGGTGCTAACTTACCTCTCCTACCAAATAGAATTATATTCTTCAATGGAGAAATCTTAATGAATACCAAGTTGCCAACGGAGAATTTCAAATCTCTTCGTCTTTTATCAGCACAACTCTTCTGCCTACTTGGACAGCCTTCATTCGTTGTTGAATAACCTTGATCTTATCTGATGTTTCTCTTATTACATCTGGTCCAAACACAAATTTCTCACCGGTTTCCAACCAACATAATGGTGAGTTGCATGGTCTTCCATACAAAGCTTCAAATGGAGCCATACCGATACTGGATTGATAACTATTATTATATACGAATTCAACCGGATGCAAATGGTCATCCTATGAAACCCCAAAATTCAATATACAAGCTCTCAAGAGATCCTCCAATACATGATTCACCCTCTGTGTTTGACCGTTGGTTTGGGGATGGTATGCGGTACTGAGATGTAATTCTGGCCCTAACGCCTCTTGTAAGCTCTTCCAAAACCCACTAGTAAATAACGGATCTCGGTCACTTACAATACCTTTGGGTACTCCATGAAATCTCACTACCCACTTCGTATACAGTTCTGCTAACTTAGCTGTCGTTCTATTCGACTTGACCAGTAAAAACCTTGCACTTTTGGTCAATCGATCCACAATCACCCAAGTACTATCATGACCCGATCTAGCCCTTGTTAAACCGTCAATGAAATCCATTGAGACTTGTTCCCATTTCCATTCAGGAATTTCCAGCGGTTGTAACAAACCACTAGGCTTCTTTTGCTTGGCTTTAACTAACTGGCAATTCATGCACTTGGATATAAACTTCCCAACGTCTCTCTTCATCCCTTCCCAGTAGTAGGTCTGCTTCATGTCTTGATACATTTTGTTACCACCAAGATGTATAGTCAGTTTCGAGTGATGACATTCTCTAAGCACTTCATGTCTCAATCCATTAACGTTGCGTACAACCAGCCTCCCATTCTTTTGAATCCATCCTTCTCGATCAAGCCCATACTTGTTCATTTCCTCACCGTCAATACCTATCTCTAACTTAGAGATGATTTCCAATAGGTTTGGATCGTCCTTTGGACTGGAACCAATTCGTTCAATCAAGTTGGCCTGATCGTCAAACTTGCTAATATCTCTGGATCTAGTTCACACTTAGGTCTGAAATCGTATCCCGCGATATACTCCAGTTGCTTCCATTCCAGAAACATAGCCCCCAAACCGGCATGTCTCCAACTCAATGCATCGGCTACCGCATTGCCCTTCCCGGGTGTGCATGCGATATTGACATCATATGAAGCCAAAAACTCCAACCATCTCTGCTGACGAAGATTTAAATCCTTCTGAGAGAAAAGTATAACAACCCGAAAATCCGAGCCAATTTAAATTTTTTATTTTGGCAACTTCGATGAATTTTGAATATTTAAAATGAATTATTTTAAATAATAACAACGAGGAATTTATTTTGAATAGAATTCGAACGTATATATTATATAGATCGTCGCTAGAATATAAATATTTATTTTAAATTATAAAAGGAATTGAAAATGGCGCGGTAGTTCGATAATTCGATTTCAAACTTCAAATGAATGTACATGATTCAAAATAAACCGGAATTTAGCAAAACCAAAACTATTAGAATCTATTTGAGAATATCTTTCTAACGAATCCGAAAAATCAAAATTTCATAGAGGGAATCAAAAGATATGTCCAAATGAAAATTCAGAATAGTCGCTATGGAATTCTGGCCCTTAAAATTGGAAATTTTGCAAACGACCTCGGATTTCGACGAAACCACTTTTGTTGGATCCGTGATGTCAAGTCATTGCTATGTTTCAAAATTCGTAATTTTCTGAATCAATATGTGAGCGTGGAAAAGGAAAACGTGTTTTGTCAATTTCGATCGACTGGAAAATGGCCATTTTTCAAACGGTCTCAGAATTCGACGAAACTAGTTTTGTTAGGACCATATCGTCAATACGAAGCTAAAAAATATTTTTTTGGAATTTTTCGAGTTAGTATGTGACCCGAGTAAATTGAAAGGTGCGTTCAAAATTGAATATATAGATTTAAATTTAGATTTAAACGGAAGTTGATCGAAATGGTTGAATTGGACTACGATACGTATCCCATTGTGTTCGGAATGGGGGTAATATGTTATGGGTGACAGTCGTTGGGTCTCGTTTGGTGTTCGGATTTAAAAGTCAACTTCTGGAATAAAATATAATATAAAAATTAAAATAAATATCTCCTTTCTCTTCAGAACCTCAGCCCCCTTTTTTCACCCTAGCCCGTTCCTCCTCCAAACCGGAAAACCGTCGCTGCCCTAGACACTCGCACCCCCGTCGCGACCCCCTTCCCCCCATCTCCGACGTCCGGCCGCACCTCCTCCCTCTCAGACCCGCCTCCACCTTCTCCCTCTCCACCTCGAAATCTCCAAACCCTATAACCCACAGTAAAACCGTCGCCAAGACCACCAACCCACCCCCACCGGTTGGGCGCCGCTTCCCTCCAGGCTTCCTCGACCCCACTGCGCCACCTCAGCCCAACCCCGACCCCGTGGACCCCCTCTCTTCGAAGAACGAAGAAATTTAAGGTAATTTATTAATTTAATTACTTAGTTTTAGTTTATTAAGTATAGTTAATGATGTAGATTTTAATTTCAGTTTTAATTCAAGAAAGATTAGGTTTATTTTTATTAGTAGGAAGAAATGATTTTTGTTAAAGAAAATATTACATTTTTGACATGACAAAGAATAGATTTTTAAGTAGGAAAAGATTAGATTTTTAACTAAGTAAAAATACGATTTTTAATCATATGAAAGCGAAGAGGAAGAAGTTAAAAATATAATTTTTACATAGCGAAGAAAGTAAAAATATAATTTTTATATTATAGGAAGATTAAAAATTATAATTTTTATACTATAGAAAGGTTAAAAATATAATTTTTATATATGTAGAGATATAAAAATATAATTTTTATATGTGTGGTAAAGTAAAATATCATCTTTGTTTAGTTAAAAATATGATTTATGAAGTAAGAGATCGAATTTTTTTAAGGAGTAAAGAAGGAATTTTTATATGAAGTAACGAGTATAAAAATGTAATTTTTATATATGTAGTGAATACGGATGATGAAAGTGATGAAAGAAGGAACGGCGAAGACTTCTACATTTGAAGAGTCGTGGCGTTTGGTTTAACTAATCGGTGAGAACTTCTCACTTTTAATTTAATTTTCTAGTTAAAATATATACTAGGATGCAGACGGTGTTTAGTAGCACCCGACACCCGTCGTCCACAGACCATGGACAGCTTGTATGCTTGTTTGTTTGATTTTGATGTGTAGTTGATTGTGTGATGTGAAATGAAATAAAATATTTTATAGTGGAAAATATTTTATAGTTTAAAATAGAATTTTTAACGTGTATTTAAAATGAAATAAATATAAACAAATCGGACGATTTGTTTATATACACACATTTGACTGATATTGATTGGGACGATAAATTTTATATATCGCCCAACTGCACAAATAAAATCTGTGTTTGATTGTTTGAAACCCCATATGTGTATTAGGATGATATACGACATGCACTAATCCCAATAATTAGTTGTATGTCGATCGATTGATTGACAGACTGCTATAAGCGTTGAATATTTATATTTGATGCTTATACCGTGTAGAATGCACTTTGGATGATGGTTGATTATTTTTCGTTGTTGATATATACATGCGTTGTATGGAAGTCCATAGAAATAAAATCTATGGTAATTGATTGGGCCTCAATCCAGTTTTGAAATAGAATATTTAAAGAGAACTATTTGAATAGAAATATTTGAAAAAGAAATATTTGAAATAGAATATTTGAAAATAGAAATATATGAAGCCGTGTTGATTAGATTGACGTCATTTTGACGTGAACGATAATTATATCGATTTTATTCATTTTATAATGAATATCGAAAGTGATTTCAAAATCTGATATTTTGAAAAGAACTGAAATTCGAATTAAACTGAATAGAAATGAATTCGAATTGACATTGAATAGAAATGAATTCGAATTGAAATGGAATTGAATTGAAAACGAACTGAAATTGAATTAAAAATCGATTTGAATTGAAATCAATTTGAAATGAATTTAAAACGAATTTATAAGGAAAAATTCAATTTTGATTTGAATTTGAAAAGAAGTTGAAATCGTTTTGAAAACGAATTTAAAACGATTTATAAAATACGTTTTAAAAGGAAATCGACGAAGTATATATATTATATATATAATATAATGGCCTGAATAGAACGCGCCGCGCCGCGGCAGTTCGCGAATTTCGACCATTGACTTCAAATGGATATTGCGGGAGATCCGACCGTCGGATTCTCCTAAAACTGGAACCGTTGAGTTCGTATCGAAAAGAGCTTTCTAATGAATATCAGGGATTTGAAATCTAACGGTTGGATTTGGAATTATATCCAAATCAAATTTAGAAAAGGTCGTTGTATGTAACACCCCGTGAATTCTATAACATTAAGCTTCACGAATTAAAGTATAATTAATTATAAATGATGAAATCAAGGGAAATGGGTTACGCCATTGCGTTCGTCTCGGAAAAATACGCGAAATAGAGTCCGAGTTTTCGAAAATCGGATACCGTATGAAGAAGATATGGACGAACGAAGTTAGGCAGAAAAACCGAAAACAGTCCAGAATACACTGGCGCACTTGTGAAGTGCGCCAGTACAAAAATACACTGGCGCACCTGCCAAGTGCGCCCGTACAAATCCAGCACCGAATTCTGGAGTGTTCTGAGGTGACATGTCTTCTTTTGAGTGGCTAGATGATGTGTATTCGAGCTGTGCGATTCTGATGACTTCTGGACTGATCTGAAGGCTCTAAATAACCCTATTCACCTATAAAATAACACCTAGACCAAGCCTAAATCATACTATTTCATTTTAGCCTCAGGCCACCGCCATTAAACCTAGAGCTCTGAATTAAAAATACAAAGAATAAGATTATAGAAGATGGAGGACGATTCTTGAAGGCTACAACTAGAAGCTACAACAACTACGACGCTCTAGACAATGAATTTGGGACTAATTAATTTGGGATTTTTATTCGGATTATTTGTTTCATATTGTAAGTTCTATGTTACTTTTTAGGCAAAAACGCTAAAACAATATGGACATGCCATGAATTGAAACCGGATTTAGGAACTATTGTTAATCCATTGTTTATATTATTTATCTTTGAATTATAATTTAGGGATATTGCTATGGCAACGTTGCAAGTTAACTTGTCATGATTTTGATGTTGTTATGAATCACTTGGGCTTAATTGTTTGGCAAGTTGGACTAATACATGTCCATGGAATCACTATGTTTATTGAAATCTTTATGTTGATTAAACCATGCCTATGATGCTAATTAAACCATGGCTATGACTATTGATGGAATTATGCCTGTGATGTTAATATACCCATCATGATTAATGAAAAATTGGGTATTGCTAGGTTATGATGAAAATTTGGAATTATTATGTTTATAATGTTAGATATGTTAAAAATGCTAAATTGGAATCATTATGTCTATAATGTTAATTGAGAATCATTATGTTAAAAACACTAAATTGGAATCATTATGTCTATAATGTTAGTTGAGAATCATTATGTTAAAAACGCTAAATTGGAATAATTATGTCTATAATGTTAGTTGAGGATCATTATGTTAAAAATGCTAAGTTGGAACCATTATGTTTATAATGTTAGATGAGAATCATTATGATAAATTGGAATCATTATGTCTATGAGAATTATTATGTTAAAAATGCTAAATTGGAATCCACTATGCCTGTTAGGATTACTATGCCTTTAATGTTTCATGTTTATAATAAAATTATTATTATGCACGCAATGATTATTATGCCTATGATGTAAAGTTGAAAATCATCATGTTAAATTAAGTTGGAATCATTACTATGCCAAGTTATCATCATACTAGTATTGAAACCATGTGATATGTTATAGCCTGTTTATTATGCAAGTGATGTTGGAATTGTCACATATGCCTATCACATGTTTGGTGTTATTCCTCTTTATCTCTTGAATTGTTTATGCTTGTGAACGAAGTACGTTTATATACGTTGGGGATACGATTGGGTAGAATAGGCAAAACTTGAATTAATTATAAGCATAAACTGTGAAATTTGGCATAAGTAGAACATGAAATATGGCACGAAAACCTGACTTGAACATGCCATAACTTGACTTTAAACATGCCTTAGTTTGGCACGAAGTTGACATATGAACATGATGTGGAAATAGCAAAATCTGATAAGAACATGGGCATGACTTTAGAAAACAAGAAAGTGGCCAACTCGAGGTTGGGTTGAGTTTGTAGTGCAAATCTGCCCGGAACCGCCCGGCAAATCCAGTTGCTACAAACAATAGGATCCAATGTGGGTAGTTGGTCACATCGCGCTTGAAACCCGAGGTTGGGTTGAGTTCGTAGCGTAAACCTGCCCGGAACCGCCCGGCAAATCCAGTGGCTACGAACAATAGGATCCAATGTGAGTGGTTCGGTGCATTAACGAATCAATTAATGCCAATTAGGGTTAAGTCATGAACATGAAAAGACAACTTAACCAACTTGAACACGATTTGTAGGGCTAAGTCATGAACTTGAAAACGACAACACTTAGCCAACTTGACATGACACGTAGGCGGGTTAAGTCGTGAACTGAAATGACATACTTAATCATCTCGACATGACTAGACTGGAAAAGGATTAAGTCACGAATTACATGACTTAATCTATTAGGCGGGTTAGGTCACGAATTACATGACCAAATCTATTAGGCGAAACCCTAGACACGACCCCTTTCAGCAGTAACCCTCTAGATGTATCAAGGTACCCTGGGGCTAGGCCGGGTGGGGCACGATTACTGGGCTGATTGTAAGAGGTGAACGATGGCAGTGGGGTACGCCAGTGTAGGTTCGGTGGACTACGATCGTGCACGTATCCGGGGCAGACATTGGGTATCCGTAGATTTATCTGTGCATCTTGAATCGTGTCAGGGGTTGACACCCTAGGGCTGATACACCTGAAGGTGGACCCAACACAGGTGACTACATTCGTGATTAGCCGTATGACACGGACACTTGACGAGCTAGAACTTGTAGGGAGCCGATCGACTAGATAATCGCTCCGTAGGACCCCGTACTTGGGTCAGACCCTGTTTCAGGGTCATTTCGTGATATTGGGCCGTGGGATTTATTTCGTGATTAACTAGTGACATGGGCTTAGTATACTAGTACGGTCGATGCAACGAATCTTGAACATGTGTTGCTTTATTTGACTTGTCTTGACTTATCCTGATCACCTTAGTCTATCTTGTTCACCTTGACACCATTCTTAAGTTTAGTTCCAGTTCATACATGACAGGTTGTTTTAACCGTTTCTACACTGAAAGTCACTAGAACTTACTCAGTCTTTATGACTGACCCTTTTCCTTTCGCCTCTTTTTCTTTCGTTCCCCCCCCCCCCAGGTTCTCAGGGAGGGAATACCGCAGCTTGACCAGTTTTCACATCCAGCTTGAAGAGAAAGAATGTATTGCTTGGATCTTTTCCGTTTTGGACTATGGCTTTGGACAGCAATTAGGGGACTTTTGCAGTTTATTTATGTTTTCTTCATGCTTCTTTAAATAATGTAATCAAGACAGTTATGATTTTGGGAAGTATTATGGCATGGTTTGTGTAACACGTATTTTGAAGAAATAAAAGTTGTTGTTTTCCGCTGTTCAAAAATATGTGTTATTATATCTGTCTTGTATATCTGTGACTTATACTTATAAACCTCCACCAAAATTAGGGCATTCCCTTTGAGAGTGACCCTAATGGAGGTGGGGTGTTTCACTTGGTATCAGAGCATAGGTTTACCAGATAAGATAAAAAGTTTTGAAAATTTATTTTCAAAAGAAAATTTAAAGAAGCATTTTTAAAAAGATAAAATATTATTTTATTTTAAAAAGGCAAAGTCCCCCAAAGCCATAGGTATTATCTCTTATCCTTCGTTTTGAATCTATCCTTTTGTTTCAGTATGTCCGAAGAACTTAACTTGCCAGAGGGTGTACCAATACCTGGTTGGTTTAGACGATTCTTAGAAGCAAGGGCCACCCAAACAGGTCCTACCGTTCCTCCTCCCCCAGCTGCAGGAAATCATCCAGCTGCAGCAGCACCTCTTCCTCCACCTCCTCCGCGGGGAAACACTTTTGCTAAGATATGTAAAATTTTTAAGGCTATGGGAGGAAAGGACTTTCATGGAACTGAGTCCTTCGTGGCAGCTAGGAATTGGTTAAAGGAAACCGAGGACTTATTCGTCATCTTTGAGGTAGAAGATAGGCAGAAGGTACAACTGGCAGTGTGGCTACTAAAGGGCGAGGCTTCCTACTGGTGGGAAGTCACTAATGCAGAAAGACCAGTGGAAACATGGGAGGACTTTAGGGCAAGGTTTGAGGCTAAATTTCTCTCAGAAGCTGAAAGGAGTCTTCAGTTGGAAAAATTCTTATTTCTTAAGCAAGGGAATATGACAGTCAAGGAGTATGTTAATCAATTCGATGAGCTGGCTAGGTTCGGACTGGACCTAGTCAACACCCCGCACAAGAAGGCTCTCCGCTTTGTCAAAGGGTTGAATGAGCCATTACACAGTTTGGCCATGACCCATATACCCATGGGAGCTACGTACGAAAGGTTGGTGCAGATGGCATTGCTGAACGAGGAAGATAAGGGCAAGAAGGAGACAGAGGCAGAAAACTCTCAAGGGAAGAAAGAGGTCAAGCCCAACGATCCCAAGAATAAGAAGGTAGACTCCGAGAAAGGAGGCAAGAACAACAACTCACGTGATAAAAGGAAATGCAATTACTGTGGTACGGAAGGGCACATAGCCAAGGATTGTAGAAAGAGGAAGAGAAAGCAAGGTGAATGTTTTCATTGTGGGAAGACTGGACACATCAGCAAAGACTGCCCTGAGAAGCAGACCGGACCTTCTGGCGGTACATCGTTAACTTATTCTAGATGCTTTGTTTTATCTTATTTCTCTCCTCGATCCTATCTTGAGAACCATAGTTAGAATCTTTTTGGATGTAAACATGTAATTGAAACATGTTATGATTGCGAAATGGTTGCAAGTGGTCGCAAGTGGTTGCTCGTGGATGCATGAATACACATTAGGCACTAGATCGGCTCAGACACATTTTCATGTTGCATATGCATGAGTGTTTATTTTGGAAACTTGGTTGTGCTATCATTTGATTGTTGCATATGATTGAATGTTCGAGCACTCATGTAGAAATTATGAATTATAATAGGAAAAATTTGCATACATATTGGATTCATTTCACTAAACATATTTTGCATTTTGCAGTTCGATGGCCGTTGATGGAAATCGACTGTACGGGCCTTGATAAAATTATTAAAAATATCAATAATTTATGTAAAATCATAAGAAATGATTTAGGAAGAATTGGGATGAAAAACTCCATATTTGAAAAGATAAAAATAGATTTTTATCGAAATGAACTAGTTTTGAACTAGAGTAATAATTTATTTATTTTTAAAATAAATAAATTGAATTTGAAAAGGGTTATAAAAGTAACCAGAATTTCCAATAAATTGAATTGGAATGGATTTGAATCGAAATTGTCTTTGGAATATTTCGATGTTGGATTTCGTGATTATATAGATATTATTATGGAAATTTGAAAGATATATATATATCGTTATTTCCAATACGATATTTGTTGGTCGTAGAATTTGATATTGAATATAAGCTGATATATTTTCTATTTAGAGCCTTGTATTTAATATCAAATGTGATTTGGGTTTGTCGTGAATGGTGTCTTCATTAACGCTGTTCTTAAACCCAGTTGAGAAAAAGATTAAATCTTTTTATTTGGATTTAATGAAGTATACCAATTAAATAATATTTAATTAGAATTGAATTGGTATTGATTTTTGGGTTTATCGTGAACAGTGTTTTAAATAACACATGTTCTTTAACCCGATAATTAATGAAATGTGATTTTGGGTTGTCGTGAACGGTATCTTCAATAATACTGTTCTTAGACCAAAAGGAGTTAAGAAAATCAGAAACTAACTGGTGATTAGTTAAGCTGAATGGTTTCTGGGGTATTGATCTGATGTTGGTTTCGGCCTTTGGGGTTAATACTTAGGGAATTGCTCACTTGCTAGTTTATGGTTAGGGACTGATTGAAATGTGATGTTATTTTGGGGTATCTTCAATAATATCGGTCGCTCCGGGAACGATGGAGTCATTCGTTGGCTCATTTACGCCCCAAAGGGCGGGGAAACGCATGTTTAGGCATTTTAATCCACTCCGTGTGGACCGTCCCTGTCGCTCTAAGGGACCACCTGAGTCTGGGTCCTGAGGCTCGGGCTAGAGAGTCTCGAATTCGGTAGAGGACTATCTTTTGTCTCGGTTCACAGATGGAAATCCAACTTCCAATACGTGACGTTTCGATTTTAGTTGTAATCCTATATATGGCGACATAGTGGGATAGGGCGCTTATGCCATCTATGATTGATACTTATGATTTGAAATTGTTTTTGACACTATACACCTATAGTACTATCAAAATAATATGTTTTAAACGTATCAAGCATTCTTTAGCTATTATAAGGTAAAAACCCTATCCTCCGGCTTGCGTTGCATTGTATGATGGGACCTGGGTCTTATAATAGCTTCATTATTTCTTTATTTAGCATTGCGCTGTTGTTTTATGCACTGGTATTCTTGGGAGGAAACCCGTTCCGTGTTATACGACGTGGTCCCTTGATTTAGCTAACTTTAAAATAAAGATTTATAACAGTTTTAGTTTTCACACCAGTCACATGACAGACCTGGAGTTTATTGTTTTAACCTAAACTCTGGGTGCCCTTATTTTGACACGGGCAGCTAGTAGTTTTGATTTTGCAGATTTATATTTGTAGGATCCTGGTTTACAACTAGAATGATATCCGGAAAGCTCTGTATCCGTATATCTCTTCTAGTTGTGTATTGTATTATTTTCCGCTACTAGGTAATGTAATTTAAACCTCTGATATTTTCTGTGTAATATTCATTTATACTCTGTATATTCTTGTAATATGATGAATTGTTGTAATATACAATGAAGTGTTCTTCTGTCTGCGTTCTGTTGTGGCTTGTTCTCAACTCAATCCGTGATTTCCCGTAAAGGGTAATTCAGGTCGTTTCAAAAAGATACTTTAACGACTTATGATTGGTAAACAACTCGAATCTTTCTCCCAAGGGATAATTCCTCCACATCTTCAATGCGAACACGATTGCTACCAATTCCAAATCGTGGGTGGGATATCTTTTCTCATGTAGTTTCAGTTGCCGACTAGCATAAGCCACAACCCTACCTCCTTGCATCAATATAGCACCTAGTCCAGTACCACATGCATCCATGTATACCATCACCTCTTTGTTCCCTTAGGAATAATTAACACTGGTGCACATGTCAACTTTTCCTTTAGACTCTTAAATGCATTCTCACACCTTCCGTCCCGGACGAAAGCTTGATCTTCTTGGTCAACTGAGTTAATGGTGCCGCTATCTTGGAGAAGTCTTGGATAAACTTACGATAATATCCAACTAACCCCAAGAAAATTCTCATGTCTGTTGCATTCTTGGGCGTAGGTCAATCATGCACCGTAGCCACTTTCACAGGATCCACGACAATACCATTCTCTGAAACAACATGGCCCAAGAATCTCACTTCCTTCCTCCAGAAGTGACACTTAGAAAATTTCACTTTCAATTGGTGTTTCCTCGGCACCTCCATCACTGTCCTCAAATGTTCCTTATGTTCTTCCTCTGTCCTTGAGTAAACCAAGATATCGTCCATGAACACAAGAACAAACTTATTCAATTGATCCTTGAATACCCTATTGATAAGATCCACAAAATATGTTGGTGCATTGGTCAACTTAAATGGCATGACCAACCACTCATAGGATCCAGACGGCGTCTGAAATGCCGTTTTAGGTACACTCTCAGCTGCTACTCGGAGCTGATGAAAACCTGTCTTAAGATACAACTGGGAGAACACTCTTGCTTCATTTAACTGATCAAACAAATCATTTATCCTTGGAAGAGGATACTTATTCTTCCTAGTCACCTTATTCAGCTCGCGGTAGTCCACACAGAAGCGAATGGAACCATCGCCCTTAGTGGAAAATACAACTGGTTCTCCCCACTTGGAAATACTCCTTCAGATAAATCTCTACTTCAAAAGATCGCCCACTTGCACCTCGAGCTCTCGCTGCTCCGTTGGCGCCATACGGCAAACAGGAATCACTATAGGTCTGGCATCTTTCTCTAAATCAATCCGAAACTCGATCTCTCGGTGTGGTGGAAGTCCGGTCACTTCCTCGAAGATGTCCGGATACTCGCCAGCAATAGGCACATCTGATAACTTATCCTGCGGGATGTCGAGGGAATTTAGAAAACTAGCCATCACCCCATCACTAGATAGGCAACCAAACAGTACCCTCCACCCACCATCCTAATGGTCACCGAAAACCCCTCACAGTCTACCACCACCCTTATGTCTTTGGAGCCAATCGACTCCCAAAATAATGCCAAACCCAATATAGCCCAAAACAAAGAAATCACAAGCAAATGTACATCCATGACTCGATAAGACCAACTTACAACAAATCATGCAAAGGCTAGTTGAACTACCGATCGGGTTCGTAACAACTAAAGTTCTATCGACTATCTCGGGTTCCAATTCCAACTTATCGACTAGGTCACTAGACACAAAGGAATGAGAAGCCCGGGTATCAAACAACACTCGAACAGAAACATCATAAATAGAAAGCATACCTTGAATAACGACACCCTTTCCCTTCTGCGCCGTAGTTGGGGCATTCGACGAAGAAGGAACAACGTTGATAGCATATGCTTTCACAATCTACTTCTCTTTAGAGGGTTGCGAACATTTATCTTGAGATGTCCCACTTAGCCACAGTTGAAGCACTTCCTGTCCGCTGGCTTTGCTCGACAATCTCTAGAATAATGGCTCTTCTTGCCACATCTATAACAATCACCATCTTTCTTGTCTTTCTTTTTCTAACCATCCTTGGTCTGATCCTGTTTCCTCTTATTCTGGGAATTATTCTTGCCTCCACCACTTGCCTGCGGCTTTGGCCCTCCTGCAGATGCAATAGCAACCTCGGTCTTCGACTTAGGGTAAAAGCTTTCCAATCTCAATGCCTTTCCCACAATAGACTCGAATGTCTCATCTATATGATTTATCAGTCTTTCCCCCAAGTACTCATCTAAGCCAATTATGAGCTTCTCGTTCTTCTTCTCGGCAGTATCGATAAGATATAATTCATACTTCGATAAGGTATCGAATTCTGCAACATATTCCGAGACTGCCCTACCATTCTGCTTAAGTTTCAAAATTTTCCTAAATAATTCCGATTTCTGAGAAGCTGAGATAAAATTATCACTGAAGTGAGTCTTAAACTGATTCCATGTAACTTGATCCTCAGGAGTAACTTCTTTAATAGCATTCCACCAATTCATAGCCCGTCCTTGAAGCTGACGCGATGCTAACTTTCTTTTCATTGCATCATCGATTCCCAAATCCTCAAAGATGTGTTCACAACTACCAAGCCAATCTTGAACTTCTGTAGTCGATTCCGTTAATCGATTCCCACTAAGATTAGTATAATCCTTGCTGAGCTTGGCGAAATCAGCCCTAGGTCCCTGCATTGCTGCACCACCACCATTAGCAGCATTAGGAACTCAGCCCTAGGTCCCTGCATTGCTGCTTCACCACTGTTAGCAGCATTAGGAACTACTTCCTGAACATCCCTAAGCATTTCCCTCATGAAGGTAGTAAACATCGTCCTCATATCAGGGGTATTCCTATTATTGGCCCCTGAACCCGCACTCCTCATATTTCGGCTCATCGTTCAATCTGTAAAGAGAAAATGATTAATCATCTCCTTAGTGGTGCTAGTGCAGTGCGACTTCTTCTTTAGATATACTAATAGTATATCTATATAGTTCTTGAAAACCAAAATATCACAAATACGCGCTCTCATCTACGTATACTATCTCTCCCTAGTGTCTTTCTCTAGGTTAACTACGCCACCCAGGCTCTGATACCAAGTGTGACGACCTGCCCCGGACTAGCCGACATTTCCCCGAAATGCGCTGTGCTAATGCCAGACTAGCATGGGACAGTCTTTAAAAGAAAAGGATTTGAATCGGTGAATCATCAAAGAACCTGTAGTATATCTCACAACGCATGGAAGAAAATATAATAATAACATAACTTGACATATAACAGGTGAGATAATGCATAAGCTAAAAACTAAACCATCATAGAAGCGGAATCTAAAATACAGCTTATGTTCTAAACCATGATTACAACTTCAAAATACTGTCTCTTAAGAAAAATAGAAAAGATACACTACTAATGCCCAAAGCAGTGACCAGCAATAACACAAGGAGAATATAGGTAAATAGAGCGTGGAAGCCTCCTAACATGTCTCTAGTCTGCTCATTTAGGAGCACCTAGAGTAATAAGAAGAGACATAGAACTCTGGGTCAGAAGTCTGGTATGAGCGCTTGCAACAAAACAGAACAATAATAGGTATAAATAATCATATATGAACCAGGACCTGCAACCAAAGAGTTAGCATAACAAGATGTACAGTACTCTAAGGTAACACTAACACAAAGTGCAAAGTGGAAGTGCACATGTCATAGTGATAGAAAACATAAAACATAGCAATTCATCCTCACATCCCTCACTCAGTGCGTAAAGCATACGATATCCACCACTTTGATCACCAAATCCTTTGCTTTTGCTACGACCACTTTGCCCCTGTGGGGCTATAACGACCCCACTGCACTAGTCCATAGTCAACAATCCCTTGCTACGATCACTTTGCCCTTTGTAATCCCTACGACTCCACTGCACTGATCCATAACCATGCTACGATCACTTTGCCCTTTGGAGTCTCGACGACTCCACTAATTTGGGTCTAATTCCTATGTGTTCCAGCAGAAC
Source organism: Allium sativum (assembly GCA_030737875.1). Classification (NCBI taxonomy): domain Eukaryota; kingdom Viridiplantae; phylum Streptophyta; class Magnoliopsida; order Asparagales; family Amaryllidaceae; genus Allium; species Allium sativum. The sequence goes on along the minus strand of CM060909.1, from coordinate 1,052,954,414 downwards.
TATCTCGATTTTGATGCTAATCCGCCTTAATTTGATGTAGTTTTGCTTAATTTGTGATTAAGAAGTGATCAGGGATGAATTTAAAAGGTAGAGGCCATTACTAGGGTTAGCGGAAGGTAAGTGGTGGCTGGAAAAATGAAAATAAATCATCCTCTAACTCTTTTCAGCCCTTCCATAACCCTAATCCCGAAATGGATTACGGGCCTAACCACTAATCACCTAATTAAGCCCGATTAAGCTGTTTTTCCATCATCAAACATTATTTCAGCCATATCTCCCAAACAGTAAGTCCATTTGATAAATGTGACCACTCTACGGAAAGGTAAACCATCATCTGAATCCAATGGAAGTGGTTTTAGGTCAAAACTCCTTACCAATCAAAAGTTATAGGAGAAAAAAAATTTGCCAGTGGTAAAACGATCATTTAAATTTCGGTAAAAATCGTGAACACGGGAAATGACCCAAATAGTCGTTTCCCAAAGTTACATGGCCATACGACTGCGTATGAAAATAAAATAAATATCCTACGATCCTCCGCTACATAGAATGCTGGTCATTACAGTTTTGGCTAGGAAAGATGCTTAGATTTTCATAAAATTTCCAAAACATAACCAAAATTTGGTCATTTTGAAACTAATTTCTTGATACATTAACCACTGGATTTGAAAAGTGACCAAAAACAAAGATTTCGCAAATTATTTCCTCTATAATTTAACAAAAAAATAAACTAAATTTCAGTTATTTTTTAGGGAGATAAGGATGAAACACTAAAGGATATTTTAGGATAAGCCTGGAAATTGGTTTGAAAGATTTGCATTTTTGACATAGTATTGCTCAAAATTTGGAAAAGTGGCTAAAATGAAAAATGTAGCCAATTTAATTACACTAAGTGCAACAGAAAGAAAAGGTTATTTTGGACTCTCATAAAGAGAGTTATAGTCGTAGAAAATAGAAGCAAAATCTAGGAAAAAACAGAAAATCAAAACCTGAATTTAGGGTATTGGGTAAGGCTTTGGAAGAAAAAAAATCAACTTGGAATGGTTCGCTGGCCGAGAGCAAGTGGGTACGAAGGTAGGTGATTAGGGTGGTAGCTAACAGGGAGGAGGAGGTTAAGAGTTGGTTTGAGAAGGAGAAAGAAATTTGTGAAGGTGATTTGAATTTTGATTTGAGGAAGAAGATGAAGAAAAGAAGGAGATAGAAGTTGATTTAGGTCTAGAGTTTTTGAAAGGGGGAAGGAGCAATGGAGATTTCATATAAATTTGAGATGAGGGACCAAAAGATGAGAAAAGACCTAGAGGAATACAAGATTTAGTTCTCATCGGTGTCTTTATAGAATATAACGTTGAAAAACAATGGAACTTAGGAAGGTTGTTTAAGAAATTGAGATGTTAGCCCATATGGCCCAATAAAAAATTCACAAAAACCAAGAAGAGAACGCATATCATTACGAAGAGAGGGAGAAGAGGGATGTAAGAAACGCATTCAAACACCGTCAGTTTTTTGCATTTTCGTAGTGTAAATTGCAAATTCGGAGCTTTGGAGATCAGATTCAACAAATGGTAGACATCTTAGAATTTAATCTAGTATTTAAAAAAAAATCAAAATTTAAAACTTTTAAATTTTCAACTAAACTTCAAACTTTGACCAAAAGCCAATTCTTCATAAATTTAAATTTCAAATTTTAACTTAAATTCAAATAATAATAATAATACTTAAAATCATTTGGATTTGCAGCAATTGCACTCTCCTTCACTCAAAACTTTTCATTCTCGAAAAGGAATGAAGTAAAGAATCAAACTTAGATATAGTTTAAACAAAAATATCAGCTTACAAAACTTCTACTTAGTTTTCTACTTATTTTAAAAAAAGATAAGTTATAGGATTTTGAAGCCTTAAAATTTTCTAATATCCGAAATTGCAGAAAATTGCTGCAATGTCCCTTTTGTACGACTCGGTCAGAAAAATTTACACTATGTATAACAAATATAAATCTCATATTAACGATGATGTATCTCAAAACATAGGGAATAACATATAATATCTAAGTACAAAATGTAATTCGAGATTTGTAGCTTTTTATTGTTTTAGTAGGCATATTTTAGTGATATAACGCAAAAACAAGCTCCAGAAGCGAGGCTCACGACATCGATCTTACTAAACACTTCGTAGCAAATGAGAGAAAATATATGGGAGGAAGAACATACATAGCATAAGCAATATACACCCATAAGCAAATATGGCAAAAGCATGAGCAAAAGTATAAGCAATATAGTCATCCAACGTTAACATCCAATTTATATACACATCCATTTTATTAACATTAATTCATAGTAACATTTTATCGGTTTGTTTCTAATATTCACTGACTAAAATTTATTTTATTTGCCATTAAATGAATTTACATTTTATTTTCTTTCAATTGATTTACAATTTCACATTTATTTTATTTTATATCTCTTGAGTAAACTTTGAATTCATAATTCATTTCACAGCTTATTTCATTTGTAGACATTTTAGTTAGATTCATCTTCCTTAATACAATATCATTCTAATTTATATTATCGCTAAAGTCACAATAAAATCTTAAGCATTCTTTGTCAAAAATTTATCTTATATTTTACAACAGTCTTACAAAGATATGATCAATTTATTATTTATTTGCTTTATTAAGTTCATAATTTTTTATCAAAATAGTATTCTCACTTACTATTCATTTTTTTCTCATTAAACATTTCTTAGAGAACTACAAATTAGTTTAAAGTATCAACTCAACATCACAACTAGAGCTATATATCTTCTACTTTCGAAACCTAAAAATAAACATCGTTAATGCCATAATCATCATCAGAATCATTTTCAAGCGGCTAGAGTGTGATTCTATATCTATCTATTATATACAAAATTTAGTACATATGTTTGGTAGGCGCATACCCAAAATTACTATGTACATGATAGTCCAATCTTAACGTCATGTAAGATACTTGAAAACTTTTCTTCTTAAAACAAAAGATATACAAAATTTCCACATATATATATTATAAATAATATTTGTTTTCAAATCATTTCTTATAAAATTTCAATTAGGGAAAATTATATATATATATCCCCTTCTCATTTATTTTATCATATTTTGACCCTTATTCATTCAAATATAGATTATCTGCAATCATAGAATATTCCCAAACATGTTGTATGCATGTTTTCATAACATATATATGTTTGCATTTCACTTTATTTACAGTTTTTTCTTAATTCTCAATTCATACATTTAATCGTCCTAACTTAATTTCCAGTTTTTTAAATTTCAAAACTTATCAACATTACGAGTATAGTAGCTAATTTTCCAATCATATATCAATTAATTAAGTTGTATTCAATTCAATCTCATTACATTAGATTCGTACCAATATTATTCGTTACTATTCTTAATATTACCAAAGTGATGTTTTTCTAAATTAGACTTATAAAATCCATTTGACTTCAAGAGTTTAATATATATTTCACAAATCATCATCTTTTATAAATTCCATATTCATATAAAGTGGACCTTTTTAACATAATTCTCAAAATTTTATTATAAGATAACTATGAGTTATTTCCACTAATAAGTTCAATTATGTTCACTTTACCCAAACATCATTCTGCTTCGAAACAAAATCATTTACTTACAAAATATCATCTTGGAAAAGATTAAAGATGGGTTTAGGACCAAAATCAAGATTTAGACTTAAGGAAATCCTAACAAGGAAGATGGAATCGAAAAAAATGGAAATTTTAGGAACTGGTAAACAGGCAGAAGGGAGAAGTTATGAAAAAATTAGTGGTAAGAACAAGTTTGATTTTAGAATGAAGGACGTTTTTTAGTGTAAACAGAAAATGATAGCTACACTATCATTCTTTGATTTACACTAAAAGGTGTCCTTCAGCCTAAAATTCAAACTTTTTGTCCCTATAATTAATTTTTTCCTTATGCCTAAAAATCTCTTTTAGGAATAAGATTTTGAATTTCTAACACAATTTATATATTCAAAATACGCTCTCTCAAGAATGATCTCGTATGATTCCACTCATTCTAGAATATTATTACCCTATATGTAATGAGTTTAAACCCCATGGACTAAGGTTTTTCTCAAACTAAAGCTCTAATACCAATTGGAACAACCCTCCATTTCGAGCGATTCAAACTGATATTAAAGCACACATGTCTAACTCGAAATTTCCGAAGCAGCAGTTTGTTAGTACTATTTTGTTTTAATAAGAATCTAATCATAGAACCATAGACATCAAATATTATAACATCTCACAATGGAATAAAATAAGGGACAGTTTGGCTCAGGTTCAATTTGTGTTTCAAAATACGAAAAAACTCCATTCTTAAAACATTATAAATTAGGTCCCTATTTCTCGAAAATCATCCAAAAAATGTAAAATTTACTAAACTTAGAAATTTAATTCAACACATAATCACCTCATATGCATGCAAGAAACTACAAAAAATGATTCAGAAACCCAAAAAATAAAATAAAAAATTTGCAAATTCCAGCAAATTTATGCAATTTTCCGAAAAGTTGCAGTCATTGCAGTAATTATATCAAAATATTGCAAGCTTTCATGCAATTTTTGCTGATTTACATAAAAAAATCAAAGCCTACACCTATTTAAACATCAAATAATTGCACAAAAATCATCAGAAAAATGAAAAAAACTACATGCATGTAATAACCCGAAAAGCTGAGCCAATTTAAAATTTTTGTTTTGGCAATTTTATTGAATTTTGAATATTTAAAATGAATTATTTTAAATAATAAAGACGAGAAATTTAAAACGAATAGAAATAGAACGTATATATTTATTTGAATCGTCGTTGGAATATAAATATTTTATTTTAATTATAAAAGGAATTGAAAATGGCGCGGTAGTTTGAAATTTTGATTTCAAAGCTCAAATGAATGTACATGATTCAAAATAAACCGGATTTTAGCGAAACCAAAAATATTAGCATCTATTTGAAAATATCTTTTCAACGAATCCAAAAAATTGAAATTTCATAACGGGAACAAAAAGATATGCCCAGTTGAAAATTCAGAATAGTCGCTATGGAATTCTGGCCCTTAAAAATGGAAATTTTGCAAACGACCTCGGTTTACGATGAAACCACTTTTGTTGGATCCGTGATGTCAAGTTATTGCTAGGTTTCAAAATTCGTAATTTTCTGAATCAATATGTGAGCGTTTCAAAGGAAAACACATTTGACCAGTTTCAGTTGATTTTAATCGACTGGAAAATGAACATTTTTCAAACGGTCTCAAAATTCGACGAAATTAGTTTTGTTAGGACCGTATCGTCAATAGGAAGCTAGAAAATATTTTTTGGGAATTTTTAGGGTCCGTATGTGACCCCAGTAAATTGAAATGTGCGTTTAAATTGAATATAGAAAGATTTATATTTTAAATTCAACGGAAACTGATCGTAACAAGCGAATTGGCTTGCAAAACATATCCCATTGCGTTCGGGATGGGGGTAATTAGCTAGGGGTGACAGTCGGTGGGTTCTATTTGAGGTTCGTATAAACACACGGGCATTTATGGAATTAAATAATTAAAAATATATATTATAATGGAGGTCAAACTCCCCTTTGTCTCCTCCACTCAGTCAAAGCCCAACATTTAAATTAAAAAACCCTAATCACGAACGGAGAGGAGCCGCCCCCTCCCTTTGCGCGCCGCCGCCGACGCCAGCTCAGCAACCCCCCCCCCCCTCTTGTCACGCCGCAGCCACCCCCTCCTCTCAGCCTCGACCTTCTTTCACCCCCCCTTTCTCAAATTAAAAACCCGTGCCGCCCCTTTACCCTATGACCGCCGCTTCGCCCGAGGTGACTTCCTTAGCACCACCTCCGACTCCAGTCAGCCACCCGCGCCACCTCCAGTGACCGCGGGACCTCCTCCATCTTCGAACACCTTAAAAATGTGAGTTTCTAATTTTATCCTTTGATTCAAAGTGTTAGCAAGTTAAAAATGTAATTTTTATCTAGTTTTATGATATGAAAAGATTTTTAACAAGTTAAAAATACGTTTTTAGTTAGTGTGTGATAAGAAATTATTTTAAGCGAAGTAAAAATATAATCTTTAGTCCATAAAGATATAATTTTTCTAGAAAACTAGTACACAAAGATGTGATTTTTAAATAAGTGAAAGGCGATTTTTTTTAACTTAGTAAAGATGAGATAAAGATCGAATTTTTATATAGAAGTTAGCGACAAAAAGATTTGATTTTTAACTTCAGAAAAATTAGATTTTCATTTTGAAGTAGCTGTATAAAAATATAATTTTTATACTAGTGGCATATTAAAAATATGATCTTTATAAAGAAAGTAGAAATATAAAAATATAATTTTTATATAGAAAGAAGCAATAAAAATATATGATATGAACACCGTTATAAAAATAGAAATTTTATCTATATAGTAGCGAGATAAAACGATATAAAGATAGGATTTTTATCTATATAGTAGCAGTGTGAAAATGTGTGCGATTTTTATATATGTAGTGGCTACGGGCAACGAAAGTGACAAAAGGCGAGCAGGGCGAAGGTTTTCTACATATGAAGAATAGTGGCGTTTAGTTTAGCTAATCGGTGAAAACTCCTCACTTTTAATTCATTTTCTAGTTGAAATATATACTAGGATGCAAACGCTGCTTAGCAGGACCCGACACCCGTCGTCCACAGACCATGGATGACTTGTTTGTTTGATTGCTGTGTTGTGAAATTTGATTATGTGATGTGGAATGAAATAAAATATTTTATAGTGGAAAATATTTTATAATTAAAAATATAATTTTTAACGTGTATATAAAATAAATATTTATAAACAAATCGGACGGTTTGTTTATGTACACCCATTTGACTGATATTGATTGGCACGATAAATTTTACACATCGTCTAACTGCACAAATAAAATCTGTGTTTGTTGATTTGAAACCCCACATGGTTATTGGGATGATATTTGACGTACACTAATCCTGACTGTTTAGTTGTATGTCAATCGATGGATTGACAGACTGCATAAGCGTTAATTATTGATATTTAATGCTTATGCAGTTGTGTGGTGCACTCTGGATGATTGTTGATGATTTATCATTGCTATTATATACATGTGTTGTAGTGAATCCATATAATTAACGTTATATGGTAATTGATTGGGCCTCATTCCTATTTGGAAAATAAGGAATATTATAAATAAATAAATATTCATGTGTTGAATAGAATATATATTCATGTGTTGAATAGAAAAGAATATTCATGTGTTGAATATAAAAGAAACTCAAGTGTTGAATAAAAATATAAATCCATGTGTTGAATAAAAATATAAATTCATGTGTTGAATAAAAATATAAATTCATGTGTTGAATAGAATATATATTCATGTGTTGAATAGAATAAAAATTCATGTGTTGAAGAAAATAAATATTCATGTGTTGAATAAAAATATATATTTATGTTGAATAGAATAACGAAGTTATTGAAATATATAAAGCCGTGTTGGTTAGATATGCGCCATTTGACGCGAACGATATTTATATCGATTATATTCGTTTTTATAGTGTTTATAGAAAAGGAAGTGATTTCAAAATATAACGTTTTGAAAATATTATCATTTGTATATCGATGATGTGAAATATTCAATTTTGATTCGAAATTGAATATGAAGTTGAAATCGTTTCGAAAACGAATTTAAAACAATTTTTAAAATACGTTTTAAAAAGAAATCGACGAAATATATAATATATATATATATATATATATATATATATATCATATAATGGCCTGAACAGAACGCGCCGCGCCGCAGCAGTTCGCGAATTTCGACCATTGACTTCGAATGGATATTACGGGAGATCTGTCCGTTAGATTCTCCTAAAACCAGAACCACTGGGTTCGAATCGAAAAGAGATTTCTAACGAATATTAGAGATTTGAAATCTAATGGTTGGATTTGGAATTATGTCCAAATCAAATTTGGAAAAGGTCGTTGTAAGTGCAGTTCGATGGCCGTTGATGGAAATCGATTGTACGGGCCTTGATAAAATTATTAAAAATATCAATAATTTGTGTAAAATCATAAGAAATGATTTGTGAAGAATTGGGATGAAAAATTCCAAATTTGAAAAGATAAAAATAGTTTTTTATCGAAATGAACTGGTTTTGAACTAGAATTATAATTCATTTATTTTTGAAATAAATAAAGTGGATTAGAAAGGGTTTTAAAAGTAACCAGAATATCCAATAATTGAATTGGAATGGATTTGAATCGAAATTATCTTTGGAATATTTCGATGTTGGATTTCGTGATTATACAGATATTGTTATGTAAATTTGAAAGATATATTTATATCGTTATTTCCAATACGATATTTGTTGGTCGTAGAATTTGATATTGAATATAAGCCGATATATTTTCTATTCAAAGCCTTGTATTTAATATCAAATGTGATTTGGATTTGTCGTGAATGGTGTCTTCATTAACACTGTTCTTAAACCCAGTTGAGAAAAAGATTATATCTTTTTATTTAGATTTAATGAAGTATGCCAATTAAATGGTATTTAATTGGAATTGAATTGGAATTGATTTTTGGGTTTATCGCGAATGATGTTTTAAATAACACCTGTTTTTTAACCCGATAATTAATAGAATGTGATTTTGGGTTTATCTGAACCGTGTTTTAGATGACATTGGTTCTTTAACCCAGTTAAAGACAAGATATTAATTTTTGGGAAGATTAAAACTAAGTGGAGTTTTAATGAATCTTTAATTAGATTGAAGTGATCGAGAATGGGGTATCACCAGTTTTGCTCCAGGCGATAGTTAAATATTTAATTAGATTTGAACATGAAATGGTAATTAAATTTACCGATAACTCCGTGGTGTTAGATATGAAGTATGACCAGTTTTACTTCATGGGATGAATAGGTTGGGATTGTGAAATAAAATAAATGATTACTTCGGTGTGGTTCGCTAATCCCGACTAGTTTGAATTGATATTCAAAGGAAGATTAAAGAATAAATTTAAAGAATTTATCTTTGATAAAATTAATGGGAACCTTTCCCAAAGTATAAGAATATTTGAGTAAAAGAATATTCTGAATAGGAATGAGGCGTATGTTCTTGTTTATTATATACGCGAGTTATTCAGAAAGACCAGGTTTATCCCATTATGAATAAATGATTCGACGTGGTGTCGAGGATGAAGACGGTGGTCAAAGACCGGAGGTCTTCACATCGTTAGGGTGATTACTGATGATTCCAAGAGAAGGGAATCAGTTGGTGATCGTCCAGACGTACTTGGAGATCAATGGATATGCGAGGTACAAGGTGTTTCCGGTTTCGTTCAGACCCAGAACGAACTTGTAAATGGACTGTGTGTCTGACATTGGATTTTATTCTGTGTGATTGATTTCTATTAAATATATATCTGTTTGGCAACGGAGAATTTATTCTCTTGCTTAACGCCCTTCTCTCAGACGTACGAGCTCAGAGGTTATATATTGATGGATATCAATCGCATGGAGTGAATTGCCTGTGTGGCATGCCTAAGTGGCAAATGATCAAGGCTTTTGTTGAAAAGAAGAGTCTTGTGGTTGATGATCACAGCACGACCTGTGTGGCATAGCTTTGTGTAGCATTGATTCGTGAGCCTCACACCCCGGTTGTGAACCAAAAAGGGAGAGGACCTCAGGGAGGGTATGCGTTTCCTTCTAGCTAGGTTGGTGTTAGTGACCTACCAGCCCTGACATTTATATTATTTTCACCTGTGTGGTTGTTGCTGTTGCGAGGCGCCTCGGATATATCGGTGACTGTGTGGAGCCGATGGAGTCATTTGGCTCATTTACGCCCCAAAGGGTGGGGAAACGCAGTGTTCAGGCATTTTAATCCACATCGGTGGACCGGCCCTATCGCTCTAAGGGTCAATCGAGCTCTGATCCTGAGGCTCGGGGTAGAGAGTCTCGAATCGGTGAGGACTATCTTTTGCCTCGGTTCACAGATGGAAATCCAGCTTCCAATACGTGACTGTGCAGTTTTATTTGTAGAGCCTAGTATGGCGACATAGTGGTATGGGGGCACTTATGCCGTTTATGATTGATACTTATGATTTGAAATTGTTTTGACTCTATACACTTATAGTAATAATAAGACATGAAATTTCACGTACCAAGCATTCTTGGCTGTTATAAGGTAAAAACCTTATCCTCCGGCTTGCGTTGCATTGTGTGATGGGACCTGGGTCTTACAATAGTTTCATTGTTCTTTATTTAGCATTGGGCTGTTGTTTTATGCACTGGTATTCTTGGGAGGAAACCCGTTCCGTGTTATACAGCGTGGTCCCTTGATTTACCTAACTTTAAAATAAAGATTAATAACTGTTTTAGTTCTCACACCAGTCACATGACTGACCTGGAGTTTATTGTTTTAACCTAAACTCTAGTTGCCCTTATTTTGACATGACAGCTAGTAGTTTTGGTTTTGCAGATTTATATTCACAGGATCCTGATTTACAGCTGAAGCAGTATTTGGAAAGCTCTGTATCCGTTTATCTCTTTCAGTTGTGTTTTGTATTATTTTCCTCTTCTATGTAATGTATTGTAATCTCTGATATTTTATGTTGTGTAATATATATTCATACTCTGTATATTGTTGTATTCTGATGTAATTGTTGTAATAAATAATGAAATATTCTTCTGTTTGCGTTCCAATTTGTCATGTTCTCAAAACAATCAGGGGTTTCGAACGGTCTTGGTCGGTTTAGCGATCGATTCAGATCGAGCGCAATTCCCGGTCGTTACAATGCAATTGGAAATATTTCATCTCTAGTAAATTACTAAAATAGATGCAATAATTTGCAGACATATATGTAAATTTTCCATATAATAACACATTTCTACACTACGCTTTAAAAGAGTTGCAAATATGTCTGTAATTATTTATAATAAACGCATACATTGTTGTACTTGTTCTTTCCCTCTTTTAATACATGTAGTGCACTATGTGAAATAATTGCAGAAATGTATGCACTTATTCATAAAAAATGCTGATATTTATGCATTTTTTCTAGAATACTTCAGTTAATATTTACAATTCTTTGAATTTTTTTATACAGTAGTGCAAAAAAACACGGTGGTATATTGCTATAGTAAAACAGGGGCCCGATTTGAATTGAAACTTAGGGAGGGAGCCGCTTTATAATAAGTTTCATTTTAGGGATGCCCCTCCCTAATTTCCATATAAAATAATAAAATTGTGGTTCATGAAGCTACTGAATAAAATACATTAGAGTTTCAAAATCAAATACAACGAAAGTTTATTACATAGTTCACCAATAAATGATATTTGATATAGAAAAATAACTAGAAAAAGATAAATGGACAAAGTCGTCGGAAGGTCTTCAGCTCCAAAAGGTGAATCTCAAATACCGTGACACTCAGGTTGACCCACATATAAAGTATAACAAACCACTCGAGCCAGGACTAACATTCTTATGCAAGTAAATCAACTTAAGCGGAGTGTATACAAGTGATAAGTACAGTAGCTTAAAGGATGTTTGAAATTGCCGTCCTTTGACAGAACTATTTACATATAATGCAATACACTATTATAGTACTGCCTATGGTAAATGTACTATGAAAATAGTGTTAAGGCATTGCATTTTCATCCTTAACACATTTTATAAGTATTATAGTTTATGCAATACTGTAAATTCACCATACTAGGGTTATCAGAGGGCACTCCATACAAATCAACACCAAATCAAAGTCATAGCGGGAGAAATTAAGATAATATAACAAGGCATATGAGGCAATACCCAAGATAGGATTCTACTGTTTTGCAGAGCTGGACTGTTGGTAAGGCATACCCATAGCTACAACCCACCTTGAACAATACTTCCAAAATAACAAATGCGCCTCAAATCAAACCTAGGACTGAGATAGTATACAAAGAATTGAGCCGATCAAGGGTGCGAACCCACTTGGCCTTGGCATAGGTCCTATTTTAGTCATTTTACTTATGACCTAAAGGTCAAGGCTATCAGTCATCGTTCTCTTACTTCATTCCCGTAGTATTAGCCAATCCATCATACTTTGTTCTAGATTCTCCACCACATACACAATTGTTAAAGTGTTTCCGGTATCGATAGGGAATATGTCAATATCTAACCTCGGTCTTTTTAACAACCAAATGCTTATTTCACACCTTATATATTTATATAAAAAAGGCCACAAATCAATTTTCTTTAGATATTGATTTTATTAATCATTTCTCAAATCAATTAATTATTTGATTCAGATTCAAATTTCAAGTCTCATATTATAAAACAGTTCATTACCAAAATACGACTTTCAATTTCAGATTTCTATACCGTATATATCATTGTTGAATGAAATCTTTATATTTAATAAATTCAAACTTAATTGCTTAAATTGGAAATATCCTTTATTTTAAAATATCTAAATTTAATATAAAAGAGTTTAAATAAAGTATTTATATATAATAGTTAAATTTTTATATAAAATAGTTTGATTAACATAGTTACAAAATGTATAATACTTAAATTAAGTTTGTAAAAATTTAAACTAAAATAGCATAAAAATATATAATAGTTAAATAAAATAATTTTATTAAAATGGTCATAAAATATATAATTGTCATGAAAACAAATAGCAGAAGAGAAATTGCTTTAAGTAAAATAGTTTAACATAAAATAATACAAATTCAAAATAATAACCTAATCTGAACCAAATATCCGTATTTCTAAAATTCAACTTAACATTAACTCAGATTTCAAATTACAATTCAATTCAACATAAAACTCAAATGGTATAAATTTCTAATTTAAACATGGTGTTTAAATTAGTTTATAACATATAATTCCAAATCCAAACCATCCACTTTAATATGGGTTTGAACTTAAATTCTAAACTCATTTTCGCTTCACTACTTTGATTTAAAACATATGCAAAGTTAATTATTAGGTTCTATCGGTTAAGTCAAATTCTTCAAAATTAAATTAAATTTGACGCTTTCATATAGTTAATTCAAACAAATTAAATTTTACAATTTTAAATTAAAACCATTCATTAAATCAATTAAGTTTTAATTCATAAATTTGAGTTTAAATATTTCAATCATAAATTTTTAACTTAAAAATATAAATTAAATTTCTAATTCGGTTTGTTTAAATCAAAACATAATTATAAACTAGGACATCACACACACTACACCTTCTTCCCAAGTACCCATCGAACATGCATATTGATAATTCCTTTTCACATGCAATCCATAGAAGAGTCAATCCTCGGACTGCTCTACATCCTGGAATATCGCTATCCTTTGTCGAAGTCGCTGCTTGGCTTCCTATTATGGAATCACCATCATTGGATAACAAACCACGTATTTAACAAAATTGGTTAAATCTCCATCCAAGGAAAACATCTGGCACTCGTCATGAAGTCAAGCTCGTCTTCAAGTCCATCCATCGTCTTTAGATCGATCACTAAGCATCCAATATCGCTCCGTCTTTAAATCTATCGCCAAGCTTCAATGTTGCTCCATCGTCGAATCCATCCAAGTGCTCTGAAGTTCCTTCGAGAATTTTTCGCATTTGATCGAGTCCATAATCCTTGTGCATTCAATCAATATACATTAACTTGTGCATTTGATCGATAGGTACCCCAAATTCTAACGAACGAGATCTTCTTAATAATAGATCTCATACGAATGACGTTTTAAGCTAAACTAAGCAAACAATTCAATCATTCAACCAATAATCAAGCAAATTCCTGAACTAGCATCAAACATCCATAATTGCAATAATAGATCAAACAAACCTATCTATACCAATCAAAGTGAAATTAGTGTCCAAATAACCTAAACCTAGTAGGGTTGTCGAAATAGCGCGTAAACGGGTAAATTAGACGCAAATAGGAAAAATGTGATAATCATGTTAAATCCACCTAAATCACAATTTAATCTTCTTATTTATTATTTATTGGTTTGATTATCTTAAAAATTCCATTTTGTAACTAGAAATCATTTTAAAATGTCAATAAAATACTATATGAACAACCTATAGTTCAGTGAGAGATAGTATCATTCGCCTTAGCCAAATTAGCTAAATAAGCTTTAAATCATAAAACACGTTAGTACAAGTACAATAGAAGAAATGTCGTCCAATTCTGACCTCGTACATAAAAGATATCACAGATATAGGTTATCGATTGTTATAGATATTAATTTATTTTGAACTATTATTATCCACACTAATTATCTCTTAAGCATCTTCTTCCCAAATGCTCATTCCAGGCCATGCATCAGTGAATGAACCCATAACTTCAAGCATGCACAAATCAAGTGATATAGAGCTATGATTGTTGGAATTGAAATCTTAAAACACCGCTATGATCTCCATCAAAAATGCTACTCGCCTATATCAATAACAGGATCACCCAGTCTCTAAGGAAAATGCATTCAAATCACTGTAACGTGATTCCCATTCGGTCTCCTAGGGATGCACCTCTCTCCAGACCACCACAACCCCCCAAACTACGGCCAAAGGTGCCTCACTCAATCCTCGATCCACACTACCCTTAATTTCCCTAAACTTCAGCCAAACTGCCGCAAAACCTCATCCCTAGATCGTGACCATGTCCATGCCCATCACCAAACGCCATGAATTTGGTATGAGATCGAAGTTCAATTTGATTCATGAATTTAGAGACTAGTTTCATGATTTTACGTCAGGTAAACTGGGAGATATAATTTTTCAAAGTAAGAGGAATGAAAGACCATCATTAAGAATGGAATAGCGATTTACGCTTTGGAGAGAAAGTGATTTAGAGTGGGTTTGCAAGTTACTATAGTATTATGTGTTATTTTATTATTTAATCCTCAAATGAGGCCAAAAACCTATAAACTCCAAGCGACGTGTCGCTTGCCGCCATCTATATTAAAACTCCTTTTGAAAATAATGAGACTAGCATTGAGACCTAAATTGGTTGTACGGGGAAGTTAGCTTTTAAAACTCAAATTATACAATTTTAGTTTCTTACAGAAATTGACATACGTTTTACTTATGCACGGTCGTCCAATCGCTATAAAACTTGAAGGCGTACAACAACTCACTACAATGATTCTAGAAATATAAGTTTCATTGTGATCCAACACTATGTTCCCGAAATGACTATTTACGCGTATATCGAGACCAATTTAACCACTAACTAAACCAAACCTGCAATATAGTGATCTATGCTCTCATTCCCAACGTAATGGACAATCCGAACTCAATGGAACTAGTCTCAAGTCCTGATTCATTCCTTTGTGAATAATCCCATCTTGTAACCGTCAATCGACTAACTAACGATCAGTATTTAAATGTCCAATCATTAAAATACGGATTGTTGCATTCTTTCCTTCTTAAAGGATTTCATTCCTGAAATCCCAAAGGATAAAAAACAAAACCCAACACTCTTGAACAAGTGATGGCATATGGTAAACCATCACTTAATGCTTTCAACAACTACTACTAAAACGACTATAACAAAGGAAATAGATTCAGAATTTATCATGGAGCCAATATTATCATAGCTAAGTAAATTACTTTCCAATTCAGGATTTATCTAGCCAAGCCAAATGCCTAAATTGTATACTAATTTTCCAAACAACTAGATTATAAAAATAAAGAAGACAGCGTACTAATTGGAAGACAATCCAACTTAGCATTACATATTGAATTTCTTTCCAAATTCTGCAAAATTCATGAAAAATTTCGGCATCAACTCATTTGTACCGCTCGATCCGAAAAAACACAACTTGCCATATAAGGCTCATCCCAGCAAAAGAAAACAAAAGCCCAAAAATGGCCACCTATACATGGGGAATAAAATCATTAAAATGCATAAATGGAAAAAACCTCCACTTTACATCTACTACATATCTGTTTTTATGAAAGCTTAGCATTTAGATGCAAATAAAAGCGAATTAGCATCCAAGCAAATCAAATCTTGCTTCTATGCACTAGGCATGTACTTAACAAATAAGATTAGACACAATAGTAGAAGTAGTAACAAGGGAAATAAATACGTTAAATAAAAAGAATTTATCTAACATAAGCATGTCAAGTTATGTATGGAATTTTTCACAATAAATAAATGATATAACAATACAGTTATCTTGCATGCCTAATAATCATATAATTATAAGTAGACATGCAAATATCATCAATCAACATGCATAATCAACATAATGCCAATTACGGAAAATAACATCCATATATATATCCTAGCATGCAAGATACTAATTTAACTAATAAGATATATTAAATATTAAATTCCATCCATATATGACTCGACAACTTGGTTGCCATTCTAAAAATCAGGAATTTTAATCTAGTATCTCTTGTTAATGAATCGGGCATGAGTCGAGCGCTACCATACTATTCCCAATCTCCAGGGTAACTTATTGATGATAACCATCGATAACTGTTCCCACATTCATTTGGGAATCCCAAATAATTAAAGAAAAATATTCAATTCATTCCATTTAGTTGATGGTTAACTATTCCCACATCCATTTGGCAATCCCAAATAGTTATAGAAAACTATTCAACTCGTTCCATTCAGTTAAGCTAGTTGATGTCACATTCAAAATGCAATGAATACGCAATAAGCTACTTCTAATGATGTCGAATACCAATAACATCCCTTTCATATGGAACCAACCACCATGGTGGAGTCCATCTACCTCACCTCGAGTTATGGAGTCATAATCAGTAATAAACACAAGCGACTTTCACTAAAGAAATATCGCTTTCGAAATTGTACTCCTCAACTCTATACACATGAACAACTACATTTCCTACACATACCTACAGGAAACTTCATACACATAAGAGGTAAAGAATTTCAACCATTGCTGCTAGTAAAGATTGAGATACTTCTTGTGGAAGAGAAATCTCAATGATGAGGTATCACCAACAACTATAACCCTCTTGCCAATAAATAGAACCTCCAACTCACCAAAGGGAACTCTATCGCCATCGACTCCAAATTGGGAGTCGACTACTTTTTCTCGCACAGTTTTGGTTATCGATTAAAACATGACAACCTTCCATTCGAAAACACACAACACTTAAACCACTCACACAAGCAAGTGAGTATTACCAGCCTTTCATTCCTGCATGAAACGAAAAATCGATACACTCATGGATCAACTCTAAATTCAAAACTATCCAAACTCTCGTAGGACTCGTAACGATATCCTACTCAGGACAACATGACCCAAACACTCCACTTTTCTCAATGGAAAGTGAAAACTCAAACAATCACAAAATATGCCTACTTACTGGTTAACCTGAATGGCCCAACCAACCAACTAAGATCAAAGCAGCATGTAAGATGCTGAAATCGGCATACAAGAACCAACTACCCATAATCGGGGAAAACTAGGGCTGTCAATGGGTTGGGTCGGGTCAACTCAGGTTCGGGTTGAGTTCAGGTCGTGTCATCTCAACCCGTTTATTAAACGGGTCGGTTTCGGATTGACCCATTTATAATCGTGCGGGTTTCGGGTTTGATTCGTGTAACCCGTTAAGAAAAATATTTGTATAGAAAGATGAAAACATGAAAGAAGGGTGTTGTCATCATTCACTTGTTGCAAGCTAAGATGAGAATATAAATGTAAAAAGTTGTTAATGTCAATTTGATCAATGATCCTCTATGTGCTTTCTGTGCAAGTTATGTAGAATCAATTGGGCATCTTTTCTTCGAATGCGAGTTCTCTTTCCATATTCTTGCTGCCACTAGTGTTCATTTGCTTGGATTGGTACCTAACATATCATCAGCGTTTGATTATTGGCAATACAGTGCTGTCAATAAAGATTTAGACTCCTTTTTATTAATATACTGGTGGTGCATTTGGAAAGAAAGGAATGCAGTCGTATTTAACAAATCACTAAAGAAGTTTGAAGGCTTATGCAGACTTATTGTTTTCTTCTTTAACTCTTGGTTGGGTCAATCTTCTTCTGCCAGATTCATGCTTGCTTTGCCAGTGAATAATAGTCCAGCTGAATCCGTGGGTTCGAATCATGGAGATCGAGTCCAGACTTGCATTAGCTTGGTTATGGTTGCATGGTTATGTCAGTTCTTATGTGGGCTTATATTTTGGATTGTGTTTGCACTTTCTTTTCCTGTATCTCGCTCTTGGGTTGTTTTGTTGCTGTTGTAATCGTTTATTTGGGAATATTTATGTATAATTATCACTCTTATCAACTATTAGCCACCAGTTGGGCTTGTCAACTGGGTTTTATATATTAATATTATGCTTAATCGGCTGTGTAGTTTCGTGCTTATTAGTTTCTTCTTTAACTCTTGGTCAGGTCAATCTTCTTCTGCCAGATTCATGCTTGATTTGCCAGTGAATAATAGTCCAGCTGAATCCGTGGGTTCGAATCACGGAGACTCGAGTCCAGACTTGCATTAGCTTGGTTATGGTTGCATGGTTATGTCAGTTCTTGTATGGGCTTATATTTTGGATTGTGTTTGCACTTTCTTTTCCTGTATCTCGCTCTTGGGTTGTTTTGTTGCTGTTGTAATCGTTTATTTGGGAGTATTTATATATAATTATCACTCTTATCAACTATTAGCCACCAGTTGGGCTTGTCAACTAGGTTTTATATATTAATATTATGCTTAATTGGCTGTGTAGTTTCGTGCTAAACATCCGTCCTACTCAAAAAAAAGTTGTTAATGTGGGAATAAACATGAAAACGTGAAGGAGTGAATCAGTAAAGATGTAAAACCGTTGAAATTAGAATGACTGAATGAGTGGCGGCTTGGTAATTGGTAAATTAGGGTAAAGCGGCAACTGTGTAGTGGACTGGGTTGGGCCTATGTTTTGTATATTGTAGAGTAATAAAAATATGTTTTATATTAAACGGGTCATGATGAGTCAAAAATGATTTCACAGGTCAGGTCAGGTCAACCCGTTTATTAAACGGTTCAGAGCGAGTCGACCCGAAATTGACCCATTTATAAATGGGTTGGGTCGGGTTTTTTTCATGCAGGTTACGAGTCATGTTAGAAATTGACGTCCCTAGGGAAAACCCCTCAGAATTCCCAATCGAAAGAACATCCATAACCAAATCGATACAGAACTAAACTCAAACATGGTGGCAATCTGGTCACCTCATCGAATGTGTCCATATACTCTCAAGCTACAAACTTAGGTAATGACTGACTACTAGAGAATTGTCTCGGCCAGCTATCGTCCAATCATAAGTAACTCACATACTGAGGTTCTAAGTCTCAACTTACTACCACTAAATCGAAGATGATTCACTACCGAAGAGGCTGTCCTAGCCAACTATCATAATCAGCAACCTCTTATTACCGCCGATATTCTGTATCCTCTAGGTATGTGAACTATTGGACCCAAAGAATAAGTCCAGTTAAGTTCAACAAGCAACAATTTAGCGAACATGCAATCATAACTCGATGAATTTTAAATGTTGACTAACCATATATACTTCTAAGTATAGAGTAGCTATGTCGTAACACTTCCAACCTCGAGGCCTAAATTTAACTGCTATGGGTGCTACACTCACCCATGGTATTAAGTTTTGGCGACAAAACGTGGAATGTTATAAACATATATAATCTAACTCAGCTCTCAACATGGTAAGTCAAAATTAAGAGAGACAAATCAATTCACAAACCATCTATCCATCATACTTCAAGATCAAATGGAACGATGAAACCTCGACATCAAACTAAATGGAAACACAATTAATGGAAGCATATGTCAAGTGGTGATGTCTCTGTCTTTCTCTTTCATCTAGGGAGCACTTGATTAAACAGAAACGGTGATCTATACATGTATCCATGATTCGTCTCTACAAAGCTGGACAAGCTTATATATTGAGAATAAGATCAAACATCATGAACTTACTCCATCGACTCCTACCAACCATCATTCGCTCACCGAATGAAATCAACTACCTTCCGAGTCGATCACTTAACCCAGCCATAAACTCCATACTTTGGAGTGACAACGGAGAGAATAATACATATTTCGATATCACATCGATTTTAGTCATGCACTACACATATTGCCTAAATCGACAAACTCCTCATCGAATTTTAAGAAGTCAATAAAAATCTCTTTGATGCGAACCATGAATTGGTCTCGAGCGATTCGATTTTGAGAACCCGAAACAATAACGAATCTCACCAAATCAAACTCAACCTTGGAGTCTCTTAGGAGTAAACTCCTAATTCACCCAACATCCAACTCCAAGTCATCGAAGATAACTCTTATGAGAACCCAACTAATTCTTGCACCACAACAATCGACTCCGTTCCAAGGAACGGTTCGCCACATAGAAACATAAGTGTCCATGCAACATGGCATAGTCGACTCATTGCTCTTGAGTGCCAAAACTAATTAGAGATATTAGGGCATCTCAAATAAAGGATCGTACTACTTTCTAAAAAAAAGAAAACTTTAAATCGAGGCGAGTAGTCCTCGATTCTATCAAGCTATCAACTCCATAAATGGAGTAATTAAAAGTATTTCTCGTTTGCCAGATCATCTCAAATAAGTGGTCAGGACGATTGGCTACTAAAAGAGAAAATTATTCTAATGGCACTCGTATGCAAAACATCCCACGCTATATAAATTAACAATATATAAATTTGAAAACCAAAATATGCACAAATACATACTCTCATGTATATATTAACTCTCTTATTTGTTATTGCTCAGGTTAAACAATGCAACCTAATCTTTGATACCAAATGTGACGATTTTCTATATACCACCATTTACACTGTACAACACTTGATCGATGTAAAGCGATCGTCAATAGAAAGAAACAGTAGAAAAAAAATCAAAAAACTTCTTTCTCAGTGGAAATATGTCAACGACGACAAGATAACATCCTTTTCTTCATCTCGCCTCTTTTCTCCTCTAAATCACTCTCACTTCTCATCTTTTCTTCCGCAACTTGCTAGCTTGCTTTCGTCATGCGTGGATCTCCCCCCCGAAAACGTTTCTTCACTTCCATATTTAAGCTTTATTATGGAAAATTATGAGTTCCCCTAACCTTAACTTTCCTCAACCTCATTTCTACTCCTCAGAACGCGCAGTATCCCTTCCTAAAATCGTGCTCTTCTGCTTTGTTGTGATTACTTCAGGAAACTACTATCTTTGCTATTGTTCTTCAACTGGTGGTCTTCGAAGTGTAGGGTAATCTGTCACTAACGTGAAGTGTATGGGTGAGCAGTAACTCCTCTTTGTTTATTTGATTTCGTATTTCGTCTACGGATTGTAATGGGTCAACTTGCAATTTGGCTATTTAATACTTGCCTATGCTCATCTAAATTTGTAGCACTTGATTTTGGGCTAGTTTTTCTTGGGGTTCTGTTATAAATGTGGTGTTTAGTTTAATCTTTGGTTGTTGGTAGCCGAGTTTCATATGATTTTGGTCCCTGCTTCTTTTTATCTCTGCCTGCTACTTTCATGTCGGTCTGGGTTTTATGGATGGGTCATCATCGATGTTATAAGAAAAAATACGGGATTATTTTGGTAATGATCCTTGTCATAGTCTATTCAATGGTGTTTATGCATGTCTCTACAATTCTGGACTAATGTGTAGCTCGTAGTGTAGTATGCTTTCAGTGAATAGTTACCTCATAGTGGTGTTAATGGGGTGTCGAGTGTCTGGTGTGCTGGTACAATGTTTGGCCACTGGTGATATGGTGATACTAGTGATGCTCAGCACTTAACTTTGTTGTTTTGTTAGTGGTCTCGTATTTGGATTCCTTCCTCTCCCTCAGTCATGCCCTTTTCACCTTGTCAAAGCTACATATGTATTTGTGCATGTTACCGCATCATTTCATTGGTCTGGAGCTCAAGATATTTGGCAGACTAAAGCATGGGGCAGTATGTAGCTTCTACACCTTCTTGTTTATATTTCGGTTCTGTCTTGAAATTGGAGTATACCTTTACATTATTTCTAACAGTCCGTCTGCTCATGTATACTTTATGTAATTCACTACCTTTTTAGTAGTATGTCATGTATTCGTTCTCTCCATGCATGGAGACACTACAACAAAATGACCCTATTACAACGGTGGAACACTGTTGTAATATACATTTTACAACGGTGGGCAAACCGTCGTGTATTAAGAAGTTGTAATAGACTAATATCTTTTACAACTTTTTTGCACTCTTGCAACACCGTTGTAATATGTATATTTTACAACTTTTTTCCACCGTTGTAATAAACTTTATTACAACAATTATGCACCGTTGTAATAAAATCTACTGCAACTGTTATGCACCGTTGTGATTGACATTTGGGTTTTTAAAAAAATAAACATCTTTTGCAAATGAAAAGAACAATGCACTAAATATAGCAATACTCCATAAGCAAATCCGATATTACAGTTATTTGCAAACTAATTTATTAAAATACTCAAATATTCAATATTACAAACAATAAGTTTTAGACAACATTTCGTATATTATTACATACTTGACCGTTACAAAGCAACTTAGTACAAGCACGAGTTATCCAAAAAAAATTGTGTATCCTACGGGAGTACACCATCATCCATAATCTACTACAACTATTATGTGCAAGTTACCTGAATCTTTACACCATCATCCATAATGTCCTTATGTTCCAGTAACACATCTTCATAGTATTTCTTTAACTGAGCTTCAATCACTTTTTGAATGATATTTTCAGGCTTCCATGAACTTGCAACCTTATAAAACCAAAAAAAGTA
Source organism: Allium sativum (assembly GCA_030737875.1). Taxonomy (NCBI): domain Eukaryota; kingdom Viridiplantae; phylum Streptophyta; class Magnoliopsida; order Asparagales; family Amaryllidaceae; genus Allium; species Allium sativum. Next base: position 1,052,931,575 of record CM060909.1, on the reverse strand, counting down.
TAAATGAGCCAAAGATATGAGAAAGGACTTTAATTGGACTTTAACATAGAAAAATGGAAAATTTGTGAAAAATGCCATGAAACTGTGTTATTTTAAAGGGAAAAAAAATTCAGAAATGGCAAACAAATTATATGCATGATTCACATACTGCATGCATAAACAACCAAAAAGCAACACTGTATTTATCTTAGTTTAGATATTTACTTAGGTTGTGCCATATGACTCTTAACCTTTTAGTCACAATTCGTTTGGCACTTATCTACAATCAAATGTTTGGCACTTATCTACAATCAAATGTCACACGTGTCTTATGTTTTGCCCACCGTATGCCTAGTAGCAGTAGCACGTACACATTTATTACATGAAAACAACGTATTTTGACTACTTTGTCTACTTTGTTTGTAAGTAATAACTACAACTTATTTAATCTCACAAATTAATCACGTCTTTAACTATCTTTGAAGTTTCTTTCTGTACATCTTGTCGCTAGTTAACTCGATATGTATTATGGTTCTACTGCAAGTTATAGAGTGTCTTGGCAGTGTCAAATAATTTAATATTGCATCTTTCAGTTTTGGGTTAATAATAACTATTTAAGTCCTTGGATGCATGATTGAATACTTCAGAGCAGCCTAAACCATTAGCTTGTTACTTGTATTCAACGCCATTTTATTTTACATGATATTGGCAAATAAAAATATTGTTTTCATTCTATATTTTATAGGAACTACATCATACATTAGCTTAATGCTACATTACCAAATTTATCACTAAATGCATATGGGGATAATTTCAGTTTCTTATTTTCGTTGGCAGTAAGCGCATTTTCCATGGTTTTTCGTCACTAATGGGAGTACTATAATGTTTTAAAAGAAACATGGAAGAAAATTTAGTATTTTCCCTTATATTAACGAATGTAGAAATAAAGCATGCTTTCAATAATGCGCTTTCCATTGAAGTTTCACGTGTAAAAATTGTTCTATCTTACATGAAAGCTAAACTACAAATAATCATGTCTAAACTTGATGCAACCACAATCTTACCATCAATAAATGCAGCTTAACAACTTACTTATACACCATAATCATGTATAAATTTGGTGTAGTGTACAGTAAAATAGAAAGAAAGAACAAGAAGATAGCCGGGATAGAAAACTGACCAATGTTGGACAAAGCAATGATGAGATGGAAAATCTACAAGAAGAACAAAAAGAAAATGCATCATTGGGTTTAGCAAGTGAGGAATGTTGATGGTTTAGATACCTAACACAAATACACACCTGACACAACGAATCTGAGTAAGCATGAAGATGATATCTATCTTTTAATGTAATAGTTCTTAAAATAATACATAATGCGATAAAAACATAAAGAAGGTTCACATTATATTGTGTACAAATACTAAACCTGCTGTCTTTACCTGACTTAAATATAACTTATTAAGAAATCAAATAATAACAACAAAGCTACAAAACAGCAAAATAGACACGTCCACAAATGACAACAAATAAAGAAATTAGTCTCATAGATGAGCTTTGCCAAATACATTCTTTATAACCCAAATATATCCCGCAAGTCCATAAGTGCAATATCAAAAGTAGCAAATTACGCATTCCTAAATACTTCAGGACGCATGCATGGATTTTAAATGCCTTATGTATTAATTATTATTTCAAACAGCAACAAATAAAAGAAAATTTTCAATTGCGGACCTAAACGAAATCAAGTACATTTATGTTATGCAGACAATAGATATATTCATTTCGTATTTACTATTTTAAACATTTACAAATAGTTCGAAGGTACAATTTTAACATGTTTCTCGTTATTTCAGGATTAGAATGTCTTGAAATGAACTATGTCAGTTCACCTGAATAGAAGTTCAAGGTGATAAATAGAGGGTGAGCAACCATATTTTATATAACATACATTTGTGGAAATGCTACAGAACAATAGCATAGGATTCGTTTGAAGTAGCAACATAACAGTCATCATCGCCATGATGATCTTTTGGCTAAGAAAATTCTACGGCATTAAGAACAGTACTGTAAAATAAAATGACTAGTTAGTCTCTTCCAAATTAGTAATTTTTTTGGGTCCTTCAATTGCAAAAAATATCCAAGACTAATGAATATTGATGACCCTTCATGTAGAACTGATAACTTGAAATAATATATTTATCACATGTAGTATAAATTACATGAATGATTTATTATTAGCATTAACCATCTATTTTGCAGTTTCGGTTGCCTTGAAAATGCCTATAAATTTGTCAGTGTAAAAAATCCTAATAGAACCCAAGTTGAATGTCCATAAGACTATTAACTATTAAACTAAAACACGCAAGAAAGAAGCACCCTTTACTTAAAAAGAAACCTTTTTATTTATTACCCAAAAATTGAGGTTGATTTACTATGAAAATGACAAATGAATATTGATGACCCTTCATGTAGAACTGATAACTTAAAATAATATATTTATCACATGTAGTATAAATTACATGAATGATTTATTATTAGCATTAACCATCTATTTTGCAGTTTCAGTTGCCATGAAAATGCCTATAAATTTGTCAGTGTAATAAAGTCTAATAGAATCCAAGTTGAATGTCCATAAGACTATTAACTATTAGACTAAAAACACGCAAGAAAGAAGCACCATTAACTTAAAAAGAAACCTTTTATTTATTACCCAAAAATTGAGGCTGATTTACTAAGTCTGAAAAGTTGGTGATATGCATAATTTATTGAAAAGTTTTGACTGTAATTGCATAAACTAATTGGCTAATAGTGTCATCCATTTAGTTTATGTTTCTTATGTGGTATATCAAGGTTTAAAAATTGTGCATGTATAATAATTCATATTCTATATCTAAGATCTATGCATGTCAAAAGCGATCAATTAATACAACCAAAAAGTTATAATATCTCTCTGTGTATGTAGATAGAATTATGCATGGTTGAGAATTCAAAAAAAATTCAATTGTGTTTATTTGGAAAAAAATAAATCATAAGCTGATCCAATTAAAGGAATTAAATGGCTTCACTTCATCACATAGTTATAAGCTCTAGAAAAGAGTCATACTTTTCCACTTATGGTAGGGATGATAAAATACAGTACCATTCAATTGTCTCATTTGTGCTAAAAAGTACAGCTCCATGTATCCATATAAAGCACTTCAACTGCACAGTATAATTGAATAATAATAAATAAATAAACTGATACATCTTTCACTGGGTATCTTTTAAGAGTAATGCTCCAAAACAAACCTAAAAGGAAGAATTTTGATAACCTTGATAGGATGAAAAGCATAGCTATAACGATAAGTAGTAGAATTTTTGTCATAGTAATGATACATGTCTAGATTAGAAGCATTTTACTACATTAAGAGAAGATCATATTGTGCAGAACCTTTTTTGTAATGTCATCTCATAATTTACAACTCGATCCATTTGACTGATTTCTTTAACACAAACTATTATGTCATAAGGTTCCTAGCCATCTAGACGATAAAGTAGTGGGCATGAGAAGTGTACCCATATTGACATTTGGAACAAACAATCTTTGATCAAATTATCATTTGATGCTCATATGCAACTTATATTAATACGACAATATACATCATGGTTGGTCATGGTGCAATGCACCATAGTTTCCTACTGATTTAGTTTTATCATGCCATTTATTAATTTAAATCATTTTTCATGGTTGGTTAAAACAAAAAACAAAGAATAGTTATATGTTGTCCTTCGTGTAAAAGCAATATTGTTTTATACTGAGTAACAAAATTTTCCATATTGTTACCAACATGAGTTCAGAATAAATCACTTTTCTACCGATTACAATGTGTAATACTAAATTAAGAAATTATATGGTAATGTTTAAATAGAAAGGAACAAATCAAGAGCAGAAATGGTTAAAAAAATGCAACTTCCTAGGAATTGAAAGCCTAAAAATCATACAAATGTGACTTATATCAATATTTTAAATTTTGATTAAAAAATATACGAGCATCAACGATGTACTGCAAGGAAATAGAAGGTAAATACAAAAATAAGCTCCAGAGCCAAGCTCTTTTAAGTGTGAAAATTCCCTTTTTATAATTTAAAACCTGTGGATACCATAAACCTGGAAATAAATCTATCAGCAGGACAATATCAAGCAGCCCAAAAAAATTCCCTTTATCAAAGCGACCAAAAATCGATGTAAGAAGACAAATTGGAACCGGAAAACGAAGAAGAAAGACCTGAATGAAAACAATGGCAGCAGTGGCAGCGTCGATAAGGACAAGAAGAGCAGCGTATGAAATTAAAGGCCAAACCATAGAAGCTATGGAAGCTCGTACATCAAGATTCCATCGTCTTACTCAGTTCGAAGTCGAAAACATCCGTTTACATCTGTTTATCAAAATAAGCACGAACCCAAACCATGAATTAGGTGAAAGACGTACCTACAAATTTGATTTAGTAAAAGACGTACCTACAAAATTGATCTATGATTGCTTGATTCTGCTGAACTGTCTTGGCTTGAAGAAATGTTGATTCTGATCGCTAATTCCTAATTCCTGTGAAGAAGATAATGAGCTTGGAAGTGAAAAGATGCGGAACCCCCAAATTCATTATCGTAAGTTTCAATCTTTTGCGGCCAGAGAGGAAAAAAGCGTTGGGGCTTAGTTAAAACATGCGATAAATACATGTTTACCATTCAGTCCTTGTTACTGCCTTATGTTTCCGTATATGCCAGGTTCAAAACGATAGTAAGCGTTGGGACAAAACCAGAGAAATTAATAAAGGAAAACTTAGAAATTTTAACAACTCTTTTTTGCTTGGCAACCCAGTAAAAGTGTTGTTATATGTCAACGGAACTAAGTGTTGGCAACGAAAAAAAATTAGTGTTGGCAAATCATAGTTTTAATGTAGTGGAAGGGGTTGGTATGTAATATTAGGAGCAGAGGAACACGATAGCGAAGGGTTTGATATGTAGAAGGAACGCGTGAGAGAAGGAAAGCGATTGCGAAGGGGTTGGTATGTAGAAGGACGGAGAAAGGTAATTAGGTTTAGGGTTAAGGGCATGGCGGCGGCTGAAAATGTAGTGCGAGAGGAACTTTACTGTGGTGGGATTGGGAATTTAGGGCTGCATAGACCAAAAAAGCGGTAGTTGAAAATCAAAAATGAACAGTTAGCGGAAGATGAAAATTTAGATGAATTAGGAACGCTGTAATTATTAGCAGAAAATTTATTTCTAAATCTAAGGAAAGCTTCTAAATTCACTTTCCACTAATTATTTTATTTAACAGTAGTTACTAATCTTATTAATCGTTCGTTATTATAAATTAATTATTAAATATAATCTTAGCTATTAATCTCTTCTTCTTAATTATTAATCTCTACTTCTTAATTATTAATAGTAATCATTGATTATTCATGATTAGCATTAATTATTATATTTTAATTATTAACTGTTTAATAGTAATTATGTAATATTAACTATATTTTTTAATTATTCTTCTTAATTGTTAAGTATTAAATATTACGGATTGATTATTAATTATTACTTCCTAATTGATTATTAAAGGTAATTATTAGTTATTAATTATAAATAATCAGTATAAATGTATTAAATATTAATTATTAGTTGTTAATTATATTAAAATATAGTCATATATTACAACAGTCAAAAAATAAAAGTTGTGATCGGCTTTTATTACAACTGTCAAAATAACATAGTTGTTAAAAATAAGTTTATTACAACTTTTCTGGAAAAAAGTTGTAAAAAACATTTATTACAACGGTGCTTTTACCACCGTTGTAAAATTAAAGTTGTAATATGGTGTTTTTGTTGTAGTGAGAGTTTTGGTATGAAAATGTAATTGGTAGTCTTGTAAATTAGCAAGCTCCTGAATTGTAATCTAGGACATATACTGTGGACGACCCATAATAAATGACATAGGCAGTGGACAGTCCACTTTAAAAACCGAATAGTAGTCTGGCAAATTGCCACATTCCTATAACTATCGTAGTTATTATTTGTTATAATAATAAGTGTTATGGATCACAATAAAAACCGATCGGCTATGCCAAATAGTAGAAAATAAGAGAAAAGAGAAAGAAAATAAGGAACTAAAAGAGAGGAGAAAGAAAAGAACCAAACATAAACACTATCACAGAATCTATCGTATATCTCACAGCGCATCAGATAACATATAATAGTAATAATCACATATATAAAATAGGAGAGACAATAATAAATATATAAGCCATTGAATCAGAGTATATCGACTCATACATTTATACATAATAACAATAGAGTTTATACAAGAGTTAAATAAACATAACTAGTAACTTTCTCTAATAAGAATACATAGCACTATCAAGGCTCCATAGTTCTACACAGAGGAACAAGTAATAAGGACACAAGTATAAATATGTAACATGCATAGCTCCGAATAATGTATATACCATTCACTTGGTTTTGTCATTAGCATCGTCGATGAGCACCTAAGGTAATAAGAGGGAGACAAAACATTGGGTCAGAAAATTGTCTGGTGTGAGCGATAAACAGATCTCAAAGTACTCATATGCAATCACTATGGAACATATCATCATGTCCTCCTCCTTGAAATTACAACATCATCCACATTAGTTTAACCAAATGGCAAATAACAATAGTAGTCGATATAGACCACTCTATAGTAATCGGTAACAACTGCCCATATCATGTATTTAACCAAAATTAGTTAAATACCCATCCAAGGAAAAAGTATGGCATTCATAGCGAATTCAAGCTCGTCATCAAGTCTATCCACCATCTTCAGATCGGACACTAAGCTCCAATGTCAATCCGTCTTCAAGTCCTTTGCCAAGCTCTAATGCTACTCCATCGTCAAGTCCATACAAGAGCTCTAAAGCTCCTTCGAGGATTTATCTAATTCGTTCGAGTCCATCATCCCTGTGCATTCAATCAATATACACCAACATATGCATTTGATCGATAAGCACCCCAAACTCTAACGAGCGAGATTTTATGTAACATCCCATAAAATATACCCTAAATAGATATAGGATATTTAAAATCAAATATAAATAATAATAAAGTAATAGAATATTAATGAGCTAAAAAATAGAATTTTGGGCAATTGATAATTGGGCCACAAAACTATTGCAGTTGTATTCGTGGCAAGATTTTGATCCGTTTCATACTTTATTTGCTGAAAACAGAGTTTGTATGCAGAATTCATTAGTAAAACAAGTTATATGTAAATTGTTTGCATAAGATTTGAAATTCAAACCAATTAAAAATAAATTTGGAATATAATTAATTATTAATTTGTAAAAAGGAATATTCCATAAGGATATGAATTTGTGTGTGTGTGTGTGTGTGTATATATATGTAGAGGGGAACAAGAATAATTAACAAATGAAAAGTAATCAATCTCATTAATCAAATAATTAATATAAAAACAAGTTGAATCCTTGATTCCCCCATTCTCTTGTTACCCATCGCCGATTAATCGGTTGAGGTGGTCATGGCTCGAGACTGAGTGTGCATCCAGCACCAATTGCTCGATTGTTGTGGCAGTCGGAAAAAGGGAGTTCACTATCCCAAACTTGTCTCTGTCACAATCTTTTCTAGGCGTTTGGTTTTCCTTCCCTATATGATGGACTAAAATTGTCGGAAGTTGGTTTTCTTGTTGGTTTGGTGGTCTGTGGTGGTCACACTTCGATTGGGGGGTATGCTTGGGCGTCTATAGGAAGTGAAGGGGTGGGGGAATTGATTCCCATTATTTGCTTCCTCCCCAAGCGATTGCCTTAGCTATATCTTCCTCCGAAGGTGAGGCAGTATGGTAGGGTAATATTTTAGGCCAAGCTTAAGTCGCGTCGTAGTCGTTAACCGCGACGTTCGAGGAAGGTTGTTCAGGCTGTCTCTTCATTGGTGGATTTTGATCTTTTTGCTGAGGTTGGTAGTGGTTTTGATTGTTTACGAGCCAGTGCGCAGGCTCCTCCTCCATTGTATGTTGTGAACATTTTTGATACCTTGGGTTCTATGGTTGGTTTGGTTAAAGTTGGGGAGGACAACGATGTTGTCACCAGTATCCCATCGTTGCCACCGATTTGGCAGTCACATGGGATTGCATCAGATAGTTACTCGCTCTGCTCTTCTTCCTTACAGATGGGATGTGGGAGCTCAATGTTTGTAGCCTCTCCGCATAGGAGATGGCATGGTAGCATTGTCTCCATCGTCATTGGATTCGGGTAATTTGGATACTGCCTAGGTAGGTTTAGCACAGGTTGGATCTCGTCTTGCGCAGGTAATTCCCTCAAATATTATTCCTTCCTTTGTAGTGCTTGGTTCTTGTTGTGGTTTATGCACATTTATGGTTGATGACTTGTTTAGGGATGTGCATAGAACCCCACTTTGGGTCGACTGTCTCCCCTCGCCGGTTATGGAAGGCGTTATTACCCCCAAGGGGGTATGTGCATGGTTCCAAGTGGGTTTTAGGTTATGTATTTTGCTTTTGTGCAATCCCCTTCGTTACTTGGCCTTTCTGGCTGTCTCCGCACCCCGTGTTGTGTTCGACGAGTTTTGTTATGCCCTGTTTCCTGAGGGGTTTGCTACTTGTGCTTGTTTTTCTAGGTTTTGATTCCAAGTGATCGGATTTGGGTATTTGTGATTATAAACAGTTCCGAGCTTTTGTGGTTGCTGGTGATCCTAGCTTTGCTTTTTTTCCTAGTTACCTATGATCTGTCTAGCCTGTTCTTTTGCTATTGGTCCTTTTCGAACAAGGGTTGGCTTGTTTTGGGTGTGGCTCAGATACATCAATTCAATTGATGGATTATATGTGTCCTTTGTTAGTTGGCGCTGGGTTTTTCTCACTTGGTTTCTTTGCTTGTTCGAGGCTTTAGGTGCGGTTTCCTCTCTATTGTCATTGTATAGCCATCACGATTGTTAATGACTATACAGGGAATGTAAGAAACATACACAGTGCTTGGTCCTCTTCTAGCTTTGCATCGTTGTTTGCTTCCTTTCCAGTTTAGCATGCTTTCTTCTGTTTCGGGCTATCAATTTGATGAGAACTCGACACTGAGAGGATCCTTACAGCAAAAGCGAGTTAATTGTGTTTCTAATTTCAGAAGGTGAGGCATGTTTCTTCTTGTTTCTTGCATTCTGTGCCTCTTTCGAGGAGGAGACAACGATCATTAATGATCAACTATCTCGTCTTACAAAGAATTCTAGACCGACTTTGTTCGTCGACTCTCAGGCGAGCCCTTCTGGCTCTTGCCTATCTTCGAACATAGTATTTGCCACTTCTGGGATTTTGTCTGCTTGTTCCTAGACTTATTCCTTGAGATCATCGTGTGGGAGATTGAGGTCTATGACATGTACCCCACGAACCATTCATACTCGTCTATAGCGTCGGCCGAGCAAATCGTTCGTTCTACTCAACACTCACTCTATCTTGTCTGAGGTGGATCCCTTATTTTGGTCTGCTTCTCTTTAATGGTCTTTCGGTTGTCTGTTCTTTTGGGTTTAATGTCGAATTTTTTGTATTGGAACATCGAGGTATCGACAACGATGCTATAAACTATAGCCACTGTGGCCAGACATTTCAGCCTAGTCACACCAGCCACTCAGCGACTTGGATCGGGCAGACCAGCAAGTTGTACTGTGTATCCGAATTCGATAACATAACCCAACATTCCATCAATTTACTGCTCCACTTGGTTACAAGCTCACGCTACTCGGCTCAGTAGCGTGAGCTTGTAACCAAGTGGGGCAGTAAATTGATGGAATGTTGGCGAGGCTGAAACATATCATCAAGAAGCATTATGTTTGATTGGTGGTACTGTTGGAGCCTTTTGTAGGTTCTGAGGTGATCTCCAATTTTGTCCTTTCTCTTGGTTTTGGGGGTGGGATGGCCAGTGTTTCCAATAAGATTTGGAAGTTGTGGTAATGACGTCTCCATCAGCCCTGTCTTCGATTCGACTCAACTTTTCTCTTTTGTTTTGTCAATCTTCCCTTTCTCTGAACCTTCCTTTTTTCTCGGCTGTGTGTACGAAATGCGATTGGATTGATAGGTAGGAACTTTGGTCCGATTTTATTTCTCTCATAGACTAGGCTTTGAGACCTCGTTCGCTTGAGCTGACTTCAGTGTGGTTTCCTTCCAAGATGAGAAACGTGGGGGTTCCTCCATTAACCGTGCTGCGGTTGGAGATTTCAACGCGCTCATTATTAAGTCAGGTTTGACTGAGATCTCCTTTGTTGGATCAACGTTTATTTGGTGTAACAACCAAGAAGGTCACAGTCGAATTCTCTCTCATCTTGACCATGTTTTCGGTTCAGACGGGTGGTTTTCTCTCCCCTATTCCTTTTCTGTTTCCCATATGCACCGTACCACATCGGACCACACTTCGATAGTACTAAAGTGTGCGCCCCTCGCAGCATTGGAACCTTCGTCGTTCCGATTCCATCCCATCTGGAGGTTTCAACATTCGTTTCATCTTGTCGTGGAGAACACTTGGGCTTCTCTAGTTTCAAGGTCTCGTTGTGCAGTGTTCTCGAGTAAACTTAAACGTCTCAAAGGTTGTATCAAGGTTTGTAATATGCAAGTTTTCAAGAACATTTTTGATCGTGTTAGGGAGGCGGAAGAGATGCTTATCTTAGCAGAATCATCATTTGATGAGAATCCCTCTGCTGCTAACAAAAAGGATTGGTCTCTTGCCCAACACACCTTTTCTCCTAAGCTTTGCATGGAGAAAGACTTCCTTCAACCAAAAGCTAGGATCATGTTGCTTGTTGATGGTGACTTAGCTCCAAGTTCTTCCATTCTTCTATTAGAAAAAAGAATAAGCTCCTTTCTATTCTTCAGATTTTCCACCTGGATCTATCTTTAGCTTCTACGCTGGTGGAAGTCAGAGAGACAATCATTGCCTATTTTGATCCGGGTTCTCCCTTGGCTATTTGCGATGATCCATCTTTGTTGTCCTTTGTCCCTAGACTAGTTCTTCCCAGCGAGAGTGAAGGGCTTGCTAGCTGTTAGACCAAAAAATGGTTTTAACACCCAATAGACTAGGATTTGTAGAGATTACCGAAGAAATATAAAATGAAAACGAGAAATAATCAGCAAACACACAAGATTTATAGTGGTTCGGTGTTAACGAGCCTTCGTCCACTTCATAAATTTTCTATCCAACAAAGAATTACAATTACAATACTTGAAATCCTTAAAAACTCAAGATACAATCAAGTTTTTCTAAAAAATATGGAAAAATCACTCAAATATCTCTAGACTGGGTTTAGGTCAAGAATTAATAGCGGATGGAGTAGGTAGTTTCAAGCTTTTCCAGAGTCCAAAATTGTAATGACCCAGGGGATTTGCGACCTCGGTAATCGACGTACAACACCATGTCGACTACCCAAGAATCGAAAATACCGGAACGTCAATAGAAAGAAGTTAGAGGGTGAGAATAGATAAGATAGAAAATTTGAATAGAAGAAGAAGAACATAACAATAGAATCAGAGTAACATGAATCTCACAGCGGAACGAATAAATAAATTATATAACTTAGTTTGGAAATAAAACTAATACTATATACAATACCATTATCGGAGTACAACACTTACAACACAGCGGAAATAAACAATAACTATATAATCCTGGAGCCTCCTGCACTAGCTTTCCAGCTTTATCTGTAAAATCCCGACTACTTGACTGCCCGTACAAAATTGGACACCTAAGAGTTTAGGGAAAACAAAACAAAATAAACTCTGGGTCAATCATGTGACTGGTGTGATTAAACTCTAACCATTTGTTTAACTTTTAAAATCCTTTTAAAGGAAAGAATAATCGCAAGACCGATCCACACATAAACACGGATGGTTTTTACCTTACGATAATCCAAAATATTCTTTTAAAACCAATAGTGTTCTGATATTGTAATAATGTCTAATATAAGTAAATATCAATCTAGCAGAATGCTTTCATCTCATGCTCCACATATATAATATACAATCAAAAACCGCGGACTCTTATTGGGTAATGGATTTCTAACTATTACAATGTATGGAACCACCTTCCGATCACTATACTCTAGAAGCGATACGCTGGAGTTCAACAAGAACATCTTGTAACTCGACCACACATGACCGACCATTCATTTCGCTTGAATATTCCGAATATATTGTCACCTTACGGTTGGTATACCAACATAAACATTCCCGGGAGATACATAATTGAAAGAAGTAACAAATACGAATAATCTCTAGATGGTGACAATATACCCTAATTGGGTGCGACCCACTTAGCCATGTTGCTTGCCCGATTTCTGTCATTTCCTAGTTGATGAGGCTTGAGGTCATAACATATCTTTTAACAGATCACCCATTTATTTACTTTGAATGCCACATCATCATACCCGTCAAATCAAAAATTGATTTTTCCAAAAATACCACAGGTATAAGCTAAGAGAAACGAATTCCTCTGCCACCAACGTAAATATGTTTGAAACGATCAACTTATGCGATCCACCAGATATACTCTTTCAGACATTTGTCCATTCAAGTTGTCCTGGGACTGGACAATCCGAAGGAATTATTCTGTAAATCCATCTTAGGCAATTTCTACCTAGGATCGCCAGAATAAACTTGGATAAACTCCGTCTTCAGTTGTCTTCGATATATTTGATTCGAAATGATAATGCCCATACGAAGTGGTTTTCAGATAATAAATATGATCCTGGTCTCTCCGTATTGACAATGGAAATGGTCAAAACTTTGATAGTCGGTTATTTAACTATCAAAGGAAAACATGTATACCAACAACGGTCATATTCCCAAATGGAAATCTTACCGATCAATCATCATTTCATTTCCCAATTTCCCATTTATCGTTTCCATATATTCATAAATTCCTTATTTTCTAAAATTAGAAAATATATGTTATTAACTTTGGAAAATGTTTCCAATTCTGATTCACACATCAATATCTTCCCACCTCTATCAATCTCTAATTGTAAACTAGTAAGGGAACAACTTTCCAAGTGTAAACCCCTAAGGTCGAAACCAACATCAGATCGATGCCCAGAAAGCCATTCAACTCAACTAATTTCCAATCAGTTTCTAATTTCAGTAATTCCATTTAAATTCCTAATTCAAACCCCAAATTCCTTTATAATATTTTATTTGCAAAAATATTTACTTTAATCTAATTTTTCAAATAGAATGTGATTAATATTACTTTATATAATCAAAACAGTTTGATTTCATATTTAAAAACAATATCTCAAACCCAAATTCTATTTATATTTTTTATTTGCAGAATTATTCATTCAAATCTTATTTCATTTCCAACATTTATAATCTCATTGCAAATTTCCTTTATAACTACTACGTTCACATTCCATTTCGATTATCGGTGTTAAAACCGATTTTACTTCTCTATATAAATTCAAATTTATATATTCAATTTATCAAATGATAAATATTTCCTTAATTTATAAACATCGTTTATAAATTATTCTCCTCAATTTATATGTTAAAACAGATTTCTATTAAATATTTACGTTAAATAAATATCATGTTACCCTTGTGTGCGAAGCACGGGTCTAAACCTTCCTAATGTAAAATTCTCTTTTTATAAAATTCTATTCATTTTCCAAATATTTCCTTTTATAATTCTATTTACTTTCCTATAAATATTTCTTTTATCATTATATTTATTTTCTAAATAAATTTCTTTCATAATTATATTTATTTTCCTATAAATATTCCTTTTATAATTATATTTATTTTTCCTATAAATATTTCTTTGTATAATATCCTATTTATCTCCTATAAATATTTTATTTATAATATCATATTTATTTCCTATAAATATTTCATTTTCAAAATACACTTTGAAAATTCCCTTTTTACATTCCAATATTTCTTATGGTATTTAAAATACCAAATAACAATGATCAATATCATCTAAACACACATAATCAACAACAGATTATATATCACATCATATACCGCAATATATAAAAAAAAACAGTATTATAAATATTGAGGAATCCAATTGGATCCCTCCAACCTATTTCCCTGTATCCACAGATGTTAAACAATATAATTAACATCAATTTCATTTCAAAATGAAATATTCTGATCAACAGAATCAATATTAACAATTTATATATATAATTATATCTATATTTTCAACCAACTAATTAGTATTCATCCAGGCAATCAACAAACAATAATCAACCGTCATTTATCAATTCTAAAAATACGTTATAAAAATATAAGCTGTGCAGAGTTAGTGAGATTTACTCACATTGGTCGGTTTATCGTTAAATAATGATAACCGTTCAATTTGTCCATTCAGGCATTTTATTTCGCCATAAATTCAAACAAGCTCCAAATCGCTCCAAACCAATTCTATGGTGTAGCCCTTGTCCATACAATGCCAACGGATCTGGCCGTTCCAAATTCTGATTCAGTATGAATGGGATATTTAATTTACAAGTTTAAACGCATAGTTGAATTAAAAAAAAAATCTATTTGGTTTAAAATGAATGGGCTTCACCTATATAAAAGTTGGCCCAACATTTCTTACCCCAACCCAGATGAACAGTGTTTATCTTCCTCCAACAATTCGCAGCGAGCTCCAGTAAAGTTCGAACTCCATTTCCTAAGGTTTGCATTCATCTTCCGACCTCAACTCTCCACGGTTTCAAAAACCAAAACATCACCACTATTCTTTTTGAAATCTCTACTCCTCCATACCATTTTCATCTAACTCAAACACAAGAAGCAAAACGCATCCGTCTGGTCTTCACGCGATTATACAGTGAACATCGTGACATTTTTTTTCTTTGAACTCCACCAAAGTTTGTCAAACACTGCTACTCTCCCCTTTAATCACGAATCCGATACCCAAAACACACATCGATGCTCCTTCTTTCCAAACCCGTGAACTCTAGTTGCTCCAAACCTACGCTGTATGAACCGATTTCAACAAAAACATGATCGAGTTGTATAAAACTAGCATCAAAATAAAGCATAAGTTATGAGGAATATATATATATATATATATATATATATATATATATATATATATATATATTAGGATTTTAGGATTTATTTTTGAAATGTTATCATTTTTCATAGGTCATGATTTTTCTATGAAGGCCATATACTGGCGGCTACTAAGTTTTGACCAAGAAGAAATGGAAATAAGGGTTGGGAAAAATTAGAGGTTATTTATAGCATAGGGAAATATTATTTTAATCGATTATTATATTCATTTATAACCAATCGTTATCTCAATTCACCATTTAAAAATTCCTATGATCACATAACATATCCAAATTCGACGAAAATAGACGTACATCTACTGTTCTACATTACGGACCTAACGAAAATTGTTTCATCGAACTTCGAGTTCGTTTGCTCACACAGTATATTTTTAAAGTCAAATTATTGACTGTATTTCACATTAAAATCCCGTACGACCATATATTTACTTCAAAAATCACCAAAATTGAAATCTAACAATAATTTAATATTTCAGATCTAATAAAATTAGTTTCGTCGAAAACGGAGATCATTTGCAAAAACGGCTATTTTCTGAGGTCTAAAATAAACTATTTAAAAATAAATATATTTAAAAACAATTTAATTCAAAATTAATAAATTAATATTATCGTCTATATTCACATACGATATCATATAGCTTCAAGATATACATATCTGGATTTATAACTTGATATTTAAATATCCAAATTAAATCAGTATTCAATTTATATTGAAAATCCATTTATAATATAAATAAATCATTATAAATTATAAAGGAATTCCATAGTTACTTTTCAAAAATTTGATTTGGACACAACTCACAATCTACACGATGAAATCTCGATTTTTCTCAAACATTAGAAAAATATACTTCACCAACTCCGAACTTTTCTTGCTTTACCGAAATCCGATTTAAAACGGCTTCTGTATATTCGTTTAAAGTTCGAATCGCCAAACTACGAACTGTCGTGCCATTTCGAGTTCGATTATAATGTATCTATTACCTAAAATAGAAAGCACAATCGGTGGAACAACAATTTTCCTGCATATCCAACGTGTCGGCCATTTAGAGCCGAACTTCAGTTTTCACTTGCCAAAAACAGAAGCGCTTTAGAAATAATAAAATTCCCATCCTCGCCTTTGCGGTTACTACTTCCGTTCTCACTTCTTCCCCAAAATCAAAACAACTTCAATCCTATTCCCATTGCCGGTCAATTAGAATTAAATATGAATAAATACACCAATTAAGTTATATCCCCAATTTAGTTATGTCATTCCAATCACCTCTCCACGTCGATTTACTCTCACTGCAATCATCCTTGCGGTATCATCTTGACAGCCAGCAATGGGTTCAGTGTTTTGCTCAACCACAAAAGCAATGGCAGGTAATTGCCGAATCATCTTCGACATTATCCTTCATGCCCTAATGTTATAGTGTTTGCTACATCTACTTTTTTTCCGTAGTTTTTCTTCTCAATCGTGCTTTGTTTACTAATTTCAACTTTTACATCGGAATTATACTTCTGCTCACTTTTTATTGATATCCATTCTATGCAGTTTTTTTTTTTTTTTTTTTTTTTTTTAATTAATGCATCGTAGATGCTGTTGATTTTCATAGCCAACAAGTTTTCTGCTGTTGATTTTCATAGTTGTAAAGGCTGAGGTTCACATCCAACACGCAAGTGAAGAAGTACAAGCACTGAAATGGTTGGGAAATTTGACCAATTTGAGATGGTAACTACTTTTTTGGAGTCCTAATTTTTTTACAGTGTTATTTTATGACTAACAGATGCATAATTTATTGGCTTATTTCTCTGATTTACCTTTATGATCTAAGTTGTTGTAATTTTTTCATTTTTAAAGCTGTTAATTACTATGTTTTCTATGAGGTATAACACTGTTTTTAGAAGAATTCGTATCTTTATCTGGAATACACAAGGATTAGAAAAGGAACATGAGTTTGTGTATTTTTTTTTTTTAACTTTGTATTGATTCTAATTTTAGAGTTTATCTAAGTTTCAAACTTAAAAATAGGAAGGTCTATAAGGAGAAGTTGACAGAAAAGATAAACAACTATAAAGTTATATCCATGAATTTTTGGGTAGTTCGACGGAAGAAATCCATGAATTTTGTATATATCTTTCGGTATGTTGATTTACTCTTATCTGTGTCCACTTCCTGTTTTGCGTGGTTCTAATTTGAACCTTTCGTTAGATGCTGAGTTCGCTTAAGATGGTTATCCTATATACAAATTTTTAAATACTCGATTTTGTACAAAAAGTTCTATTTTTTCCCCATTGAAGATGGTTTTCCTATAACCATATTTCAAATTCCAATTGATAATTTATTCCATTTTATATATTCTATTTTTATTTTTCTTCCAAATTCATTTTAGCACATCTTTTTCCTCTTGCAAATTCAGGTTATTTGGTTCCAATTAGGCACGGTCTTGAAATTAGGTATATGATTATTTGTTTTACTGTAGTATTCTAATATTTAGCATAGACATGTTGCGAAATTCACTCGAGAAAACTTCCACTGTTTATTATGTATTAAAATTTGGAAACATATATTTTGAGGCTACAGCTTTGGACATTAATTGGCTTTCTAATTTAAAACATGTGTTTGCAGGAATGTGAAGAAAACGCTGGATATATTCGGTAAACAAACCTATATCTCTTCCCCAGTAGGGTATTAATTAAACTTCCTGTCATAATACATAGTTAAAAGGTCTCTATACAAGTATGTATGATCTACCAATAATGCACGACTTTGAAATTTCAAGGGTCAAAGTTTTGTCACCGCAACTTCTTTGATATGTAATTGTCGACGCTAAATATAAAGTGTGTTAGATTTGAGTTATAATCAGAATATTAAATCATTTTGGTATCAGGGTCTCCTAAGTGTTTTGATAGGCGTTTTTATCTTTAGTTTAGATTTCACTAGATACTTAACTTACGCTGCATTATAAATGATAATCCAATGGTAATCACATCATAATTATGCTTAACGTCATCGAATTTCCTCGGTTACTCTTTAAATAATATTTTGTATGTCATATTCAAATATATCAAAGCTTCTCACATACATACGTATATCTTCGTGCTTTCACTTGTGCACACTCACGTGTGCATTAACATTGTGTGTGTGTGTGTGTATGTATATATCTATGTGTGTGTGAAAGGTTATTGGACCATGAATTGGCCGTACATTTTATGTTCAAGTAGATCTTAACCATTAGATTTTCCATTAATTTCCGCCCTTTATGCAAATGTAATGAGACCCAGTGAAAAAAACATGTTATTTTGAGTTTTGGCCCCTGCAACGGCTTCCCACATGCCCTAGATAAACACATACACTTACTGAGATAGAATGTTTAGAATCCATGATTCTTATAAGTAATGAGAACCTTGAGTCCAGAGTTGAATTCACATATTTAGCATTGCTCCATCTCATCTGATTGTAGTGTTTTGATTTAGAGGATTTCCTTTTAAAGGAAAAATTTTGCAAAAAAATTGGTGCAAAATATAGGAAGTTTCAAAATTAGGGAGAATGACACATTTACACTAAAGGTGGAATTCAGGAGGCCTACTATCTTATCTCTATTTACACTAACATTTGTCCTTCCCACTAAATTCTAAACTTTCCATATTTTTCACCAAAATTTGTGTTAAGTTTGTCCTTCTCCCTATTTTCCACTTTGGATTAATTGTAAACTTTAACCTTTTTACCCACTGATTTAAGTTTCTTAAAATTGATTGTCGGTGAAAAATATTGTAGAATAGAATGACGTATTTAATTTACATATTCTCAGAAGAGAATTTTCTTTTAAAGGACAAACTTTGGAAATTTTTTGGTGAAAAGTATGGAAAGTTTCAAAATTAGGGAGAATGACACATTTACACTAAAGGTGGAATTCAGGGGGTCCACTAATATTTTCTCATTTACACTATCATTTGGCCTTCTTACTAAATTTTAAACTTTCCATACTTTTCACCATTTTTTTTTGTTAAGTTTGTCCTTCTCCTTATTTTCCACTTCTCAGAAATTACAAACTATCCACAAAATAATATATCTCCAGTTCCCATTTACTGAAGAGAAAAACTGATTATAGATGAAATTGTATCACATATAATAGGTTTTTTTTCTCATATGCTTAATATATTAAGGAAAGATATAGCATTAGAAAAGGCAATAGAAATGTTAGATATTCCCAATTAGGAATAAAATATGGCAGTGTATCACCATGAGAATTTACCTTATCGATATTGTTGCCAAGATGAAAAACAATAAAGGAACTTTAATGTCCTTTGGAAATGCTATCCTGACACTTAAGTTTATGCCGTTCAAAGTCTGATAATAGGTTACCGTTCAAAGTCTGATAATAGGTTACTTTCTCTTTTGAAAACTTACAACAACCATTTCGCTAGAACATATACAAATGTTTTTTCTTTTTTAGCTTCACGATGAAATTATATAATTGTGATATTCAGTTATGGTTTTTGTTTTTTCTACCTTAAGCCCCTAACTCTATTATTTATAGATATATGATATCTAGAATCTTCTAACGTGATACAATCAAATCGTTATTTTGAAAACTATCCTATGTATTCTAATATTTTAATAATTCTATATTTTTCTTTTTATACAACAAAGGGTAATGAAAGCTGCTAAGTTTTCAATAAAATTAGAGTAATAGTGATTAGTTTTTAAACCACCAACGTTTCGTCAAACTAGGAATGAATATTCTTTTCAGTTATATACTTGGAATAAGAATCATGTTTGTATTAATAGTTTCACTATAGGTCCTCCTCGCTTCCATTTCACATTATGATTATATATATATATATATATATATATATATATATATATATATATATATATATTCCTCGCTTCCATTTCACATTATGATTATATATATATATATATATATATATGTGTGTGTGTGTGTGTGTGTGTGTGTGTGTGTGGGGTCTTCTCAACGAATAAAGGATTTTAATTTAGTCCAAAATTGATAATTCACAATCAAAGTCGTTGGTAATCCAACTAAAATTGGCCATTCATGTTTCCTTGATACAGAAACATGTAAGTTTAATTTACATATATATGTTCATTGGCCATTCGTATATATGTTCATTGGTAAATTATTCAAGAGTTCATTGGCCATTCATATATATGTTCTTCACTGATAAATTCTGTTTTTTTTTTTTTTTAAATAATCTGCATCTGCCCCTTCTTTTACCGATTGTATTTTGGGTATTACATTGTCGCACTAGACACTCAATGTGCATTAATATACTACTAATAATAAAGAAACTTCCTTTTTGCTTTGTGCACTGTTTTAGTTAATGGAAGATTAACAGACATGGTAATTGTGGTGCAAATGTTGTAGATGGCGCTCCTTCTACAGCCCAGTGAGTAGCCAAGATTCAAATTGTATCGAAAAATGCAACAAAATGTTTACAGGAATAGACCAAAGGATTTATGGATAATGAGGCTGCTATATATGCTAAAACTATGAGGAATTTTGATGTGAACAAGTCCATGATAGTGAGGTGGGCGGGAATTTGATGGATGATTTTGATTCCATGGATCAACCACCGATCCATGGACATGGTTAGTATAGATTAATACTGATCCATGGACTTAGGTAGATTTCTCCTTTTTTTTTTATCTTACCATGTCCTGTATTGGACTATTTTTTACTCTAACATCAACTCTTTTACCATTTTGAATTTCAGTACCATCAGATTGTTGGTTGTGAAAAATTATAAATAAAAATCTGCATGTGATATGTTGTTGACGATGTATTTGTATGTGATATGTTGTGAAGATTTAATATATATGTTTATATCTAAATTTTGTGTTTCTGAGTGTTGTATTTCTTAAGGAACAGTACGAGTGCAACCTCCAGTTGTGCCAAGTTATATAAGTGTCAAATAGACGGATCTCCTTTTATTTTTCCCTCACCACCTTTCTTCCCTTTGTTTCTTTTCTAGGGGTCCGTTTCTATTGAAATTCCTTTGGTGGAAAGTGACATGCATTTATTAAAAATTTACGTATAAATATTATGCATTGAATAAAATATCTCCATATAGAAATTCCTACATTGAGATTAGCTTAGGTACTATTGAGTTGTTGCTGCTATTATTGCTATTGATGAGTTGTTGCTTGACTGACCGGCTCGAATGCTGTCCATTTGAAAATACATCAGCAAATGCTACAATGATGTGAACTCCATATGTATCTATGTTGAGTGTGAAATTCCATACTATTGAGTTGTTGCTAGATATTCTCACTTCAGTACAATGACCATCGAGGGTCTTTGAAATATGCATCTATGTCAAGTCTGAATGTCTCATTTATTTTGACGCGTGCTCCTCACGCAGTTTTAAAGGAATATTCTTGCTTGTGATTTTTTTATAACCAAGATTTGTTTTGTTTGTGTTTGAAAGTTGTGAAATGCTTGTTCATTTTCAGAATTGACTTCAGAAATTAACGGTAATTATTTGTTGGTCAACTATTCATAATTTATGTTGGATTCATTCCTATGATTTTTTATTTTTTTAAGTTATAATTGCAGTTTTTTTTAATTCAGTTCCACTGTGGTTATATTTTCAGATAACTTTGATTGTGATGTTCTGTGTCATCTACAGGAACTGCGATATCTTCATTTGAAAGCCCATGGACTCAAAGGGCGACTGTATAAATCCTTGGTTGCAGCAAAACGTTTAAAATTATTAAGTTAGAGCACTACATATGTAATTCAAGGATGGAGATGTGGTATTATGGAAACATATGTAATTTAAGGAAGCAGTGGCTATGTAATTTAAGGAATGTAACTGACATTACATTTTAATTTGTCAACCCAATTCAGAATGAGTTATACTATAATCGAATCACCAATAAAATTAGATCTTGGTTTGTTCTGTGAATTTTCAATAAAATATTTCCCAACCGATAGTTCTACTCAAAAGCGACGTATTATTGTTAACACGTACAAATTTTATTTGCAGACACTTGAAATATTTGATCATAATGTCAATTTAAATGTTCTCTGAATGGAAAAATGAGGAAAAATTGATTCTTTACTACCTTGATTTCACTTTTGATCCAGCAACAGCTTTTGAACTAATAATTATGTGAAAGCGTCTGTGTTTAGTCTTTCTATGAGATTATATTAAAATAATAATAATAATAATAATATACTATGTTATGAAAAACGCGCATAAGCGATTCTGGCAAACATATCGCTTAATTTTTAAAAAGCGAAAGGCATTAAGCGACTAGCATTTAAATGCGCTTAAGCACGTTTTTTTCAACGCTTATTAGCGCCTCGCCTGAACTTTAGCATTTATGTATAGTATTATGTGATGAATTACTAATATAATAATTAAGCATTGCTTAAGCCCTGCTTAATTGTTGCTTAAGCGTTATTTAAGAGCCATTTGACTCAGCTGGACTCCGAATGGATCTAGCGCTTAAGCTGTGCTTAAGCGTAAATAAGCGAAGCGAGGTTTTCATCGCCTCACCTAGCGCTTAATAGAACATAGATAATATATCATCATTAATGATATATCATTGTTAAATAGTAGTAATCTTGGTGTAGTTACTTTGCTAATCAAGGAAAGATAATAGAGTGTTACATTATAGAATAAGATAAAGGTGTTTTAGTATTATTTTTATTCATATGTATACTATATAGCAACAAAATAGCTATATGCTTAAGATTTGAGGTAAACATAGCTTTATGTTCATCTTTATACTATACAAACATATAATAACTATTTATGCTACATAGATAGAAATGTATACGTTCACTCTTTTGAATAATTGAAAATATGTAGAAATATAGATTAGTTCGACACAAATGAAAATCATACATAACTTTTTTCTTTTCTTTTCATTTATTGCTGATTATTTCACATTTTATAAGTTGCAGGACTTGAAGTAGAATGTGTGATCATGTATGACCAAAACATGTAGGTGTGATAATAACTAATAAAGTGAATTAAATTACTATCTACAAGAAGTTAACTAATATAGTTATTAGTATCTACACATTATCTATGCATATGAACGAAAATCATATATAACTTTGTTTTTGTTGTAATACATATAAGTGAATATGCATTTGTCATATTATTTTTAGTCCCACATTTCGGGTGTAAGGCTAACATCAGCTCCAAAGCCAATATATAAGGGAGCCAATGTAATAGAATTATGTACACTGAATCAAGAGAAATAAAAAGCTTCCTCCTTTATCTCTTATGTTCTCTCTAATGTCTTCTCTTTTATGATATGTTCTATTTTATTTTATAACACGTTATCAGCACGAGATTCTTTTATTGTTATTTGTTGAGATCTTCTAGATCTACATCTATGAATTTGTCATGTAAGTAATTTTTATTTGAGAATATTTGATCTATGGATCCATTTTTTTTTTTTTTTGTAGATCTAGATTATGTTCCAGTGGATCTAACTTTTTAGATCTAATTATTTTTCGCTTAGTGGTTTTTAGATATCCACCTATTCATATTTGATCTGGTTTTATTGTATACCAAATATATTTTGAGGAAGATCCATTCATTTTCTTTTTATAATATTATATATGGATCTTTTACCCCATACGCTATACATAAATAATCTCCATTTGCTACTTTATCTCTTCAATAACAGAGAAGCCATTGATAATAGGTATGCATATATGTAAACTGCAGGCTGCTTCTTATTTAATCTAATGCTTCTTGTACAACTTCAACATTGTAATAATAGACTACCAATTCTCATTTTTTTAATGCTTCATCTCGCAAGATGAGATTCTTTAAATATTTAGAATTATATTTCCATGTATGGCTTACTTTTATATGTTTTTTCATCTTTCAATATAAGCAAGCTGCTTGTTAGCCAACATATGTATTACTGTGGCCATTATTTTTATTATATGGTGTATGGCTCCTTGACGGTTTGTATTGTTTCAATACTGTAATTAGTTCATTGTAAATGTATAGAGAAAGACTTGTAGATTTGGATTAATTTTTTTTTTTTATGATTCTGTGCCGTAATATATTCAATTTAATTATAGAACATGTATACTGATATGTGAATTTTGTTTAATTAAGCATCTGCAATTTTTTTTTTGTAGTTCACAAAAATGTCAAACACTGAGATTCATTTACAATCTCAATGCTTAGAGGATACCATTAAAAATGGTAATACTATGTCCCAGCAGGACAAAGCAATGGCTCTGATATTTTTTGTAAGATGCCACATCCGCGATGATCTAAATATTTAACTGAAAAAGATCCTATCCACTTATGGAACTCCCTGAAGGAGCGTTATGACCACCAGAAGAAGGTCATACTTCCAAACACAAGGCAAGAGTGGTTGAACCTGAAGTTCGCATGCAAATGACATGAAGTTCATATGACCTAAAATTCATATACAAATCCTTTCAAATGAGGGACCTGAAGTTCCGAGGAACCTGAAGTTCATATTCAATTGAGAAACATGAATAAAACATAAAAGCCTACAATTGCATTTAATATTTGCTTATAGCAAATGACCAATAATAGGAAAGGATTTGAAAAATCAATGAAAGGAAAAGCTTTAACAAGAGGAAAAAGCATTATGTTCCAACTTTATGCTACAAATAATTTCTTGAAGAAACTTATTATTGGAAGAGATCATTACATTTATAATCAATACTATTTTCTTAAAGAAAAATAGTAAAATGACTCTCAGATGTGAAAAAAGGGGCACTTTCCTGAAAATTTGCTTCAATTTAAAAATATATAATAACATTATATGAATTATGATAAAACTTGAAGTTTTATATAGTCATATTATATTTCTAGAAGAAATAATTTATTGTTTCTTAGGAAAACTTTTATAAATAAAATATGCATCCTGAAGATCATATTAAGTTAAGATCTAAATACTAATCTAATTTTTGCACACCGGAAGTGAATGCAAAAGTAATTTTTGTTATAAAATGGAAAACTTAGAACCTGCAGTTTCTATGATGGTAACAAGTAGCCTGAAGCTCACTATGTGATTTTTATTTTGTTTCATTTCCCTTTCAGCATGTATTAGTTTGAAACTTTTGTTTATTTGCCTTTCTTTTTAGCTTGTGCTTATGGAATTGCAGAAATAATATGTAATGTTGGACATGATAAGTAGTTTATTCCCATGGACATATCTGTATTTCAGTTATCAACTAGCTGTATTGCTTTTAATTCTTAAGGTATGGATCGACAGTGTTTAAGTGATGATATATGTCTGGTTGATTGTTGTAATAACCCGGAAATTCTGAGCCAATTTAAATGTTTTATTTTGGCTATTTTAATGAATTTTGATTATGTAAAATGAATTATTTTAAATAATAACGACGGAAAATTTATTTTTACGTAGTTAAAAACGAATAAATTTATTTTAATTATATAACGAGCCTAAAATGGCGCGGTAGTTTGGAATTTCGATTTCGAATTTCAAATGAATATACAGAATTCATTTTAAGTCGGAATTGGACGAAAGCAGAAATATCTAAATCTGTTTGACGATATCTTTCTAACGGATGTAAGAAACTGAGATTTCACTTTAGATGTTGAAAGATATGTCCAGTTTAAAATTTAAAAAAGTCGCTGTGGAATTTATATATATTTTAATATATATATATATATATATATAAAGGCCTTTGAAAATGGAAATTTTGCAGACGACCTCGGTTTTCTACAAAACCACTTTTGATGGATCCGTGATGTCAGGTTATTGCTAGGTTCCAAAATTCGTTATTTTTCGAATCTATATGTGATCGTGGCAAAGGAAAATGCGTTTGACCAGTTTCAGTTGATTTTAATCGATTGGAAAATGGCCATTTTTCAAACGGTCTCAGAATTTGACGAAACTAGTTTTGTTAGGACCGTATCGTCAATACGAAGCTAGAAAATATTTTTCTGGAATTTTTAGAGTCTGTATATGGCCCCGGTAAATTGAAATGTGCGTTTAAATTGAATATATAAAGATTTATATTTTAAATTTAATGGAAACTGATCGTAACGTTCGAATTGGCTTACGAAACATTTCCCATTGTGTTCGGAATGGGGGTATTTGGTTAGGGACGACAGTCGGTGGGTTTGATTTGGAAGTTAAAATAAAAAGTTGATTTTAGGGAGTTTAAAATAATAAATAAATTATATATTTTAGGCCCAGCCCTTATTCCTCTTATCGAAGTCAACCCCCCTTCCCCCTTTCTTTCTCCTTCAGTACACGATCGGGAATCAAAAAAAGAAAAAAAAAAGAAAAAAACCACAATGGAAACCGCCGTTCGTCAGCCCACCCACCACCGCCCTAGGCGGGGCCGTCCGTCGCGACCCCCCCTCGCGCTCCCTTCTCCTCCCTTTCCGCTCTCTAAGTTGGAAAACCACGCCTCCAATACCCTAATCCCCAAACCGACCTCCCTAGCCTCGCCGCCAGCACCGCGACTATCCACCCCCTGAGCACCACCTCCGCCTCCTGCGCCGCCCAAGCAGCCCCCCCTCTTTGAAATAGCAAAAAGTAAGTTTTTATTTTATTTTAATTACTTGTTTATTTTATTTATTTAAAAGTTATTAGTTTATAGAAATAAGAATAGGGTTTTGATATTATAGCGAAGTAAAGATGCAATTTTTAGCAAGGAAAAAATTGTTTTTTTCTTTTAGAATATGAAAAGTGTTGTAAAAAGTTTTGATTTTAATTAGAAAAAGAAGTGATTTTTAGTATGTAAAGTTACGATTTTTAATTATATAAAAATATGATTTTTATATTATAGAAAGAATAAAAATATGAATTTTATATTATAGAAAGAATAAAAATATGATTTTTAGATTATAGAAAGAATAAAAATATGTTTTTCATATAGGTAGTGAACCAAAAATATAATTTTTATATAGTGAGCAGAATAAAAATAGAATTTTTATCTATACAGTAGCAGTGTAAAAATGTGATTTTTTATCCATATAGCGTAGTTATAAAAATGTGATTTTTATATTCATGGCAACAATATAAAAATGTGATTTTTATATATGTAGTGGCTACGGGCAACGAAAGTGACAAAAGGCGAGAACGACGAAGATTTCTACATATGAAGAGTCGTGGCGTTTGGTTTAGCTAGTCGGTGAGAACTCCTCACCTTTAATTTATTTCTAGTTGAAATATATACTAGGATGCAGACGGTGTTTAGTAGCACCCGACACCCGTCGTCCACAGACCATGGACGGCTTGTTTGTTTGTTTGATTTTGATGTGTAGTTGATTGTGTGATGTGGAACGAAATAAAAAAAATATTTTTATATTTAAAAATAGAATTTTAGTGTGTATATGAAATGAAATAAATTAATATAAACAAATCGAACGATTTGTTTATATACACACATTTGACTGATATTGATTGGGACGATAAATTTTACACATTGCCCAACTGCGCAAATAAAATCTGTGTGTGCTGATTTGAAACCCCACACGGGTATTGGGATGATAGTTGGCGTACACTAATCCCGATTGTTTAGTTGTATGTCAATCGATGGGTTGACAGACTGTGTAAGCGTTAATTATTTATATTTAATGCTTATGCAGTTGTGTGGTGCACTCTGGATGATGGTTGATTATTTATCCTTGTTATTTTATACATGTGTTGTAGAAAATCCATATAATTAACATTATATGGTAATTGATTGGGCCTCATTCCAGGTCTGAAAAAGAAATATTTGAATGACAATATTTGGAAAAGAAATATTTGAATAGAAATATTTGGAAAAGAAATACTTGAATAGAAATATTTGAAAAAGAAATATTTGAAATAGAATATTTGAAAATAGAAATGCGAAGCCCTGTTGAGTAGTTACACGCCATTTTAACACGAACGGGAATTTTGTCGATTTTATAATGAATATTGAAAGTGATTTCAAAATCGAATATTTAGAAATGAATTCGAATTGAAATTGAATAGAATTGAATTCGAATTGAAATTGAATAGAAATGAATTCGAATTGAAATTGAATTAATTTGAAATTCAAATTGAATTGAAAACGAACTGAAATTGAATTAAAAATCGATCTGAATTGAAGTCAATTTGAAATGAATTTAAAACGAATTTGTAAGGGAAAATTCAATTTTGATTTGAATTTGAAAAGGAAGTTGAGATCGTTTTGAAAATGAATTTAAAACGATTTATAAAATATGTTTTAAAAGGAAATCGACAATATATATATATATATATATATTATATATATATATATATATATATATATATATATATATAATGGCCTGAACAGAATGCGCCGCGCCGCGGCAGTTCGCGAATTTTGACCATTGACTTCGAATGGATATTACGGGAGATCCGACCGTCGGGTTCTCCTAAAACTGGAACCGTTGGGTTCGTATCGAAAAGAGCTTTCCAATGAATATTAGAAATTAGATATCTAATGGTTGGATTTTGAATTATGTCCAAATCAAACTTGGAAAAGGTCGTTGTAAGTGCAGTTCGATAGCCGTTGATGGAAATCGACTGTACGGGCCTTGATAAAATTATAAATAATAATAATAATTTGTGTAAAATCATAGTAAATGATTTGTGAAGAATTGGGATGAAAATCTCCATATTTGAAAAGATAAAAATAGATTTTTATCGAAATGAACTAGTTTTGAACCAGAATTATAATTCTATTTATTTTTAAAATAAATAAAGTGGATTTGAAATGGTTTCAAAGGTAACCAGAATTTCCAATAGTTGAATTTGAATGGATTTGAATCGAAATTGTCTTTGGAATATTTCGATGTTGGATTTCGTGATGAAACAAATATTATTATGGGAATTTGAAAGATATATTCATATCATTATTTCCAATACGATATTTGTTGGTCGTAGAATTTGATATTGAATATAAGTCGATATATTTTCTATTCAGAGCCTTGTATTTAATATCAAATGTGATTTAGGCCGTGAATGGTGTCTTCATTAACACTGTTCTTAAACCCAGTCGAGAAAAAGATTAAATCTTTTTATTTAGATTTAATGAAGTGTACCAATTAAATGGTATTTAATTGGAATTGAATTTGAATTGATTTTTGGGTTTATCGTGAACAGTGTTTTAAATAACACTTGTTCTTTAACCCGATAATTAATGGAATGTGATTTTGGGTTGTCGTGAACCGTATCTTCAATAATACTGTTCTTAGACCCAACTAAGTTAAGAAAATCAGAAACTAACTGGAGATTAGTTAAGTTGAATGGTTTCTTGGGTATTGATCTGATGTTGGTTTCGGCCTTTGGGGTTAATACTTAGGGATTTGCTCACTTGCTATTTTACGGTTAAAGGCTGATAGAATGGAATGTGATTTTGGGTTTATCGTGAACCGTGTTTTAAATGACATTGATTCTTTAACCCAGTTAAAGATTAAAACTAAGTGGAGTTTTAATGAATCTTTAATTAGATTGAAAAGATCGAGAATGGAGTATCACCAGTTTTGCTCCAGGCGATAGTTGAATCTTTAATTAGATTTGAACGTGAAATGATAATTGAATTTACTGATAACACCGTGGTGTTAGGTATGAAGTATTACCAGTTTTACTTCATGGGATGAATAGGTGGGGATTGGGAAATTAAAACAAATGATTACTTCGGTAAGGTTCGCTAATCCCGACTAGTTTGATTTGATATTCAAAGGAAGATTAAAGAATAAATTTAAAAGAATTTATCTTTGATAAAATTTATGGGAACCTTTCCCTAAGAATGTGAAATTAGAAACTAACTGTAGGTTAGCTAAGAAGAATGGTTTCTCGGGTATTGACCGGATGTTGGTTTCGGCCTTCGGGGTTAATGTTTGGGGATTTATTCTCTTGCTAATTTGCGGTTAGTGACTGATGAGTTGGAATGAGGCGTATGTTGTGTTTGTGTAACACTTGTTTATTATATATGCGAGTTATTCAGAAAGACCGGGTTTATCCCATTCTGAATAACTGATACGACGATAAGTCGAAGGTGAAGACGGTGGTCGAAGACCGGAGGTCTTCACGTCGTTTGGGTGATTACTTGTTGGAAAACCGCTCCCCAGTACCCTAATCCCCAAACCGACCTCCCTAGCCTCGCCGCCATCACATCCAGTCGCCAGCACCGCCTCTATCCACTCCCTGAGCACCACCTCCGCCTCCTGCACCGCCCAAGCAGCCCCCTCCCTCTTTAAAACAGAAAAAAGTAAGTTTTTATTTTATTTTAATTACTTGTTAATTTTATTTAGTTAAAAGTTATTAGTTTATAGAAATAAGAATAGGGTTTTGATATTATAGCGAAGTAAAGATGCAATTTTTAGCAAGGAAAAAATTGTTTTTTTCTTTTAGAATATGAAAAGTGTTGTAAAAAGTTTTGATTTTAATTAGAAAAAGAAGTGATTTTTAGTATGTAAAGTTACGATTTTTAATTATATAAAAATATGATTTTTATATTATAGAAAGAATAAAAATGTGAATTTTATATTATAGAAAGAATAAAAATATGATTTTTAGATTATAGAAAGAATAAAAATATGATTTTCATATAGGTAGTGAACCAAAAATATAATTTTTATATAGTGAGCAGAATAAAAATAGAATTTTTATCTATACAGTAGCGGTGTAAAAATGTGATTTTTTTATCCATATAGCATAGTTATAAAAATATGATTTTTATATTCATGGCAACAATATAAAAATGTGATTTTCATTTATGTAGTGGCTATGGGCAACGAAAGTGACAAAAGGCGAGAACGACGAAGATTTCTACATATGAAGAGTCGTGGCGTTTGGTTTAGCTAGTCGGTGAGAACTCCTCACCTTTAATTTATTTCTAGTTGAAATATATACTAGGATGCAGACGGTGTTTAGTAGCACCCGACACCCGTCGTCCACAGACCATGGACGGCTTGTTTGTTTGTTTGTTTGATTTTGATGTGTAGTTAATTGTGTGATGTGGAATGAAATAAAAAATATATTTTTGTAGTTAAAAATAGAATTTTTAGCGTGTATATGAAATGAAATAAATTAATATAAACAAATCGAACGATTTGTTTATATACACACATTTGACTGATATTGATTAGGACGATAAATTTTACACATTGCCCAACTGCACAAATAAAATCTGTGTGTGTTGATTTGAAACCCCGCACGGGTATTGTTATGATAGTTGACGTACACTAATCCTGATTGTTTAGTTGTATGTCAATCGATGGGTTGACAGACTGTGTAAGCGTTAATTATTTATATTTAATGCTTATGCAGTTGTGTGGTGCACTCTGGATGATGGTTGATTATTTATCGTTTTTATTTTATACATGTGTTGTAGAAAATCCATATGATTAACATTATATAGTAATTGATTGGGCCTCATTCCAGTTTTGAAAAAGAAATATTTGAATGGCAGTATTTGGAAAAGAAATATTTGAATAGAAATATTTAGAAAAGAAATAATTGAATAGAAATATTTGAAAAAGAAATATTTGAAATAGAATATTTGAAAATAGAAATGCGAAGACGTGATGAGTAGTTACACGCCATTTTAACACGAACGGGAATTTTGTCGATTTTATAATGAATATTGAAAGTGATTTCAAAATCGAATATTTAGAAATGAATTTGAATTGAAATTGAATTGAATTTAATTCGAATTGAAATTGAATAGAAATGAATTCGAATTGAAATTCAAATTCAAATTGAATTGAAAACGAACAGAAATTGATTTAAAAATCGATTTGAATTGAAGTCAATTTGAAATGAATTTAAAACAAATTTGTAAGGGAAAATTCAATTTTGATTTGAATTTGAAAAGGAAGTTGAGATCGTTTTGAAAACGAATTTAAAACGATTTATAAAATACGTTTTAAAAGGAAATCGACGAAATATATATATTATATATATAATGGCCTGAACAGAACGCGCCGCGGCAGTTCACGAATTTCGACCATTGACTTCGAATGGATATTACAGGAGATCCGACCGTCGGATTCTCCTAAAACCGGAACCGTTGGGTTCGTATCGAAAAGAGATTTCCAATGAATATTAGAAATTAGAAATCTAACGGCTGGATTTGGAATTATGTCCAAATCAAACTTGGAAAAGGTCGCTGCAA
Source organism: Allium sativum (assembly GCA_030737875.1). Classification (NCBI taxonomy): domain Eukaryota; kingdom Viridiplantae; phylum Streptophyta; class Magnoliopsida; order Asparagales; family Amaryllidaceae; genus Allium; species Allium sativum. The sequence goes on along the minus strand of CM060909.1, from coordinate 1,052,899,384 downwards.
GTGCAGTTCAATGGCCGTTGATGGAAATCGACTCTACGGGCCTTGATAAAATTACTAAAAATAATAATAATTTGTGTAAAATCATAATAAATGATTTGTGAACAATTGGGATGAAATCTCCATATTTGAAAAGATAAAAATAGATTTTTATTGAAATGAACTAGTTTTGAACTAGAATTATAATTCTATTTATTTTTAAAATAAATAAAGTGGATTTGAATTGGTTTCAAAGGTAACCAGAATTTCCAATAATTGAATTGGAATGGATTTTAATCGAAATTGTCTTTGGAATATTTCGATGTTGGATTTCGTGATGAAACAAATATTGTTATGAGAATTTGAAAGATATATTCATATCGTTATTTCCAATACGATATTTGTTGGTCGTAGAATTTGATATTGAATATAAGCCGATATATTTTCTATTCAGAGCCTTGTATTTAATATCAAATGTGATTTGGGTTTGCCGTGAATTGTGTCTTCATTAACACTGTTCTTAAACCCAGTTGAGAAAAAGATTAAATCTTTTTATTTAGCTTTAATGTAGTGTACCAATTAAATGGTATTTAATTGGAATTGAATTTGAATTGATTTTTGGGTTTATCGTGAACGATGTTTTAAATAACACTTGTTCTTTAACCCGATAATTAATGGAATGTGATTTTGGGTTGTCGTGAACGGTATCTTCAATAATACTGTTCTTAGACCCAACTGAGTTAAGAAAATCAGAAATTAACTAGAGATTAGTTAAGTTGAGTGGTTTCTTGGGTATTGATCTGATGTTGGTTTCGGCCTTCGGGGTTAATACTTAGGGAATTGCTCACTTACTAATTTACGTTTAAAGGCTGGTAGAATGGAATGGGATTTTGGGTTTATCGTGAACCATGTTTTAAATGACATTGATTCTTTAACCCAGTTAAAGATTAAAACTAAGTGGAGTTTTAATGAATCTTTAATTAGATTGAAAAGATCGAGAATGGAGTATCACCAGTTTTGCTCCAGGCGATAGTTAAATCTTTAATTAGATTTGAATGTGAAATGGTAATTGAATTTATCGATAACACCGTGGTGTTAGAAACGAAGTATTACCAGTTTTACCAGTTTTACTTCATGGGATGAATATGTGGGGATTGGGAAATCAAAACTAATGATTACTTCGGTAAGGTTCGTTAATCCCGACTAGTTTGATTTGATATTCAAAGGAAGATTAAAGAATAAATTTAAAAGAATTTATCTTTGATAAGATTAATGGGAACCTTTCCCTAAGAATGTGAAATTAGAAACTAATTATAGGTTAGCTAAGAAGAATGGTTTCTCGGGTATTGATCTGATGTTGGTTTCGGCCTTCGGGGTTAATGTTTGGGGAATTATTCTCTTGCTAATTTGCGGTTAGTGACTGATGAATTGGAATGAGGCGTATGTTGTATTTGTGTAACACTTGTTTATTATATATGCGAGTTATTCGGAAAGACCGGGTTTATCCCATTCTGAATAACTGATACGATGATAAGTCGAAGGTGAAGACGGTGGTCGAAGACCGGAGGTCTTCACGTCGTTTGGGTGATTACCGATGATCTTGATTGGGCCGTACACCCAAGAGTGGTCGTCCAGACGTACTTGGAGATCGATGGATATGCGAGGTACAAGGTGCCTCCGGTTTCGTTCAGACCCAGAACGAACTTGTAAATGGACTGTGTGTCTGACATTGGATTTCATTCTGTGTGACTGATATCGGTTGCATAGAGTGGTTTGCCTGTGTGGCATGCTAAGATGCAAATGATCAAGGCTTCTGTTGAAAAGCAGAGTCTTGTGGTTGATGATCAAAGCACAGCCTGTGTGGCACAGCTTTGTGTAGCGTTAATTCGCGAGCCTCACACCCCGGTTGTGAACCAGAAACGGGAGAGGACTTCAGGGAGGACATGCGTTTCTTTCTAGCTAGAAGTGGCGTCAGTGGTTTTACACGCCCTGACGAGTTTGACTTATGTGGTTGTTGCCGTTGCGAGGCGCCTCAGATTTATCGTTGACTATGTGAAGCTGATTGAGTCATTCGTTGGCTCATTTACGCCCCATAGGGTGCGGAAACGCAGTGTTCAAGCATTTTAATCCACATTGGTGGACCGGCCCTGACAATCCAAGGCTTGACTGAGTACTTGCCTGAGACATGGTAGGCTAGATTAACTCGAATCGGTAGAGGACGATCCTTGGCCTCGGTTCACAAACGGAAATCCAATTTCCAATACGTGATATTTTAGTTTTGATTGTAGAGCCTAGTATGGCGACATAGTGGGATGGGGCACTCATGCCGTCTATGATTGATATTTATGATTGTATATAAAATCAAAAACTAACTGGAAACGAGCTAATATGGGTGGTTTCCTGGGTATTGATCTGATGTTGGTTTTAACCTTCGGGGTTAATACTTAGGGAATCGTTCTCTTACTAATTTACGGTTGGAGTCTGATTAAGAATTAAAACATGAAATTTAGCGTATCAAGCATTCTTTGGCTATTATAAGATATGTTGACGTCAAAAGTTGGTCACTAGTGACAATCAACCCCCAATCGCGTGATCTACACACGAGTAAAGATAAAATACGCAATAAAAAGTAAAAGAACTGGGAGCACACACAGAATTTTTATAGTAGTTCGGCAAAGACAATGCCTACGTCCACTTTATATATTATTCCTTTCTTTTTTGATTACAAATACAATGCTTTTTCTTCTTAGAGAAAAGAAAGAGAATGATTATTTTCCTTTCATCCTTTTGAGAGACTAAGATTCTGGAGGAGAGTAGAGGTGAAAAGTTTGAAGAAAGCCGTCTGGCCCAGAGAAGTCCCCTTTTCTCTTTAAGTTTGGAAGTATTTATAGGTGGAAAATGCTGCTTGGGCTATTGCGAAATGGTCCGGCCATTCCGGGAAGGTCCAGATACGTGGAACCCATCCATTGGCTCGAATTGCGGCTAGAAGGCTGATTCCACTGCTCATAAACAGTATCCTCGAAAGTTGTGGCCGACGCGGCATCCATGGAGAGGTATATCAAAAGCAGAGCTTTGTCCGCATATGGTTGACCGCCTTTATCTCCTTGGAAGTCGGGATATTAAGTGGACTGGCTCTGTAGAAATCTTCCACGCTGGCCCGAAATAACCGGTCGACAAGTTCTTTCTAGAAGCGAGAAACTCGATCACCCTGGTAAGCGATTTTTCTGGTAATACACAGTTAATCTGACTGAGTTAGATTTGGTACGATATACCATTGCTTGATGTAGCGCCCCTGATGGGTCTCCTGGGGCGCGACTTGTATTCGGTTGTGCGTTTGGGCTTTGGCTTTGGCCCGATAAGATTAGTACCAAAAAGAGGGCTAACAAGGTAAAAACCCTATCCTCTGGTTTGTGTTGCATTGTGTGATGGGACCTGGGTCTTATAATAGCTTCATTGTTCTTTATTTAGCATTGCGCTGTTGTTTTATGCACTGGTATTCTTGGGAGGAAACCCGTTCCGTGTTATACGGCGTGGTCCCTTGATTTACCTAACTTTAAAATAAAGATTAATAAATGTTTTAGTTCTCACACCAGTCACATGACTGACCTGGAGTTTATTTTTTTAACCTAAACTCTGGGTGCCTTTATTTTGACACGGGCAGCTAGTAGTTTTGGGTTTGCAGATTTATATTCATAGGATCCTGGTTTACAGCTGGAATGATATCCGGAAAGCTCTGTATCTGTATGTCTCTTCTAATTGTGTATTGTATTATTTTCCGCTGCTATGTAATGTATTGTAATCTCTGATATTTTATAATGTGTAATATTGATTTATACTCTGTATATTCTTGTATTCTGATGGAATTGTTGTAATAAAATGCAATGTTCTTCTATTTGCGTTCTGATTTGTCTTGTCCTCAAAGTAATTCGTTCTTTCTCTTCTCTTTGAAGACCGGGGAAGTTCGGGTCGCTTCAATTGTGGAACTACTCATACGATATTGAAAACCCCGAAGTTTTTCTCTGAATTATCTCAAAATGTTTCATATAAAGTTTCAACTATAGTTGGTTTAGCCAATATAACTGAAGGGTCCAGAAGAGACAATATAGTGTTACCAAATGGTGCAGATGTATTCATTCAAAATGCACTATATTCAAGCAATTCTAAAAGAAATCTGCTGCTTCAAAGATATAAGAATGAATGTATATCATAAATGAAAACAACAAAGAATATCTTTGTGTTATTTCTAAAATTGAAAGCCAGAAGCTTATTTTAGAAAAATTTGGTACAATTTCAACTGGATTATACTTTACCAAAATCGGCATAGTTGAATCTCATTTTATAAACATGAGCTAGAAGCTCACAGATACAAAGAAATTGATTCTTTGGCATGATCGTTTAGGTCATTCCGGATCAACTATGATCGTTTGCATAAATAAAAAATATGTTCCCTGAAGGAATATCATACACTCCAGAAGTAGTGATTTCTTTTCTTGAATCTTATTTTTTATTTATTGCATCTAATTTCGTTACTCCTTTTAAAGTTTGATATGTATTTTTGTATATTGATATGATATTTCAATAGTTTGTATAGAGGAGATAAGTTCATATCAGAAGCGGTGATAACAAAATATCTTTAGAGGATATTTGTATATTTGGAAATGATAAGATATCTCTAGAAGAGATCCGTTTATATGAAAATAATAAAATATCTCCAGAAGAGATTTCTACAATTAAAAAGCGATATTAAAACTCCATCAACTTAACAACTTGAAGTTGTTCATATATTTATTTGGACCAGAAGTTCGATATGCGTTCAAACCAGAAGTTTTGAACATTATCATACAATCCTGAAGAATTTGTAATGACACTGATCAATACATTGAAATCAATAGTTCGATCTTTGTAATAATTTATTCTGAAATCACTAACCCAAATGAGAAGACTATGCAAATTTATAATACGTGGACGCACGTATTTATATATTCATATCTGTAAATATTTAACTAACAACCTGAAGTTTGTTATAAGCATATTTTATAGATTATGCATAAATATTATTTAGTGATTTAAATTGCAATCAACATGAATGTTGAATGACCTGAAGTCATATGTGTATTCAAATAACCTATATAATAAGAAAATTCCTCCAATATTGCTAGATCAATGAAAGAGAATAAGTAAAAAAAAATGATGAATGCATCTTATCGACTAATTAAAGGGTTATCCTCCAACAACGGATATACATATAAAATACTTGCCAGCAGCAATGTGATAATGTATCAAAATGAGAATCCCATGATGATTATTATTTAGTGTGACAATGTTAGTCAACATTGAGGGGGAGGATAAAGGGAAACAATTTCATTTTGAGTATTAGTATAATTGACACACGAATAAATTATAAATAATATCCCTTGTAGACTTGATTCAATATATATTTGAATCCCTGAAGGATCAAAATGCATAAACCACATTTAAAGATTGGTTTAAAAGTCAATTCGAGACACTTTTGAAGTAAGTAATAAAGATGCCAGATGAAGGAGGTGAGTGTTCTTAAAGAAACACCTAAGGAGTCTCTTGAAGTGATCCATGACATAATTGTCAAATAACCCCAGAAGTGGTTTAGGTACCTAAAATAGATAAATAAAGAGATCTCAATAAATTATATATAGAACTGACAATATATAATCATCGATGATAAATTATAAAAGTAAAGCGCTTATGTTAAATCATGATTGGCCATCATGAATCCTTCTCTAATTGAGAAATGTGGACCTGTAGTCAACAAAGTAGTGAATAAACCTCGAAGGTATGAATATTTGTTAAATCACACTAAATGATGAAAGAATATTAGTTCCTGAAGAACATAAACTACTTTGTTGGTTATATAGAATGTAAAGAACAAAGAAAGTTGATTACAACATTCTTTTAAGTATTGTTATAATGAAAATCATGATATAATTCATGATGAGTAGATTATTTCCTGCTTTTAAGTATTATTGTAATGAAACATTTAATATACTTTTGAGTATAGTTGCAATATGTAAAATTCATTGAAGTGTACAGGTTCCCGAAGAACATAAATAACTTTAGTGATTGTAAAGAATGCAAAGAACATAGAATATAGATTACAACATGCTTCTAAGTATTGTTGTAATGAAAATCTTGATATAATTCAAGATGAGTAGATTACTTCCTGCTTATAAGTATTTCTATAATGAAACTATTACTGTTCATTACAAATGTATTGCAGTGTGCAAACCTGATTAAAGCACAAAATTGTAAACACTCGAAGTGTATAGCAAGTAAGCACAAACAAAAGGTGTTTTAAATAAGAAAAACATGCCTGAAGCATGAAAATGCACACAAAAGTCTTTTAAGAAAAGTTCATTAAGAATTTTCTTGTGATGTTGTACACTTTTTCCTTCACTTTGGTTTTCTCCCATAAGGTTTTCCATCGTGAAGGTTTTAATGAGGCAAATGTTAATAAATGATGAACGTCAGAAGTATGAAAAGTAAAGATTATTATCTCTTGAGTTTATTTTCTATACAAGATTTGTTTAAGTAATATTATCAATGAGATATATATTTATGAATCCTGAAGTATCTATAACGAAATTGAGATATCAAAAAGTATGCACTCTTTTTCTTCAACTAAGATATTTCCCATCGGGTTTTTCTTAGTAAAGTTCTAATGAGATATTATATTGATCCAGAAGTATCATCCTCAAAGTAATATTGAAAGTTGGAACGAGACATTATCTTGATCTAGAAGAATCAAGCACCACATCAAGGAATAACATCTCAAATATGATATTTAAGTAAATCTGTATTTTTATCCTTAACTAAGGTTTTTCCCACTGGGTTTTCCTTTGTAAGGTTTTTACTGAAGAATTATATTGATCCAGAAGTATCATTCTACATTTAATGTAGTAAATTATTGAAAATATGTTTTTGTACTCTTTTTCCTTCACTAAGATTTTTCCCATAGGGTTTTTGTTAGTAAGGTTTTAATGAGATATTACATCGATCTTGAAGTATTGAACTCTTATAAGAAATATCATTTTAATATGACAATATCTATGAGGGGGAGCAATAATTTTTCAAGGGGATAATTTCAAGCTACTATAAGAGCATTCAAGAGTTTGAAGACTCATATTCAAGGAGGAGTGTTAAAGTTACCTTTCTGATCCACATAAAGCAAAATCACAAACTGGATATGTGCTTACAAACAACAATGCAGCTATTTCATGAAGATCTACAAAACAAACGTTGGAAGCAACATCATCCAATCATTCTGAAATTCTAGCTCTACATGAAGCGAGTCAAGAATGTGTTTGGTTAAGGTCATTAATTGAACATATTCGAAGCACATGTCAACTTCCCTTAACTACAGAAAGATCAACTATTATTTATGAGGACAATGCAGCATGCGTAGCTCAGATTCAAGTAGGATATATCAAGGGTGATAGGACAAAACATACTTCTCCTAAATTTTTTTTCACACATGAGCTTCAAAATAGAAGTGAAGGAAATCCAATCTCAAGAAAATCCAGCAGATCTATTCACAAAGGCACTTCCATAATCAACATTGCAGAAGGCGATACATAAAATTGGTATACGCAGCTTGCACCACCAAACTATTAGAATAATGCGTTACGAATCAGGGGGGAGCATATATTATGCTGTAATGCACTCTTTTCCTTCACTAATATTTTTCCCACTGGGTGTTTATCAGTAAGGTTTTTAACGAGGCATTATTTTGATCCAGAAGTATCAACCCTCATTGGAACATTGTCATTATATTTCCTGGAGATGAAATAAAATTGTACTCTTTTCTTTGTGTATGATTTTTCCCACAGGGTTTTTCATAAAAAGGTTTTTAATGAGGTAATTAATATTATCATCTTTACATACGCATATTCAAGGGGGAGTGTTGTAATACATATAAGTGAATATGCATTTGTCATATTATTTTTAGTCCCACATTTTGGTGTAAGGCTAACATCAGCTCCAAAGCCAATATATAAGGGAGCCAATGTAATAGAATTATGTACACTGAATCAAGAGAAATAAAAAGCTTCCTCCTTTATCTCTTATGTTCTCTCTAATGTCTTCTCTTTTATGATAAGTTGCAGGACTTGAAGTAGAATGCGTGATCATGTATGACCAAAACATGTAGGTGTGATAATAACTAATAAAGTGAATTAAATTACTATCTACAAGAAGTTAACTAATATAGTTATTAGTATCTACACATTGTCTGTGCATATGAATGAAAATCATGTATAACTTTGTTTTTTCATTTATTACCAATTATTTGACATTTTTTAAGTATGCAAGACTTGAAGTATAATGTGTGATTATGCATGACCAAAACATGCAGGTGTGATAACTAATAAGGTGAATTAAATTCCTATCTATACAAAAGTTAACTCATATGTTTATTAGTATCTACGCATCATCTACGCATATGGTTAAATTTTCATAATCCATAAATTTATTCTTGGTTATCTTTGCATACGTCCAACAGACATGCCTAATGTATTGGTCATACTAATAACGTTATTGAAAACATTATGCTATTTTGAACTTGGAACCAAATATTAATGTTATTTTCGATAAGATTTTGAGTTATATAATCATATTCTACCGAGAATATACAATTTTAGAGTATTGTTCCTTTGCTGTTCATAGTTCCTGTATCAAATTCATCAAAATTCTTAATGATATTCATTTCCTAACATCCAAAAGTCCACTGATATGCATATAGAATTTCTATAATTTGAAGAAGACACATGAATACGTGCATTATTTTCCAGCTTATAGAAACCTGAACTAAACGATTGTGTTTATCTAATTACATTCTTACAATTCAATTCTCACTAAAAGTATACAACCTTAACTTTTGACATATATTTTAGCTTAACTTACTAAAATTGGATTTACGTCAACGTTTCGTCTACACCATCGTATAATTTTGACATCCTAAATTCGTGCTTCTGTTAGTACTAATATTCATCATCTTTTGGGGACTCCTCATTTGTCAACGTCAATTTTAATAGTATGAACGTCATAGATAACATGCTATTTGCAATTGTTTGTTTGAAGTTTTAACAATGACATATGCGGCAATCATGGATTTTCCTGTAGCCATTTTGTTAATCAGTACATGAACAGTTTATTTTACGATGAACATTTTATTCCATCTTTCATGTTTAGGCATGTATTTATAACTATACAATATAACCATGATACTTTTTTTCGTTGTGGGTAATCGATGTGTGTGTGTGTGTGTGTGTGTGTGTGTGTGTGTGTGTGTGTGTATATATATATATATATATATATATATATATATATATGGCAACAAATTGAAGGTGTCAATCCAACTGCAAGTTTAGCTCATTCCCACATCGCTCAAGTTTGCCTCTTAAGGAATAGTTTATTCTACAGTTGAAGTTGCTTTAATGTTACAATGCAACGCAATTAGTTAAATAGTTATATTCGTGGCAATGAATCTTTTTATTAATTTAACTATCTAAGAGAATACCCTTCCATAATTTTTTGTTAAATCGTTGTATGTAATATATAGGTAAGGTTTAAAGCTTTAAATGCAGCTGTATGCTTAGGTAATAACACAATCATCATGTGGAAAAAAATAGCTTTAAAGAGAGTGACAACAGTCTGTCACATCTCAATTGTATGTCGTAACATTGTCTTATCAAGGCTGTTGCGCCATATACAGTTAGCATTCGAGTAAAGTCAAACATGTCAAGTTCACAGTTTGATGGATTAGAACTTGAAAATACCAAACCCATTGTCATTGGACGATATCAGGTTGAAGTTATTATGTAACTTTGAGTTTTTCAGATTATGCTACAAAAATTTCGTATGGAGTTATAATATGGTTTTTTGCAAACAATACCTTATAAACTTTAGTTATTCTCAAATAAGATTCATTTATATACAGTTGTTACTTTGTGTGATCGATGATGGAGATAGAGACTTATAAGAAAATGTAGAAGATTGGATGATTAAATTATACTACAAATGTGAAAAGGTAGCTAACAAAACATGGTTATTTTTTTCAGAGAAAAGAACTGGGACAGCTGGATCTCTTGGTAAATTTTTAGAGCACAGTTTTTGAAAATGCATGTCGACTTGCTGAGTCTTTTTAAAATAAAGATTTGATAGTGTTTGATGATGAAATACTAATGATAAATGTGTACGATCTTAGAATATAAGGAAGAAAGAAGAAACCTCACTATCAATTGAGTAAGAGACATAGAATTTTAATTGTAGATATTTGAGATAAAAAGGTCAAGCTAAGCAAGTTTTTTTAGTTAAGCAGGAAACACTATGGTATTAAATCATTGTTTTTTGGTTTAAAGTTTTCGCCAAGTAGCTAAGTGAATGATCTGATTTGTCCATGACTAATTGGTTTCATCAACTTACATTGTTTTTTTTGGATTGTCCAGAGGTGAAAGCAGGTGAACAATCTTCAAATGGAATTGGCCAGAGCAAAAGAAGAGGTGGTAAACATGGAAGGTCAGCATGCAAATTTACTTGTGGTAATTTGCTTGCAAATGGCGAACGATCAACAATAACATTGTCAACAATTGCAAATTACACCTCTGATGAATAATTTTTGTGAAGTTGGGCCTAACTGGATGATGGATTGCGAATCAGAGTTTTTTCATAGATGATACTTTGTGGGAGAAGCCGTTGTGGATGTTATGAGAATTTGATTAATCGCACTGAATAAATGGTAAGTGCAGTAAGTATATATGTACGATATTAATAATTTGCTAATTTTTGTTTGTTTGAAGTTTTAAGAAATGGATCGACAATGCCGGTACACGTAGTTCTTTGTTTTCTTTACACATGTAGTAGTGGTGTCAAGGTTTGTGAAAGTGAAAAAATGGAGTTGTATGCAGTTCGCACGCTATCATGTGTTTTTGTTTTGGCCCTATCCGATTAATTATGCAAGTCGATTTATAAAATATTAAGGTTTTTTTTTTAAAAAAAAACTAATTTTGTATTACATCACATTCCTTAGTTTTTTCATGCCACAATGTTGATAATTTCTCTTCATAATAAATTTATGTGTGGAAATTTCTAAAATGTAACCTTCCTTGCCATCAAATAGCATCACAACAAGATGTTTGTGTTAGATAAAAATCGTTCAACGAATTTTTAATTTTTAATTTAATGAAAAAAAATATTTTCAATAAAGCTCAACCACATATATTGGCGTTATATAATAAATAAGCTAAAAGAACTCAAGATTAAGAGAGTTGTACCTTTGTTCCCGTTAAAAAATTGATACAAACGCATTCTTGCACTGGCAAGCCTGACAGTATCAATAGGTAGATATGTTGTTATTATCTATGTCATACCTTTGTAGTTTTTTCTTCAAATTTGTTATATTGTATTCAGTCCCATTCTGTGCTAACATTTCATTAAAATAATGGATATCCGCACATTAAATATGACTTTACTTCCACTTTCATATTTTGCTGTACACATTGATCATGGTTTCTTTTCACATCTGTCTACAACCCTAATAATTCCCATTTTTCAACTGCTTAAGTTTAAATTTTAACGTTTCTCCCCTTTTTAAATCAAGTGGAAATCTATAACATATGAACAACTGTAAAATAATTGTATCCCAAGTTTTTAAAATATGTTTGGCATAATTTTCTACCATCACATAACTTTCAATTGTAATTTTCTGATTTTCAAGCTGATTTATTGGAATTAGCAATTGCCTTCAACATGTTGATGGCGGCGATTTATTGCTAAAGTAATATATATAAGATTTTTGTGTTCTTGCCTACAACCATCTTTAATTTGAATATCAACTTTAGTTAGATTGTCCCTAAATTATCCATATATTTGAAGGTCGTCGACTATGATACTTATTAATTACCCCTTTGTTAAATTAACCAACTCTGCTCATGTTCTCTTTATAGAGCATAAAGTTTTGACAATGTTTATTCAACAAGTATTTTCCATAGATCAAGATTCTAAGATGATGTTATGTGGTTCACTTTTAGATACTGGTTGTCTAAAAGCGTTTTGTATTACATTGCCTGATGCTTTGGTTGATAATTTGTAACTGAAACAATGAAGTCATATAAATAAAATGACTACATTTGGTTGATTGCTGCAAAATAAGACAAAATACATCAATCATGTTGACATAAAACTAAACTCAAATCTGATTGTTGCGCAACATAATTCCTACCCTACAACAACATACATTTACCTCGCCAACTTATACTATGTCAACTGAACTTTCCGTTACTCCCTACCGATAAATTACTATTACCCAAACGCTTCTGATTCTCCTACGTGACCATCACAACACAATTTCCTAATTTACCCATATGCGTAGCACGGGTTCCAACCTAGTTATAATATAAATTATACGTTTAACTGACAGTTATAAATAAATTCGTCAATATAATTTAGTTCTAAACTGAATTAAATATTATAAATAATCCAACCCACGCAATGTTGTGAATTCTACTATTCTCCGACTATTCTGGGATTTAAATATATTATTTAATTATTATATTAATTAAATATTCAAAGTTATTTTAATTTAAACAATTAAATGACCAAACCATTATTTAAATAATTAAATAAATTAATTATTATACCGTAAAATTTACGGGATGTTACAAAAGTCCTTCATCTGGCCTTCGGATTGGGTATATATAGGATCGGGTTAGGGAAAATGAGCGGGAACGGTTTTGTATATATGGCATTCAGTCTGGATTCATAGGATGTTAGTGGAAAAATTTTTAGGTGGTTGAGGGGTCATATAGTGGCTACGTGGAAGGAGCTCCGTTCAAATAGGAGGTAGTGGGGAACGTGGGTGTGCTATTGGTTTTGGGATAGATCGAGTATCTCGGTTGGGTCGAATGATCGAGCGGGCACCGTTCGACCCAAAGTCCATTGATCTGACACCTCTTTTCCCTATATGATCGAGAAGGTAGAAAGCTGTTTGGCTCAACTTGTTTTCGACTCGACCCGATCCCAAGCTCTTGGACATGCATGACTTTTTATATCTATGGCTCGCACCCGTGATCACTTGAACTTGGGCAACCTTGCTAGAAGGTAGGCTAACACTTTGCGCCTAAAGTACATATAATCGCAGATGAGATGTTCTTTGAACTTGCCAAGCCACCCATTTCTGAATAATTAATAGTTAACAATCGTGTCTTTCTGTGAAGTTGTGCGTTGATGGGTCTTTCAGCCAGCCCATCAAGACACAATATAGTCATAGGCCCGTGCCCTCGATGGGTGAAGAAGATTCCCAAAGTCACGAAGTGGGCCGATCCGTGAGGCCTGTCGCTTTAGTCAATCACCCGCATCCGATACAATTCAAGGAAGCCCGCAGTCATCAAATATGCATAGCCAAGTTATGCGTAACTATGAACTTAGTGTTCGCCTAAAGATTAGCTCATCCCTGATTTCACCCTGTCCAAATCATCCGAATCAGGCAGATCAGGTGCCACTTCACGACGATAATTCAAGAAATATCAATTCCTTAGGAGATACTGACTCGTTCAACATCAATTAATCTCTTGAATCCTGCGACACGTGTCCAGACTGACCCAAGTACTGTATCACCTATAAATACCTCTTTTGAATTCAGATAAAAGGACTTTTGGAAGTTTAGAAACCCTAGCTTTCAAATACTCATCGTTGATCTCTTATTGTATGGCCATTGTAACTATTTTGTATGATAGTTGAAATAATATATAAGAGATTAAAAAGTGGACGTAGGCTCTTTAACGCCGAACAACTATAAATTGGTGTGTGATTTCTTCTACTTTTTTACTTTCTACAGTTATTAGTCTTCATTTATTCTTTACACAACGCTTTCTTTGGGTGTTGTGCCAATTTATGTTGTCAACGCTGTGGTGCTTTCATTGGGAATTGATATTATCAGACTAGTCCGGAGTTTTGCTCTACTTTCGAATCACCAAGTCCGAGACGAAAAACTTACCTTCATTTCTGCATTAATTAAGCTATGGCTGGAAAATTGGCCCGCAATACTGGAAAGCAACCGCCGGTAGGAACCTCTGCGAAAGCGGTCGGTGGATCGGCCGCACCTGAAACTACTTTGGATCAACCTACATTGCCCCCCGCGATAGAGCCAGCTCCTTCCTCAACCTTTTCCTCTCGAGACGAATTAATGGCTGTGTTAAATCGGCTCTTGGAAACTATAGAGGCCTTAAAAGCTCATGCTCAAGAGAATGCTGCGATGTGGCAAGATATGACTCACATGGCAAGGCAAAGGGAGGAGTTCAGAAACCAAATCCAGGAGGCTCGAGACCATCAACTCCCTTCTTCCCAGTTAGATCAAGTTTTTGGAAGGCTCCTCATCATTTGGGGGAAGCAGAGAACCACGTCCGCCTCGACGTCCGCTAGAGAGGGCTGAAAATGTTCAGCAGTTGCGCCTCGAAGGGCGTCAAGATCAGCTAGGAGTGAGAAACCAAGCCTAGGTCAACTAAACTAAGGTGGAAAATGTCGATCCCACAGCTCCATAAAATCGAGAAGTTTCTCCTCCTGCTCATTAGAACGCTGCGCGGGGAGATCGAGCTCCTATTCGTCCCCCCGGAATCTTGTGATTGACCGAGATATCAATGGAGGAAGAAGGAATTCCTGAACGACGAGACAGACGGCTTTATTTGATGAAAGAGCCAGGAGAGGTCGATCTGCTGAGGAAATTGATCAAGACATAGTTATTCCGCGAAATCTAACCGCCATGGTATGACAGATCATAAATGATAGTCGTGGACATAAGAATGAAGACCGGGGAGTCGACCAAAGCCACACACCGTTTATCGATGACATCTTGCAAGCGGAATTCCCCAGGAAATTTAATATGCCCTAGATGAACCAGTACGATGGTACCTACGAACCACAGCAGCACCTGATGAGGTACTCATGGCACATGGAGGTAGCGGTGGCCCCTGACACTATCAAGTGCAAAGCCTTTCCAATCTTTTTAAGCGGAATAACACTCATGTGGTTCGTGTGCTTGCCCGCGAGGCTGGTTCCAAGCTTTAAGATTTGAGTGAGAATTTTTTTACTCAACTTTGCCTCCATGCTACCAAGTCAAAGCACGTCATGGCTCTTTTGGAAGTTAAGCATGGAAGAGGCGAATCCCTGAGGAATTATCTTAATTGATTCAATCGGGCTGCTATTGAAGTTAGTAACCCCAACCATGAGACTGCTCTGATGGCCATGGTCGATGGCATCGACAAGCGAACAAAGTTCGAAAAATATTTGATTGGAAAGCCACCAACCACAATTGAAGCTTTTTATGAGAAGTCCCACATCCGACTGAGGAAAGAGGATGCGCAGTTAGGAGAGGAGGATGGACCGAAAAATACTTTAACCCCATCGACCCAGAACAATGTCGCGGTCAAACAGTCTGGGGATAACTCAGGAAAAGTGGATGTGAATGTTGGAAACTGCGGCAAGAGAAATGGTGAAGGGTTGCAAGAGACCAAGGGGAGCTCAGGACAGAGGGGGAACGCCAGAAAGCAACCCCGGTTCCAAGTATTCGAGACCTATACAGCTTTAAATGACACATTGGAGAATATCTATATCGATACCTGTAGCACGGTTCAATATAAGAAACCGCCCCCATGCGAACCCATAGAGAAAGAGCGGGTGACTGGGAAGTACTGCCTGTTCCATGATATTTATGGACATACGACCAAACAGTGTAGAGATATCAGGGACATCATTGGGAAGCTAATACGGGAAGGAAAACTTGATGAATACAAGACAACTTCGGTAGATAGGGGCAAGGAACTTCAACGCCCAAACAGAACTAGGCCGCATCTCGGGCCACCCATCAGGAGAAAGGAAAGGGAATTGTCATCAACGACATTGTTGGAGGACCACATCCTACAGATCATAGTGTTAGAGCTAGGGAACGTTATGTAAACTCCGCAAACCACCTCGATGTTGAAGAGACAAGTCCCCTTGAAGCTGCAAGTCCCTTCAAACAAAGAAAAACGATTGTCGATGATATTATCTTCCGAGATCGGGAATCGGTCGGCACAGAAGCTCCGACGGCCGACCCGCTGGTGATAACGACCATTATTGGACCAGCTACGGTCCAAAAGGTCTTGGTTGACAACGGAAGCTCGGTGAACATTCTGTTCAAACAAGCCTACGACCAAATGAAGCTGGACCTAAAGGACTTGGAGCCCTGTACCGCACAGATACGTGGTTTCAGTGGAGCCTCCGGTGAACCGATCGACCAAGTTAAGCTATCTGTAGAATTAGGAGATGGGGACCGTCAAAAAGCCTAAATCCTTTTGTTTGTTGTGATGAATATTAACTCACAGTACAATGCATTTCTGGGATGTCCATCCCTAGCCATATTCAGGGCTTGCATCGTTCCCTGGTGTTTACTTGTAAAGTTTCCAACTGATAGTGGAATTGGAACGGTACAAGGAGACCAAGTAACAGGTCGAGCCTGTTACTTGGCAGAATGGAAGGAGCAATGGGGAAGGGGCGTCAAAGAGATTGATGAGTCCTCTCCCCTGGAGGTGGGGAAAGAAGCATAGTAATTATAGAGAATACCTCGATCGAGGCTGTCCATTTGTGAAGTCAAGGATATCGACCCACGTGAGGATGAAGAGCCGGGGTGCAGAAAGGCAACCCTGAATGAGGCTACCGTGGAAATTCCGATCGATGAAGATGACCCTACCAAGGTTCTGAAGATTGGGTCCCATCTTGATCCCCTCTAGACGAGGGAACTAGCTGAATTTCTCCGAGCAAACCTGGATGTGTTTGCATGGACCCACAGTGACATATATGGGATTTCACCTCCCATTATAGCTCATTCCCTTAGCATCAGCCCGAAGTATACTATGATAAAGCAAAAGAGGCGAATGCTTGGCCCTGAAAGGTCGGCGGCTTTAAAAGAGGAAATTGGGAAGCTGCAAGCCAATGGATTTATTTGGAATTCGACCTATCCCGACTGGATAACAAACCCGGTACTTGTGAAGAAGGCTTATGGGAAATGGAGGACTTGCATTGATTTTTCCGACTTAAATAAACCCTTCCCAGGGACAACTTCCCATTACCTAGGATTGATCAGTTGGTCGACTCGACCGCAGGGCATGAACTACTTTTGTTTATGGATGCATACTCAGGATACAACCAGATCGCCATGCATGTTCCTGACCAAGAACATACCAGCTTCATCACTGATCTTGGGCTATACTGTTACATCGTAATGCCCTTCGGTCTGAAGAATGCAGGGGCGACCTATCAACGGTTAGTTAATCGGATGTTCCACGACCAGATAGGGAAAATGATGGTGGTATATATGGATGATTTGTTAGTGAAGTCAAGACAATCGTCTGAACACGTGAATGATCTTTCAAGAATGTTTGGCATTCTCTTGAAGTATGGCATGAAACTGAATCCTTTAAAGTGATCTTTCGTAGTAGCTTCAGGAAAATTCCTGGGTTTTATTGTGAGTTCTCGAGGCATCGAAATTAATCCTGACCAGATTTCGGCCCTCAAAAGGAATTTGGGAACCTCGATGGATCAAGGATGTTCAAAGTCTAGCGGGTAAGGTAGCAGCAGTGGGTCGGTTTATTTCGAGGGCAACTGATAAATTCCTACCCTTCTTTGAGTTAATTAAAAGAGGGAAGCGAAACTTTGCTTGGATGCCCGACTACGTCGAAGCTTTGCAGAATCCGCTCGATCATTTGGAGAAACCCCCTATTCTCTCTAAGCCTATCGACCATGAAGACCTATTTGTTTATATAGTAGTTTCTACACATGCGATCGGCTCAGTCCTAATCCGTGAAGAAGAACGAGTGCAACGGCCGGTTTATTATGTAAGCAAAAAATTGGCAGGAGCCAAACGCAATTATCTGGAGATCGAGAAACTCACTTATAGCTTATTAGTTGCATCAAGGAAGCTTCAGCACTACTTTCAAGCTCATCCAATTAAGATATTCTCCAACCAACCCCTTCGACAGGTCTTACAATGACTCGAGGCAAGTGGGAGATTACTCAAGTGGAACATCGAACTGAGTCAGTTTGACTTAACTTTTGATCCACAAAAATCAATCCAGGGGCTGGCCCTAGCCGATTTCATAGCAGAATTTACTACCTCGGAAGATGAAGACCAGGAAGATAATCCCGAGTCCTTAAAGACCGGGCCAGAATCAGTCGTTTAGAAGCTGTATACGGATGGAGCCCGAAACGACCGACGTTCGGGGGCTAGCACAGTACTACAATCTCCTTAGGGACGGTCGGTCTATTATGCTCTGAGATTAGAATTTTTAGCGACAAACAATGATTCTGAATATGAGGCCCTGATTGCCGGGCTTAAACTAGCAAGATACTTGAAGATAACATCGCTTGATATTTTTTGTGATTCACAACTTGTGGTATCCCAAGTTTAAAAGGAATATCTTACCATAGGGGATCAGCTGACTTCTTTACTTAAACAAGTCGAAAATTGTTACGAAGCTTCATCCAATATAGCATTTCCCACATTCCTAGAAGGGAGAATCAGAAAGCAGACAGATTGGTGAAGCTAGCTAGTTCAGACCACCTGGGTGAAACGGAGCTGGTTACATAGAGACCCTCAGCGTACCAAGCATCGAACAGATGGAAGTTGACCAAGCCGACACTGAATCTGAGAGGGAATCTTGGATGACTCCTATTAAAAATTTCCTCTGCCATGGCACGTTACCCGAAAGAAAGAATGAAAGACGAGTTATAGTGTGACAGGCTTCTAGGTACGTTATTCAATAGAACTAGATATATAGAACAGGTTTCTCTGTTCCCATGTTCCGATGTGTGGCCAACGACAATATCAAGAGGATATTGAAGGAATTTCATGAAGGAGATTGCAGAGCCCACACCGGGGGGCAAACCCTAGCTAGAAAAATATTGCGATATGGATATTTTGTTGTATATAATGGTGTTGTATACACAATTATATGATTTTTGTTTGATGATAACAAACAAATATATTTTATTATTAAATGTGTTTGTAACTGTACTGGTATACTACACAATAGATAGGAATATAATATTTCTATTTAAATAAAATACAACTGTAAAGAAATTTAAATATTCACACAATATTTTATTTGAATATAATACTTTATTTCAACATCAAACAGTACAATTTTTATACTCCACTATTTGTACATCCCTGAAATACAATACAGTCAATTTCAATTGATTACATTTTATACACTTATATACAATTCACATATACAATTCATATATACAATTCACAATGACTCATATACAGACACTCATACAATTTCACTACCATACACACACTGTTTGTCTTCAATCTTCTGTCTTCACAGCATCTTCACTGTCAGTCCAGTCATCATCTGCTTACATGTCACATGAAACACACACATAGTACACTGTAATAGAAATAAAACCGAATACATGTGAATAGAAATTTTAATTTTAAAATTTTATTTGCCTCAGATTTCTGGTGTGTTTCTCATCATCTTTCATGACTCGATCTGATTTGTATATATATCCATCTAGTACTCACAGATCAGCCTCAACATACCTCACTGGTTTGCTGATCAGAACCAACGTCAAAACTAGCTGATTCTGAATAGCCACAACACAGTGCAGGAGTCTGCTGATAAATAAATTACACATGCACAATATATGTATACACACACTGTTGTGTATATATATACATATATAAATGTACAGGTGTATATGGTCGAGCAAAGTCAAAAGGTGCATATGTGAAAAGCATGGTGGAAATTCAAAGGTGGTCTGCATATGCGTGCTGCAGTTCTTTCAATGAATGATCAACATAAAGCAAGTCTGGAACATGTTATACATGAAATAATGCAAGCAGCCCAAGTGCCAAGCCATAAAAGAGAGCCAGTTTAGTTTTGACTACATGATTAAGTACATATACATGGTTAAGGCAGTATAATGGTATAAGTGTTCATAGCACATACACAAGCACAAGTTCAGCAATGGAGCAACCAAACAGAGTGTCAAGCTAGTTTACAAAGTAATTGAGCATGCATCAAAACAACAATGTAAAGTTGCATATCACAATGGTTAAGTAATTACTAGCAGCATACAATGTTCAGTGGCATATACATCAAATATGGAAAGTGATCAAAATAGTTTACAATCAAACAGGGTTCATCAACATACTAATATAGATGAAATAGATAGAGCATACATGAATGAGGTTAAGAACACACATGAAATCATGTTTAAATGGCTCAGCAAAAACAACTTGTTCAAATGCAATTAAAGATGGTCAAGTCTACTACACTCGAATTTTATATGAGTCATTCAAGTGCATGCAAATGGGGAGGAATCCAGATATGTTCAAAGCCATGTATATAAAATCTCAGGGATTTCATTCCAGAACTCATTCAAGGTCTACAGCGAAAACTCAAGCCTTTCTTGGCAACAAATAATTTCAGAGATATGAAAACTGTTTTGACAAAGAAACAATTATATTCCCAAAATAAAGTTGTGGAATATCTTGGCAAGTTTACAATATTGAAATCAAAGGAATGTTTTTGGCAAGTTATCACAAATTTTTTTCCAGAATTTTGATCACTGTTTTGGGATAAAACAAAACTAAAAGAGGCAAGAAATATTTTTTTTAGGCAAAAATAAAATCTTTTTCTTTCTAGATTTTCACAATCTTTCGTATTCATGCATTTCAATCCAGCAGAGAATCACGCATGGGAATATTCGAGAAGGCAACAAATCATATATTTCCAGTTTTCTCAAGATATATTTTACATTGAATCATGAAATCAATCACTCTATACAAACATGGCAACAACAAAATGGGACATGGCTTGAAGACATATGAGTTCAAAATTCATCCAACATATTTAACAATCAACTGTTAATGGTTTCCTGTTTATGGCAAGATAAAAAATATTTCCATAAAACCATTGAGTCATGGATTCCATTTCGAGCAAGAACAGGTTTTAAATGTTTCTAATTTTGAGCATTGAAATAAATGGAAAGAATCTCATTCAAGTTTATTCCAGAATTCATCCGCAAATAAAGTCGACCAGAATCATGTCTATATTCATCTCGATTCAATTGCACAAATCACGGAAAGCTTTTTAAATCGAGAATACAAATTTCAATCGAAGAACCGAAAGGGGAAAACACAAAATTAGGGAAAGATCAAATAGAGTCATCATGGGAAATAAGAGTTGATTAGGGTTTTTCTTTACCCTATAAATACCAATCATCACTGGCAAAATTAATCATCGAAAATCCAACATAATCAATTCAAAGGATTTAAGAGAAAATCAAATAACTCACAGATTTTCGATCGAGAACCTTTTCCAAATCAATCGAGCAAGCCACAAAGCTATTCACCTTTCAGAAATCACTTTCCAGAATAAATATCAACATTTGCGATCGATTTGGGACAACATTGAAATCCTAGAATATTTTCCAGTGCTGCCATTTCTTATTCCACGGAGAAATCAAAGAGGACGGGACAAATGAATTATGGGTGCACCACTTTGAGATGTGGCTGGCCAAGTCTAGGCTATTCAAGAGATAAAGGGGAGATTTAAATCCTTTTTAAATTCTAGGGTTCAGTTTATTTTTAGTTTAATCTTTATATTGTATCTTTTAATTTCTTTTGTAATTGAACAGTTGCTAGAGTCTGTAAAATTCTAGGGGATTCAGTTAGGGGTTTAACTGACAGTTGCTATAGTTTGTAAAATCTAGGTGGTTTTCTAGTTTTGTTTGTTAAAATAGATAGTTTACTAGAGTCTGTAAAACTAGGGGAAATCTGATCTAGGGGATTAGATCAGTCTAAGGTTTTGAGCGTAGGATTAGAATAAGAGTGAGGGGTTCGCGAGTTTACATGGTATTGTAAGCGAGATCTATTCTATTACATATTAGAAACCTTAGGAATGTAGTAGTAGGCAGGATTTTGACGAAGCTGGGTATATCTTGTGTCATTTACCTTTCTGCATTTATTTTCTGTTGCATTTGTGATCTGATATTTTTTTAATATCTCGCTTAATTTTCAATAAACCCTATTCACCCCCTCTAGGGTTAATCTAGATCCAACATATTTTTGGCCGACTATCAATAAAGATGCTGCCAATTATTCCAAAAGATGTGAAAAATTCCAAAGTTCTGCGCAAATCCCATGAGCTCCTCCAACAGAGATCACCCAAGTGGCTAGCTCCTAACCATTCGAGGTTTGAGGAATAAACATTATCAGAACCTTGCCCATTTCGAAGCGGGGTGCCGAATATTCGATTGTGGCTGTATATTATTTCAAAAAATGGGCCGAGGCTAAGCAAATGACTACGATCACAACAAAGAAAGTCATCAACTTCATCGTTAGAAACATCATACGCTGATATGAGATACCCCAAACCATATCACGGATAATGGAACTCAGTTCAATAGCCTGGAATTTAGAGATTTTTGTGAGAAATATCACATTGAAAAATAGTATACTACAGTGGCGCACCCCCAGTCTAATGGTCAAGTTGAAGCAGTTAATAAAATCATCAAAACCATCTTAAAAAAGCGGTCAGAGCGAGCTAAAGGAAAATGGGTCGACGAATTGCCTCTAGCCCTTTGAGCATATTGTACCACTCATAAAATGACTACGGGTCATACACATTTCGCCTTGTCCTATGGTTCGGAAGCAGTTCTCCCGATAAAACATACTTCGGGGGACAAAGTGTTAATGGGTCTTACGGCCAGCCCATCAAGGCCCAATATTGTCATGGGCCCATGCCCTAGATGGGCGAAGCAGATTCCCAAAGTCACAAAGTGGGCTGATCAGTGAGGCTCATCGCTTAAGTCAATCAACCACATCCGATACAATTCAAGGAAACCCGTAGTCATCAAATATGCACAGCTAGGTAATGCGTAACTATAAACTTAGTTTTCGCCTAAAGAATAGCTCATCCCTTATTTTACCCTATCTAAATCATCTGAATCTGGTGGATCAGGTGCCATTTCACAACGATAATTCAAGAAATATCAATTCCTTAGGAGATACCGACTTGTTCAGCATCAACTAGTCCCTTGGATCCCGCGACACATGTCCAGATCGGCCCAAGTACTGTATCACTAATAAATACCTCTTTTGTATTCAGAGAAAAGGACTTTTGGAAGTTTAGAAAACCTAGCTTTCAAATACTTTTCGTTGATCTCTTATTGTACGACCATTGTAACTATTCTGTCTGATAGTTGAAATAATATATAGGAGATTAAAAAGTGGACGTAGGATCTTTAACACTGAACCACTATAAATTGGTATGTGATTTCTTTTACGTTTTATAGTTATTAATCTTCATTTGTTTTTCTACACAACCCTTTCTATGGGTATTGTGCCAATTTTTGGTGTACACATCGTGACTCTTGATTTCTTGTGTTGTGTATAAATAGAAGGCCATACGCATAATTGTGCTAGTTGTGATTGGAAATTCAAGATCTTCAGCTGGAATATAGACAAATATAGAGGTAAATCCGTCAAACCCTTGCAGAATCAAAAGGTTAGAGTTACCCCTTTGAATTGTGCTAATTTATTGGTTCTTGTATATGTTTACACACATACAAGTCGTTCCAAATAATTTCTTTTAGATTATTGAGATTCAATCGAATATGTCATATCACCAATAACATGAAATAATAGTCGAAGATGTTTCTTATCTTATTTCATTTTTTTCTAGTTTTCAATATTTTGCTTCGAATTAAAAAAATGTATCACCTTCCGGATTGAACATCTCGATTCGGAGTATGATCGCCCCGACCTATGCCCTATTTCCTTTCGAACTGCTTCAAAAAAAACGTGTGTGTGCCATTTTTTTAGGGAAGGCGAATAGTCTCATTCGTGTAGTATATAGGTCATCCACCTGTCTCTTACATTCACTTTATTTGTCTACTAATGAATTATTGCAAACTAGTGAACCCTAATCCCTAACTTTTTTGGAATCCGCTCTAATTTTCATCTTGATTCAAAGGTAGGTTGTCAATTTATGCAATTCACGTTTTAATCCGAAGTCATGTATGACTTTAGTCCCAAATTCATGTCAATATCCTTCAATTCCTTCACGTCGTCGGTGTTTTGAGCCTCTAGGATCACCACTGTCACTTGTGATGTCTGAATCGCCACTGTTGATGGTCGCGGTGCCTGTGGTTTGCTGGCAACATCGAAGGTTCCGTCTTACGACTCGATCTTCACTTCTGTAGGTTGGAGACAAATAGGAATACGATGGGGATTCAGCGATGAAGGAGGAGAAGAAAGAAGGTACTTAGGCTCGGTTTGAATGGATTGGTGGACCAGGAAGAGATGATGGCCACGGATCTCCGATGTTCTATGGGTTAAGATCTAATAATTTTGATCCAAAACTGTTCGACCCAAATGAGCTCGACTCGGGCCACTCGAATTGGAGATTTTTATCTTAACTGCTACTACCTTGTATTTAATCATTTCAAACAATCAACTCGACTCATATACACATACATAGATGTATCCAAATCGACAAGCATGAAAAATCAACAACTTCAATCAATAATATATATATATATATATATATATATATATATTGATTAAAGCCAACATTACACCCATTCTCGTAGACAGTTAGGACAAAGCCTTTTAGAACCCAGACTTAACTGGCATAACATAATTACTCAAAAATTTTGGACATAAATAAATAACTCTCTGTGATACTATGATGCATATCAATGCTTTTATCACTTCTTTCCTTTTTGTAATTCATCGCACCTGCACCGCACATACTAGCGCGCACACATGGTGTGGGGAGGGAGGGAAGGGTATATGTTATTTTACTCTAATCTCCAACGTTTCTTTGATAGTAAAGCAAGAATGTCTAGAAGGTATTCTACAATATATTCTGAGTTTGAGGAAAAAAGATCCAGAGGCATCAAACAATCCCGCTATTCTCCCATCAGATTCTAACTTTGACGTTACTAATCCAGAATTTGAAGTTGATCTCCATGAGCAGGTAAAATCCTTCGAAGAAGGAATTTCTATGGACGAGGGGGTAGGAGGAGTAGGAGAGAATAGAGATCCTGACACATTCAATGATGCGGTCTTTCTAGAAGAGCCCCACAACTCAAGTTTATCCACTACCGATGAGTCAAGACTTCGACAATTATGTTTGAAACATGGGATATATTGTGATGAGGTTCGGGTTGCCGACATCTTAGTTAGACCACACAATCCTCCAGAGGGATACATAGCGATAAGCCAACATATGTGCTCGATCAATAGAATTCCTCCATTTCGCCCTTTCATCGTCGATTTTCTTAGATGAGTGAAAATAACTCCCATGCAGCTTCATATGACAGCATATTCATATTTTTACACCATGTATGTAGCCTATATGGAAGTCCTAGCTGTGGATCCCACCTATGAAGATATAACCTTTCTATACAACTTCAAGCATCAAAAAGATGGGACTCCTTCCTTATTCTATTTAAATCTGCACCTAAAAGGAAAATTATCATCCAGGGATTTAGCAATGTGGGACATATAAGGCCCAATTGGTTCTATATTCGTCATCAAGCCAGGTGCGCTGGGAGATGGCTCCAATTTGGTGAGATCCAAGTCCTAGTCTCCTTTCTTTGACCTTGCTTATACGTTTCCTGACCTTTCTTTTTCACATTCAGTTCCTAATCTGAAGAAACCGCAAGGCCAGGTGTATCAAGATCGTCTAGCTGGTTTACTTAATGCTCCACCGGCTTTGTTAAGTGTTAGAAAAGCTACTTACTGGATGATTTTCTACACCGGTATCATTTTTTAGTCCGCAGCGAAGTATGGGAATCGTTGGAGGCCACGCTCCTATATATGTTCCTACGTCTTAGATTCCTCCAGCGTCAACGTGGACCAGAAGCATGCCCCTAGTCGATGGGAAGACAACAATATCATGTGAGCCGAGGAGGCCTCGAAGAGCAAAGATCTCGCAAGTTCCAGTTAGAAACCTCAACCGGTAGAGAGAGAAAAATCTCCTGAGAAAGTGACTAGTGAAACACTCATGAGTCCCTCTCCAATAAACATATTCAAAGAGGAGCTTCTAGAAAATACTACCGAGGAGGAGCATAGGGGTATTTCTCTAAAAGATACGTATACTATAGAGAAGCAGCCTTCTACCAAGCTTCACCTCCTACTAAATCATCAGCTCATGATTCCCGCCAAGAGAAGTCAGTGTCTCCATTTCAAGGCTTGGGTGATCTTCCTCTGCTAGATACTATATATTCTTCCAAAGATATCGGCTCTGGTTCTTTCCTACTTTCGAGGAGGAAGTCACACCCACCAAGATAGGGAAGACGCCACCTACTAGTTAAACTATGAGCTCTAGTCCGTCGAGGGAGGGTGGATCACTTAGGACACACACATAACATAGACACTGCACGTCACAACACCCGTGTGTTATATTATTTTCTACTTTTAATATTGGCTTGTGTTAACTTGCAGGAACAATGTCTCATCAAATTTATGACCCCAGAAATCTCCGCAAAAGTCTCCTGAAGCCTTATTCTTGTGTCGAACATGATTATAGAGATGACTGCAAGAGAGATGATATAAGGCATTATTAATCAAAGTATTACCTCTCCTCTTGCTCTCGCTCTCCGGTTCGTTCAGATTCTGACAAGCGTAAAATCTATCAAGGCCACCATGAAGGGGATAAATAGATTCCCAAATCCCCACTTCCTCCAAAAGAGTCACACCCTCATGACAAGCACCCCAAGAAGCAGTCCGACTCTAAGGAAAAATCCAAGGATAATAATGGTGCATTTATCGTTCCATCCAAGCGTAAATCCATCGATATTTCCACATCAAAGCCAGTGATTCTTGATGCCTCAACTCCTGAGAGGGTAAATTTTTTAAAGGAGAAGTTTCCTCATTATCACTTTGGTAACATGCACTTTGTGCCTAACCTCCAACCAATCACTGCAAATTTGTCCAATAGTGTTAAGGAACAAATAGACTTCATTGATCAATAATGCAAGGAAACCTGCACGTTCGCCTGGAAGCTATCTGAAACCATACAGAACCTCTAATTGGACTTGGATAATTAGAAACAAATATCATAACACGACATCTCAGCTAGGCGAGCTGCTGAGAAAGGGTGTAAGGATGCCCAGGCTAAACTTGCACTTGTAGAACATGACACTACGAAGTATAAGAAGGAGCATGATGAGTTGTTACAATGCTTCCACTACGAGCTCGATTCAACAATAAAGAACGTACAACTCTTAAGGAACAATGGCAGAGTGTTGTGGTTGAGAATACCGATTTGAAATTATCTTGCACTCACCTTGAGTATGAGAAGACTTAACTTGATAAGGAGGTTGTCAATCTAAATGCCAAGCTAGTTGAAGCTGAGGAGAGGGTAAGAAAAGACGAAGAAAATGTTAACACTGCCCTTGAGTCTACTTCCAATTCTAAGGAACGGCTTGAAGTTGATAAATCCGTGATGGAGAAATAGCTCGCTGAAGCTGAAGAAGATCTGGACGGTGTGGGACATCTTATAATGTCTTTCTTTGCACAGGTCCTTTGAACCCATGGCATATCATGGGTGCTTGACTATCCCACGACACTAGTTGATGCATGGGGCAAGCTTTCTGATGAGGAGAAGAGCAGGTTGAAGGCTGAAATTGTGGATCAAGAAGAACTAATGAAAACATTCTTGAGGGCTGACGAACCTGAGCGTCTGGAAGAAGGAAGGAGGTTGCTAAAGGAAGCTGAGGAAGCCACAAAGCGTCGGGCTAAAGTAAAAGATGCCATTGAAAGTAGCTCTAACTCAGTGGCTCTAGCTTTTCGTCTATAGTGCTCAAGGCTGGGGAGATAGAGGGGTACGACCCTGAATGTCTAGGACTTATTACAGATACAATCCTCTCCCCTATTACTAAAGCTAAGACTCCTGCCACTCCTAGAGATCAGTCGGCCGATGGTATCTCTACATTTTCTCCACAGTTTGCGAAAGCTATTCTAGTGTATCATCGTGCTATGAGGCTTCCAATTGAGATGCCTGTTATTTCTCCGGAGCTAATAACCATTGCTCTCCCTATTTTAGGTACGAAGCCTGTTGATGTTGCTAAAGAGTAGGAGGAAAATCTAACTGACAAGCCTGTAGTGCCTCCTAGTGACGATGTCCCAAAAGAAGGAGAGATGATAGCTGCTCTGAAGGATCTTGACAACAAGGATGGTGATGATGATGTCATTTATATTGGGGAGTCCGGTAAAACCGGGGAGATGATACTAGCTGAGATGAAGGCGAGAAATGGGGACAAACTCTTACAAGTAAAAATTGAGACCTGGTCCTTATGTATTCTCGTTGATCCCCTTAATGTGGCACTCCCTTCTAGCATGGAAGCTTCCACTGATCTCCTCCATTACAAGATCCAAGCTCCAAGCCTACTCCTGAACCTGAAGAATCTTCAACTGGAAAGAAACAAAGTAAGAAACGTATACTTACCGAGACGGAGAAGAAGGAGCAAAAGAAGCTCAGAGAGCTCAAGAAGAACAATACATCTAAGTCTTATATGCTTTCAAACTTATTTCTTCTAGATTTCCACTGGCCTACTGTGGTTATTACGAGTGTGGCCCTCGCCTTTTGCTTTATTACTCTGTATAACACAAGTAGGTAGTAAAGTCATTGTCATTTAGTACAGACCAGTAATTAATGAAGTATTTTGTTTCTATTATTCACTTTCCATTTAATGTTCTTGCAATTTAATTTTTAGACTTATAAGCCAGGTCATTACTTGCTCGAAGGTATATTATATGTGCCCCCAATTAACCCGAACTACATGCCAAGTCCATAGCATATTAGAAGTTAATTACGAGTTTGTGTCATTGACCCCAACATCATTTGGGATATTAGGCCAAGTCTATGCTCATGCCCCTAATCCTTCTATGGGGTAGGAGCTAAGTCCTTTGGGTATTCGATCCAAATATTTTTATGCTTTCCCGTCATTAACTCAGATTAGAGTTATGGGTCAAGGTGGTCTTAAATCACGGTGCACCATTCCATGCTTACCCTAATTTTACACTCACTCTCGAGTCATGGGAGTTAGAGTTGGTAGTGCGAATGGTCATGTCATTCGCTTCGGCATCCAATTTACACTTTAAGTCCTAAAGTGGTATTTTTCCGATTTGAGTGTCGATATCGAACTCGAATTAAGTCATTATTCCATTGAGAACTTTGAGGAATAGAATTAAGTGGACAAGTGGTCGGGTCACCCTTGTTTGGATCATGTTCTTTTGCCTCCATTCGATGGGAAAAGTTACCTTCAGGGATGATCTAGTTGCACCTTGTTATTTATACTCACTCCATTAGAGTTGGGAAGAGTTATGTATGTCGTTCAAGCGTCGCCTTTTTACTTTGGTTCAGAAACTGAGGGTCGCTATGTCAGGCATTGAAGTCGATCTCGGCCTTAGTTAACCCAAGTTACAGAATCTGGTTAACTGGTCGAAGACAATCGAGTGGATGCCATCAGGTAGATAACCACTCCCTTCGTTCACTCTTAATGCAAGCCGATAAAATTAGTAAATTGAATTAAATCAACACAAACAGCCATAGAGCATGGAAAGAGCTTCTATGTGACACTCCACGTCCGTTAATGTCAATCTTTAATAGAATGTGTTAAGTTCCATGAAGTGTTATAGGTAAACAGAAACAAAAATAGAAACATCACAAGATATATATAAAATAGCAGCATAATTTGAAACTTTACTTTTCAAACAAAAAAACATCATGGCCTAAAATTCAGTTACAACATAGGTCTGAAATACAGGAAACCCATTACATCAAATTAACATATCTGCCTTGTACTAAAATCATCAGAGTATAGTAATATAAAATCATAGTCTCTAAAAGTAGCCATAGCTAGTTAGATAGGTAATCAAAACAATACGTCTAAGCAGCTCCAAGCGAAAACAAAGAGAGAATCCTAATCAAGACTGAGTATTCCCACCCTATGAACCTGGGGGGGGGGAGGGGGGAGGAAGAGAGAGAAAAGGAAACAAAACGGGTCAAACATAAAGTCTGCCTAGTCTAGTTACTTTTAGCATATAAATAAGTAAAAGCATCATGATAGACATATAAACTGGATGAGAGAGATAACAGTATCATAAGATATGTATAATAGACTGAGAAGGATAAGCAAAACAAATAGAACAGAATAGATTACGCTTCCCAAATGCTTTTCTCTGCACCAATACTAGTACAACAATAACAGAAACTGAATGATCCCAACAGAAACATAATAGTAGACTTAGGGAAACTTCTAGTGACGGGTTTTACCCCCAACGATAATAACAGGAAACCCAACGGAAATAACAGGTGTTACCCCAAATGACAATAGCGGGCTCCTAAACAGGCAGGACTAGATATACCCTAATTACTACCCCAATCGATCGGCTCCCTATCCCATAGATACCCTGTGCTGGCTCCACAATAGGATGTATCACTTCCTAAATTGACAAACCCTTTTTCTCGATAGGCACAACCATATCTACTGGTGTTATAGCGTCTTATTTTCCCGAGCAGGTGGATCCATGCACGCATATGGCTCCGTTGGAATGCGCCATCAGACACCTCCACCCATATGGACATCTTATAATCAGCTCAGTAAGTATGCCTTGACCCCTACCTAGTTCGGGGTCCCCCTTTTGATACCAGTATGGGTTGATGACTAATACGGGTCCCACACAATAGATGATACAAGCCAACCCCAGGCTTGCATCTCCATTACTAGGATTTTGACAAGTTATGCCTAAAAGATTTACAAGGCCGCATAACTGTAACTTATAAAACAGGTTAAGTTTGTCGGGTTCGTACAACCCCCACAGATTTAAACAAATTTACTTAACCCCCCATTGATTCAAACAAGTTTACTTAACCCTTATAGGTTTATATAACCCCCACAGATTTAAACAGGTTAAGTATTACAGGTTATTGTCATTTCCCGTTCATGTATGTCAATGCACCAGACCTCTCACATTAAGTCGACCACTTGTGGATGCTGAATATGTCGGGCAGTTCCGGGCAGACTTCTACCACAAGTTGGACTTAACCTCGTGTCTTAGAACCGTTACGTGTACATTTACGCACTAGAACCCTCCTATTAAATTAACCACTCGTGGATGCTGGATTTTTTGGGCGGTTCTGGGCAGACTTCTACCACAAATGTAATCTAACCTCATGTCAAGTGTGGTTACAATGTCTATTTAATGTAAATTTAGGCATATTCGTTCTTAAACAATTATTCATGTTCATTATAGGCTTTTCATTCCCCCACCCTCAAGTCATAAATCATCATGTACAATATATCCCAAATTAGAGTCTTAGTTCATGGTATAGGTTATGCCCCCAAATACCAATCAAGTTTTACAATACAAGTTATGCCCGAATTTATCATTCTGAACCATTCCCAATTTCGTTCGTTCGCATATTTCAGTGATAGGCCTAGGCTCGAAGGTAGCCTGGCTATAAAAATAAAAAGGGAAGGAGGGAGTGAAGAGAACAGAAATAGGCATGGTAACAAAACAAGAATATGATGACATAAATAGGCATAATAACAGAGTCGACATATGATGACAGAAATAGGCATATCAAGAATAGGCATATGAGAACTGAACAGTAGATCGGGTGTATAGGTAATGACTGATCTGTTTAGTTATGATTCAGGTTATTAACATGCATAGGTTTAGATCCAAACTTATAAACATGTCAAGATTACTTATTAAATGTTTATATCTAAAAGCAACATAAACTCGCAGAGACTAGATCTAAAGAACTGAGAAAAGAGTGTTGATGTTGTAGTAGAGATTCTTATATACGTATAAGTCGATGTTGCAGAAGAATAGGCTAATTCAATCTGAGTTGGGGCAGCATCTCGTTGTCTCCATTGTTTTGGGTGAATAAAACAATAGAAATGAGGTCCTATTTATAGCCTCAAGCCAACGAATCAGGTCAAGAAACAAGTCTAGTTTTAGAGAATGGATCTGCCCCCAAATGTAGGTGGGGTCGACACCCCCTTATGTAGGTCGATCCCCAAAGGGTCGATTTCCCGCGAGTTTTTGATTTCTGGACTAGTTTTATATATATATATTGCTTATATGTATACAAAATTCAAACCTTAATATCTTCTTCATATGATATCCGTTTTACGGAAACTCTAAGTCTATCTTAAGAAGAATTCCGAGATGAATGCAATGGTACAGTCTGTTTTACTTAATTCCCAATATTTAACTAATTATTATTTATTTTATCATTATAATGTTCTTTAGTGTTACGGGGTGTTACATTTTATTTATAAACACTAGCTTCAGGCAAACTCCGCCGCAATACATATTTCAAAAAATAAAAGTTTAAGTCAAGTAGTATCGTAGATGCTCGACATTCCATGCTCTGTGAAGATGATCGCCATGGATAGTCGTTAGCCTAAAAGCTTCATTATCAAGCTTCCACTGAATGATATATGGTCCTTCCCACTTCGGGCCCATGAAAATGGGAGTCGGGAACAGACTTCAGAACCAGGTCGCTAGGCTAGAAGGTACTAGATCTACTTTTCGGTCATAGGATCATTAGGGCCGAGCCGACTTGTTGCATCTTATCGGAAAGGTAGTGAAACAAATTGTAGTTGAAGAAGCTTTTTCGGTTGTTCATAATGTATCCTCTGACGTAATCGCCGTCACCTTTCTCAGACGAAGACGAGTCTTCTACCATTTGACGAAGTGGCGGGGATGGTGTCCTTTAACTTTGGAACTCTTCTCATTATCTAGCTATGGTATCCACATCATTTCTCAATGTAGTGTTATCTCGCCTTTGTGCATCCAAGGCAGTAGTAGTCTCTTCTAGCCTACTGAAAAGGTATGCGAAATCATCTCACGTAACGAATGCTGAAGATGGGATTGATCGGGATTTGGAATAGCTGTATTAACTATGGGCTCGGATCGTTGGGGGATCAGATCGAACTAGGGGTCGTATGGGATCGAGCTCGATCTGGGATGACCCGAGCTGGGTTCACTCGATCCGAGGCCCTATGCTGGCACTATCTAAGAGTTGGGCTGTTGCGCATTGCTAGTTGACGCTCCGCGAGAGGCTTGATGAACTTTGTCTCTTGTTGAAACCATAATGACTAAGATTATCGAAGACGATGAAAATATGAACTATCTCAACAGACTTGTTGATCCGATTAATAAATGAATAATCCAAAAATGATGGAGAATTCAGGATTTCTCAATGAAAACATCAAAATGTTAGACCAAAAAATGGTTCTAACACCCAATAGACTAGGATTTGTAGAGATTACTAAAGAAATATAAAATGAAAATGAGAAACAATCAGCAAACGTATAAGACTTATAGTGGTTCGGCATTAACGAGCCTACATCCACTTTATAGTTCTTCTACTTAACAAAGAATTACAATTACAACACTTGAAATCCTCAAAAACTTAAGATATAACCAAAATCCTCTAGAAAATATGGAAAAATCATTCAAATATCTCTGAACTGGGTCAAGTATGAGAATTAATGGCAGACAAAGTATGTGTTTCAAGCGTTTCCAGAGTCCAAAGTCCTTCTGGCCTTCGGATCGGGTATATATATGATTAGGCTAGGGAAAATGAGTGGGAATGGTTTTGTATATGTGGCATTCGGTCCGGATTCATAGGATGCTAGTGGGAGTAGTTTTCAGGTAGTTGAGGGGTCGGATCGTGGTCGCATGGTAGGAGCTCCGTTCAAATAGGAGGTAGTGGAGAACGTAGGTGTGATGTTGGTTTTGGGACGGATCGAGTATCTCGGTCGGGTCAAATGATCGAGCCGGCACCATTCGATCCGAAGACCATGGATCTGACACCATTTTTGTAACACCCCGTAATTTTAAAAGACACTATAATGGTAAACTAAAGAATAATTAATTAAATATTAGGAATTAAGTAAAACGAACTTCCCCATTGCGTTCATCTCGGAATTCTGCTTAAGATAAACAACGAGTTTGCGTAAATCATACATCGTATAAAGAAGATACTAAGGTTTGAAGTTTATATACATATAAGCCAAATATATATAAACAAATCAATTCCCGAAAATCAAAATCAGAAGGCAGGAAGGAGCGTTAAATCAACCCGTTGGGGGGTCGACCTCATGCCCCATGGGTGTTGACCCATGGGTCGACTACCACAGGGACTGTCGACCCCAGGGTCGACCCCACCTAGATTAGGGGCAGATCCATTCTGTGAACGTGGACTTGTTTCTTAACCAGATTCGTTGACCATAGGCTATAAATAGGACCTCATTTCTATTGTTTTATTCATCAAAAACTATGGAGACAACGGGGTGCTGCCCTAACTCAGATTAAATTAGTCTATTCTTCTACAACAATAACTTATAAGAATATAAGAATCTCTGCTACAACATCAATAGTCAATTCTCTATTCTTTAGATCTAGTCACAGTGAATTTATGTTATTTTTAGATATAAACATTTTAAAAGTAATCCTGACATGTTCATAAGTTGGATCTAAATCGGTTCCTTTTAATAACTCGAATCATAACTAACCAGATCTGCCATTATGTGTTCACCTAATCTGCTAATTAGTTCTCATATGCCTATTCCTCATATGCCTATTCTGTTATCATGCCTAATTTTATCGTATGCCCATTTGCTACTATGCCCATTTCTGTCACCGTATGCCTATTTCTATCATTATGTGCCTGCTTTGTTATTATGCTTATTCCTGTTCTCTTCTTTCCCTCCTTCCCTTTTTTATTTTTTTGTAGCCAGGCTACCTTCAAGCCTAGGCCTACAGCTGAAATATGCGAACGAACGAAATTGGGATTGGTTGGGAATGATATCGGGGCTTAATTTTTATGGTAAAACATGACTAGGATTTACGGGCATAATCTATACCTTGATCTAAAACTTTAAATTGGGGCATAACTTGTATCATGGAAAATACAGGAATTTGGGGGAATAACCTTGTGTGAAGATGATTTTTTTTAAGAACGAACATGCCTAATTTACAATAAATAAGAATGTAAGTACACTTAGACACGGGGTTAGGTTACGCTTGTGGTAGAAGTCTGCTCGGAACCGCCCGTCAAATCCAGCATCCACAAGTGGTTAACCTAATGTGAGGGGTCTAGTGAATAAATGTACACGTAACGGTGCTAAGACACGAGGTTAAATCTGAGTTATGGTAGAAGTCTGCCCGAAACCGACTGGCATATCAAGGATCCATAAGTGGTCGACTTAATGTGAGAGGTCTGGTGCGTTAACATGCATAAATGGAAAATGATAATAACCTATTAACCTGTAATACTTAACCTGTTTAAATTCATGGGGATTATATGAACCTGCTAAAATTGTGTAAAGGTTAAGTAAACTTACTTGAATCAATTGGCGGGGGGGGGGGGGGGGGGGGGTTAAGTAAACTTGCTTGAATCGGTGGGGGGAGGGGGGGTGGGGGTATATAAACCCGACAAACTTAACCTGTTTTACATGTGGGGTTATGCGGGCTTGTTAATCTATTAGGCATAACCTATCAAAAACCTAGTAGTGGGGATGCAAGCCTATGGGGTGACTTGTATCATCTGTTGCATGGACCTGTTTCAGTCAGTAACCCATCTTGGTATCAAAAGGGGGAACCCCGAACTAGGTACAAGTCAGGGCACGCTTATTGAGCTGATTATAAGAGGTCACTTGAGTGAGGGTGTTGACAGCGCATTTCATCAGACTCATGTGCGTGCATGAATCCACTTAACTTGGGGATAATAAGACACTGTGACATCAATAGATATAGCTGTCCATCTTGAAAATAACGGGGTTGCCACTTTAGCAAGCGATATATCCTACTGTGGGGACAACATAGGGTATCTCTGGGATAGGGAGCCAATCAGTTGGGTTAGTAATTAGGGTATATATAGTCTTGCTTGTTTAGGAGCACATTATTATCGTTGGGGGTAACACCATTCATTTCTGTTGGGCTACCTGTTATTACTGTTGGGGGTAAAACCCATCACTAGAAGTACACCAAAGTCTATCATCTTGTTCTTGCTAGGATCATCTTGTTCACGTTATATTAGTATTGCTGGAAAGAAAAATATTTAAGGAGTGCAATATATATTCTGTTTGGATTATTTAGTTTATCATGCTCAGTCTGTTATACCTACCTTATGATGTTATTATCTCTCTCATCCAGTTTATATACCCGTCATGATGCTTTTACTTATTTATATGCTAAAATTAACTGGACTCTCTAGACTTTATGTCTGACCCGTTTTGTTTCCTTCTCTCTCTCTTCCTCTTACCCCCAGGTTCTTAGGGTGGGAATACTCAGGCTTGATTAGGATTCTCTTTTCTATCACTGCTTGGAGTTGCTTAGATTTACAACTTTGATTACCTATCTACTTTGATATAGCTCTTTTTTGGGACTATGTTGTATTACCGTACTCTGATGATTTTATTACAAGGCAGATACTTTAAATTGATGTAATGTATTTTATGTATTTCAGACTTATGTTGTAACTAGATTTGGACCACGATGTTTTCTATTTGGAAAATAAAGTTTTAAATTCCACTGTTATTTTATGTCTATCTTGTGATGTTTCTGTTTTTGTTTATCTATAACACTTCACGAAACTTAATGCGTTCTATTAAAGAGTGATATTAACGGATGTGGGGAGTCATATTTGGTATCAAAGCTTAAGGTTACCAGATCGGATAAAAGTTTTAAAAATTGTTATCAAAAGGTCTTAAAAAGAAAGCATTTTCAGAAGGAAAAAAACTATGTTTTGGAAAACATATTTTCCAAAGCCATATGAAATATCTTTCGACTCTCTTATTGAATCCCTTTTTCAGTATGTCTGGGGAACCGATTCTTCCCGAGGGCATTACGACACCGGCTTGATTCCGTAGGTATCTTGAGGGAACGATGCCTGCTGGAGGCCAAGAAGGAGCCCCTCCCCCATCTGCAGCCAATGTTCCTCCTCCTCCACGAGAGGATAATTTCTCCAAGATATGCAAGGATTTATGTGCTATGGGAGGAAATCCATTCCGTGGAACTAAGACTTTTGTAGAATCAAGGAATTGGCTTAAAGAAACAGAGGATTTGTTTGGAATTTTTGAGGTTGACGACTGACAGAAGATTCAGTTGGCAGTTTGGCATCTGAAAGAAGAGGCTTCATTCTGGTGGGAAGTGACACAAGCAGGGCGTCCAGTTGAGACTTGGGATGATTTCAGACAGTGTTCGAGATGAAGTTTCTTTCTGAAGCTGAGCAAAGTATGCAAATGGAAAGGTTTTTGGCACTTAAGCAAGGAGGCATGTCTGTCAAAGAGTATGTCAATAAGTTCAATCAATTGGCGAGGTTTGGAGATAATGAATACCACACACAAGAAAGCTTTGAGGTTTGCAAGAGGATTGAATGAACCCCTCCATGGATTTGCTATGTCTCATATTCCGATGGGGGAAACTTTCGAGAAACCCGTTGATATGGAATTGATGCATGAAGAAGATAAAGGTGAAAAGAAAGAGGCTAAGAATGATGAAACACTAAACAAGAAAAGGTAGCCCAAGAAAGAATAGCAACAACAAAAGAAGGGCGGAAAGAATGACAAAGCCCTAGAAATGTGGAAATGTTATAATTGTGGGCGCGTGGGTCATGTGAGCAAAGACTGCAAAAGAAGGAAGAATGCTTATTTCCAATGTGGAGAGGTCGGACACCTTATTAAGGATTGCCTGAAGAAGCAAGGATAGGGCCAAAGGGCAGGATCTTCTGGAGAGCAAGTGCATGATCTCATGATCGGTGTACCATGTAGAGTAGGAAAGTTTCTGCTGAAGGTTTGATTTCACTTTCCGATCATCATGTCAGAACTCTTTTTAATTCTGGCACTTCACATTCTTTTATATCTGATTCTATGGTTGAGTCTCCGCACCTTAGTACTAGTACGGTTTTGGATCCTGTTTTTGTCTCAAACCCCATTGGGGTACGACTCATATGTCTATGATTTGTCGGGGTTTGAGAATATCCGTGTTGGGCGTCGAGTTTGAGTGCGATGCATACATGCTTGGTTTCATGGGCTATGGCTTAATTCTAGGGATGGATTGACTAGCCATGTATGGTGCCATTCTATACTATGAGAGGAGGGTCGTTAGAATTTTTACTTGTTATGGGAGAGCTCTCGAGATTTCTTGTGACCCAAAAGGGTCTGTCATGCTTGGTTTCATATAATCGCTTGATGCATCTATTGATGACTTGCGATCTGTACCAGTAGTCTGTGAATATTTGGATGTTTTTGAGGAGGTTAGGGGCATACCTCCGAGGCGGGTGATTGATTTCTGGATATACTTGGTCAATAATGTAAAGCTACTTGCATGGCCGGTGCGCCATATGGCTCCAAGAGAAAGGAGGGAGCTCAACAAGCAAGTATGGGAGTGTAACGACCCGTATTTTTAACGGATAATAAATAATTTATTTAATTATTTAAATGATGGTTTGGTAGTTTAAAATGACCAGAATTAAATAACATTGAATATTTAATTAATATAAATAATAGAATAATATATTTAATTTGCGAAACAGTCGGATATAGTGGAATTCACAATATTGTGTGAATTGGATCATTTATAATACATAATTCAGTTTAGAGTTGAATTATATTAACGAATATATTATATAAACGACAGTTGAACATATAATTATATTATAATTATAATCGAGCTCGAAATGGCGCGGTAGTTCGTAATTTGGCTATTTGAACTTTAAATGAATATAAAGAATCTGTTTTAAGTCGGATTTATGTGAAACAAGAAACATTCGGAGCTGGTGAAGTATATATTTCTAATAAAAGAGAAAATTTGAGATTTCATCGTGTAGATTGTGAGATATATCCAAATCAAATTTTCAAAAAGTTGCTATGGAATTCCTTTATAATTTATAACGATTTATTTATATAATAAATGGATTTTTATATATAAATTGAATATCGATATATTCTGGACTTGAAATATCGGGTTATAAATCCCGATATGTTTATTTCGGAGCTGAATAATATTCTATGTGAATATATACGGTAATATTAATTTATTAATATTAAATTTAATTATTTTTAAATATATTAATATTTAAATGGGTTTATTTGAAGCTTAAAAAATAACCACTTTTGCAAACGAGCTCCGTTTTCGACAAAACTAATTTAATTGGATCCGGAATATTAAATTATTGCTAGATTTCAATTTCCGTGATTTTTGGAGTCAGTGTGTAGCCATACGGGATTTTAATGTGAATAGCATTCAATAATTCGACTTTAAAAATACGTTGTGTAAGCAAACGAAATAGGAATTCGACGAAACAAGTTTCGTTGGGTCCATAATGTCAAATTGTAGCTGTATGTCCATTTTCATCAAATTTGGGTATCACATGTGACCGTATGAATTTTTAGAAGGCAAATACAAGCAGGGATAACAATATAAGTTAATAAAAAATTAACCAACCTTCTAATACAAGCCAAATGTATTAAATACACTATCATAACCCTAAAACCCTCAGATTTTTATTCCCCGGTCAATGTAAAATCCATCGCTGGTTATTCCTTCTAAAACCAATTCGCCACTTTCAAAAAGCAATGGAAACCAAAATAAAATTCTACAAATCATCAAACCAGTCTATATGGATTCCTTGTGTATTTCTCTTCAATTATATACCTAATTGGAAGGTTGCGATGCCACTCTGCGAGGAGCGAAATTCAACAGTATAAACTGGGGTTCTTGAGTTCTTGAGATAAAGGATACGAGTGATGTTTCCGAGGTTGATTTCATGATCCTAGAGGAGGATTGCATCGAATAGCAAAATTTGAATGGGTTCCGTATGAATTTGGTTCGCACCCTGTAATATTGGTGGCTTTCGAAGCTGGTCGACGCGTTGGAGAAATTGGTTTCGAGTTGAGCAAAGATGGTATGGGCTTGCAGAGATTTTAGTGCTAAGCTGGACGGTGATTTTAGTTTTAATTTGAAGGGATTGTGGAGGGAGCAACTGAGATCGAAAGTTTGGATAATGGGTGCGTGTATTTGCGGAAGGATGAAGGGGGAGGAGTACTGTAGGTAGCAGTCAGGGTGAAAGAATGTGGGCCAATGTTCTTAAAAAGGGTTAGGCCCATTAGGGATTTAAATTCGAAGTTTTTATTTAATTTAAATGTATATTAACTTTTGTAATATCATAACTTTATCATACAATATCAGAATCTAACAAATCAGGATCCGTTGGGATCATATGGACGAGCGCTACACAATGAATTGACTGGGAGTGAATTGGAGCTCGTTACAATTTATAGCAATATAAATTGTTTGTCTTAATCAACTGACAGTTATTGTTATTTAACGATGAACGCCCAATGTGAGTAAATATCACTAACTCTATCCTGTTATATTTTTATAACGTATTTTTAGAATTGATAAATGATGGTGGATTGCTATGTGTTGTTAGATGAACTGTAGATTTATTGGTTGAAATTGTAGATAGCGATATATATATATATATATATAAATCGTTAATTATATATTGATTCTATTTATCAGAATATTTCATACTGGAATGAAATTGATGTTAATTATATTTTTTAACATCTGTGGATGCAGGGAAACAAGTTGGAGGGATCCAACTGGATTCCTTAACATTTATGTTACTGTTTTTCATATATTATGATATGTTATGTGATATATAATTTTTTAATGATTATATGTGTTTGGATAATATTGATCCTTATTACTTGGTATTTTAAATACCATAAGAAATACCAGAATGTAAAAAGGGAATTTTCAAAGTGTATATATAAAAGAAAATATTTTTAAAATCAAAGGATTTTATAAAAGAAAATATTTATAACATCAACGGATTTTATAAGAGGAAATATTTATAAAATCAAAGGATTTTATAAAAGATAAAAGATATATTTATTTGGAAAATAAATAGAATTATATATAAAATGAAATATTTACGAAATGAATAGAATTTTATGAAAGGAAATATTTAGGAAATGAATAGAATTTTATAAAAGGAAATATGTGGAAAATAAATATTAAATGGAAATCTTTTTTTAACAGATAAATGGAAAAGATTAATTTAAAGTAGATTTTAAATAGAATTTATTTTCGTAGATAAATTGAGAAGATTAATTTATAAATAATGATTTTATAAATTAGATAAAATATTTATCATTTGATAAATGGAATATATAACTCTGAACTTATATAGAGAAGTAGAAACCGGTTTTAACACCAATATTTTAGATAGAATGTGAACTCAACATTTATAAAGGGAATCATAAATGAGATTTAAGTGTTAGAAATAAAAAGGGGATTTCATATGAATAATTCTATAAATAGAAGTATAAATAGAATTTGGAAATGGGATATTATTTTAAAATACGAATTCAAACTTAATGGATTACATAAAAGGAATATTTTTCACATTCGATGTGAACAATGGATTAAAATGAATATTTTATAAATTATAACATTTATAAGTAAAATTGGGTTTTGAAATAGGAATTCAAATGGGAATTTGAATAAGATAGGAAATAGGGTTAAAATAAAATTAGTTATTCGAATATTAGTTATTCGAATAGAGTTAATCGAATATTAGTTATTTGTATAGAGTTAGTCGAATATTAGTTATTCGAATAGAATTAATCGAATTAGAGTTAATCGAATACTAGTTATTCGAATAGAGTAATCGAATATTAGTTAATCGATAGAATTAATCGAATATTAGTCAATCGAATTAGAGTTAGCCGAATATTAGTTATTCAAATAGAGTTAATCGAATATAGTTATTCGAAGAGAGATTATCGAATATAGTTTATTCGAAGAAGAGAGATTATCGAATATAGTTTATTCGAAGAAGAGAGATTATCGAATATAGTTTATTTGAAGAAGAGATATTATCGAATATATCTTATTCGAAAGAGAGATTATCGAATATAGTTTATTCGAAAGGGAGTTATAGAATAGAGATTATTCGAAAGAGAGTTAAATCGAATAGAGATTATTTAAAAGAGAATTATATGTTGAAATTCGATTTTATCGAATTCGGGAAAGTACTATTCACTTTCCGTTTTTAATCAAGATTTGTTTATTTATTAATAAATTAGTTGTTTCTTTGTTTATCCGAATTAATAAATAATAGCTATATTTAAGTTATTATATTTCAGAAGCATGGAATTATAACACCATTGTTATAATCAAATGATTTCTGTAAAAGAAGTTGATTTGTAAATAGAATCTGAGAGTTACGTAAGGATGTTTTTAAAGGATTTAAAAGGGTACTTTGTCTATTTTTAGGTTAAAAAGGTTGTTCAGTTAAGGTCTGAGAGGTAGTTATACCTCAGCTTGATTAACTTCATTTTTAACTAAGGAATGGTTAAGGTTCGATAGTGAAGGTTGATTAAGTGAATTTAGTTAATGAGTGTAATGGTTTGAGTTGGCACGGCAATGTTTTATTTAAACATCTGTTTAAATACAATGAAGGAGTTTTGTAAATGTTTTCCAAATAAGAATCAGAAATGTTTCCTAATATTTTAAAAAAATAGAAATAAGAGTAAATATGGAAATGTTTTCCAATGATTAATAACGTATATTTTCTAAATTTAGAAAATAAGAATTTACGAATATATGGAAACGGGAATAGGGAAATGGATAATTGGATGACAAATTAAATTAAAGGGGATCAGTGTTGATAGATGATTTGCTCGGTAAGATTTCCATTTGGAAATACGACCGTTGGTTGTACATATGTTTTCCTTTGATAGTTAAATAACCGACTATCAAAGTTTTTGACTATTCCCGTTGTCAATACGGAGAGACCGGGATTAGATTTATTATCTGAAAACCACTCCGTATGGGCATTAGCATTTCGAATAAAATATGATGAAGATAATTGAAGACGGAGTTTGTGCAAGGGCTATTTTAGCAAATCCTAGATAGAAATTGCCTAAGATGGGTTTACAGAATAGCGCCTTCGGATTGTCCAGTCCCAGGACAACCTATATGGAAGAATGTACGACAGATTATATATAATAGATTGCATAAGTTGATCTCTTCAAATGTATTTACGTTTTGTGGCAGAGGAATTCGTTTCTCTTAGTTGTATACTCGTGGTATTTTTGGAGAAA
This sequence comes from Allium sativum, assembly GCA_030737875.1. Lineage (NCBI taxonomy): Eukaryota > Viridiplantae > Streptophyta > Magnoliopsida > Asparagales > Amaryllidaceae > Allium > Allium sativum. The sequence goes on along the minus strand of CM060909.1, from coordinate 1,052,856,175 downwards.
TCAATTTGTGATTTGGCAGGTATGACGATGTGACATTCAAAGGAAATAAAGATGTGATCTGTATAATGATACGTTATGACCTCAAGCCTCATCAACCAAGATATGACAGAAATCGGGCAGGCATCATGGCTAAGTAGGTCGCACCCAATTAGGGCATATTGTCAACATCTAGAGAATATTCATATTTGTTACTTCTTTCAATTCTGTATCTCCCGGGAACAGTTATGTTGGTATACCAATCGTAATGTTACAATATATTTGGAACATTCAAGCGAAATGAATGGTCGGTCATGTGTAGCCGAGTTACAAGATGTTCTTGTTGAACTCCAGTGTACCGCTTCTAGAGTACACTGATTGGAATGTGGTTCCATACCTTGTCAAAGTTGGAATCCATTACCCAATAAGCGCCCGTTGTTTTTGATTGTATATTATATATATGGAACATGAGATGAAAATGTTCCACTGGAATGTTATTTATTTGACTTAGACATTATTATAATATCAGGAGAGTACGGATTTTAAAAGATTGTTTTGGGTTATCGTAAGATAAAAACCATCCGTGTTTATGTGTGGATCAGTCTGACGATTATTCTTTTTTTTAAAAAGGATTTTAAAAGTTAAACAAATGGTTGGAGTTTACTCACACCGGTCACATGACTGACCCAGAGTTTATTTTGTTTTCCCTAAACTCTTGGGTGCCCAATTTTGTACGGGCAGTCAAGTAGTCGGGATTTTTCAGATATACTTGGAGAGCTTGGACCAGGAGGCTTCAGGATCATATAACTAGTGTTATTTCCATTGTGTTGTAAGTGTTGTCTCTGAAAATTGTATTATATACAGATATTGGTTTTATTTCAAGTTATGTTGAATATTATGTTTTATTCGTTCCGCTGTGAGATTCGTGTTACTCTGATTCTGTTGTTGTGATCTTCTTCTTCTTCTATTCTAATTTTCTATCTTATCTATTCTCACCCTCTAACTTCTTTCTGTTGACGTTCCGGTATTTCCGACTTTTGAATATTCGACATGGTGTTGACGTGTCGATTTTCTAAGTCGAAAATTTCGCGTTCGTTACAGTGGTATCAAAGCTGAAGGTTAAGTTATTACCTTGACTCTGTGGCGTGACTAGGTAGAGATAGGGTTAGCAATACCCTAGATTGAGTTTGAGTGTATATATATATGAGCGCTTATTTGTTATTTGATATAAAAAATAGTTTTATATTGTGTAGATTTATCGGTTGAGTTGTTTATGAGTTCTGATCGATCTGTTTAATCCACTATATCGGTAGGAGTTTCTAAACACTTGAATACAATGAACCGACACAGTATGTTTTGAAAAGAGGGCAAAAGAAATAATTTTACCCAAATTATATTTTGACATAAAGGATTTATATTGGAATTATTATAATATATTGGATATTGTGGTTGCTATTATAATCGAATGAGGTTGTAAAAAGTGAAAAGGTTAGATATAACTAATTGGAATTCATATAAATGTAAGATATATAAATCAAGATGAACTGAATCTGGATTAAAACCAGGAGTGGAATTAAAACTCTGGAAATTTGAATAAGTGTTTGTAAATGGATTTGGATTAAATATATGGGAATTTTAAATTCCTGGGAGAATTTAAATTATTTTACAAACGTTGTGCATGGTACTTCGAAATAATTTCCAAAATGGCATTGTTTAAGGAATGGTTTTGAAAAGTGACATCGTATTGAACTCACTTCGATTATCGGGAAATTACTCTAATGATGCTGGCCACATAGTCAGTGTTCATTTTCGAGTTTCTAAGTGACGGATTATTACCAATGATTTTGTTTTTGAATTGTTTTGGGAAAATAAGTTATTTTGAAATTCGAAAATAAATATTTGATTTTGGAAAAAAGAGGAGTTGTTTGAAACTCCCAGGAAGAGATTGTTTAAATGGAAACCAAATTAAATATAATTGGAATTTAATTGAAGCCAGTTAAGTGGAGATTGAATCGAAATAGAGAAATATCGAGTAAATTGGATTGGGAAATATAATTGGACTCAAGTTAGTAAGTGATTTGATGCTTGAAATGAAAATCAAGATTTGAGTTCTGAGATAAAGATAACTGGTTAGATAAATTATTTCGTTAATGAAATGTGGAAATTTAACTCAATTTGGTTAAGTATATTGGATTGTAAGTAAGAGTTGAAACCGGTAATGGAATTTGAGTTTGAAATATAATTCGGCTTGGATAAACGAGTGATTTGGTTTTGAGGATAAATTGATTGGGATGACACTGGTATATGTTGAATTGGTAGCAGATGGGAAATGAGATAATGATATGCCCGAAAAAAGGTACAAGTTTATTTATAAATGAGTTTGGTGATTTATGTGTCTATTTTGATAAGCCGCTTGGCTGTTTGATTTTCTTTTGGGTTGGAGAAGGCCTAGAGAGGCGAGTTGTAGTTGTATCGATTGAGTCGTACGAAGGAGGTGCTGTCGAAATTTTCCAAAAAATTAAGGTGTTAGAAAATTTTCAGTATTTTTAAAGCTTTCATTAATAAGAATGAATTAATATTTAATTGAAACTAATTAGTACAGTGAAACTGAAATTTAAGAAGTAAACAAATAATTTTTAACCCAGTTAATGGGGTTTGTTTTCTACCTTAGCAATTTCGAAGACGAAATTATTTTAAAGGGGGAAGAATGTATCGACCCATATTTTTAACGGATAATAAATAATTTATTTAATTATTTAAATGATTTTAGTAATTTAATATGACCAGAATTAAGTAATATTGAATATTTAATTAATATAAATAATAGAATAATATATTTAATTTTGAAATAGTCGGATATAGTGGAATTCACAATATTGTGTGAATTAGATGATTTATAATATATAATTTAGTTTAGATTTGAATTATATTAACAAATATACTATATAAATGATAGTTGAACGTATAATTTTAATCAAGCTCGAAATGGCGCGGTAGTTCGTAATTTGGTGATTCGAACTTCAAACGAATACACAGAATTCGTTTTAAGTCGAATTTCTGTGAAACAAGAAACATTCGGAGTTGGTGAAGTATATTTTTCTAATGAAAGAGAAAAATCGAGATTTCATCACGTAGATTGTGAGTTATGTCCAAATCAAATTTTCGAAAAGTCGCTATGGAATTCCTTTATAATTTATAATGATTTATTTATATAATAAATGGATTTTTATACATAAATTGAATATTGATATAATCTGGATTTGAAATATCTGGTTATAAATCCCGATATGTTTATTTGGAGCTGGATAATATTCTATGTGAATATATACGATAATATTAATTTATTATTATTAAATTTAATTATTTTAAATATATTAATATTTAAATGGGTTTATTTAGAGCTTTAAAAATAGCCACTTTTGCAAACGAGCTCCATTTCGATAAAACTAATTTTGTTGGATCCGGAATATTAAATTATTGCTAGATTTCAATTTTCGTGATTTTTGGAGTCAGTGTGTGACCATATGGGATTTTAATGTGAATAACAGTCAATAATTCGACTTTAAAAATACGCTGTGTTAGCAAACAAAGTTGGAATTCGACGAAACAAGTTTCTTTGGGTCTTTAATGTCAAACTGTAGTTGTATGTCCATTTTTGTCAAATTTGGGTATCGTATGAATTTTTAGAAGGCAAATACAAGCAGCGATAACAAGATAAATTAATAAAAAATTAATGAAGCTTCTAATACAAGCCAAATGTATTCTATAAATGCACTATCATAACCCTAAAACCCTCGGAATTTTATTCCCCGGTCAATGTAAAATCCGCCGTGGGTTATTCCTCCCAAAAGCAATTTGCCACTTTCAAAAATCAATGGAAATCAAAATAAAATTCTAAAAATAATGAAACCAGTCTATATGGGTTCCTTGTGTATTTCTCTTCGGTTATATATCCAATTGGAAGGTTGCGACGCCATTCTGCTAGGAGCGAAATTCAACAGTATAAACTAGGGTTCTCGAGTTCTTGAGATAAAGACTGCGAGTGATGATTCCTAGGTTGATTTCATGATCCTGGAGGAGGATTGCGTCGAGTAGCAAAATTTGGATGGGTTCCATATGAATTTGGTTCGCACCCTGTACTGTTGGTGGCTTTCGAAGCTAGTCGACGCATTAGAGAAAGTGGTGTCAAGTTAAGCAAAGATGGTATGGGTTTGTAGAGATTTTGGTGCTAAGCTGAACGGTGATTTTAGTTTTAATTTTAAGGGATTGTGGAGGGAGAAACTGAGATCGAATGTTTGGGTAATGGATGCGTGTATTTGTGGAAGGATGAAGGGGGAGGAGTACTGTAGGTAGCGGTCAGGGTGAAAGAATGTGGGTCGAAGTTCTTAAAAAGGGTTAGGCCCATTAGGGATTTAAATTCCAAGTTTTTATTTAATTTAAATGTAAATTTACTTCGTAATATCATAACTTTATCATACGATATCAGAACCTGACAAATCGGGATCCTTTTGGATCGTATGGACGAGCGCTACACAATGGAACTGACTGGGAGTGAATTGGAGCTCATTACAATTTATAGCAAAATAAATTGTCTGTCTGAATCAACTGACAGTTATCGTTATTTAACGATGAACGCCAATGTGAGTAAATCTCACTTACTGTACCCAGTTATATTTTTATAACATATTTTTAGAATTGATAAATGATGGTGGATTGCTGTGTGTTGTTTATTTGGATGAACTGCTGATTTATTGGTTGATATTATAAATAACGATGTATATATAAATCGTTAATTATATATTGATGCTATTTATCAGAATATTTCATATTGGAATGAAATTGATGTTAATTATATTGTTTAACATCTGTGGATGCAGAGAAACAGGTTGGAGGGATCCAACTGGATTCCTCAACATTTATGTTACTGTTTTTCATATATTGTGATATGTGACATGATATATAATATTTTAATGATTATATGTGCTTGGATAAAATTGATCCTTATTATTTGGTATTTTAAATACCATAAGAAATACGAAATGTAAAAAGGGAATTTTCAAAGTGTATATATAAAAGAAAATATTTATAAAATCAAAGGATTTTATAAAAGAAAATACATATAAAATCAAAGATATTATAAAAGAAAATACTTATAAAATCAAAGGATTTTATAAAAGAAATTATTTATAACATCCAAGGATTTTATAAAAGAAAATATTTATTACATCAAAGGATTTTATAAAAGGAAATATTTATAAAATCAAAGGTATTTATAAAAGATAAAAGAAATATATTTTTTGGAAAATAAGTAGAATTATGTGTAAAAGGAAATATTTATAAAATGAATAGAAATTTATAAAAGGAAATATTTGGGAAATAAATAGAATTTTATAAAAGGAAATATGTGGAAAATAAATATTAAACGGAAATTTGTTTTTAACAGATAAATGGAAAATATTAATTTAAAGTAGATTTTAAATAGAATTTATTTTCACATATAAATTGAGAAGATTAATTTATAAATAAAGTTTTTATAAATTAGATAAAATATTTATCATTTGATAAATGGAATATATAAGTCTGAACTTATATAGAGAAGTAGAAATCGGTTTTGACACCGATATTTTAAATAGAATGTGAACTCAGCATTTATAAAGGGAATCATAAATGAGATTTAAGTGTTAGAAATAAAAAGGGGATTTCGTATGAATAATTCTATAAATAGAAGTATAAATATAATTTGGAAATGGGATATTATTTTAAAGTACGAAATCAAACTTAATAGATTATATAAAAGAAATATTTTTACATCCGATGTGAATAATGGATCAAAATGAATATTTTATAAATTAAAACATTTATAAGGAAAATTCGGTTTTGAAATAGGAATTCAAATGGGAATTTGAATAAGATAGGAAATAGGGTTAAAATAAAATTAGTTATTCGAATATTAGTTATTCGAATAGAATTAATCGAATTAGAGTTAATCGAATATTAGTTATTCGTATAGAGTTAGTCGAATATTAGTTATTCGAATAGAATTAATCGAATTAGAGTTAATCGAATATTATTTATTTGAGTAGATTTATCGAATATTAGTTAATCGATTAGAGTTAATCGAATATTAGTTAATCGAATTAGAGTTAGTCGAATATTAGTTATTCGAATAGTAATCGAATATAGTTATTCGAAGAGAGATTATCGAATATAGTTTATTCGAAGAAGAGAGATTATAAATATAGTTTATTCGAAGAAGAGTGATTACCGAATATAGTTTATTTGAAAGAGAGATTATCGAATATAGTTTATTCGAAAGGGAGTTATTGAATAGAGATTATTCGAAAGAGAGTTAAATCGAATCGAGATTATTCGAAAGAGAATTATACGTTTAAATTCGATTTTATCAGATTCGGGAAAGTACTATTCACTTTCCGTTTTTAATCAAGATTTATTTATTTATTAACAAATTAGTTGTTTGTTTGTTTATCCAAATTAATAAATAAAAGTTATATTTAAGTTATTATATTTCGGAAGCATGGGATTATAACATCATTTTATAATCAAATGATTTCTGTAAAAGAAGTGGATTTGTAAATAGAATCCGAGAGTTACGTAAGGTAGTTTGTTAAGGATTTAAAAGGGTACTTTGTCTATTTCGAGGTTAGAAATGTTGTTCAGTTAAGGTCTGAGAAACTTGATTAACTTCAATTTTAACCAAGGAATGGTTAAGGTTCGATAGTGAAGGTTGGTTAAGTGAATTTAGTTAATGAGTATAATGGTTTGAGTTCGCATAGCAATGTTTTATTTAAACTCCTGTTTAAATCCAATGAAGGAGTTTTGTAAATGTTTTCCAAATAAGAATCAGAAATGTTTTCTAATATTAAAAAAATAATAGAAATAAGAGTAAATATGAAAATGTTTTCCAATGATTAATAACGTATATTTTCTAAATTTAGAAAATAAGAATTTACAAATATATGGAAATGGGAATAGAGAAATGGATAACTGAATGACAAATTAAATTAAAGGGGATCAGTGTTGGTTGGTGATTTGCTCGATAAGATTTCCATTTGAAAATACGACCGTTGTTTGTACATATGTTTTCCTTTGATAGTTAAGTAACCGACTATCAAAATTTTTGACCATTTCCATTGTCAATACGGAGAGACCGAGATCAGATTTATTATCTGAAAACCACTACGTATGGGCATTAGCGTTGCGAATCAAATATGATGAAGATAATTAAAGACGGAGTTTGTGCAAGGGCTGTTATGGCAAATCCTAGGTAGAAATTTCCTTAGATGGGTTTACATAATAGTGCCTTCGGATTGTCCAGTCCCAGGACACCCTGTATGGAAGAATGTCTGATAGAGTATATTTAATAGATTGCATAAGTTGATCTCTTCAAATGTATTTACGTTTTGTGGTGAAGGAATTCGTTTCTCTTAGCTATATACCCGTGGTATTTTTGGAGATATCAGTTTTTGATTTGGCGGGTATGACGATGTGACATTCAAAGGAAATAAAGAAGTGATCTGTATAATGATACATTATGACCTCAAGCCTCATCAACCTAGAAATGAAAGAAATTGGGCAGGCAGCATGGCTAAGTGGGTCGCACCCAATTAGGGTATATTGTCATCATCTAGAGAATATTCATATTTGTTACTTCTTTCAATTCTATATCTCTCGGGAACGGTTATGTTGGTATACCAACCGTAAGGTGACAATATATTTGGAACATTCAAGCAAAATGAATGGCTGGTCAGGTATGGCCGAGTTACAAGATGTTCTTATTGAACTCCAGTGTATCACTTCTAGAGTACACTGATCGGAAGGTGGTTCCATACCTTGTCAGAGTTGGAATCCATTACCTAATAAGCGCCCGCGGATTTTGATTGTATATTATATATATGGAACGTGAGATGAAAGCGTTCCACTAGATTGCTATTTATTTGACTTAGACATTATTATAATATCAGAAGAATATGGATTTTAGAAGATTGTTTTGGGTTATCACAAGGTAAAAACCATCCGTGTTTATATGTGGATCGGTCTTACGATTATTCTTTCTTTTAAACGGGATTTTAAAAGTTAAACAATTGGTTGGATTACTCACACCAGTCATATGACTGACCCAAAGTTTATTTTGTTTTCCCTAAACTCTTGGGTGCCCAATTTTGTACGGGCAGTCAAGTAGTTGGGATTTTTTAGATATACTTGGAGAGCTTGGAGCAGGAGGCTTCATGATCATATAGCTAGAGTTAATTTCCACTGTGTTATAATTGTTGTCTCTAAAAATGGTATTATATACAGATACTGGTTTTATTTCAAGTTATGTTGAATATTATGTTTTGTTCTTTCCGCTGTGAGGTTCGTGTTACTTTGATTCTGTTGTTGTGATCTTCTTCTTCTTCTATTCTAATTTTCTATCTTATCTATTCTCACCGTCTAACTTTTTCTAGACGTTCCGGTATTTCCGACTTTTGAATAGTCAACATGGTGTTAACGTGTCGATTTTCTAAGTCGAAAATTTCGTGTTAGTTACAGGGGGCTACCTGAGAAAGGATTTATTAGGCAAAGCATATCTGAATGGGGTGTCCAATAATATTCTCCAATTAGGCAGATGGTTTGCTTCGCTTATGCGTGGATTATAGGGAGTCAAATAAGCTCACTAAGAGAAATAGGCACCCACTTCCGAGGATAGATGATATGTTTGACCAACTTAGTGGTGCTTCTGTTTTCACTTAGTTAGACTTGGCCATGAGGTTTCATCAGTTTTGGGTGGCCGAGGACAGTATAGACAAGACTACTTTTAGAACTCTTGATGGTTTCTTCGAGTGGCTCGTCATGCCTTTTGGGTTGACGAATGCACCCACCTGTTTTGTGGATCCGATGAGTAGGGCGTTTCCGGAGTTTCTAAATAAGTTCGTTGTGGTTTTGTTGATGACATCTTGATTTTCTTGAAGAATGAGGAAGAGCATGCCTTACATTTAAGGGAGGTTTTGAAGACTCTCCGAGAGCATCAGCTTAAGGCAAAATTCTCCAAATGTCATTTTTGGAGAAAGGCAGTGAGATTTCTAGGGCATGTGGTCTCTAAAGATGGTATAGTGGTAGATCCCATGAAAGTTGTTGCAGTTCAAGATTGGTGGACTCCAAAGAACGCAACTAATGTGAGGAGTTTTCTTAATTTAGCGGGCTATTATAAGAAGTTCATTAAGGACTTCGCGAAGATATCAACCCCACTCACTAGACTGACGAAGAGGAATCTGGTATTTTCTTGGGATGTTGACAGTGAGGATGCTTTTTAGCGATTGAAGACGGCTCTAACAAAAGCCCCAATCTTGACTTTTCCTGATGGGAATAAAGTGTTCACAGTATACACTGATGCATGTGGTACAGGGCTTGGTGTTATTTTGATGCAAGACGAAAGGGTAATATGTTTTGGTGGTAGACAATTAACAATTCATGAGAAGAACTACCATACCCATGACTTAGAGTTGGCTGCCATAGTATTTGCGCTTAAAATTTAGCGACATTATATACTTGGGGAGAAGTTTGAGTTGTATACCGATCATATATCACTCAAGTAGTTGTTCTCACAGAAGGATCTCAAATTGAGGCAACAGAGATGGATGGAGTTCCTAGCGTCCTATGACTTTGAGATTGCTTGTACCCCTGGCAAGGGTAATATGGTGGCGAACGCACTGAGTAGGCAAAGGATGACTTTGAGTCCACTATTCACAGAGAGGCGGAGCTTGGAGTATATATCGACTTTGATTTTAGGCCATCTACGTATTTTATGCCCAGTTTGTTGGCATCCTTAGAGGTGCAACCAACTCTTATGGATTAGATAAGAAATTCGTAGCGAGAGGACCTACAGATAACAAACATCTTGGATAGGCTCAGTAGAGGGGAGACTTCTAGTCACCTTAGTAGATATTCCATAGATGATAGAGGATGGTTGCGATGAGATGGAAGGCTTTGTGTTCCCCGAGTTGGGAGTTTGTTGAAGACAGTCCTTGAGGAAGCCTATCATTCTGTAATGACTATCCGTCCAGGTGGTGATAAGATGTATAGAGATATGAAGAGGGTTTTCTTCTGGGTTGGGATGAAGAAGGATGTAGCGAAGTTTGTTCTCGATGTTTGATTTGCCAGCAAGTCAAAGCTGAGCAAAAAAAGCCTGGTGGTTTACTTCATCCTTTGGAGGTACCATAGTGGAAGTGGGAGAGGATTTCATTGATGGTTTATCTAGCTCAAGGAAAGGCAACACCAGTATTTCAGTTATGTTGATAGGCTTACTAAGAGCGCTCATTTCGTTCCTGTTAAGAGTAAGAGGAGGACAACATGGTTGGCAGCAGTTTATCTTCGTGAGATAGTTCATCTACATGGAGTACCTTCCAATATAATAAGTGATCGTGACCCCATATTCACTAGTGAGTTTTGGAGGAGCTTACAAGAGGCATTAGGTACACAGATGTGTTCGAGCACCACTTATCACCCTCAGACCGATGGATAAACGGAAAGGGTGAATAGAGTTCTTGAGGATCTTTTAAGACTGTGTATCGTAGACTTTGGAGGGACTTTGGAGGAGCATCTTCCTTTGGTAGAGTTTGCCTACAACATCAGTTATCAAGCTAGTATTGGCATGACACCCTTCAAGGCATTGTATGGACGATCTTATAGATCACCAATTGTTGGTGGGAGTCTACAGAAAGGCTTCTACTTGGGCCTGAGATGATTATAGAAACTTCAGAGAAGATTGATCTTATTCGTAGACGCGTGAAGATAGCTCAGGACAGGTAGAAGTCCTACGCAGATAAGAGAAGAAATGATATTGAGTTCGAGGTGGGAGACGTGGTTTTCATCAAGGTATCACCTTTGAGGAATGTGGTTCGCTTTGGATCTATAGGGAAATTGGTGCGAAGGTTTGTAGGGCCATTCATCATAACAGAAAGGATTGGACAAATGGCCTATAGAGTAAAGCTACCAGAGAGATTGACAGGTGTTCATGATGTTTTCCATGTTTCTCATTTATGGAAGTGCCTGCATGATACTGTAGAAGTATTTGAGCGAGTATGCTTGAGGAAGTAGAGGTTGAAAGGGAGACGACAGTTAGACGAGGTCCTACCTGTATTCTTTGATTGGAGGTTAAGAAGCTACGCAACCGAGAGGTCAAGTTCATGAAAGTTCAGTGGGGAGATGACCAAGAGGATGCAACTTAGGACGAAGACAGGATTCGAGCTTCATACCCTTTTCTTTTCAAGGGTATGTTCTTAACTTCTTTTTCCAAAGCTTTTATTCGTACTTACTTCTATCATTTAAGTATATCCTATCGATCGAATCTTCGACCTTTAGGTAGGGAACCAATGGATGTAAACATGTGTTTGTGACATCTTATGTTTGGTGGATGCAAGTGTTTGCTAGTGGTTGCTCGTGGATGCATATACACACATAATAGGCACTAGATCGGTTCAATCACTCTCATACTGCATGTAGATGTTTGTGCATTTTAATTTTTACGGATGGAAATAGGTGTATCATCATGTGGATGTTGCATTTGGATGAATGATTGTGCACACATATAGAACTTACATGTTATATTAGGATTATTTGCATACATATTGGATTCATGGCACTAACATACATTGCATTAAGGAGGTCGACAGAATCAGTGGACCGCCTAATCTTTTGCATTAGTATAGGGACATATACACACACCTTTGCATATGATCATATAAGCATTAGAAATCTCCTATAAATAATGGATGCCTATGATTGGTAGGTGAGTAGATGGATGATGGATGTTAGGATATATATTCTTCTTGACTTGGAGATTTTGGGGACGAAATACTTTAAGAAGGGGAGAATGTAACACCCTGTAAGGGTTAAGTAAACTTGCTTGAATCAATGGGGTTTAAGTAAACTTGCTTGAATCTGGGGGGTGTTATATAAACCCGACAAACTTAACCTATTTTACATGGTGTGGTTATGTGGGCTTGTTAATCTGTTGGGCATAACCTGTCAAAACCTAGTAGTGGGGATGCTAGCCTAGGGGTGACTTGTATCATCTGTTGTGTGGACCCGTTTCAGTTAGTAACCTATCTTGGTACCAAAAAGGGGAACCCCGAACTAGGTAGGGGTTAGGGCACGCTTACTGAGCTGGTTATAAGAGGCCACTTGAGTGAGGGTTTTGACAACGCATTTCATTGGACTTATGTGCGTGCATAACTTAGAGATAATAAGACATTGTGACATCAGTAGATATAGCTGTGCATCTTGAAAATAATGGGGTTGCCAATTTAGGAAGTGATACATCCTAACGTGGGGCCATTACATGGCATCTACGGGATATGGAGCCGATCAGTTGTGGTAGTAATTAGGGTATATCTAGTCTTGCTTATTTAGGTGCCCGTTATTATCGTTAGGGGTAACACCTATCATTTCTATTACTGTTGGGGATAAAACCGTTCACTAGAAGTACACCTAAGTCTACCATCTTGTTCTTGTTGGTATCATCTTGTTCATGTTATACTAGTATGGGTGCAGAGAAAAATATTTAGGAAGCACAATATATATTATGTCCTGATTATTCAGTTTATCATGCTCAGTCTTTTATACCTGCCTTATGATGTTGTTATCTCTCTCATCCAGTTTATATACCTATCATGATGCTTTTATTTATTTATATAATAAAGTAACTGGACTCGCCAGACTTTATATCTGACTCGTTTTGTTTCCTTCTCTCTCTTCCTATTCCCCCCTCAGTTTCTCAAGGTGGGAATACTCAGGCTTGATTAGGATTCTCTTTTCTATTACCGCTTGGAGCTGCTTAGATGTACCACTTTGATTACCTATTTACTATGTATGGCTCTTTTATGGGACTACGGTTTTATATTATTGTACTCTGATGATTGTAGTACAAGACAAATAATTAAATTGATATAATGAGTTTTCTATATTTCAGACTTATGTTGTAATTGGATTTGGACCACGATGTTTTCTATTTGGAAAATAAAGTTTTGAATTCCGCTGTTATTTTATGTCTGGCTTGTGATGTTTCTATTCCTGTCTACCTACAACGCTTCACGAAACTTAATGCATTCTTTTAAAAAGTGGCATCAACAAACGTGGGGTGTCACATATTTTCCTTGTACGATCCAGAAGGTAGAAAGCTGTTTGGCTCAGCTTATTTTCGACTCGACCCAATCCCGAGCTCTTGTACAGGCATGACTTTTTATATATGGCCCTCCCTCTTGTAAGGAAATTCGTTCTTGTGTGTTATCACGAAGCAAAGATAGTGTGAGTGGTCCGGACGGATTCAATGGGGATTTTACAGTAGTGTTTGGCTTATTATTAAAGTTGATTTTTTTCCTGGCTATCCAATACTTTTTCTCCGATGGAGATCTCCCTAAGGGGTGGTCTACCACAAATTTGGTGCTTATTCCAAGTCTGATAACCCTCGATCGTGTTTAGATTTTCGTCCTATTAGCTTGTGTAACTTTTCTGACAAGGTCATCTCTAAGGTATTATCTTCTAGGTTAGCACCTTATCTCGATTGTGTTATTTCGTCCTTTCAAGCATGCTTTATCTATGGGAGGCTTATTACAAATAATGTCCCGCTGGCTCAAGAGCTCATATCCCAAAATGATCGAAAGGTTTAGAGATCTAGTGTAGTGATCAAATTTGACATGGCTAAGGCTTTCGATCTCTTATCGTGGTTTTTCATTATTAAGGTTCTTCAGACTTTCAGTTTCCCCGAGCCTTTGATTGACTAGGTCTGGGTCTCATTTCCAACTGCTAGTTTCTACGCTTGTTAACAGTACGACCATTAGATTTTTTAGATTTGGGAGGGGACTTCGATAGGGAGATCCCCTTTCATCGATGCTTTTTGTTATCGATGTAGAGGCTTTTGTGCGTGGAATTCATTCACTTATAATTGTAGGATAGATTCATCGTTTTGGCATCCCTTATGGTTGCCGATGATATCCTCCTTATCTTTTTGTAGATGACATTATTATTTTCTCCAATGAGAACCGACGATCCATTCGTCGATTGCTTGGTTTTATTCATTTATACGAGAGGTATTCTAGCCAACTCGTTAACTCATCTAAGAGTTGTTTCATCCCATCTAAGACCATGAATCAGGAGAGGGTTGCTTGGATCGGAACCTTCTCTAGGTTTAAAGTCTCTTCTCTACCCTTGCCTTATTTAAGTATCGTTCTCTACCATGGTCGCAAGCTCAATGCGATCTTCGATCCGTTGACTGATAAAGTGAGAGGTAAGATTATCCGTTGGAATGCTAATCTCCTTTCTCAGGAATGATGACTTATTCTTATTAAGTTGGTGCTTGATTCTATAGGGTCTCATGTCTTTGCTTTCATGACTCCAACCTCCTCTTTCTTACATTCCTATCGGTCCTTAGCTTCGTCCTTTTTCTGGGAAAATAAAGATAATTCTAATCGTCACCATAGAGTTGCCTAGGATGTCATTTGTCGGCCCAAGTGTTAGGATGAGCTTGGGTTGCATAACCCTAGAGATATTTGCATATCTTACGCTTGCAAGCTCAGGGTTAGTTCCCATCTAATGACTCCCTATAGGCCTCATTTCTTCACACCAAGTACCGATGTCTACAGACTACGGATTATTCCAGAACTCCATCTTAACCTAGTAAGACGTGGAAATGGATGCAGCCTGTGAAGTTCCTTTCTGAATCTCATGGAGGGGGTGTCGGCTGGGACGGTGCACCTTTCTCCCTTAGGGCTATATGAAATTCTATCAGGACCCCTTACCCTAGGCATCCGACTTTCGATTTCATTTGAGACTCCCACACCCCTCTTAAGGTTTTAATTCTTATGTGGAAAACCCTTCACGGTGACTTACCGATAAATGCAAATCTAAGGAGGATTGAAATCTAGACTGTGTCCTGTTGTAGATGTTGCAATCCAGGGAAAGTGGAATCTTCTGACCATCTTTTCTTTGAGGGTATTAGTGCGTCTTCTATCTGGTATTACTTCAAGAATTTTGTGGGTCTTTGAGGTAATGCTTTATTCTTTACTGAGTTTCTTTGTCTCTAGTAGGATGATCCAAGCATTAAGTCCGTTCGCTCTATCCTTTTTTGTCTCTGATACCTTGCCTTACCTGTTAGAGTCTTTGGTGTGCTTGCAACAAGGCGATATTCGACGAGGTTATGATGAGTTCGTCTTCTGTCATTAGATGGGTCAAGGACGATGTTTTGCTTACCTTTTGTGGGAGACCTTTCTCGGGTCGAGTTGGACCCCGCCTGTAGGTATTGGCTACATTTTTGAAGATTTTATGGGGCCTTTCCCTCATGCTAGTGTTGGGTGATTATTGTGTTTGTATGTCATTTCTTTGGTTGTTTCTGTCTCTTTTGGTGGTCTTTCTAGTTTGCCTCCCTCCGTCTGATGGTTTAGTTTAGTGCACAGGCACAAGTTAGGTATTCTTGTAGAGGAACCCTTTTGGATTTCTAAAGACGTTGTGCTGCTCTTTGCCGAGAGGAGGAGCTGGAGCTAGCAAGGCGGCAATAGGAGCTGGGGGTTCTTCTTATTCAGTTTCTCACTCCCTATAGCATGCTTTATTAGAGGGAGGGTTGATGTTGCTGCTGATACCATATGATTTCATTTGAGGGGTTCATCACATTGGATTCTGTCTCAGGCAAAGTGCTTGCCTAGATAGGAGTCAGTGACTTTTTATTGATCGGTTTTTTGGTGTGTGAGTGGGGCTCTTTTTTGTTTTTAGTACTGGGTATATGTCTTATTTTGTTGGTTCTAGTTATTTGTTAGACCATTTTTGTTAGCCATAGAAGATTGGTTATTATCTCCCTTTTGGTATATATACAGATGCCTTTTCTGTATTAAATAATAATAATATGAAAACAAACGTATATGGAAGCAAATTTCCTGCCTCGATCCAAGAAGGGGGATTGACCTCCCCTGTAGAAGGGGGTGGATCTCAACTTCTATAGAGGGGATCGATCACCCTTCTTGTAATTGGGTGCTGGAGGCTTTGTTTTTTTGGGTTTATTTATAATTTACAATGACGGACCGACCGATTAAATCTAACTAATTCGACGGTCTATATACAAACTTGCAACTAAAAATAAGACCCTCTGCCACCCTTAACCCCACACCTCATTGTTTTGCGCCTCCACTTTGGTTCTCCTTTCTTAATTCGAAAATTCAGGTAATGTTTCTCTTTTCTCTTCTAAATTTATATTCTATCTTTCTAGATCTAAAAGGTGAAATTTCAATTTTTCTTAATTTGTTAAAAATCTTTTTATTTTATTAAATAAATTGTTATGGTTTATAAATGATTCCATAACGAATTTCTGAAAATTTGATTTTGATATAACTAAAAATCTACAAGGTGAAACTTTGATTTTTCCCTTTCATTAAAAAATTATAATCCAGTTAATCTAGATGATTCTTGTTTCAAAGAATTCCGACTTATATTGGATCATGTTCATTCATTTAAACTTCAAAAAATAAAACTACGAACTACCGCGTTTCTGCGAGCTTGTTTATAATTAAATATAAATTATACGTTCAAACTTTGTTTAATAAATGAATTCTTTATTATAAATTCAAATCTGAACTTAATTGGTTTTAATAAATCATCACATTCATGCTATATCTCAAATCCAATACATCCCAAAATATTTCAAAATTAAATTTATTTTTTATTATTCAAATTAAATTAAATCATCAAAATTATATAATTCGAGTGTTCTAAATTTCTAAATCAACATTTGAAATCAATTTTAATATTTAATCTTAGCAGTAAAAATCCAGGTTGTTATAATAATGATGCTATTAACCCCTTAGATTGAGCTTATGGTATGTAAGTAGAACCTTATGGCCTATTAACACTAGTTTATACACATTTTCTGCAACAACCCGAAAATCTGGGCCAGTTTAAAATTTTTATTTTGGCAATTTTAGCGGATTTTGAACATTTAAAATGAATAATTTTAAATAATATCGACGAGAAATTTGTTTTGAATATAATTCGACGTATATATTTATATACGTCGTCGTTAGAATATAAATAATTATATATAATTATAAAAGGAATTAAAAATGGCGCGGTAGTTCGATAAATCGATTTCAAACTTCAATTGAATGTACCGGGTGCAAAACAATCCGGATTTTAGTGAAACCAAAAACATTAGGATCTAATTGATGATATCTTTCCAACGAATCCGAAAAATCGAAATTTCATAGCGGGAATCAAAAGATATGTCCAGATGAAAATTCTGAATAGTCGCTATGGAATTCAGGCCCTTAAAGATAGCCATTTTGCAAACGGCCTCGGATTTCGACGAAACCAGTTTTGTTGGATCCGGGATGTAAAGTTATTGCTAGGTTTCAAATTTCGTAATTTTTCGAATCAAATTGTGAGCGTGGCTAAAGAAAACGCGTTTGACCAGTTTCAGTTGATTTTAATCGACTGGAAAATGGCCATTTTTCCAACGGTCTCAGAATTCGACGAAACTAGTTTTGTTAGGACCGTA
Organism: Allium sativum; assembly: GCA_030737875.1. Lineage (NCBI taxonomy): Eukaryota > Viridiplantae > Streptophyta > Magnoliopsida > Asparagales > Amaryllidaceae > Allium > Allium sativum. Next base: position 1,052,838,666 of record CM060909.1, on the reverse strand, counting down.
TCGTCAATACGAAGCTAGAAAATATTTTTCTGGAATTTTTCGTGTTCGTATGTGGCCCCGGTAATTTGAAAGGTACGTTTGAAATTCAATATAATGATTTAAATGTAAATGCAACGGAAACTGATCGAAACGGTCGATTCAGCTTGCGGTACATATCCCATTGTGTTCGGAATGGGGGTGAAACGCTATGGGCGACAGGCGGTGGACCTCGTTTAGAGGTCGTAAGTAAAAGTCAACCTTTTGCAATTAAAATAATTAAAATAAATTAAAAAATTAAATTATCTCTCTTTTCCTCCTTTATATTTCTGGCCCCCCCCCATTTTACTCGATTCAGTTTCTAAAGAAGGAAAAAAAAAAACGAAACCCGTCGCCTCCCCCTTTTGCCGCAGCCGCCACCTCCGTTCAACCCTTCCCCAGCGCCGCCCTAGACCCCTGTGCCTCCCTCTCCTCCCTAGATCCGCACGCCCAAAAGCCTTACCCCAAATCGAACCAGAAAACCCAACACCCCGTGCCCTAGTCGCCTCCCCCAAGCATCGCACCACCAGCCCTGCGCCTCGACTGCCTCTCCCCTCCTCTGGCAACCCGCGAGCCACCCGAAACCCACCACCGCCTGCTCCTCTTCTCTCCCCTCCTCTAGCTGAATCAAATGCCGCCAGCACCTCCGACCACCTCAGGCAGTGAACCCCCCCTCCCCCCGCCGAATGGAAAAGTAAGTTTTATTATTTGTTTTAATTTTATTTATTTATTTCTTTTATATATGGTTATGCAAACCTGATTTTATTTTAAAATAAAAGGGTTAGGCCTTTAAAATGATAATAAAAAAAGGATTAGCGAAATAAAAATATAATTTTTATTATATAGAAAGTATAAAGATATAATTTTTATTTAAGGAGGATAATCAAAATATGATTTTTATATTTTTAAAGTAATAAAAATATGATTTTTATATTTTTAAAGTATTAAAAATATAGTCTTTACTATATAGCGATTATAAAAATATGATTTTTGTTTATGTAAAGAATTAGAAATATAATTTTTGCATGATAGGAATATTAGAAATATCATCTTTGTATGTGTAGAAAAATAAAAATGTGATTTTTATAATGATATATATGAAAAGGTTCGACCTTTATATTTGAAAAGGTTTGATCTTTATATTTGAAAAGATAAAATCTTTATATGTGAAAAGGCGAAGTCTTTATATGGAGGATAGCGAGATAAAAATAGAATTTTTATCCATATAGCGTGATAATAAAAATTCGATTTTTATATATTGAATAACAAAGTAAAAATTCGATTTTTATATATTGAATAGCAAAGTAAAAATTCGATTTTTATATATTGAATAACAAAGTAAAAAATTCGATTTTTATATATTGAATAGCAAAGTAAAAATTCGATTTTTATATATTGAATAACAAAGTAAAAATTCGATTTTTATATATTGAATAGCAAAGTAAAAATTCGATTTTTACATATGTAGAGAATACGGGCAACGAAGATGACAATGGGCGAGAATGGCGATGATTTCTATTAAAGAAGAGTCACGGAGTTGGATTTAGCTTTCAGTGAGAATTTCTCACCTTTCACTTTCTTTTCTCTAGTTATATATATATACTAGGATGCAGACGGTGCTTAGTAGCACCCGACACAATCGTCCACAGACCATGGACTTGTTTGTTTGGTTGCATAGATTAGTTAGATGATTTGATTTGAAATTGAATTGTTTGGTGAAATGAATGGATTTGATTGATGTGTGAATGGCGTGGGCCTTCACTAGACCGGGGATAAGGCTAGGCCTCGTCCCGTTTCTAGTATCGTGCCGTTATGCCGCCAAAATTTTCTAAAATAAGTTAGAAAAATAAAAATATCATTTTATTTAAAGAATGAACTGAATAGAAATTCATATGTTGGAATAAAATGTTTTGTCGTTAAAAATATAATTTTTAACGTGAATGTGAATAAATATTCATTTACAAACCAGACGGTTTGTTTATGTACACCTATTTGAAGGACATTGATTGGGTCGATAAATTTTACACATCGCCCAACTGCACAAATAAAATATGCGTTTGATTGTTTGAAACCCCACACGGGTGTTGGGATGAAATTTGAAGTTCACTCATCCTGATTGATTAAATATGTCGATCGATTGATTGACAGGCTGTTATAAGCGTTAGATATCTATATTTGATGCTTATACAGTGTAGTGCACTTTGGTTGATGGTTGATTATTTTTCAATGCTATTATATGTGTGTAATGTATGAAAATCCATATAATTAACTTTATATGGTAATTGATTGGGCCTCATTCCAATTTGAAAAATAAAGAATATTATAAAATAAAAGTTCATGTGTTGACAGTACTCATCCATTGAGATTGGTCATGTGTTGAACGAAATATTTTAGTAATAAAATTTACATCTTTATCGATATAAAATAAAGGTTCATGTGTTGACAGTACTCATCCATTGAGATTGGTCATGTGTTGAACGAAATATTTTGATAATAACAACTATTTTGAAAAAGAAATATTTGAAATAGGATATTTGAGAATAGAAATTTATGAAGCCGTGTTGATTAGATTGACGCCATTTTGACGTGAACGATATTTATATCGATTTTATTCATTTCAAAATGAATTGAATATATAACGATTTCGAAATGAATTGAATATATAACGATTTCGAAATGAATTGAATATATAACGATTTCGAAATGAATTGAATATATAACGATTTCGAAATGAATTGAATATATAACGATTTCGAAATGAATTGAATATATAACGATTTCGAAATGAATTGAATATATAACGATTTCGAAATGAATTGAATATATAACGATTTCGAAATGAATTGAATATATAACGATTTCGAAATGAATTGAATATATAACGATTTCGAAATGAATTGAATATATAACGATTTCGAAATGAATTGAATGTATAACGATTTCGAAATGAATTGAATATATAACGATTTCGAAATGAATTGAATATATAACGATTTCGAAATGAATTGAATTGAAAGCGATTTCGAAATGAATTGAATTGAAAACGATTTCGAAATGAATTGAATTGAAAACGATTTCGAAATGAATTGAATAGAAAACGAATGTGATTTCAATTGAATATATAACGAATTTGATTCGAATAGAAAACCAATTTGAATTGAATCGAATAGAAAACCAATTTGAATTGAATCGAATAGAAAACGACTTTGGAATTGAATTAAAGTGAAAACGAATTCAAATTGAATTGAAAGCGAATCGAAATGAATTCAAATTGAATTGAAATTTGAATTGAATAGAAATGAATTTTAAAACGAATTTATAAAGAAGAATTCAATTTTGCTTTGGATTGAAATGGAAGTTGAAATTGTTTTTGAAATGAATTTAAATCTATTTATATAATTCGTTTTAAATAGTAATCGATGAAATATATATTATATATATTATACATATATATAATATAATGGCCTGAATAGAAAGCGCCGCGCAGCGGCAGTTCGTGAATTTCGACCATTTATTTCGAACGGACATTACGGGAGATCCGACCGTCGGATTCTCCTAAAACCGGAACCGTTGAGTTCATATCGAAAAGAGCTTTCTAATGAATATTAGAAATTTGAAATCTAACGGTTGGATTTGGAATTATGTCCAAATCAAATTTGAAAAAGGTCGCTGTAAGTGCAGTTCGATGGCCGTTGATGGAAATCGACTGTACGGGCCTTGTTAAAATTATTAAAAATAGTAATAATTTGTGTAAAATCATAAGAAATGATTTAGAAAGGATTGGGATGAAAACTCCATATTTGAAAAGATAAAAATAGATTTTTATCGAAATGAACTAGTTTTGAACTAGAATTATAATTCCATTTATTTTTAAATAAATAAATTGAATTTGAAATGGTTTTGAAAATAACCAGAATTTCCAATGATTGCATTGGAATGGATTTGAATCGAAATTGTCTTCGGAATATTTCGATGTTGGAATTCGTGATTATACAGATGTTGTTATGGAAATTTGAAAGATATATATTTATATCGTTATTTCCGATACGACATTTGTTAATCGTAGAATTTGATATTGAATATAAGCCGATATATTTTCTATTCAGAGCCTTGTATTGAATATCAAATGTGATTTGGGTTTGTCGTGAATGGTGTCTTCACTAACACTGTTCTTGAACCCAGTTGAGAAAAGATTAAATCTTTTTATTTAGATTTAATGAAGTGTACCAATTAAATAATATTTAATTGGAATTGAATTGATATTGATTTTTGGGTTTATCGTGAACAGTGTTTTAAATAACACTCGTTCTTTAACCCGATAATTAATGGAATGTGATTTTGGGTTTATCGTGAACCGTGTTTTAAATGACACTGATTCTTTAACCCAGTTAGCGATTAAAACTAAGTGGAGTTTTAATGAATCTTTAATTAGATTGAAATGATCGAGAATGGAGTATCACCAGTTTTGCTCCAGGCGATAGTTAAATCTTTAATTAGGTTTGAACGTGAAATGGTAATTGAATTTACCGATAACACCGTGGTGTTAGATATGAAGTACTACCAGTTTTACTTCATGGGATGAATAGGTTGGGATTGGGAAATTAAAACCAATGATTACTTCGGTAATGTTCGTTAATCCCGACTAGTTGAATCGAAATTCAAAAGATGATTAAAGAATAAATTCAAGGAATTTATCTTGGATAAAATTAATGGGAACCTTTCCCTATGAATGTGAAATTTAGAAACTAACTGTCGGTTAGCTAAGCAGAATGGTTTTCTGGATATTGATCTGATGTTGGTTTCGGCCTTCGGGGTTAATATTTGGGGAATTATTCTCTTGATTAATTAACGGTTAGTGACTGATGAATTGGAATGAGGCGTATGTTGTGTTTTTGTAACACTAATTTAAAATATACGTGAGTTATTCAGAAAGACCGGGTTTATCCCATTCTGAATAACTGATACGACGATAAGTCGAAGATGAAGACGGTGGTCGAAGACCAGAAGTCTTCACGTCGTTTGGGTGATTACTGATGATCTTGATTGGGCTGTACACCCAAGAAGATGGAAACAGTTGGTGATCGTCCAGACGTACTTGGAGATCGATGGATATGCGGGGTACTAGGTGCCTCCGGTTTCGTTCAGACCCAGAACGGACTTGTAAATGGACTGTGTGTCTGACATTGGATTTTAGTCCGTGTGATTGATCTCTATTAAATATATATCTGTTTGGCGGCGGAGAATTTATTCTCTTGCTTAACGCCCTTCTCTGAGACGTACGAGCTCAGGGGTTATATATTGATGGATATCAATCGCATGGAGTGAATTGCCTGTGTGGCATGCCTAAGTGGCAAATGATCAAGGCTTCTGTTGAAAAGCAAAGTCTTGTGGTTGATGATTGAAGCACGGCCTTTGTGGCGTAGCTTTGTGTAACGTTTACTTCGCGAGTTTCACACCCGGTATGAACCAAAAACGGGAGACGGACCTCAGGGAGGACTTGCGTTTCTTTCTAGCTAGAAGTGGCGTCAGTGGTTTTACACGCCCTGACGAGTTTGAATTATGTGGTTGTTGCTGTTGCGAGGCGCCTCGGTTAGATCGGACGATCCGGGTCCGATGGAGCCATTCGTTGGCTCATTTACGCCCCAAAGGGCGGAGAGACGTATTGTTCAGGCATAATAATCCACATCGGTGGACCGGCCCTGACGATCCAAGGCCCACCTGAGTCTGGGTCCTGAGACATGGGCTAGATTGTCTCGAATCGGTTGAGGACTATCTTTTGCCTCGGTTCATAGATGGAAATCCAATTTCCAAATACGCGACATTTGCGGTTTTGTTTGTAAACCTATATATGGCGACATAGTGTTATGGGGCATTCATGCCGTCTATGATTGATACTTATGATTTGAAGTTGTTTTATACACTATACACTTATAATGGTATCAAATGATTTCTTTTAAACGTATCAAGCATTCTTGGCTATTATAAGGTAAAAACCCTATCCCCCGGCTTGCGTTGCATTGTGTGATAGGACCTGGGTCTTATAATAGCTTCATTTTTCTTTATTTAGCATTGCGCTGTTGTTTTATGCACTGGTATTCTTGGGAGGAAACCCGTTCCGTGTTATACGGCGTGGTCCCTTGATTTACCTAACTTTAAAATAAGGATTAACTGTTTTAGTTCTCACACCAGTCACATGACTGACCTGGAGTTTATTGTTTTGACCTAAACTCTGGGTGCCCCTATTTTGACACGGGCAGCTAGTAGTTTTGGTTTTGCAGATTTATATTCACAGGATCCTGGTTTACAGCTGGAACGATATCCGGAAAGCTTTGTATCCGTATATCTCATTCTAGTTATGTATTGTATTATTTTCCGCTGCGATGTATTTAAATGTAATTTAAATCTCTGATATTTCTGTATAATATTCATTTATACTCTGTATATTCTTGTAATCTGATGCATTGTTGTAATATACAATGAAATGTTCTTCTGTATGAAATCTGTTGTGGCTTGTTCTCGAACTATCCGGCACTTTCCTTTACGGGGAAGTTACAGGTTTTCACATTTTCTTCACAATTTCTCTCATGTATGAAATTCTGAAATTTATAAATATTTACTAAATGCCAATTCAAATACGAAAATGTATTTCGATATGCTTTAAATACTATTTTTCTCATAATTTACACAAAATTCACATTTCAAATCTTAAAAACACAAGATGGTTTATTTGCCCAACTTACAATTTAAATTACATCTCAACTCATATTTCATACGTTTGTTCCCAATTCAATCCAAACACAAAATAAAGCTTATTTTTCTCATAAGCTTAAATTTCATTCAACAGCAATTCCCCGTAATCTCATTTTATTCATTCTCAATAAATAATATTTATTTCATATTTTCACCCAAATAATAACTAACACTTAATATACAATTTATAGTCGCGCTATAAATCCATTATTATGGTTTAACATGTAATAACACAAGGCCGATTTGTTGCGAACTCCTACCTTTACAAAAATTGTGTTCCCACAATTTCCTTAAGGGAAAAGTCATATTTAATCTAGTTTTCATCCCATTCCAAAGAATAATGTACAAAACAGATCATGACACAAGGATTTCACTACGGCAAATGAAGATGAAAGATTGGGACATGTCGCGCGATGAACTCCCTCTTCTCCTAAGTACAATCATTGGAATTTTCGGACCAATGGACTTTGATGAGTGACACATTCTTGTTATGAAAGTGTTTAACCATTGTTTCAAGAATAGCACAGGATGGTGCACAAAAGATAAGTCAGGAGAAATCTCAATTTCCTCTATAGCACGTGAATTAATCATTAAATCTGAATTTTGCAAACACTTACTTAGTTGAGAGATGTGAAACACATCATGAATATCATAAAATCTATTAGGAAGTACAACATTATATGCAATGGGCCCAGTATGCTCAGTAATAGGAAATGGCCCAATAAAACGCGGTGCCAGTTTGCTCGTATGGCTAAAACGTATCACTCCCTTCAAAGGAGAAGCACGAGTATACGCTAGATTACCAACTGAGAACTCGAGAGGCTTACTACGGTTGTCCGCGTAGGATTTCTGGCGACTCTCAACCTCTTTCACCCTTTCTATGATAAGGTAAATCTTCTCAGATGCTTCATGAATAGAATTAGGGCCCAAAATTAGCTTCTTCCTAAACTAAGCAAACAAGCTAGGGAACGCCACGTTCTCCCAAAAAGTGCCTCAAATGGTGTCATGCCAATAGAAGATCGTTAGCTATTATTATAAATGAACGCGACTGATGGGAGGTGATCCTACCAGCTACCACGAAAATCAAGGATACAGGCTCGAAGACTGTCCTCCAAAATATGATTTACCTGTTCAGTATGTCCATCAAACTATGCTTAGAAAGCAATACTGAAGTTTAGCATTGTAACCAAAGCTAGCTGGAGACTCTTCCAGAAACGGCTAGTAAATAAAGGATCATAATCACACATAACAGAACTAGGAATACCATTCAAACTCATCACTTCCTTAATATACAGTCACGAAAGAGAAGAAGTCGTCCTATTAGACTTAATAGGAATAAAGTGGATGGATTTAGTGAGGCGATCAACAACAGCCCAAATGCTAGAATGGCCTAACCTTAAACAAGGTAATCCATCCACAAAATCCATAGAAACCTAACCTCACTTCAACATCGGGACCTCAAGAGGCTGAAGAAGATTACTAGGTCGCTGATGCTTCGCTTTCACGAGCTGACAAATCATGCAATTACCTACATAGTTTTCCACATCTCGCTACATGTTGCACCAATAACAAAAGTGATCCACGTCAACATACATTTTTTCTTCTTCTTGGATGGATAATGTACTGAGAGCGATGAAATTCAGCTAGAATGTCTTGCCTAAGCTTAGAATTAGGAGGCACGAATAATCTGCCCTTCTTATGAAGGCAACCACGCTCACCAAGACTAAAATCCCTCGTTTCATCATCATTGTGAGATCCAACCTTGCACTTCTGAATAGGAGATATAATATTGGAATTTTTCCACTGAGCCTTGACAATCCTATCCAAAAGAATATGTTGAGCCTCAAGATTACACAATATAATAGGAGAATCAGAAGAAACAACATGATCACAGATATCATACGAGGATACAAGCTTTAAATCTTTCCACTCAGCTAACATCATAGAAACGACATCCCCTTGATTGCGGCTCAAAGCTTCAGCCAAACGATTAACCTTACTAGGGTATATTGGATATCAAAATCATATGAAGCGAGGAACTTGAGCTAACATTGTTGCCTTATATTGAGATCTCCTCATATTGAGATCCTTCTGAGAAAATAAGTACTTGGGCATTTTTTGATCTGTATAAAGAACAAAATGTTCGCCTAAAAGATAATGGCGTCAAATCTGCAATGCGAAGACGATGGCGGAAAGCTCAAGATTATGGGTGGCATAACGGATCCCATTAGGATGTAGCTACCTAGAAGCATATGCAACCACACGAGCATGCTACATAAGTGCAACTCCAAGGCCACTATGGCTTGCATCAGTATAAACCACAAGACCATGATTCCCTTCGGGAACCTCCAAAATGGGTGCATGAGTAAGAACCTCCTTCAACTGCTGAAAGGAAGTTTTGCAATGATCAGGCAAAAAAATCGAATGCCCGTGCAGGTAAAATGGGTAAGCATTGCACAATGAAAGAAAAATCTGGAATTAAACAATGATAATAACCCGCTAAACCCAAAAAACTACGAATATCAAAAACATTCTCGGGTCTTTTCCAATTCTAAATGGTTTCAGTCTTAGAAGGATCAACAGATATGCCATCAGAAGATACAACGTGACCCAAGAACTTTACTTGCCTCTCCAAGATATGACACTTAGAAATTTTTTCTTTAAGTTGATGATGTCGAAGAGTGCTCAAAATGTTTTTCAAGTGAATGGCATGCTCGGATCCTAACTAAAAGTAATCAATGAACACTAGTGCAAGCTTATCGAGATATTCCTGGAATACTCGATTCATAAGATCAACGTATTACGCGGGAGTATTCGTCAAACTGAATGGCATGATGAACCACTCGTAAGAACCATATCGAGTGCGAAATGCGATAAGAGGAAAGCTGTCCTCCGCAACTTAAAGTTGATGAAATTCTATGGCTAAATCAAGGCGGAAATTTTTTTAGCTTCACTCAATTGATCAAACATATCATCGATCCTAGGCAATGGATATCAATTCTTGATAGTCAACTCATTAAGCTTGTGATAATTGATGCTTAACCTAAGAGCCCCATTAGACTTCCATACAAACACTACCATGGCACCTCACGGTGAAGAACTAGATGAATAAACTGCTTAGCCTCAAGCTCGAGAAGTTGCATCTTAATTTACTCATTCTCTTTAGTTGACATCCAAGTAGGAGGCTGACTAACAGGTTGTGCACTAGGAACCAAGTCAATACGAAACTCAATAGCCCATTTGGTTGGCAAGCCTGAAACTTGCTCAAAAAGATCTACAGAATCACACAGCATTGGAATATGAGACACATCACTCCCACCATCATGGTCGCGATACTCGATAGTTTATAAAGAAGCCACTAAATTAGGACTGGCATTCTTAAGAATGAGAGATAGACGATCGGGAGTGCCTTGGATGCCGAAGATATAAGACCGCTTAACACAAAGAATCCTGGCCTCTTATCGCACGAGCTAGTTCATACCAAGAATCATATCGAAACCCAAAGAATAAATTACATGTTGTTTCGCACAAAAGAAAAAGCCGCATACAATTAACTCCACATTCTCAAACATCAAACTAACCGTTGTGCATCCCCAATAGAATTCACAATTTGGAGAGAAGTCAATAAGCCTACAACATTGAAAGGAAAAGCATCAGCATGTTCCTTTAATACAAATGAATGTGATGTACCCATATCGAATAGAACACGAATAGAAAGGTCTTTAAACAATAATTAAACCTCAAGAATAGCTCCAATATGAGGACCACTAAAAGCACTCACCATATTAAGATTACCATAATTGGTCCCTTTTGGCCTCCTAGGACAAGAAGATACCTCATAACCCTCTCTCTTATAATATCTGTATATGTGAGGTTTAGGACAAGCTCGAGCGGAATGATATAGTGACCCACAATAGTACCATCTCTTCACCCAATATATTACCATCTCTTCGCTGAAGCCGAAGGAGGTGTTATACAGGGCTGAGAACTGGAACCACTCTATTTCTTATTCTTAATATGATGAAAGGACCAAGATTTAGGGAAGGGAAAGCACTTTTTATGAATTACCTTGATAGTTAGCCTCATCATCATATCTTTCTCCTTCTCGACTGTAACACCTCGTATTTTCTGTGAACGTATAAGTAACAAATCAGAGAATAATTAATTTTTAAAATAAGAATCAAGGGAAACGGGTTGCGCCATTGCGTTCGTCTCGAAATTCTGCTTGAAAATGAGTCCGAGATTTCGAGAAATGGAGTCTATATGTGGGAGATATGTCCCTCCGAAGTTTCAGAGATTTTCAGAATCGAAAACAGCTCGAAAATTCGAATTCAAATTCAAAATCCCAGAACAGGCTGGGCGGGAAAATTCCCGCCCATGGACCAGGTCGACCTGGGGGTCGACTGTAACACCCCGAATTTCAGTTAACACTGATATTCACTAATTACAGAATTAATAATCTCAGATGTGAGAATCAGGGGAAACGGGTTACGTCATTGTGTTCGTCTCGGAAAAATACGCGAAATAGAGTCCGAAATTTTGTAAATCGGAGTCCGTATGACCCGGTTAAGGCCCAAAGAAGTTTTCGGGAAATTTGAATTTCGAAACATGCAGAAATGGGGGCCAGGCGGGAAAACTCCCGCCCAGCCAAGTCGACTTGGCTGTCGAAAGGGCTGTCGACTTGCCTGTCGACATGCCTATCGACTTGGCAGTCGACAGGGCTGTCGACATGCCCTGTCAGCTGATTCTGGCCTGGGTGCACCTGGTTGAGTTTTGGGCTGGGTTGGAGGGCTTGGGACGAAATCTGACGGACCTAAACTAACCTAGGGTTAATCTAAGGGTCTAAAACACATCCTAATCCTATAAATAAGACCCTAAGCTAGCCCTAAATGATCATAATCCTATCCTCTAACTAAACTATGCCAAAATTTTCTATGATCATGGCCTCCACTCAAAACCCTAGCCTCCATCCTCTTTCTAAACTATTTCTATGAAGGCTTTCATGTTCATACAAGCATTTTTAAGTTGTATGAGTGATCATTAGCTTGCATTCATCATCAAGTTGCAAGCTTTATTTTCAAGGCTAGAGTTTTTGGGTGATTTTTGGCAAGGGTTTGCTTATTGGAGTTTAGTGGTGAGTTTCTATAGCCTTAATAATCAATTGTTACATTGATTATGATAGGATATGATAAGATATGGCTATGTTTGTGGATCAATGTGTTTATGCAAGTTTAGTATAGTGTATGTTGTGTGTTTTGCGAGTTTTATGCTATATGTTATGCAAGTTTAATGCTATGTTTTATGATGCTCATTATGCAAAACACTATGTTGAACATTGATTCATATGTAACATGTTATGCAAGCTATATGTGAGATTATATGCAAGTTCACATGTAACATGTTATGCAAGCTATATGTGAGATTATATGCAAGTTCATATGTAACATGTAATGCAAGTTATGTGCATGATTATATGCAAGTTCATATGTAACATGTTATGCAAGTTATGTGTTTGGTTATATGCAAGTTATGTGCATGATTATATGCAAGTTCATATGTAACATGTTATGCAAGTTAAGTGTTTGGTTATATGCAAGTTATGTGCATGATTATATGCAAGTTCATATGTAACATGTTATGCAAGTTATGTGTTTGGTTATATGCAAGTTATGTGCATGATTATATGCAAGTTCATATGTAACATGTTATGCAAGTTATGTGTTTGGTTATATGCAAGTTATGTGCATGATTATATGCAAGTTCATATGTAACATGTTATGCAAGTTATGTGTTTGGTTATATGCAAGTTATGTGTGCATGATTATATGCAAGTTCATATGTAACATGTTATGCAAGTTATGTGTTTGGTTATATGCAAGTTAACATGTGACATGCTATGCAAGTTCACACCTTTGTATGACATAAGAATCATATGCAAGTTACCCCCTTTGTGACATATGTGCTTCATGCAAGTTTGGGTTAAATGCTAGTTGGGTTTAATGTATGCTCATATATGCAAGTTGACACCTTTTAAACCCATGATAAAGTTATATGCTATGATTGGTTAAACCCATGGCATTTGTGATGAATCTTCCCTTTATTATGTCATGTTATGAGAACGAATTACGTGGGGAACGATGGGGTTAATATGCATGTTAATAAAATGGTGTGAAATGGGTATGCTTAAGCATAACATAAAGTGAATGGACATAATTGGGAATTTACCTATTAAGTTAGGTCTACCCATATTATGGAATTGGGAATTTACCTATTAAGTTAGGTCTACCCATATTATGGAATTGGGAATTTACCTATTGAGTTAGGTCTACCCATATTCTTGAAATTGTTAATTAATTAGGGATAATTAATACAAGTTATGGGGGTGATTAATTAGGTGTAATTAATCGACTAAGACACGAGGTTGGACCCTTTTGTAGCATAAGACTGCCCGGAACCAACCGGCAAATCCAGCGGCTACAAATGATTGGCCCGATGTGAGAGGTCTTAGTCATAAACTAAATACGTGATAAGTGTAAAGACACGAGGTTAGACTCTGTTATGGTGTAAGGCTGCCCGGAACCAACCGGCATATCCAGCTGCCATAAAAGACAGTCTAATGTGAGAGGTCTTTACAAAGGTTACGATCTTAATTAATTAAGAAACACTTAACCAAATTAGCATGTAGTGGGGCATGAGGGGTTAAGTGGGTGCCTTGGGTAGCATGTAGTAACTAGTGGGGGTGCCTTGGGTGGCATGAGGAAACTAGTGGGTTGCCTTGGGTGGCAATAGAAAATACGATTAGAATACTTAACCAAAGTGGAACATGTAATTAAACATGATTAAAGGGTTAAGTAAGTGCCTTGGGTGGCATGTGGGAATCAAGTAAGTGCCTTGGGTGGCATGTGGAAATCTAGTGGGTGCCTTAAGTGGCAATTAAAATATGATTAAAAGACTTAACCAAAATTTATAACATGTAAGTGGACATGGTTAAAGGGTTAAGTGGGATTCACTAGAAATGACAAGCTTAGGTGGGTAGCTTGTGGGGGCCCATTTCAACCAATATCCCAAACGTATCTTTGTGGGCTCGACCCAAGTCGAGGACGGGACACGCATATTGGGCTTGACTGTAAGAGGCCAAAACGGGTTAGCGGTGGCAACGCAAGTCCAACGGGTTTCATATGCGTGTGTGGACCCGGGCTGGTAAGTAAGACGTTGTTGCATCGTGTAGGTATAAGCCGTGCATCGTTGATATTATCAGGTTGCCACTTTGGGGAATGATACACCCCACTGTGGGGCCAGCACGGGTATCTACGTTAGGGAGTCGATTGCTTGGGGAGTAGTGGGTACACCTAGTGGAGATAGGGGCGGACGCACCGTTGATATTATCAGGTTGCCACTTTGGGGAATGATACACCCCACTGTGGGGCCAGCACGGGTATCTACGTTAGGGAGCCGATCGCTTGGGGAGTAGTGGGTACACCTAGTGGAGATAGGGGCAGACGGCACCTATGTAGTCAGCTAGGGGTACACGAAACTACTATTAAAAATTACTAAGTACACTTAGTGGGATCAACCTTAAGTAGGAATTACCCTTGGGTGGGTAGAACTGGTGTGGTGCAGTGTAGGAATTACCCTTGGGTGGGTAGATCTGGGGTGGTGCAGTGTAGGAATTATCCTTGGGTGGGTAGATCTGGGGTGGTGCAGTGTAGTAATTATCCTTGGGTGGGTAAATGCGTCTTTTCGGTTATCTTAGTACATCCTGTGTTTAGTTGGCTACTTAGTGTAGTCATTATCCCCAGAGGTACCGTACCTTGTTTATATCATACCCTAATTACTTTAATGATTGTATTGTTAAGGTTATAGGACTCGCTCAGACTTATGTCTGACCCCGTTGTTTTTTATCTTTTTCCCAACCCTCAGGTTTTCAGAGTGGGCCTTGCACTAGTGGGCTTTGATCAGACTGCTTTATCTATCTTTTGGAGCTTGGACCATGGATGTAAAGCTCAGTTTATCTTTTCTATTATGGCTATTAAGTTATGTAGTGGGATTATGTACTTTTGTTTTATCAGGATGGATATTATGTACTTGACTCTTGTTTATGGTTCTTGTGTAACCAAACATGTTTTACTTTCCGCTGCAATGAAATGATGTTTTAAATTCTCAAGTATTACTTATATCTGTCTTGTTGTAATTTTTCTGTTCTATATTCACTTAAAATACTCCACCGATGTTATGGCATTCCCATAGTGAGTGACCGTAGCGGGTGTGGGGTGTTACACGTGGTATCAGAGCTTAAGGTTACTAGAACAGATAAAATTTTTAGAAAAACTATTTTCTAAGAATATTTTTGAAAGGAGTATTTTCAAAAACATGTCTTTTAAGAGAAAAGTTTTTGAAAGAAAAGCATAATCCCCAATAGCCATATCTATATCTTTCAAATTCTCCGTTTTGAATCTCTTCCTCTCTCGTTTTGAGTTTCCCCTCCGCGTATAGATGATCTTTCTAAGATAGATAAGAATGGAAAACCACTTCAAGGGACTTAGACATTAGTCGGATTAGAAGTTGGTTCAAGAAGGAGGAGGACTGGTAGGTACCTATTGGATAGACGATGGGAGGAAGGCTCAAATAGTTGTTTGGTTAATGAAGGATGAAACCTCATTGGTGGGAGGTTACGAGTGGAGAATGGGAAGAAGAAGGCGAGTAGTTATCCTTTTGGGAGGAATAGGACACCTTATTAGGGTTGTCCAAAGGGGCAAGGGCAAGGTATGGAATCTTCTGGAGGATAGTTGTATTCCCTCACGGCTCGTGTACCAGATGGGGATAAGACCGTCTAGGTTGGAATTTGGATTTCTTTATTATCCGGTTCGAACTTTATTTGATTCTGACGCATCGAGTTCGTTTATCTCATCATTGTTAGTTGAGTCACTGCACTTAGACACCAGTTTAGTAGATGATCCCTTAGTTGTTTCAAACCCAATTGGGGCTCCATGATGTGTTTGGGTTTGAAAGTTCCTATACTTAGCGTTGAGTTTAGATGTGATGCTTTTTGGGCTTCACGGGCTATGGGTTAGTTTTGGGCATGGACTGGTTATCCAGTAGTGGTGCCGTTCTTGTTTGTGAAAGGAGAGTTTTTAGGCTTATGACCCGCTTGGGTAACACTCTCGAGATCTCTTGTAATCCCATGGAATCTGTTATGCTAAGTTATCTAGAATCGCTTGACACGTCGGTCGAGAGTTTGCGATCTGTTAGAGTGGTCCGGGAATACTCGGATATGTTTGAGGAGGTGAAGGGCTTACCTCCGGAGCGGGAGATTGACTTCCGAATATATCCGGTAGACAATGCCAAACCAGTATCGTGGCCAGTGTGCCACATGGCTCCTCGTGAGAGGAGGGAACTCCATAAGCAAGTAGGCGATTTGCTTGAGAAGGGGTTTAGAAGACGAAGTATATCGGAGTGGGGTGCTCCAGTAGTTTTTGCTATGAAGGCGGATGGGTCCCTCAGACTTTGTGTAGACTATAGAGAGTTTAACAAGATAACAAAGAAAAATGGACACCCATTGCCGAGGATTGATGATCTCTTTGATCAGTTGGTTGGCGCCTCAGTGTTTTCGTAGTAGGACTTAGCCACGGGGTTTCATCAGTTGAGAGTGGCTGTGGATAGTATAGAGAAGACTACCTTTAGGACTCCAGATGGTTTTTATGAGTGGCTGGTGATGCCATTTGGTTTGACGAACGCCCCCGCATACTTTGTTGATTTGATGAGAAGGGTGTTCAGGGAGTACCTAAATAAGTTCGTGATGGTCTTTGTAAATGACATCTTGGTCTTTTCTAGGAGCGAAATAAGTTTTCGTATGTGCTCAATAGGTTGAGCAAAGCCAGTTATGGGATAAACGGTGGTTTTGGAGCGAGACTGGCGAGGACATCCAGAGTTGGACAAGGGCTTAATTATTTAGCCGTTTTTACTAGTATCATCTCACGTAGGTCGCCTGAATTCGAAGGAGGTATCCCTTGGGTGTTTGTCTGATATTGGTTTAGGCCTTTGGGGCTTGCATTTGGGGGATGTCGAATTCGACTAGGGTGGTCTGCGTGAGAGATGGACAGTTGTGATGATTTTGGATGGGGTAATATCCTGATTTTCTCTAAAAGTGGAGAAGAGCATGCCCTACATCTTAGGGAAGTGTTGGAGACTCTTCGAGCGCATAGTCTTAGGACAGCAAAAGTGGATGGGATTCTTAGCATCCTATGAGTTTGAGATAGCGTATACCCATGGCAAGGGTAACGTGGTAGCGGACGCCTTAAGTAGAAAAAGGTTGTCCTTGAGTTCATTGTTCGTTGAACGACGGAGCTTAGAGTTTATTTCTATGTTTGACTTTAGACCTTCCGTTGACTTTGTACCCGGTTTGCTAGCCTCCTTGGAGGTTAGGCCTACTCTTTTGGGGCGGATTGGCGGAGCGCAGCGAGACGACCCACAGTTGGTTGAGTTAATAGAGAAGCTCATGAGGAGGGGGAGTCGTCCAGCCATTTGAGTAGGTACACTCTAGATGGTAAGGGGTGGTTGCGTAGAGACGGAAGACTTTGTGTACCGCAAGACGAGGGTTTGAGGAAGGCTATACTTGATGATGCACATCGTTCGAAGATGACCATTCATCCCGGTAGGGACAAGATGTACCAAGACATGAAGCGAGTTTTCATTTGGGCCGGTATGAAGAAAGACGCGGCCGAGTATGTCGCTAGATGCTTGGTGTGCCAACAAGTAAAAGCGGAGCAAAAGAAACCCGGTGGGTTGCTTCACCCATTGGAGGTTCCGCTATGGAAATGGGATAGTGTCTCGATGGATTTCGTCAATGGATTACCAAGATCGAGGAAGGGTAATACGGGAATTTGGGTTGGGGTAGACAAACTTACTAAGAGTGCCCATTTTATACCCGTGAAGAGTAAGAGGACTGCTCAATGGCTAGCTTCAATCTACATTCGAGAGATTGTTAGATTGCATGGTGTACCTTCCCGCATAGTGAGTGATCGAGATCCTATCTCCACTAGCGAGTTTTGGAAGAGTTTGAAAGAGGCGGTAGGGACTCAGCTATGTTTGAGCACCGCAAATCATCCTCAGACGGACGGCCAGACCGGGAGGGTGAATCGCATTTTAGAAGACCTTTTGAGGCTATGTATCTTAGATTTTGGAGGTACATGAGAAGAGCATCTTCCATTGGTGGAGTTCGCATATAATAACAGCTTTCAGTCTAGTATTGGCATGGCTCCTTTCAAAGCTTTTTATGGAAGGCCTTGTCGATCACCTACATGTTGGTGGGAATCTACGGATAAGATCTTGCTTGGGCCCGATATGGTTAGGAAGACTTCGGAAAAGATTGATTTGATTCGAAGAAGGATGAAAGCGGCGCAAGACAGACAGAAATCTTATGCGGACAAGAGGAGAACAGAGCTTGAGTTTGATGTTGGGGACATGGTCTTTGTCAAAGTATCCCCGTTACGGAATGTGGTTCGCTTTGGATCTGTTGGGAAGTTAGAACCAAGGTTTGTTGGACCGTTTCCTATTAAGGAAAGGGTTGGACAGATGGTCTATAGAGTGGAGTTGCCCGACAGACTTAGTGGTGTACATGATGTATTCCATGTGTCACATTTGAGGAAGTGCCTACATGAGACCGTAGAGGTGGTAGAGCCGAGCTTGCTTAGAGAAATAGAAATAGAGCGTGATGCGACTATTCGACGAGCTCCTACACGCATCCTTGGGTCAGAGATTAAGAGGTTGAGAAACAGGGGGGGTTCAACTAGTCAAAGTGCAATGGGGAGAAGATAAGAGCAACGCTACTTGGGAGACGGAAGCGAAAATGCGTTCATTATACCCATTCCTTTTTGGAGGGTATGTCTTTTAACTTCTCCTTTATCGTTTGTCTAGTACTTATCTTATCTTTAGTATGTCCTCTTGTTAGTGCCTTTGACCTTTAGATAGGGTAAACCTATGGTTGAAACATGTGTTTGAGACATGTTATGATTGATGGATGCAAGTGGATGCAAGTGTTTGCTAGTGGTTGCTCGTGGATGCATATACACACACTCTAGACACTAGATCGGCTCAATCACTTCATATTGCATATTGCATATAATTGTGTGTAGGTAGCTATATTTATGGATGTATAATGGTTGTGTTATCATATGGATGATGCATTTTGGTGAATGATTGTACACTCATGTAGATATAGTATGTGTCGATAGGGTTCTTTCGCATACATATTGGATGCATGGCACTATCACGGTTTGCATATGTTCATACATTAGATAGGGAACATATACACACACTTTTTGCATATGCTCATACATCAGTAGAAATTGTTTTAAGAACAATGGATGCCCGTGTTTGATGGATTGAGTAGATGGTTGTTTGGATGGTAGGATATGCATTCTCCTTAACTTGAGGATTTCGGGGACGAAATCCTTTAAGGAGGGGAGAATGTAACACCCCGAATTTCAGTTAACAATGATATTCACTAATTACAGAATTAATAATCTCAGATGTGAGAATCAGGGGAAACGGGTTACGTCATTGTGTTCGTCTCGGAAAAATACGCGAAATAGAGTCCGAAATTTTGTAAATCGGAGTCCGTATGACCCGGTTAAGGCCCAAAGAAGTTTTCGGGAAATTTGAATTTCGAAACATGCAGAAATGGGGGCCAGGCGGGAAAACTCCCGCCCAGCCAAGTCGACTTGGCTGTCGACAGGGCTGTCGACTTACCTGTCGACATGCCTGTCAAATTGGCAGTCGACAGGGCTGTCGACTTGCCCTGTCGGCTGATTCTGGCCTGGGTGCACCTGGTTGAGTTCAGGGCTGGGTTGGAGGGCTTGGGACGAAATCTGACGGACCTAAACTAACCTAGGGTTAATCTAAGGGTCTAAAACACATCCTAATCCTATAAATAAGACCCTAAGCTAGCCCTAAATGATCATAATCCTATCCTCTAACTAAACTATGCCAAAATTTTCTATGATCATGGCCTCCACTCAAAACCCTAGCCTCCATCCTCTTTCTAAACTATTTCTATGAAGGCTTTCATGTTCATACAAGCATTTTTAAGTTGTATGAGTGATCATTAGCTTGCATTCATCATCAAGTTGCAAGCTTTATTTTCAAGGCTAGAGTTTTTGGGTGATTTTTGGCAAGGGTTTGCTTATTGGAGTTTAGTGGTGAGTTTCTATAGCCTTAATAATCAATTGTTAAATTGATTATGATAGGATATGATAAGATATGGCTATGTTTGTGGATCAATGTGTTTATGCAAGTTTAGTATAGTGTATGTTGTGTGTTTTGCGAGTTTTATGCTATATGTTATGCAAGTTTAATGCTATGTTTTATGATGCTCATTATGCAAAACACTATGTTGAACATTGATTCATATGTAACATGTTATGCAAGCTATATGTGAGATTATATGCAAGTTCACATGTAACATGTTATGCAAGCTATATGTGAGATTATATGCAAGTTCATATGTAACATGTAATGCAAGTTATGTGCATGATTATATGCAAGTTCATATGTAACATGTTATGCAAGTTATGTGTTTGGTTATATGCAAGTTATGTGCATGATTATATGCAAGTTCATATGTAACATCTTATGCAAGTTATGTGTTTGGTTATATGCAAGTTATGTGCATGATTATATGCAAGTTCATATGTAACATGTTATGCAAGTTATGTGTTTGGTTATATGCAAGTTATGTGCATGATTATATGCAAGTTCATATGTAACATGTTATGCAAGTTATGTGTTTGGTTATATGCAAGTTATGTGCATGATTATATGCAAGTTCATATGTAACATGTTATGCAAGTTATGTGTTTGGTTATATGCAAGTTAACATGTGACATGCTATGCAAGTTCACACCTTTGTATGACATAAGAATCATATGCAAGTTACCCCCTTTGTGACATATGTGCTTCATGCAAGTTTGGGTTAAATGCTAGTTGGGTTTAATGTATGCTCATATATGCAAGTTGACACCTTTTAAACCCATGATAAAGTTATATGCTATGATTGGTTAAACCCATGACATTTGTGATGAATCTTCCCTTTATTATGTCATGTTATGAGAACGAATTACGTGGGGAACGATGGGGTTAATAAGCATGTTAATAAAATGGTGTGAAATGGGTATGCTTAAGCATAACATAAAATGAATGGACATAATTGGGAATTTACCTATTAAGTTAGGTCTACCTATATTATGGAATTGGGAATTTACCTATTAAGTTAGGTCTACCCATATTATGGAATTGGGAATTTACCTATTGAGTTAGGTCTACCCATATTCTTGAAATTGGTAATTAATTAGGGATAATTAATACAAATTATGGGGGTGATTAATTAGGTGTAATTAATCGACTAAGACACGAGGTTGGACCCTTTTGTAGCATAAGACTGCCCGGAACCAACCGGCAAATCCAGCGGCTACAAATGATTGGCCCGATGTGAGAGGTCTTAGTCATAAACTAAATACGTGACAAGTGTAAAGACACGAGGTTAGACTCTGTTATGGTGTAAGGCTGCCCGGAACCAACCGGCATATCCAGCTGCCATAAAAGACAGTCTAATGTGAGAGGTCTTTACAAAGGTTACGATCTTAATTAATTAAGAAACACTTAACCAAATTAGCATGTAGTGGGGCATGAGGGGTTAAGTGGGTGCCTTGGGTGGCATGTAGTAACTAGTGGGGGTGCCTTGGGTGGCATGAGGAAACTAGTGGGTTGCCTTGGGTGGCAATAGAAAATACGATTAGAATACTTAACCAAAGTGGAACATGTAATTAAACATGATTAAAGGGTTAAGTAAGTGCCTTGGGTGGCATGTGGGAATCAAGTAAGTGCCTTGGGTGGCATGTGGAAATCTAGTGGGTGCCTTGAGTGGCAATTAAAATATGATTAAAAGACTTAACCAAAATTTATAACATGTAAGTGGACATGGTTAAAGGGTTAAGTGGGATTCACTAGAAATGACAAGCTTAGGTGGGTAGCTTGTGGGGGCCCACTTCAACCAATATCCCAAACGTATCTTTGTGGGCTCGACCCAAGTCGAGGACGAGACACGCATATTGGGCTTGACTGTAAGAGGCCAAAACGGGTTAGCGGTGGCAACGCAAGTCCAACGGGTTTCATATGCGTGTGTGGACCCGGGCTGGTAAGTAAGACGTTGTTGCATCGTGTAGGTATAAGCCGTGCACCGTTGATATTATCAGGTTGCCACTTTGGGGAATGATACACCCCACTGTGGGGTCAGCACGGGTATCTACGTTAGGGAGCCGATCGCTTGGGGAGTAGTGGGTACACCTAGTGGAGATAGGGGCAGACGCACCGTTGATATTATCAGGTTGCCACTTTGGGGAATGATACACCCCACTGTGGGGCCAGCACGGGTATCTACGTTAGGGAGCCGATCGCTTGGGGAGTAGTGGGTACACCTAGTGGAGATAGGGGCAGACGGCACCTATGTAGTCAGCTAGGGGTACACGAAACTACTATTAAAAATTACTAAGTACACTTAGTGGGATCAACCTTAAGTAGGAATTACCCTTGGGTGGGTAGAACTGGTGTGGTGCAGTGTAGGAATTACCCTTGGGTGGGTAGATCTGGGGTGGTGCAGTGTAGGAATTACCCTTGGGTGGGTAGATCTGGGGTGGTGCAGTGTAGTAATTATCCTTGGGTGGGTAAATGCGTCTTTTCGGTTATCTTAGTACATCCTGTGTTTAGTTGGCTACTTAGTGTAGTCATTATCCCCAGAGGTACCATACCTTGTTTATATCATACCCTAATTACTTTAATGATTGTATTGTTAAGGTTATAGGACTCGCTCAGACTTATGTCTGACCCCGTTGTTTTTTTATCTTTTTCCCAACCCTCAGGTTTTCAGAGTGGGCCTAGCACTAGTGGGCTTTGATCAGACTGCTTTATCTATCTTTTGGAGCTTGGACCGTGGATGTAAAGCTCAGTTTATCTTTTCTATTATGGCTATTAAGTTATGTAGTGGGATTATGTACTTTTGTTTTATCAGGATGGATATTATGTACTTGACTCTTGTTTATGGTTCTGGTGTAACCAAACATGTTTTACTTTCCGCTGCAATGAAATGATGTTTTAAATTCTCAAGTATTACTTATATCTGTCTTGTTGTAATTTTTCTGTTCTATATTCACTTAAAATACTCCACCGATGTTATGGCATTCCCATTGTGAGTGACCGTAGCGGGTGTGGGGTGTTACATCGACCATAGTGTCGACCTCCCAGGGGCCAGGTCGACCTGGGGGTCGACCTGCTCCCGAAACTCAGTTTTTGAACCTGATTCATTTTGATGTTTCTAGTCTCGTTTTCAGTCTAGATTCGTCCGCCTAATCCTTTATAAACAGCCCCCTTGCCTCATTTTCTCTACATAATTTCATTGTGTCTATACTCTGCCTCTATTCTAATCAAAAATAAAAATGGCGTCGCTACTCTGCTAGAATCAAATATTGGACTGATGCATCTTCTTCCAACCTGAATAGAATTAAAAGCTAAATCAAATCTCAAATCAAAGTTTAGAGCTACAACAACAATTAAAGAGGAGTAATTCAACATTTCTGCATCAACAACAGTTTATTATCCTTTCTTAAAACCATGAACGGCAAATACAGTTATTTTCTGATATAAACTTTAATTATAATTGTGACATGATTGTAAATCTGAATTTGAGGTTGTGTACGTTCTGTTCTGATATATTTTATTCTGTATCTCTTTCTTCTTTCTATTTTATAGCCAGGCTACCACGAGACTGCGCCACATCTCATAAGAGATTAACGCACAAACGCTAAACTTTGGGACAAATAATGAATGATGGCATAATTGGACATGGCTAATATGTGACTAATGTTGTAAACTAGATTTAGATCTATGCATATTCTGTGAATTGGAAGAAGAGGAACCATTGTATGTTAACATGTGACTTGAGACTTTGGACATAACGCATATTTTGTATTAAGATCCGTTATAATTTAAAGTTCTAGATTGTTGGGTATATTTTTATATAACGATTCATGACTTGAGATAAAAAGAGAATATGACTTAGGTGTGAAGATCTATATTAAGATTTGATAACTGTTAAATGTGAATAACACCTAAGTGAGAGATTTTTTAAATATATGACATGCATTGAAATCGATGGCTATATTTGGTATAATTTATATGTGAATCCTTTATATTAGGCAAGTTTAACTAAAATTGGGACATGTGTTATATGGTAAATTATGACCATAATCTGTGCCATGTAAATTCAATGCAAACGTGGGGTATATGATCATATTGTGAATCATGACAATTATTTAGGCATGCAAACTTAGGCCAAATTTATAATTAGGCAAGATATGTCAATGAAACTTTAAGGAATGATTAAATCTGTTATGTTGACTAATCTGCTAGTTCTATTATATTGCCTAAACTGCTAATTAGATTGAATTGCCTAATCTGCTAATTATGTTAAATTGCCTTATCTGCTAAATCTGCTAAATCGCTTAATCTGCAAGATCTGTTATCTGTTTAATCTGTTGAAGGGCGTAATCTGTTGGAACTGAAATGCTGAAATTTGAAGTATGTAAATATGTAGGCTCGATTTAAAATTGAGCAAAACTTGTTAATAGAACCTCGAATAATCTGCTGTAACTTGTACAGAAGTAAATGTTAAATTAGCATGATTAGTCTGATATTAGCAAAGTCTGTGAATGAATGCATTGGCTAAACATGAAACATGTCTAACTCGAGGTTAGAATGAGTTTGCGACGTAATCCTACCCGGAACCACCCGGCACATCCGTTGGCCGCAAATAATAGGTTCTAATGTGAGAAGTTAGTCATAACGTGCTTGAAACCCGAGGTTAGACTCAGTTTGCGGCATAAACCTTTCCGGAACCAACCGGCCTAACCAGTGGCCGCAAACTGTCAGTCTAATGTGAGAGGTTTGCGCATTAATTTTTAATTAATATCTAATATAAATATGATGTCTAAAACGTGTTGGGTGGATAGGGTTAAACCAATTGGACTAATGAATTTAACAAAACCGTTTCGTGAATCTGTAGGCCCAATTACAAAGTTAGTCAAATCTGTAAATCTGTTAAATCCGTATATTTGATCCGTTAGTTTGAAAACTTGTCTATCTGTGAACTAGCTGATCTGAACTCTGTATGTCTGAACTTGTAAACAAGTTAATCTGAAATCTGTTAGTCTAGGGGCACAAGGTTAGGAGGGAAATTACTTGTGTCATCTGTTGTTTGGGACCCATATTAGTGACTAACCCTTTTTGGTATCAAAACTATGACCCAACAGTAGGTAGGGTCCGGGCATGCTTACTGAACTAATTTTAAGCGGTTCATTCTGATAATGGCGAGGGGTGTTGATGGTGCGTTCCAACCGGGTCATGTGCGTGCATGGATCCCGGTTTGCCTCTGAGGATGTAAGACGCCGTGACATCTGTAAATAGGTCTGTGTCATTTAAAGGTTGCCACTTTGGAGAGTGATACACCCTTCTGTGGGGCTGGCACAGGGTATTTATGTATTAGGGAGCCGATCGCGTGGGGTAGGACTTAGGGTACACTTATCTCTGTCTATTTCTGTGGGGTACCTCTGTTTCTGTTGGGTGGTAACACCCGTCTATTGGGGTGGTAAAGGCCTATTTACTAGTGTACACCTAATTCTACATTTTGTTTCCATAGGGTTTAATCTGTTTCTATTTCTGTACCTTCTGTTCGGGTGGTAAAGGCCCATTATTTGCATTCTATTTCTGTACCTTCTGTTGGGGGCGGTAAAGGCCCATTACTAGCATTCTCTTCTGTGGAAATTATTCTTTTCCCATTTCTGTTTAGTTTAGACATTAGGATAACCCTAATCCTGTTATACTAGTATTAGTGCAGAGAAATGAAAAGTAATATTATTCTGTTTCTTCTGTTTAACCTAAGTACATCTGTTGCTCCTGTTACTATTATCTCTTATCCAGTTTATTTTCATGTCATAATTATTATTATCTGTTTATATGCTGAAAGTCACTGGATTTGCCAGACTTTATGTCTGACCTTGCTTATTTTCGCCCCATTTTCTTTCGTTCCCCCCAGGTTTTCCAAGGAGGGAATACTTTAGCTTGATCCGGATTTCTTCTGCTTGGAGTGCGTAAAGTATGGCTTAATTTCTTATGGCATCTTCTGTGGGGATTATGATTTTAAAGTTTTGTACTCTGATGACTTTCTGAACAAGACTGATATTTATGTACTTGAGTTTTTGGTAAAGATGTAACCATATTGATTTCTGTTTTCTGCTGTAATAAAGTTATAATTTCTCAAGTATTGTTTATCTATCTTGAAATTTTCTGTTCTGTTTACTAAAATGCTCCACCAAAGTTAAGGCATTCCCTTTGTGAGTGTCCTTAACGGAGGTGGGGTATTACACTTGGTATCAGAGCTGAAGGTTACCGGATTGGGTAAAGTTTTTGAAAACTATTTTCAAAAAGGTTTTAAAAGGAAGTATTTTCAAAAATAAAGTTTATTTTGAAAAACATAATCCCCAAAAGCCATATATCTATCTTTTCAGTTCTCCATTTTGAATCTTTTTCTTTCATTCCAGCATGTCTGGGGATCTTAACCTTCCTGAGGGCGTACCGGTACCTGGCTGGTTCAGGAGGTACTTAGAGGCTAA
Source organism: Allium sativum (assembly GCA_030737875.1). Lineage (NCBI taxonomy): Eukaryota > Viridiplantae > Streptophyta > Magnoliopsida > Asparagales > Amaryllidaceae > Allium > Allium sativum. The sequence goes on along the minus strand of CM060909.1, from coordinate 1,052,812,186 downwards.
GGCCAACGATGCAGGCCCAACAGACATTCCTCCTCCAGTCGCAGCGATTCCCCCTCCTCCGCCCCCACCTCGTGCAATTGCTTTCTCAAAGATCTGTAAAGATTTTAGGACCATGGGTGGAAAGGATTTCAAGGGAACTGAATCGTTCGTAGAAACGAGGTACTGGCTCAAAGAAACTGAGGATCTATTCGTTATCTTCGAGGTGGACGATAGGCAGAAGGTACAGTTGGCGGTATGGTTGCTCAAAGACGAAGCTTCCTATTGGTGGGAAGTCACTAACGCCGAGAGGCCAGTTGAAACATGGATGGATTTCAGAACAAGGTTTGAGACGAAATTCCTCTCGCAAGCTGAATGAAATCTACAACCGGAAAAGTTCTTATCTCTTAAGCAAGGGAGCATGACGGTCAAGGAATACGTCAACCAGTTCAACCAACAGGCTAGGTTCGCACTGGATTTAGTCAACAATCAGCATAAAAAGGCTCTCCGCTTTGTTAAAGGATTGAACGAGCCACTGCACAGCCTAGCCATGACCCATGTATCCATGGGAGCGACTTACGAGAGATTGGTGGACATGGCACTACTACACGAGGAAGACAAGGGCAAGAAAGAGGCAAAGAAGGAAGAACCACAGAACAAGAAAGCATGGCCCAAAAAGGAAACACAAAATAAGGATGAAAAGTCTGAAGATAAGAAGGACAAAAAGCGCTTTACTTGTGGAAGCTCGACTCATCTGAACAAGGATTGCAGAAAAAGAAAGAGCACTTGCTTCAACTGTGGTGAGATGGGACACTTCACTAGGGACCGCCCGAAGAAACGAGGGCAAGGGCAGAGGCAGGACCCACTTCTGGAGGGCAGGCGAACACTCTCGAGGCTAGTGGATAGGATGGAAATAAGGAAACTTTCTGTAGAAGGTTTAATTTCTTTATCTGGTTGTTGAGTTAAAGCTCTTTTCTGATTCTGGCATTTTTTCCGTAATCGATACTCTGCACTTTAATACTAGTATTGTTTCTGATTCCGCTGTAGACTCAGACCCGTAAGGGTTATGACTCATCTAATTGTGATAAGTCGGGTATCTGTGTTGAGAGTTAAGTTGACTATGACGCATACATTCTGGGTTTTTTATCATGCTTAGTTTCCTAAGAGTCATTCGGTAATCTGATCTATACCAGTAATCTGTAAATATCTGAATATTTTTGATAAGGTTAAGATTTCCAGTTATGACATTGTCTAAAGAGGGTAATCCTTTGGGTGTCAATCTGATGTTGATATCGGTCTTCGGGGTTGATACTTAGGGGAATTATTCTCTCAACCAATGTATAATGGGAACCAAGTTTTGTTTCATCTGTACTCGCTTCCATCATTCGACCGTATCCTATCAATCGAATCTTCGAACTTTAGGTAGAAACTAATGGGTGTAAACATGTGTTTGAGACATGTTATGTTTGATGGTTGCAAGTGGATGCAAGTGGTTGCTCATGGATGCATATACACACACTAGGCACTAGATCGGCTCGAAAACACTCTCATACTGCATATGGATGTGTGAGCATTTTCAATTTTTGTGGATGCAAAATTATTGACTCATCACATGGATGTTGCATATGAATGAATGGTTGTCACTCATATAAGAACGATATAGATCAAATAGGAAAATTGCATACATGTTGGACTTATGGCACTGACATAATTCGCAGTAAGAAGTTCAACTGAATCAGTGGACCGACTGATCTTTGCATTAGATAAGGAAGATATACACACACTTTTGCATATGTTCATACAACATTAGAAGTTTTCTAAGGACAATGGATGCTTGTGGATGATAGTTGAGTAAATGGTAGGACACATTCTTCTTAACTTGAAGAATTCGGGGACGAAATCCTTTAAGGAGGGGAGAATGTAACACATCGTATTTTTTGTGAACGTATAAGTAAAAAATCAGAGAATAATTAATTTTTAAAATAAGAATGAAGGGAAATGGGTTGCGCCATTGCGTTCGTCTTGAAATTCTGCTTAGAAACGAGTCCGAGTTTTCGAGAAACGGAGTCCGTATGATGGAGATATGGCCCTCCGAAGTTTCAGAGATTTTCAGAATCGAAAACAGCTCGAAAATTCGAATTGAAATTCAAAATCCCAGAACAGGCTGGGCGGGAAAATTCCCGCCCATGGACCAGGTCGACCTGGGAGTCGACCAAAGTGTCGACCTCCCAAGGGCCAGGTCGACCATAGTGTCGACCTGGGGGTCGACCTGCTCCCGAAACCCAGTTTTTGAACCTGATTCATTTTGATGTTTCTGGTCTCGTTTTCAGTCTAGATTCGTCCACCTAATCCTTTATAAACAGCCCCCTAGCCTCATTTTCTCTACATAATTTCATTCTTTCTATACTCTGCCTCTATTCTAATTTAAAATAAAAATGGCGTCGCTACTCTGCTGGAATCAAAAATTGGACTGATGCATCTTCTTCCAACCTGAATAGAATTAAAAGCTAAATCAAATTTCAAATCAAAGTTTAGAGCTACAACAACAATTAAAGAGGAGTAATTCAACATTTCTGCATCAACAACAGTTTATTATCCTTTCTTAAAACCACGAAAGGCAAGTACAGTTATTTTCTGATATAAACTTTAATTATAATTGTGACATGATTGTAAATCTGAATTTGAGGTTGTGTACGTTCTGTTCCGATATATTTTATTTTGTATCTCTTTCTTCTTTCTATTTTATAGCCAGGCTACCACGAGCTTGCGCCACATCTCATAAGAGATCAACAAAAAAATGCTAAACTTTGGGACAAATAATGAATGATGGCACAATTGGACATGGCTAATCTGTGACTGATGTTGTAAACTAGATTTAGATCTATGCATATTCTGTGAATTGGAAGAAGAGGAACCACTGTATGTTAACATGTGACTTGAGACTTTGGACATAACGCGTATTTTGTATTAAGATCCGTTATAATTTAAAGTTCTAGATTGTTGGGTATATTTTTATATAACGATTCATGACTTGAGATAAAAAGAGAATATGACTTAGGTGTGAAGATCTATATTAAGATTTGATAACTGTTAAATGTGAATAACACCTAAGTGGGAGATTTTTTGAATATATGACATGCATTGAAATCGATGGCTATATTTGGTATAATTTATATGTGAATCCTTTATACTAGGCAAGTTTAACTAAAATTGGGACATGTGTTATATGGTAAATTATGACCATAATCTATGCCATGTAAATTCAATGCAAACGTAGGGTATATGATCATATTGTGAATCATGACAATTATTTAGGCATGCAAACTTAGGCCAAATTTATAATTAGGCAAGATATGTCAATGAAACTTTAAGGAATAATTAAATTTGTTATCTTGACTAATCTGCTAGTTCTATTATATTGCCTAAACTGCTAATTAGATTGAATTGCCTAATCTGCTAATTATGTTAAATTGCCTTATCTGATAAATCTGCTAAATCGCCTAATCTGCAAGATCTGTTATCTGTTTAATCTGTTGAAGGGCGTAATCTGTTGGAACAGAAATGCTGAAATTTGAAGTATGTAAATATGTAGGCTCGATTTAAAAACTTGTTAATAGAACCTCGAATAATCTGCTGTAACTTGTACATAAGTTAATTTTTAAATTAGCATGATTAGTCTGGTATTAGCAAAGTCTGTGAATGAATGCATTGGCTAAACATGAAACATGGCTAACTCGAGGTTAGAATGAGTTTGCGACGTATTCCTACCCGGAACCACCCGGCACATCCATTGGCCGCAAACAATAGGTTCTAATGTGAGAAGTTAGTCATAACGTGCTTGAAACCCGAGGTTAGACTCAGTTTGCGGCATAAACCTTCCCGGAACGAACCGGCGTAACCAGTGGCCGCAAACTGTTAGTCTAATGTGAGAGGTCTGCGCATTAATTTTTAATTAATATGTAAGATAAATATGATGTCTAAAACGTGTTGGGTGGATAGGGTTAAACCAATTGGACTAATGAATTTAACAAAACCGTTTCGTGAATCTATAGGCCCAATTACAAAGTTAGACAAATCTGTAAATCTGTTAAATCCATATATCTGATCCGTTAGTCTGAAAACTTGTCTGATCTGTGAACTAGCTGATCTGAACTCTGTATGTCTGAACTTGTAAACAAGTTAATCTGAAATCTGTTAGACTGGGGACACAAGATTAGGAGGGAAATTACTTGTGTCATCTGTTGTTTGGGACCCATATTATTCAGTAACCCTTTATGGTATCAAAACTATGACCCAACAGTAGGTAGGGTCCGGGCACGCTTACTGAACTAATTATAAGCGGTTCATTCTAATAATGGCGAGGGGTGTTGATGGTGCGTTCCAACCGGGTCATGTGCGTGCATGGATCCCGGTCTGCCTCTGAGGATGTAAGACGCCGTGAAATCTGTAAATAGGTCTGTGTCATTTGAAGGTTGCCACTTTGGGGAGTGATACACCCACTGTGGGGCTGGCACAGTGTATTTATGTATTAGGGAGCTAATCGCGTGGGATAGGACTTAGGGTACACTTAGCTCTGTCTGTTTCTGTGGGGTACCTCTGTTCCTGTTGGGTGGTAACACCCGTCTGTTTCTGCGTGGTACCGTCTGTTGGGGTGGTAAAGGCCCATTTACTAGTGTATACCTAATTCTACATTCTGTTTCCATAGGGATTAATCTGTTTTTGTTTCTATACCTTCTGTTCGGGTGGTAAAGGCCCATTATTAGCATTCTGTTTCTGTACCTTCTGTTGGGGCGGTAAAGGCCCATTAATAGCATTCTCTTCTGTGGAAATTATTCTGTTCCCATTTCTGTTTAGTTTAGACATTAGGATAACCCTAATCATGTTATAGTAGTATTAGTGCAGAGAAATGAAAAGTAATATTGTTCTGTTTCTTCTGTTTAACCGAAGTACATCTGCTGCTCCTGTTACTGTTCTCTTATCCAGCTTATTTTCATGTCATAATTATTATTATCTGTTCATATGCTGAAAGTCACTAGACTTGCCAGACTTTATGTCTGACTTTGCTTGTTTTCGCCCCTTTTCTTCTGTTTCCCCCCAGGTTTTCCAAGGAGGGAATACTTTAGCTTGATCCGGATTTCTTCTGCTTGGAGTGCGTAAAGTATGGCTTAACTTCTTATGGCATCTTATGTGGGGATTATGATTTTAAAGTTTTGTACTCTGATGACTTTCTGAACAAGACTGATATTTATGTACTTGAGTTTTTGGTAAAGATGTAACCATACTGATTTCTGTTTTCTGCTGTAATAAAGTTATAATTTCTCAAGTATTGTTTATTTGTCTTGAAATTTTCTGTTCTATTTACTAAAATGCTCCACCAAAGTTAAGGCATTCCCTTTGTGAGTGTCCTTAACGGAGGTGGGGTGTTACATCGACTGTCTCGAGTTGGAGAGTTGCATCCACAAGCTCTTCGAAAGTCAACTTCGGTTGTAACATAAGGGGCTTCTAAGATATTTCTTAAGCCCACTCACGAGGAGTAGAAATGTGTTGCAGGACATATTTTGACAAGGTCTCGAAAGATGTGATGTACTCGATAACAATCAACTTCCTTTGCTTAGATCAAGGAAACAACGGGTAAGAATCTCCATTTATAACTCCGGAACAAACTTAAGCTTGTACCATTTTTTAAATTTCACTCTAAAGTGGACTTATCAATCTCGACCATAAGAAACTCATAAGAATCACTAAACTCTTTTAAGGGTTAAAATCCATTAATGAAATCACCTATAATAATAATGATCACTATGGTGAAATCAATATTAAACAAAAAATATAATATCATAAAAATATGGATCCATCGTAGAGTGGCAAGCTGAAGCTATGCTTGCACGTGTTATCACATAGGATGACTTGAAGCCATAGCCAGTACTATATCACACATAAAGGTACCCAAATGACACGAAGGTCCAAAGACTTCACACAGAATTGACACGAAGATCTACATAGAGTTCATGAAGGATTGACCCGAAGATCTTGTTTTTGCAGTCACACAGGAATGTGCCACAGACCCTTAAATGGTAACATAAAAAGTGATTGTCGTGTGTCCCATACTGCATGTTCTCACTAACACATTATAAGTCAGCTCTGCACTAGAAAACACTAAAAGTCACAAGAAACCATAGAAAATCCCAAAGGATTACTGAAAATCACTGGGAATCACTGAGATTCATTGCTTCGATTGGATGGATCTGAGATTAGTCGATACAGTATATGATCACGTACCATACCGCGGGGTTTACAATATCATTCAATCACCAACATGCCTTCTCGAAAGGTGCAATTACTTGTGGTTTTTATATTAAAATCATACTTTAAGAAAATAGTTTAGAAAATATAGTTTCTTGGAAAAATCTTCAAAAGTCATAAAAATTGGAAATTCTTATTAAAATAATATTACTAATAAGTTTATACAACTTTGTTAAAGCTTATTTATTTTCAAAACTATATTTTTTTATTCAAAACTTTTCATAAACAATTTATAAAATATGTGCATTCATCACTGAAACATAATAATTATTGAAAAGAAAACATGCTTGCAAATTCACTAGAAATTTCGGGTAATAACGATTCATTAGCACTGAAGCAAACTACAAATTTTCCACAAGAATTCATGAAACTATTTTTTAGTTGATTGAGTAAGATTTGGCATAGAAAATGCCTCAAGAATTCATTTATAATATGCACCAGACATAGGAAAACACACAGGAAAACATATAGAAATCACAAAAGGGAAGGAGGCTCGTACTTGGGCATTTTTGCCTAGGTGGGTCAACTCACTATAAAGCATGGGTTGGCCCAGATTAATTTGGCTCCACCCAGGTAACACAAAGTTGCCTAGGCCAGAATCTTAACGAGCTCACTGCTTCCAGGCTAAATTCTGGCAATTTAAACTACTCAAATTCTGAGGAAATTTGACAAGCTGTTAGAGACTACCAACAACACATAGAAAAGAAATCAGCTCATTTCACATAGAAATGAGGGAAATATTCAACTTCAAACATGGACATTTGTCATGTTTGACTGCTCAAAAACACACAACAAGAAAACTGAACTTAACTCATAGGATTTTGTTCTGGTTTGCATATACACATTATTTAGACAAGTTAGAGAGTGTGAAGGCTTCCTCACCTTTGATTTGCAGCAGGAAATTGCAAGAAGAAGCTTTGAAATTTATCAAGGATGGAGCTTTTTAGCCTCTTTCTGAGGAAATTTGACAAGCTGTTAGAGACTACCAACAAAACATAAAAAAGAAATCAGCTCATTTCACATAGAAATGAGGGAAATATTCAACTTCAAACATGGACATTTGTCATGTTTGACTGCTCAAAAACACACAGCAAGAAAACTGAACTTAACTCATAGGATTTTTTTCTGGTTTGCATATACACATTGTTGAGACAATTTAGAGAGTGTGAAGGCTTCCTCACCTTTGATTTGCAGCGGGAAATTGCAAGAAGAAGCTTCAAAATTTATCAAGGATGGAGCTTTTTAGCCTCTTTCTAAGCCTGAGCATATGTAGGTTTAACTAGAGCAACATGCAACAAAATATAGCGACGAATTCATCAATCTAAAACTAAATAAATGGAGTTGAAATGAAACAAAATTCCTAAATATGGATTACCTACTATGGATTGTGTAACTCTCCACATTTTAAATAATAAATAATAACTAAACTGTCAAAATAATTATGGAAGAGTATGCGTTCGAAATTTGAATACCAACGCATACCATAAATTGGCCAATAAATCAAAGTTGACACAATGTAAAATAAATGCACAATAGTTTGTATATATAATTAAATAAAAATAAACGGAATAAAGAGTGGTATAAATGGTAAGCATATTAATTGTATAAACAATGTGTGTTTAAATATAAAATAACAAAAGATTATTAACGTATTAATTAGCCTAACCATTTAATAAATATAATCTTCTTGTAACAACCATGTTTGAAATGGAAAACAATTAATGTGAAACTGCAACATTTCTTTGATTAACCTTGCGCGACATAAATGAAATAAAACTAGGCAACAAAAAGGGAATCTAAATGACGTTAGTTAAGTAGTGTTTTAATTCTAAACAAATAAAGCAAATGCGTGTAAATATACATTGACATATTTGTTTCAAGAATATATATGCGCACATATTAACTTCAATATTGAACAAATTTCAAACTGAGATTTAATACATGTTGAGAATAGAAGAAAGTTTAGTAACAACTGGAAATGCAGATAAATGTTTTGTATAACTATCATAAAAGAATCAACAAGCATAAATTTAGGGAAGTTAGTGTACATGTTAATAGGATATATAGTTAGCGTTCGAACGTAAAATTAGGATGCATGTTAAAATAAGAAACCAGAGAATAAGATTGAAATCGACATTCAAAGAAATTTATGTGTATACTAAATACGTGTTGAATTTGAAACTAATAGACAAAGAAATGGAAATGAATAATTTAAAACATTAAGAGAATAATAACATTCATAAGATTAGAGGAATTAAACACATAGGAATTTGAAAGCAAAGGGAAAATAAATGAGCACATTTATTTATGCATTTGAACGCACGTTAAAAATTGGAAAAAATAATAAAATAGTTAAGAAATATAAACGTTAATAACAATATTTATCAATCAGATGGACGTGCACTGCTCTTTTGAGAAACTATAAATAAACCAGCATGGCCTACCCTCCAACCCATATTTTCTGGGAAGGCGCCAAGGTTTTACCATTTTCTTTTCTCCTCCAAGCTCTTCAAAAAATAAATATGTTAGTTTTTGGATTTCTGATTTAATATTTAGAGATGAAAGGTTTTAGATTAGGCTATGGATGCTTAGATTTCTCGTCCATGTGAGATTCTAATTATAGACACCATAAATGTCAAATATGAATCAGATTTAGAAATGGATAGCTATCAAGTGAGTGGATTTAAATTATACTTTTCATATAATGATATATGATATTGTTGGATTTCTGTAAAGTTTACAAAATATTCTATCAGTCCTCTTTTCTCCTTTATACTTTGGATTTTGCAGTTTTAAACTGAATCGTGGTTATACGCAAAATAATTGAATTGTAATTAGGCGTAAATTAATTGAATTATAGTTATCATAAAATAATTGAATTATGGATAGAGGTAAATAAATTAAATGGTGGTTATGGGCAAACTAATTGAAATTATGAACAAAAGAAGGTAATTTGATGATTTTGGGCTAAATGAATATAGTATGTTAAAATTGTAATAAAAAGGGAAAACTTGATGATTTGGGGCTAAATAAATTTATTACGCCAAAATTGTAACAAAAGAGAAAGTTGGAAGTAGAAAACTTGGTAAGGCTTACTAAATAGATGTGACACATGTTGACATGACGTAATTAAGATTACATGCAGTAAATTTGTAGAAAAAAGTTAAATGTGAGATTTTTCATACTATTTGTATGGAACCACCTTTCGGATTTGAAATGGAATAAATGCAGAAACTGGGAATTGGATAAGGATGGAAAATAATAATATAACTAATAAAAAGTGGGTAATTAGTAATGGACTGAATCAGTTAGTTGTGGAAAAGAGATACATTTTCATAATTAAATTCTTGTTAAATACGGAAATGTAATTACAAGAAAAAGGGAAATAATATGGGTTAATACGAAATAAGGATTTTGTCGTATTGCACACTAACCAATAACCTTAAAATATTCTACTAAAGAGTAATATCTTGCAATTTCAGGTCTGAGTTAATTTATATTATGATAATAGATTTTAGTACATTTCTAGCAACCAACTAGATAAGGTGTGTGAATTATTTCCTGTAAATGTGTAAACTTACAAAGAGGTAGGTAGGTTAGTATCACAACTATAAGAGTTATATTAAATAAAAAAAACTTGTGAAGTATGTAATAAACAAGGAATGTAGCCTATTATGATAAATTATATAAGATGGGAATGTATTAATTGGTTGACTTGTCATAGGGATAAGTAGGGTTATAACATACAGGTTATAATTAAAAGATGAAATGGAAAGTAAGAGGCTTATGATAATGAACTTAAACTACAAGAAAAAAGTTTAATAAGAAAACCCGTTATGGTAATATTATAAAACGAGGTTATAATTGAATGGAAAAGAGTCGAGTAGGCTTATTATTAATAAGTTTATAATTAAGGAATTAAGTCTAATAATTGCAATATTAAGAAATGGTCCGTGCTGGCAGAGTGAGCTGATTAAGGAAAATAAATGGCCAATAAAATGAATGAAAGGTGGTTTGTTCAGGCAGCAAAGTCTGATTAGGAAAATAAGTGGCCAACTAAAGCTAAGAAACAAATAACTTGAATGCAGAATAAACAAGTAAATGTATAAGTTAATTAGCAATGTGGTAAGTAAAACAAGTGCATAATTGAAAATTAGACATAGGGTCTAATAATGTAATGATGAGATGCGCTTGGACTAGTCCATACATATTTGGGATGAAGAGCCCAATGAGGCAGATCATCGCGGATATCTGGAGGCATGCGAGGAGCATGTCCAACTTGTTATTTGATGGAGCTGGAAGGAAGTATGAGACTTCTAAGGGATATGGAGTGTACTCTGAGATGTTACTCTGGGAAACCGAATGAAGATGTACACCCGGAGGTAGGTCTTTGTTGCATATAAGCATATACCTTGGCTGCAATTATGATGTGGCAGCCAGAAGGCTGGGTAGATAAACTTAGGATGATCTGGCGGTTGCCTTGCTTGGGGAGGAGGCTGGTCAGGACCAAATAAGGATGGTATCATTAGATACCTGTCATCGAAAGTCATTGGGATGCGGAAAGACTAGAGCTAAACCAATATGCCAATGATCTTTCACCATCGAGACATTGGATGAGGGACACACCAATTGGATGCTTTAGATTGGATGTTAGTGGCACATCACTTAGCTCTTGAAGTAGTCTTTCACTGGATGAGGGAGGGGTCGGGGTGGGGCTATAGCTACCGGGAAAAGAGACAGACCTATATGTAGGTATTTGTATTGTAGGCCTAACAAAGCTTTCCTTTTGCGTATATCGAAAGCTTCCGACTAAGTTCTGTGCATAGGTGTAGCACGATTGCGGAACTCAGGTTGTAGTTAACAATACATTCATGTAAGGGTCTCGATGCACGCACTGAGTGGTGTATCATATACGTCAGGGAATTTACCTCCGCGTCGGGGATTAGCTCTACCATCGAGTTCGGATATGAGGATCCATACGGTTAGGTGGCATATCGGTGATAGTTCTATGTGTTTACACGGCGTAGTGATGGATATTCTGTACGCGGCTAGGCATAGGATTGTGGTTAGGTATGCTTCTATGGTGAGATAGTGGAGACTGTAAGAGGAGGGTAATGTAACACCATGTAATTTTAATGGACATTATAACAATAAAATAAGGAATACTTAATTAAATATTGGGAATTAAGCAAAATGGACTATACCATTGTGTTCGTCTCGGAATTCTGATTAAGATAGACTCTGAGTTTGTGTACAATGGACATTGTATGAGAAAGTTATCAAGGTTAGCAGTTTGTATATATACAAGAGCTTTATGTATAAATGAAACTAACCCAGAAATTCAAATTAGTTCGAAAACATAAGCAGGAAAATTAGCTGGGATCTGGATCGGCATGGACCCACACCTGTGTTGGGTCGACCCATAGCCAGGTAGGTCGACCCACGGGTCGAACCATCTCCGATCCAGCGAGGTCCATTTCTCAGTACCGGATTGATTTCTTGACCGGGTTCGTTGGCAGTAGGATATATATAGGACATCATTTCTATTGTTCTCTACACCTAAAAATGATGGAGACAATGAGATGTTGCCTCTTGTTGGATTGAATTAGGCGGTTTTCTTCAACATCAGCATATAGACATACAAGAATCCCTTCGTAACTTCAACATGTTATTCCCTATTCTTTAGGTCTAATCTCTGTGAGTTCATGTTAATTATATATATAAATATGTAGCAGTAACCCTGACATGTTTATAAATCTAGATCTATGTCTATACCAGTTAAGAATCTGATTCATACCTAAACAGTTCTGTTATTACATGTATTCTTCTGTACACCTGATCTGCGGTTTAGTTCTTATATGCCTATTTCGGATATGCCTGTTTCTGCTATCTTATTCACATCTCTGTTACTATGTGCATATTTTGTTTTATGCCTATTCTATTCCCTTTTCATTTTTATAGCCTAGTCTACCTTCGGGCCTAGGCCAATATCACTGAAATATGCGTATGAACGAAATTGGGGGAATAACTGGGAACGATAATTTGGAGGCATAACCTATACTATGAAATATGACTAAAATTTTAAGGGCATATATTATACTGTGGATTATGACTGGGATTTGGGGAATATGAATCCGTAGGCTTAATTTAAGATTAAGCGATACATGTTAGTGGAACTGTAAGAACCCGTGAAACCTGTTTAATCTGTTATGGTTATGTAAACCTGATTAATCTGTTGGGGTTAAGTAAATCTGTTTAATCTACTGGGGTTATGTAAACCTGTTTAATCTGTTGGGGTAAAATAAACCTGTTAACCTATGAAACTTAACCTGTTAATTTGTGGGGGTTAGGCGAACCTGTCAACCTGTAGGATTAACCCATTAAAAATCCTAGTTGGTTGGGAGACACAAGTTTAAGGGTTTGACCCATGTCATCTGCTGTGTGGGACCCATATCGGTCAGTAACCCATTCTGGTATTGTAACGACCTGGCATTTTGCCCGCCTCAAGTCGGTGTTTAAACCAACTCGAAACGCTCAAAACGACAGATTGTTGTTGGCTTACACGGTTTAAAACAGAACAGACACAGAATCACAGAGTACAATAGTTGTAGCAGAATAAAATTTCTCATAAATATCAGAGTTTTACAATTTGTACAGCGGAAGAATAAAATATGCATACATGAATTTCTTCAAAAATATTTTTACTGTTTGTCGAGCCTAGCGTGCGCGAGCATCTCCACGTTTTCACGTCCTCTCCAGCGTGCAAGCTGTTATCTTTAAACCTGGAACACTTGGGGTCTGACCCGAGCGTATTACATAAAAAGAAACACAACAAACACTCAGATCAGGATTAACTTTATTTCAAGTCAGTAAAATTCGTTAAACACTGAATAAAATTAATTAATCCCAACAATATTTTAAATTAGTCGAGTGTTGTCATTCAGTAGATTGCCGGAAACATTAACATATTATGATGAAATATTCGCATGCATTACAAATGCATATGTCATGGCATAATTAAAACATGGTACATGCGTAATACAAGGACATATATAGAATGTAAATAGGCACATTCTTAATATACAAACTGGTGAAATGGCCAAGTTGCATGCGCATTATATCAGACAACAATTTCGTTTTCTAACTTCCTGGAAGCTTCCAAGTACTCATTTAATTTCAATTAAAAGGATAGGACATTATTAGGAAAAATAACATCAAAATCGTTGCATGCAGCACATAGGAGAATAACATGAAATCTCTAACCCAATAAGCAGACAAGTTAGGCAAAAATCGAAAATTTTACCAGCTGAACTATATCCGTACTCCGGTATTCTAAGGGTATAAATTCCAAATACATGACATGTAAATAAATAGGGTGGATTTTCTAGTATTTGTCACATGTAGTAAGGCTTGGGGTTCAACACAAGACTATAGTCAATAGAGACACCGAACAGATGGGCATACATATGCAGGGTATTGAATGTATTCATATGTTTAAACAAATGGTAGCCTGACCCTGAGCATTTGCACGCAATAAAGGACCCAATACCCCTTGAAATAGTAAATTTCCCTTACTGCCAATCCTGGACTTTTGTCATGTAGCCTTGCAAACGAACATACATTTACAATGTCAACAACATGTTGTCAGCTATACTAGGAAATACAAGGGTCCACTGCAACAAACCAAAATGGGTGTCATCCTTAATTCATGAGGAAAAGAGGCACCACATCCTTTACTAAATATTATGCTACAGGAGTTATAAGCAGACATAGAGCATGCGTCCAGGTCCTAACAAGGTATGCTAGACGTGTATAATAAAATGAACCATAACCATACTACAATGGGATAGCCTATCATTTTTTTCAAAATGGAAGCTCAAGTGTTATAAACATGCATCTAATCAAGGTGCCAAACTAACGGAGCAGTGCAAACAACAATTCGGCAGAAATTTCACCCAAACAATTCAAACAACGGTAGCCAAGAAACCTCAACAATCAAGTTAATGTTCTATGAAGTTTAAAGGCCTGAAAGTAAAATTAATCAATCGTGAGCGAACTCACCTTGAACCGCAATTTGAATGAAGATAGGATTTGAAAACCGCTCCCCATGCACAGGTTTTGCTGCAGCCAGAAACCGCAACTCATCGAGCGGAAAAACCGACACCGAACGACGATGACGGTGTAGAAACAGTGGCGGCAAGAGGATGAGCAGGAGCGACGGTCGGTGCTCGCAGTGGTGACGCGGATGCTGGGAACACAGGGAAGGCTGAACGGCAACTCAGACTAAAAGGACGGTGGTAAAGGCGATGGCTTGCGGTGGGATTTGGAGGTTCGATGGCGGAGTTTGAGTGGTGGCTCTGACTACGAAGCAAAGAGAGAGGAGCGGGCTGAAGGAGAGGGACGAATTGATTTCGGTGGACATTATTTTGTTTGAACTGACTTTGATTTGGGGAAGTTTGATTTGGCCAAAAATGAATTTTGGGGATAAACATTTGCTGAGGAATGGAAATTCGGCAGAGCTAAAATGAAAGGGGGAAAGTGCTGATGAAAGAAAAAGAGACGGACGGATATAAAACATGGTGAAAAACAGAAGGGGACACGCGTGAAAATTCCCAGAAATTCAATAACACGTGTAGCACCTCTCACATGATAGAAGACAAGTGTTTTAAACTGTTTTTTTTTTCTTTTCTTTTGTTCGGTTAACTTGTTTTGAATTTTTCCATTCTAACTGTATTATCCTTTTCTACCCTTTACTGACTTCAATTTTTCAATTTTTTTTTCAAATAATAAATTCAATAGTTTTAAGAATGTTACCAACGTTTGATTTAAATCAAACAACTTAGATTCAAATACCAAATTCTTAAATTTACGCATACAAAAATCAACCTAAAACCAAATTAAAATAGGCTATGTTCCAAATTGTAAACAAATATAATTTTCTTATATATCACTTCAAATAAAGTCTCATATTTTAAAACGTCAAAAATCCCGGGCCGTTACAATCTCCCCCACTTAAAGCTTTTCGTCCTCGAAAAGGGGAGTTGTAAAATTAATACTTTAAAAAAAAAATGAATTTGTAAACTTTTATATCAACACTTAAATTTAAATTTAAATCATTATATTGAAACTGGATAAAGGAAATTTGTACTATATTTCGAAATCATAATTTGCAAAAGCATTTGGAAACCCCAAACGATCTCTTCGAAGTTAGAATCCCATTTTCATTTTAAATCATTGAAGCACTATACATTTCTTTCATATAGAATCATACTTCACCTCGGGATTTCAAAACCAAATCACTTTCAAAAACTTCAAACATATTATGATAAAATCAATATCAATATATATGTTCCATTTCCTCGAGAAGTTTCTTCCCATGACATGGTTACTCGGGAACGACCTATCACATGAAATATTATATATATATATATATATGACGTCTCTCCTTTCCCCGGAGCCGACCATCATAAGGACTCAAAAATCCCAAATCACACACACCCTTTCTTTAGTCACGGGTTACCCAATTCCATGGTTCATATCAAATCATTTCATATCCCGAAGGTATAAATCATTTCACAACAATAATTCGCAAATACTTTCAATCATAATATTGTTGTTTTTCAAAACATTTCAAATATCGGGATTCAAGTCGTTGAAATTTCCTTTGGTTTATAAACCACTTTTATAAACTATATCATATCCCAGTATTTGGAAACAAGTTCAATCAATACGATTTCTTAATATCTTTTCAAATTTCCAAACTAAAACTTCACAATTCATTCATAGAAATCGTATCAAATTTCATATAATCGAATTATTTCCCTTTCAAAACATTAGTTCCAAAATAATTCAAGACATATTTGGAAATCCTTTACACAAAAATATAGGACCGTGTAATCATTCTCATTTCAAATATCATATCATGCTTCCGCTACGCACTCTGATTAAGCATGTTCCACTAGTATTGTCCTACAAACCAATCCCAAAACATTGATTTTGAAACAAAAACCTAAAAATTGGAGTTTCAAAGTCCACTTTCTATGGATTTATCGATGCCAGACAAGAGGAAGGGTTCAAGAACAAGATTGGACAACTCAAGCTCGAATAGATCGAAGAGATGATAAGCGACAGATGACGTCAGGTCAAGGCAAATAAACACAACAACGACGAAGATGTATTTATTTAAATTCCACTTATCTCTTCATATAAATTCATGACGACGTTTTATTAAAATTTATCCAAACATTTTCAACATTTATCTACACGGTTTCAAGTATTTCTCGACGTTTAGATCGGAATCATACAATCATCCCACTTTCGAAACTCAAAAATAAATGTCCGATGATGTGGCCATCATCATCAGAAATATCCTCCAGCGACTAGAATGGGATTCCATATCTATCTAGTACATCTTCGATTTCATATATACGTTAGCTAGGCGTATGTACAAAATCCGTACATACTCGATAGTCCAATATCGACGTCAATAAAATTCTCGCAACCATTTCCATTACGCTTTAAATTCCTTCCAAATCAAATTTTTTTGAATTAACTACATCCTTATATGTATCTTTCATAAAGTTTGGAAACTTTCATTTCAATATCTTGAAATTTTCAATTTTTCTTTCATTTTCCTTTATAATTTCCGAACACTCAGCGAACGACTTCGAGAACCTTCATCGTAAGGAGCCTAAAGAAGTTTTATTTTGTAAAATATTTCTTCAAAATACTATATTTCCAAATCTTTTTTTTTAAAATACTTTATTTTCCGAAAATCCTTTCAAAAAAATATTTATTCTTCGAAATCCGCTGATTCTAGTGTAAATTCCATTTTAAACCAGATAAGCCAAGCTTTGTATGAACCAAAGCTCTGATACCACTGTAACGACCTGGAATTTTGCCCGCCTCAAGTCGGTGTTTAAACCAACTCGAAACGCTCAAAACGACAGATTGTTGTTGGCTTACACGGTTTAAAACAGAACAGACACAGAATCACAGAGTACAATAGTTGTAGCGGAATAAAATTTCTCATAAATATCAGAGTTTTACAATTTGTACAGCGGAAGAATAAAATATGCATACATGAATTTCTTCAAAAATATTTTTACTGTTTGTCGAGCCTAGCGTGCGCGAGCATCTCCACATTTTCACGTCCTCTCCAGCGTGCGAGCTGTTATCTTTAAACCTGGAACACTTAGGGTCTGACCCGAGCGTATTGCATAAAAAGAAACACAACAAACACTCAGATCAGGATTAACTTTATTTCAAGTCAGTAAAATTCATTAAACACTGAATAAAATTAATTAATCCCAACAATATTTTAAATTAGTCGAGTGTTGTCATTCAGTAGATTGCCGGAAACATTAACATATTATGATGAAATATTCGCATGCATTACAAATGCATATGTCATGGCATAATCAAAACATGGTACATGCGTAATACAAGGACATATATAGAATGTAAATAGGCACATTCTTAATATACAAACTGGTGAAATGGCCAAGTTGCATGCGCATTATATCAGACAACAATTTCGTTTTCTAACTTCCTGGAAGCTTCCAAGTACTCATTTAATTTCAATTAAAAGGATAGGACATTATTGGGAAAAATAACATCAAAATCGTTGCATGCAGCACATAGGAGAATAACATGAAATCTCTAACCCAATAAGCAGACAAGTTAGGCAAAAATCGAAAATTTTACCAGCTGAACTATATCCGTACTCCGGTATTCTAAGGGTATGAATTCCAAATACATGACATGTAAATAAATAGGGTGGATTTTCTAGTATTTGTCACATGTAGTAAGGCTTGGGGTTCAACACAAGACTATAGTCAATAGAGACACCGAACAGATGGGCATACATATGCAGGGTATTGAATGTATTCATATGTTTAAACAAATGGTAGCCTGACCCTGAGCATTTGCACGCAATAAAGGACCCAATACCCCTTGAAATAGTAAATTTCCCTTACTGCCAATCCTGGACTTTTGTCATGTAGCCTTGCAAACGAACATACATTTACAATGTCAACAACATGTTGTCAGCTATACTAGGAAATACAAGGGTCCACTGCATCAAACCAAAATGGGTGTCATCCTTAATTCATGAGGCAAAGAGGCACCACATCCTTTACTAAATATTATGCTACAGGAGTTATAAGAAGACATAGAGCATGCGTCCAGGTCCTAACAAGGTATGCTAGACGTGTATAATAAAATGAACCATAACCATACTACAATGGGATAGCCTATCATTTTTGTCAAAATGGAAGCTCAAGTGTTATAAACATGCATCTAATCAAGGTGCCAAACTAACGGAGCAGTGCAAACAACAATTCGGCAGAAATTTCACCCAAACAATTCAAACAACGGTAACCAAGAAACCTCAACAATCAAGTTAATGTTCTATGAAGTTTAAAGGCCTGAAAGTAAAATTAATCAATCGTGAGCGAACTCACCTTGAACCGCAATTTGAATGAAGATAGGATTTGAAAACCGCTCCCCATGCACAGGTTTTGCTGCAGCCATAAACCGCAGCTCATCGAGCAGAAAAAACGACACCGAACGACGATGACGGTGTAGAAACAGTGGCGGCAAGAGGATGAGCAGGAGCGACGGTCGGTGCTCGCAGTGGTGACGCGGATGCTGGGAACACAGGGAAGGCTGAACGGCAACTCAGACTAAAAGGACGGTGGTAAAGGCGATGGCTTGCGGTGGGATTTGGAGGTTCGATGGCGGAGTTTGAGTGGTGGCTCTGACTACGAAGCAAAGAGAGAGGAGCGGGCTGAAGGAGAGGGACGAATTGATTTCGGTGGACATTATTTAGTTTGAACTGACTTTGATTTGGGGGAGTTCGATTTGGGCAAAAATGAATTTTGGGGATAAACATTTGCTGAGGAATGGAAATTCGGCAGAGCTAAAATGAAAGGGGGAAAGTGCTGATGAAAGAAAAAGAGACGGACGGATATAAAACATGGTGAAAAACAGAAGGGGACACACGTGAAAATTCCCAGAAATTCAATAACACGTGTAGCACCTCTCACATGATAGAAGACAAGTGTTTTAAACTGTTTTTTTTTTCTTTTCTTTTGTTCGGTTAACTTGTTTTGAATTTTTCCATTCTAACTGTATTATCCTTTTCTACCCTTTACTGACTTCAATTTTTCAAATTTTTTTTCAAATCATAAATTCAATAGTTTTAAGAATGTTACCAACGTTTGATTTAAATCAAACAACTTAGATTCAAATACCAAATTCTTAAATTTACGCATACAAAAATCAACCTAAAACCAAATTAAAATAGGCTATGTTCCAAATTGTAAACAAATATAAATTTCTTATATATCACTTCAAATAAAGTCTCATATTTTAAAACGTCAAAAATCCCGGGCCGTTACAGGTATTAAACGGGGACCCTGCATTGGGTAGGGGTCAGGGCATGCATACTGAACTGATTATAAGGGGTTCATCTGAAAGGGGGGTGCACTGGCACGTTACGGAGTCGTGTGCGTGCATATGTCCAACCTGCCTGGGAAAATAAGTCGTTGTAGCACCAATAAATAGGTCTATGACCTTCTGTATGTTGCCATGTTAGTAAGTAATATACCCTACTATGGGGCCGTCACAAGGTGTTTACGAGTTAGTGAGCCAATCGATTGGGGGTAGTAATTAGGGAACATCTAGTCAGGTCTGTTTCTGTGGGGTACTTGTATTTCTGTTTGGGGTAACACCCGTTATTTCTGTTTAGGTATCGATTATTTCTGTTTGGGATAATACCCATTACTAGAGTACACCTAGAACTGCCATTATGTTTCTGTTGGGATCATTTTGTTTCTATTAAGTAATTAGGGGATGCCTAATCCCGTTATATATCTGTTAGACTAGTATTGGTGCAGAGAAAAGTATTTGAGAAGCATAATCTACTCTGTTTATTTTGTTACTTCTATTCAATACCAGTTATATCCTACTGTTGTCTCACATCTAGTTTATATGCCTATCATAATACTTTTACTTCTTTATATACTAAAAGTCACTGGACTCCTAGACTTTATGTCTGAACCGTTTTGTTTCCTTTTCTCTCTCTTCCTTTTCCCCCCAAGGTTCTCAAGGTGGGAACACTCAGGCTTGATTAGGACTCTTTCTTTTGTTTCTGCTTGGATTTGGATCTGCTTCGATGTATCGCTTTGACTACTTTTCCACTTGTTTATGGCTACTTGTGGGGATTATGATTTTTCATTTCTGTACTCTGATGGTTTTTATTGCAAGACAGATGTTTTTATTTTATGTATTTTGTTCCTGTATTTCAGTCTGATGTTGTAACTGAATTTTGCGATCACCATGTTTTCTATTGGAAAACAAAGTTTTAAATTTCCGCTGCTATTTTATATATTTGTCTTGTGAGAATCTATTTTGTTTGCCTATAACACTTCACAGAACTTAATGCATTCTGTTAAAGAGTGACACTAATGGACGTGGGGTGTCACATTTGGTGTCAGAGCTGAAGGTTACAAGATCGGATAAAAGGTTTTGAAAATTGTTTTCAAAAGATTTCGAAAAGAAAGTATTTTCAAAGAGAAGTCTGTTTTTGGAAAACATATTCCCCAGAGCCATATAAAATATCTTTCGATTCTCTGTTGAATCCCTTTTTCCTTTTCTTTTCATCATGTCTAGTGAACTGAATATTCCCGAGAGGGTTCAGATACCGGCTTGGTTCCATAGATATCTTGAGGCCACACCGCCTGCCGGAGGCCAAGCAAACGCCCCTCCTCCAGCTGCAGCCATTGTTCCTCCTCCTTCGTGAATGGATAATTTCTCTAAGATATGCAAGGATTTATGTGTTATGGGAGGAAATCCATTCCGAGGAACTGAGAATTTTGTGGAAGCAAGGAATTGGCTAAAAGAGATGGAGAACTTATTTGGGCTTTTCGAGGTTGATGACAGTAGAAAGATATAGTTAGTTGCATGGCAGCTTAAAGACGAGGCTTCACTCTAGTGGGAAGTAACGCAAGTAGGGCATCCAGTTGATACTTGGGATGATTTCCAATAGAGATTCGAGATGAAGTTTCTTGCTTAGGCAGAAGAGAGAATGCAGATAGAGAGATTTCTGGCACTTAAGCAAGGAAGTATGTCTGTTAAAGAGTATATCAATAAGTTCAACCAGTTGGCAAGGTTTGGTCTGGAGCTGTTGAATACCTCGTACAAGAAAGCTTTGAGGTTTGCAAGAGGATTGAATTGGCCTCTTCCAGCATTGACATTATCTCACATTCCGATAGGGGTTACTTTTGAGAGACTGGTTGATATTGCATTGATGCACAAATACTACTACAAAAATAGGCATATTCGACACTAGTTTTATGTGGCCGTAGATCAAAAAAGCATTGCCGTAAGCCATTTTTTCAAATAGGCAACACCAGAGGGGCGTGGCATCCGCGGCCGTTGCATTAGCCCTCTAAGGCAACACTTATACCTATCTACTGCCACAGAAAGAAAGTGTTGCATTATAGCGTAATGCAACACAATTTGCACGTAATGCAACGACATTCAGCGTTGCCTTAAGCATTAGTTAGAGCCTGGCTGCCAGGTCATGATAGTGGAGCCACATCAGCTTTCCACGTCAATTGCCTACGTGTCACTCGACACGTCAGCTCTCCATGTCAGCTGCCTACATGTCACATGCCACATCAGTTGTGGGGTCCACATGCCACGTAGAATTAATAATATTTTATGTAATGCAACACCACTGTATTATGTAATGCAACACCATTATCTTGAAACACAACACTACGAACAAAAAAAAGCAAATGCAACAGTAGAAGAAGGCAAATGCTACATTAAAATAAGGCAAATACAACGCTTTAATTATAAATTTTGCAATACCAGTTTCGTACATAGAAGAAACACATCCAAAACATTCATCATCACATTTAAACCATCCAAAATATTCTACATGCCATACCAATTCTTCAGATATACCACAAGCGCTAACACATACGATTAAATACATAATTTAAAAGTACAATTCAAATATTCTACATATCATAAATGCCAATGATCCAGGCATCAACGATGTCAGCTTTTGTTATACTTTTGATTTCTATCAGTGTTGTCCATCCAACAAGCTGATTATATAATAAACATCCAAACTACCCATTGATTCCCAATATAGCCAGCAAACATACTTTCGCTTGCTTCTATGTTCATTTCCGGAAGTTCAGTGAACCAACAGCTTACAACTTGTTCCACAACTCTAATGTTTCTAGTTTGCTCAGAGTGTATATGACTATCAC
Source organism: Allium sativum (assembly GCA_030737875.1). Lineage (NCBI taxonomy): Eukaryota > Viridiplantae > Streptophyta > Magnoliopsida > Asparagales > Amaryllidaceae > Allium > Allium sativum. The sequence continues at coordinate 1,052,789,615 of CM060909.1, read as the reverse complement.
GGTTTCTTTCTTTCCTGCTCAGCTTGTTCTACCGGAACAGTGTACAAAGCTTTCAGAGTCATTTAGCAGTTCATAATGTATGACTTGAATAACAATAAAAGAACCAATATATAGGTCATTGTCCCATAGATTGTCGATCTGAACCACTATATTGCGCTTGTATATTGTATTGATTTAACATATATGCATACAAATGCGTATATACTAAAATCATACACATGGGAACACTGATCATAGGTAAATCTATACAAAATCACATACAAAAATGGCACACTACATATAGGAAAATATATACAAAATTATTGCTAAATTGAGACAGACGATGACTTTTGTCTAAAACTAACATAGAACATACATAAAAAACAATTTACTAAAGTGGAAACTTGTAACACCCCACCTCCGTTAAGGTCACTTGCTAAGAGAATGCCTTAACTTCGGTGGAGCGTTTTAGGTAAAAGATGCAGATAAATTACAAGACAGACAAATTAAGTCATTTTACAAACAATGTTGTTCAGTCAAAATTTTACAACAATTATCTCAATCATACTTAAATATAATACATAGAACTTCTATCTAGATTCAAAAACTTCCAAGTATAAAAGAAGCATAAAAATAACAATGATATTCCCCAATAAAGCATGAACCAGCTATAGCAGTGGAAGAGAGAGTCCAAAGCAATACATCGACTATCTTCGAGCTTGGAAAGAAAACTGAGCTAAGTGGTAACATTTCCTCCCTGTGAACCTGGGGGTGGGGGGAACAGATGAAAAGAGGCAAAACAAACTAGGTCAGACATAAGTCTGGTAAGTCCAGTGACTTTCAGCATGTAAGTAGGCAAAAGCATCATAATATGAATAAACTGGATATAAGACAATACCATGATAACAAGGATAACAAGATATAGATATGATAAGTCAAGGTAAACTGAATGTGCTTCTACTCTTTCTCTGCTTCGCTACAACTTTTGTTATTCTGATTTTTATACCTCTGCACCGCCTAACTAGTGTCCCAACTAGTAATCTGTGTAAAATGATAATATTACAACGTGATCCCAATCCTCGCAATTATGGTAGCCTTCAGGTGTACATCTAGTATGAGGATCTTACCTCAGTCAGCCTAATCACCATGAAGATGTTAGATGTACTTACTACCCTATCGATCGGCTCCCTACTTGTATTAATGTTCCATGTGTCTGTGTCGATCGACCTTCAGCAACCCGACACGATTCAAGATTCATAGTGTATAAATACTGGTACCCAGTGTCTGCTTTTTTCCACTCCGGAGTACATGCATGCTCGTAATCCGTCAGAACCTACACTGTTGTACCCTATGCGGCTATTTGACCACTATAATCAGCCCAATAATCGTGCCCCACCATGCCTAGTTTCAGGGTACCTTGATACATCTATGTGGGTTACTGCTGAAATGGGTCCCCGTTATTAGGGTTTCTTACTGGTTAAGTTTGTGGGCCTATATTTACTAATATTACCCACCAACCCGATATGTACTTAACCCTCCCACACATTATGCCATATTGGTTAAGTGTTGTCTATTCATGTTAACTTAACCCACCCACTCATCATGTCATGTTGGTTAAGTGTTTCTTATTAAACCTTCTCACCCGTCATGTTGGATTGGTTAAGTGTTTCCTATTAACTTAACCCCGTTCATTCATCATGTTATATTAGTTAAGTATTTCCCATTAACTTAACCCCATTCGTTTATCAAGTTACATTGGTTAAGTGTATCTTATTAACTTAACCCCAAGCGTTCATCATGCTGCATTGGTTAAGTGTCATCAATCACTTCAAGTTAACTTAACCCACCCACTTGTCGTGTTACATTGGTTAAGTGTTGCCTTCTTGTGTTAACTTAACCCTTCCCATTTATCATGTTATATTGGTTAAGTGTTGCTCTCTTGTTTTAACTTAACCTTACCCATTCATCATGTCATATTGGTTCAGAGTTTCTTAATAACTTAACCCTTCTCATTCATCATGTTGTACTGGTTAACTTAACCCTGCTCACGTGTCTAATTAACATGTTATAACGGTTAAGTGTTCTAAATTTACTTAACACCACCTTCTTGTCTAATTAACATGTTATAACAGTTAAGTGTTCTAAATTTACTTAACCCCATCTTCTTGTCTAATTAACATGTTATAACGGTTAACTGTTGCCTTAGTTAACTTAACCCTAATATTCTTACATGTCTTGTTCATTAGCATTAATTGATTTATTAATGCACCAACTTCTCACATTAGATCTATGTTGTTGTGGTTACCGGAAGTGCCAGGTGATTCCGGGCAGTTTTACACCACAACTCAATCTAACCTCGGGTTTTTCTTGGGACCGGGTGATTCCGGGCAGTTTTACACCAAAACTCAATCAAACCTCGGGTTTTTCTTGGGCATGATGCACTAACCTCTCACATTAGATAGGTGTTGTTGCGGTTACTGGATGTGTCGGGCGGTTCCGGGCAGTTTTACACCGCAACTCAATCTAACCTCGGGTTAGGCATGTTTATCTTTTAGCATATTTACCATACATGTCCAAGTCTAGATTTTATATGCTAACTATCCCAAATTCACAAAACTAGTCATGTTCCAATTCTCAAGTTATATGTAACACCCCACCTCCGCCAATGCCACTCTTGCAGGGGAACTGGCTTTGGGGGAGCGTTAAACGAGGTAAACATGCATGCAGATATCACAAGACAGAACATATAAGTAAAACAGAGTAGCAAAGCAGCGGATAAAACTAACATTTCAAAACCATAGTCAAGTTAAATCAAAGTACTTGGTCATTATTTTCCCACAAAACAAAGTCTAGAACATAAACTGAAAACTGAAAAAAACATAAAGTAACTATCCCCAAAGTAGAATAGAGCCATAACATGCTCAAGTCCAAACCGTACATGAGCTATCCAGAAAAGCAGCTAAAGATCCAGCTAGGTGCTAGTGTTCCCACCCTGAGAACCTGGGGGAGGGGGGGGGGGAAACGGAAGAAAAGAGGTGAAAGAAAACGGGTCAGTCAAAAAGACTGGTAAGTCCTACCTACTATTAGTATAAAAACTAATAAAGTTAACTAGACATGTAAAGCAGAGATGAAACATAGGATGATAACTGGCATGGTGAAAAGTTAACAAGATAGATCAAGTGTGGCATCGCATATACAAGGTTAAGTTGCACCAAGTGTGTAGTAGTATTCCAATCCATGTCAAGTATAAATAAGAAATCATCCCTTGGCCCACAGCTGGCCCAATATCATTAGGTGACCTAAATCATGGTCCAACTACTCGGTCTAGTCGATCGGCTCCCTATAAGCCTAACTCGTCGTGTATCGGTGTCATACGGCTTAATCGTGGAATGTAGTTAACTGTGCAAGGTCCACCCCAGGGTGTATCCAGCCCTAAGATGTAAACCACAGACACAATTCAAGCACGCACAGTCTAAACCTACTGGTGCCCATGTTCAACTCCGGACTTAATGTGCACGACCATGGTCCGCCTGAACAACCGGTGCACCCTTCAGCCGTCTCTTTTGGTCTCTTACAATCAGTCCAGTAATCGTGCCCCACCCTAGCCTAGTCCAGGGTACCCATGATACTTCCAAGTTGGTTACTGCTGAAAAGGACCACGTAACTAGGATTTCAAGCGGGTTAAGTGTGGTTAACCCTATCCTAACCATGTATTGAGTTGGTCAAGTGTATTCAAGCAGTTCATGACTTAACCCTATCAATACATCGGGTTTAATTGGTTAAGTATTCAAGTAATCCATGTCTTAACCCTACCAATCCATCGTATTTAATTGGTTAAGTATATTCAAGTAGTCGATTGACTTAACCCTACCAATCCATCGTGTTTAATTGGTTAAGTATTCAAGTAGTCCATGACTTAACCCTACCAATCCATCGTGTTTAATTGGTTAAGTATTCAAGTAGTCCATGACTTAACCCTACCAATCCATCGTGTTTAATTGGTTAAGTATTCAAGTAGTCCATGACTTAACCCTACCATGTGGCATTAATTAACTTAATGCACCCCAACCTCTCACATTAGACTTTGTTGTGGTTACTAGTTAAGCCGGGCGGGTCCGGGTAGCTTTACACCACAACCTAGTCTAACCTCGGGTTTTAAGTGCGATATGACGAACTACTCACATTGGGTCCTATTGTTTGTAGCCACTAGTTAAGCCGGTCGGTTCCGGGTAGATTTATGCTACAAACTCAACCCAACCTCGAGTTGGCCACTTTCATGTTTTCTACATGTCATGTCCACGTTCGTGTTTTCAAGCATAAACACATGTCAAACTTTCATGTCATAGTTTCAAGTCATGTTTTCATGTTATTTAAGTTTGCCCAACTACCCATAACGTATTCCCATCGCACGTAAATTCGCATCAACGCAAATAGATCAAAGAGGGAACATATCAATATGACAAGGTGGGCATAAGGTGGCAAAGTCTATCACAAGTCAAACATGGTGATATTTGAGGCCAAAAGGGGTTCAACATACTAGCATATAGCCTCAACATGTATGATAGCATAAAAGGTGTCTTGGCCTCAAACATATCAAATAGCATAAGGGTGATTTGGCCACTAGCATGCATAATAGCATAAGGGTGATTTGGCCACAAGCATATTAAGGAACATGAGGGGTTAAGGTTTGGACACAAGTTAAACATGGTGGCATATGAGGCAAATGTGTTCATAAACTTGCATATTACATTATAAGCCTCAAAACATGCATGATATCAACCTTAGCATAATAGGTGAAACATGGCCATAAATAACATGGGATGATAGCAAGTGATTCGCATATAACATCATATGCAAGTTAACATAAAGTTTATGTGAGTTTCTATGTTGCTTTATGCAACATTTCAAATCAAAGTTCATAGCTTTCTATGCACAAAGTCAAGGTGATAGCTTTACAAACATGCATAGAATAAATCTATGCATAACATGATAGGATCAAAGCTCATAGTTTTCTATGCACAAAGTCAAGGTGATAGCTTTACAAACATGCATAGAATAAATCTATGCATAACATGATAGAATCAAAGCACAAATCATACTTAGGCCCAAACTCAACTTGCAACATGTCATATTTAACTTCATAGTTAGAATCTAAGAGTAGAATAGGGCTTACAATGCTATGAAAACTTATAAAATATAAATAAGATTGAGACGAAGCCACTAGAAACTCTAAAAACCCCAAATGAATACAAGCTCCAAGAAGCTCCTTTGATTATATGAAGAAAGATCCTTGTTTTAATGAAGAAAGATTGAACTTTGGCCTTGAATCATGCTTTGGAACTCTCAAACAAGCTTAGGAACTCTCATATGAATGAAGATGGAGGCTATGACAAGAGGGTGGAGGCCATGATTAAACATTTTGGCATAGTTTAGTTGTAGGATTGATTTATGATGATTTAGGCTAGGTATTAGGGTCCTTTTATAGAAGATTAGGTTGGTTTAGGCCATAGGATTAACCCTAATTCAGATCTGGGCCATCAATTCACGTCACTAGCCTCCAAACATGTCTTGAGAAACAAGTCAGGTGCACCCAGGCCAGACTGGCCGACCATTCAAGTCGACAGGGGTGTCGATTGGGCAGTCGACACAGCCTGGGGTGTGTCGACTCCCAAGTCGACTCCCCAGTCGACTTGGGGTGGCGGGAATTTTTCCCGCCTGCCCTGCCCAGCTGAATTTGAATTTGAAATTTTCTGAAGACTTCGACGGGCCATAACTTGGTCATACGGACTCCGATTTTCGAAAACTCGGACTCTATTTCGCGTATTTTTTCGAGACGAACACAATGGCACAGCCCGTTTCCCTTGATTCAGATTTTATCATTTAATTCTGCCTTGTTTTATGTTATAACTTGTTATTTAAAAATACGGGTTGTTACATTCTCCCCTCCTTAAAGGATTTCGTCCCCGAAATCTTCAAGTTAGGAAGAACATATCCTACCATCCATCATCCATCTACTCAAAACATCATCCACGTGCAGTCATTGTCCTTAAAGGATTCTAAATGCTGTATGATCATATGCAAAGGTGTGTGTATATGTACGTATCTAATGCGAAAATCAAGTGGTTACTGATTCAGTAAACTTCCTTAATGCAAAGTATGTTAGTGAAATGAGTCCACATGTATGCAAATTCCTAGCATAATTCATAATCTCTATATGAGTGCACATATCATTCATCCATATGCAACATCCACGTGATAGCATAACAAGTTTCAACCATGAATAAGTATAAGCACTCATGCATATGCAATATGAAAGTGTGTGAGCCGATCTTAGTGCCTAATGTGTATCATGCATCCACGAGTATCCACTTGCAAACACTTGCAACCACTTGCAAACATCAAGCATAACATGTTTCAAATACATGTTTCATCCAAAGGGTTTCTACCTAAGGTTCTCATGACAAGGTTAACGGGATAACAAGATGAACAGGATAAACATGGATTGCAAAAAGAAAGATATGTTAAAAAGGAAAAGAGGTCGAGAGTGTACCCTCAAAAAGAAATGGATAAAGCCCACGCATCTTCTCCTCGGTTTCCCAAGTTGCATCCTCTTCGGCTTCACTCCACTGTACTTTCACCAATTTGACTTCTCGATTTCTTAGCTTCTTGATCTCTGTTCCCAAGATACGAATCGGAGCTCTCCTCAAGGTTGCCTCTTTCTCTACCTCCACGTCTTCAAGAATGCTTGGTTCAACCACCTCAGCGGACTCATGTAGGCACTTTCGGAGATGCGAAACATGAAAGACATTATGCACTCCGGCTAGCTTCTCGGGCAATTCCACCTTATAAGCCATCTTTCCAATCCTCTCTATGATAGGGAAGGGTCCTACGAACCTTGGTGCCAGCTTCCCAACTGCTCCAAAACGTACCACATTACGCAAAGGAGAAACCTTCACAAAAACCATATCCCCAACTTCGAATTCTAAATCTGTCCTTCGCTTGTCAGCATAGGATTTCTGTCGGTCTTGGGCCGCTTTCATCCGTCTTCTCACCAATTCAACTTTCTCGGATGTGTCCCGTATCATATCGGGCCCAAGTATAAGCCTATCCGTTGTCTCCCACCAACAAGATGGTGACCTACACGGCCTCCCATACAAAGCTTCAAATGGTGCCATCCCTATGCTAGCTTGATAGCTATTATTATAAGCAAACTCTACAAGAGGAAGGTGGTCTTCCCAAGTACCACCAAAGTCAAGAACACAAAGCCTCAAAAGATCTTCTAGCACTCTATTCACCCTTTCGGTTTGGCCATCCGTCTGGGGGTGATAGCCTGTACTTAGATTCAATCGCGTACCCATCGCCTCTTGCAAACTATTCCAGAACTGGCTAGTGAAGATTGGGTCACGATCGCTAACTATGCTAGAAGGAACTCCATGCAACCGCACTATCTCTCAAAGATAAATAGATGCTAGCCATGATGCGGTCCTCTTGCTCTTCACTGGAATGAAATGGGTGCTCTTCGTAAGTCTATCAACTATGACCCATATCCCATAAAGCCCAAATAGTTTGGTCATCTTAATGGACATCTTCACCCCAACTATATATCACAAACAGGCGAGTCATACTCCTTATGTGGTTTGCCACAGAACTAAGATTGAGAATAGGACCGAGAGGATATACTTAAAAGATAGCATGCGAGTAAGCTCTACAGAATAATAGGGATCAAGGATATACTCTTAGAAAGAGATATAATGCGCGTATCTAGTCTTCAATCTTCTAAGCCGCATTTTCTTGTGCTTAATCCCATCGTGCCTTGACCGTCTTTTAACTTCACAATTCCGTAGTTTCCAAATATGAGTTGGAACTCGTTTCACCGTTGCCTCTCGTTCCACATCCACTTATTCTTTTCCTAAAAAAATACTTGGCTACAACATAACTGCGTGCTCATGGTTTCCCTGCAAGCTTTCTAAAATTCGTTAATGAATCCTGGATCTTGTTTACATACCATATGGTATTCCACGCAGAAAAACTATCCCTTGAAAACAAATGCCTCTCTACGTTGCCAAATGTTCTTACTAGGGTGATTTCTATAACCCATGCTTAAGCGGAATGGACTATCCGCCTTAGTGGCGAACACTACTCGATTGGATTACAAATTTCCCAAAAAGTGCCAAGGGATTCTAGATAACTAATCAGGACGGAACCCTAAAGGTCACACGAGATTTCGAGGGTATTACCGAGGCGAGTCATGAGCCTCGCAACCCTATGTTCGAAGTCAAGAATGGCTCCATAACTGGACAACCAACCCATGCCCAAAATCAACCCGTATCCCATAAACCCGAGAACATAAGCATCACACACGAATTCTACGCTCAAGATAGAGATTTTCAAATCCATACAAATTGCAGATAGATGGGCAGAACCCCCAATCAGATTTGAAATACTAACGGGATTTTCAACTAGACTAGTACTTAGGTGCAAACTTTCAACAAGATCAGAAATAAAACTATGCGATGCGCCAGAATCAAATAAGGTATGAACAGGGAAATCAGAAATGTAAACATGACTTTCTATAGAAACACTACCTCGAATCAAAAGCTGGAAGAGCGAGGGGAGCCTGCAACTGCCCTCCAGAGGGTCCTGCTTGCTGAATTTGCCTTTTCCCTTGTCCTCGCTTTTTCGGGCAATCCTTACTATAGTTTCCAGACTCTCCACAATGAAAGCATTCTCCCAACTTCCTTTTCTTCTTCCTACAGTCTTTGGCTATGTGCCCAGTAATCCCACAGAAGTTGCACTTCCTCCTTTCTCTTGACTTGTTGTCCTTGCTATTGTTGTTCTTGCCTCCTTTTCTGGAATCTACCTTCTCGCCTTGAGACTCATTTGCCTTGACCTCCTTCTTGCCACTCTTATCTTCTTCTTGAAGCAGGGCCATATTCACCAAACTCTCGAAGGTCGCCCCCATGGGTATATGAGATATGGCCAAACCGCACAATGGCTCATTCAATCCTAGAGCAAAGCGTAGGGCCTTCTTCTGAGCTGTGTTAACCAAGTCTAGACCGAACCGAGCAAGTTGATTAAACGTATCCACGTATTCCCTAACTGTCATGCCCCCTTGCTTTAGAGATAGGAACATCTCCATCTGAAGGTTCTCTTCTGTCGCTGATAGAAACCTCAATCTGAACCTTCTCCTAAAGTCATCCCAAGTCTGAATTGGTCTAGTAGTGGTGGTGACTACCCACTAATATGCAGCTTCCCCTTTCAACAGCCATACCGCTAACAGAATTTTCCTACGGTCTTCTATATCAAAGATAGCAAAGAGGTCTTCAGTTTCCTTTAACCAGTTTCTTGCCTCAACAAAAGTCTCCGTCCCAATAAAATTCTTGCCACCTATCGCCTTAAAGCCCTTGCAAATCTTTGCGAAATCCGCTTGTGGATGCGGAGGAGGAGGAGGAACCTCAGCTATGGGAGGGGGAGGAATGTTAGCCACGGGGGAAGGAGGAGGAATGTCCGCGGGGCCGGCTTCATTCGCCCTTGCCTCCATGTACCTTCTAAACCAAATAGGTACTGGTATGCCCTCCAGAATGGCAAAATTATTGGCCATACTGAAACGAAGAAAAAGATAGATTGAGAACGAGGAAACAAAGGATAGTGCTAATGGCTTTTGGGGAATAGCCTTTTAAAATAAACTAGACTTTTCTTGGAAAATACTTAATTGGTTTTGAAAATAGTTTCTCAAAAGGTAAGTTTTAAAAACCTTTTGCTCAGATCTTGTAAACCTTATGCTCTGATACCAAATGTAACACCCCACCTCCGCCAATGCCACTCTTGCAAGGGCACTAGCTTTAGGGGAGCGTTAAACGAGGTAAACATGCATGCAGATATCACAAGACAGAACATATAAGTAAAATAGAGTAGTAAAGCAGCGGATAAAACTAACATTTCAAAACCATAGTCAAGTTACATCAAAGTACTTGGTCATTATTTTCCCATAAAACAAAGTCTAGAACATAAACTGAAAACTGAAAAAAAACATAAAGTAACTATCCCCAAAGTAGAATAGAGCCATAGCATGCTCAAGTCCAAACCGTACATGAGCTATCCAGAAAAGCAGCTAAAGATCCAGCTAGGTGCTAGTGTTCCCACCCTGAGAACCTGGGGGGGGGGGGGGAACGGAAGAAAAGAGGCGAAAGAAAACGGGTCAGTCAAAAAGACTGGTAAGTCCTACCTACTATTAGTATAAAAACTAATAAAGTTAACTGGACATGTAAAGCAGAGATGAAACATAGGATGATAACTGGCATGGTGAAAAGTTAACAAGATAGATCAAGTGTGGCATCGCATATACAAGGTTAAGTTGCACCAAGTGTGTACTAGTATTCCAATCCATGTCAAGTATAAACAAGAAATGAACCCTTAGCCACAGCTGGCCCAATATCATGAGGTGACATAAATAAAGGTCCAACTACTCAGTCTAGTCGATCGGCTCCCTATAAGCCTAACTCGTCGTGTATCGGTGTCATACGGCTTAATCGTGGAATGTAGTTAACTGTGCAAGGTCCACCCCAGGGTGTATCCAGCCCTAAGATGTAAACCACAGACACAATTCAAGCACGCATAGTCTAAACCTACTGGTGCCCATGTTCGACTCCGGACTTAATGTGCATGACCATGGTCCGCCTGAACAACCGGTGCACCCTTCTGCCGTCACTTTTGGTCTCTTACAATCAGTCCAGTAATCGTGCCCCACCCTAGCCTAGTCCAGGGTACCCATGATACTTCCAAGTTGGTTACTGCTGAAAAGGACCACGTAACTAGGATTTCAAGCGGGTTAAGTGTGGTTAACCCTATCCTAACCATGTATTGAGTTGGTCAAGTGTATTCAAGCAGTTCATGACTTAACCCTATCAATACATCGGGTTTAATTGGTTAAGTATTCAAGTAATCCATGTCTTAACCCTACCAATCCATCGTGTTTAATTGGTTAAGTATATTCAAGTAGTCCATGACTTAACCCTACCAATCCATCGTGTTTAATTGGTTAAGTATTCAAGTAGTCCATGACTTAACCCTACCAATCCATCGTGTTTAATTGGTTAAGTATTCAAGTAGTCCATGACTTAACCCTACCAATCCATCGTGTTTAATTGGTTAAGTATTCAAGTAGTCCATGACTTAACCCTACCATGTGGCATTAATTAACTAAATGCACCCCAGCCTCTCACATTAGACTTTGTTGTGGTTACTAGTTAAGCCGGGCGGGTCCGGGTAGCTTTACACCACAACCTAGTCTAACCTCGGGTTTTAAGTGCGATATGACCAACTACTCACATTGGGTCCTATTGTTTGTAGCCACTAGTTAAGCCGGTCGGTTCCGGTTAGATTTATGCTACAAACTCAACCCAACCTCGAGTTGGCCACTTTCATGTTTTCTACATGTCATGTCCACGTTCGTGTTTTCAAGCATAAACACATGTCAAACTTTTATGTCATATTTTCAAGTCATGTTTTCATGTTATTTAAGTTTGCCCAACTACCCATAACGTATTCCCATCGCACGTAAATTCGCATCAACGCAAATAGATCAAAGACGGAACATATCAATATGACAAGGTGGGCATAAGGTGGCAAAGTCTATCACAAGTCAAACATGGTGATATTTGAGGCCAAAAGGTGTTCAACATACTAGCATATGGCCTCAACGTGTATGATAGCATAAAAGGTGTCTTGGCCTCAAACATATCAAATAGCATAAGGGTGATTTGGCCACTAGCATGCATAATAGCATAAGGGTGATTTGGCCACAAGCATATTAAGGAACATGAGGGGTTAAGGTTTGGCCACAAGTTAAACATGGTGGCATATGAGGCAAATGTGTTCATAAACTTGCATATTACATTATAAGCCTCAAAACATGCATGATATCAACCTTAGCATAATAGGTGAAACATGGCCATAAATAACATGGGATGATAACAAGTAATTCGCATATAACATCATATGCAAGTTAACATAAAGTTTATGAGAGTTTCTATGTTGCTTTATGCAACATTTCAAATCAAAGTTCATAGCTTTCTACGCACAAAGTCAAGGTGATAGCTTTACAAACATGCATAGAATAAATCTATGCATAACATGATAGGATTAAAGCTCATAGTTTTCTATGCACAAAGTCAAGGTGATAGCTTTACAAACATGCATAGAATAAATCTATGCATAACATGATAGAATCAAAGCACAAATCATACTTAGGCCCAAACTCAACTTGCAACATGTCATATTTAACTTCATAGTTAGAATCTAAGAGTAGAATAGGGCTTACAATGCTATGAAGACTTATAAAATATAAATAAGATTGAGATGAAGCCACTAGCAACTCTAAAAACCCCAAATGAATACAAGCTCCAAGAAGCTCCTTTGATTATATGAAGAAAGATCCTTGTTTTAATGAAGAAAGATTGAACTTTGGCCTTGAATCAAGCTTTGGAACTCTCAAACAAGCTTAGGAACTCTCATATGAATGAAGATGGAGGCTATGACAAGAGGGTGGAGGCCATGATTAAACATTTTGGCATAGTTTAGTCGTAGGATTGATTTATGATGATTTAGGCTAGGTATTAGGGTCCATTTATAGATGATTAGGTTAGTTTAGGCCATAGGATTAACCCTAATTCAGATCTGGGCCATTAATTCACGTCACTAGCCTCCAAACATGTCTTGAGAAACAAGTCAGGTGCACCCAGGCCAGACTGGCCGACCACCCAAGTCGACAGGGGTGTCGACTGGGCAGTCGACACAGCCTGGGGTGTGTCGACTCCCAAGTCGACTTGGGGTGGCTGGAATTTTTCCCGCCTGCCCAGCTGAATTTGAATTTCTGAATTCAAATTTGAATTTGAAATTTTCTGAAGACTTCGACGGGCCATAACTTGGTCATACGGACTCCGATTTTCGAAAACTTGGACTCTATTTCGCGTATTTTTCCGAGACGAACGCAATGGCATAGCCTGTTTCCGTCGATTCAGATTTTATCATTTAATTCTGCCTTGTTTTATGTTATAACTTGTTATTTAAAAATACGGGTTGTTACATTATACCTCAACAAAGCTAATTTCAAGTTATGCCCCCACAAATTCATTTTCAACAGATTTCATCATATTAGTCAGTTTGACAAATTAAACCTCACTTAAAGTTCCATTAACATATCTTGCCAAATCATAAATTAAGCCTATAAACTTACATGTCCAAAATCATGGTCATAATTCATAATACAACACATGACCTAAGGTTTAGTCATATTGCACTGTACAACATATTCTCCAAAAAACCCCAATCATGATTCATAGTATAAACTATGCCATATTATAGCCTTTAATTATAGTGCATGCCAATTTACCCAAAATCCTAATTTAGGCGTGTTCACATTTAACAGTTATCCCTATCTTACTATAGGTTTTAATGCATAATCTCCTTCTTCCAAGTCATAAACTATTATATATAATATACCCCAATTTTAGGTCTTAAACCATGACATGTACTATGCCTTACATGTTTCCAATTGAATTTACGTCCCAAACCCCAAGTCATATGTCTAATATACTTTATGCCTCAATTTTCAAGTCAAATGTTCGATCCACATTATGTTTTGAATACAATATATGTTATGTCCTCAAATCAGTAACAAATCAGTTATGCCCAATTATACATAATTTAATACTTTTCCCAATTTTAGCACTGGTTATATCCAAATCATATATTATGCCCAATTTTTCCCAATGTACATTCATCTCTTATGAGATTTGGCTCAGGCTCGCAGTAGCCTGGCTATAAAAAATGAAAAGGGTAGATGGAAAGAAGAGACAAAGAATGGACATAACAATATCAATGAGATAGTTCCAATGGATATAGAAAGACAGATAGAAATAGGCATAATCTCATATTTAGATTTATTACAATGACAGAATCACAATTAAATTTTGTTTCTGAAAGTAACATGAACTTACAAATTACACAACGGTCTTGAATTCTGGGATCGGATTTCTAAATTTGATTAGCTATTCCTTTTGATGTAGACTTTGATTGTTAACTTGAAAACTCTAATTTGATTGATTAAGGTGGAGGCTAGGTCACTTCGGGTTTTAGCAGCATATAAACGCCTATGAATTCGTGTGGAGAAAACAATTGGTTTAGGGGTCTTTTTATAGGTGAATAGGGAGACTTAGAGCTTTCAAATCAGTCTAGAAGTCATCAGAATCATTCATAGTAGAAAAATACGTCACACAGCGAACCAGAGAGCGACACATCAACCAAAACATGTTGGTCCAGAAATTTCGTCTAGATCTAGAAAATGGGTCGACACCCTACAGGGGGGTCGACACCTATGTCGACTCCCCTATAGGGGGGTCGACACATATGTCGACTCCCTTGGGGAGTCGACACCTGTTGAGCGGGAATTTTCCCGCCCACTTCCCTTTGGGTGATTTCGAATTTTAAACTTGGTTTGAGATGTTTAATTATTATTTATATTTTCTGTTTAAACATGAAATCTTCTGAACTCCATAACTTCTTCATACAGAGTCCGATTAGCGCAAACTCGAACTCTATCTCAAGCAGAATTCCGAGATGAACAAAATGGCATAACCCGTTTCCCTTTATACTCCCTTTTAAAATTAAGTATTCTTTAATTCGTTACTTTAATATTCACAGGGAATACGGGGTGTTACATTCTCCCCTCCTTTAAATGATTTCGTCCCCGAAATCTCCAAGTCAAGTAGAATGTATCCTAACATCCAACATCCATCTACTTAACCATTCAATCATAGGCGTCTATTGTCCTTAAAAAGATTTCTAATGCTTTTCATGAACATTTGCATAGTATGTGTATATGTCCTTATCTAACGCAAAATCGGGCGGTCTACTGATCCAGTTGACCTCCTTAATGCGAATTATGTTAGTGCCATGAGTCCATCATGTATGAAATTATTTCTAATCATACTATCTAACTTCTACATGAGTGCACAATCATTCATACAAATGCAACATCCATATGATAACACATCAAGTTTCAATTCATATATATAAAAATTCACTCATGCATATGCAATATGAAAGTGACTGAGCCGATCTAGTACCTAATATGTGTATATGCATCCACGAGCAACCACTAGCAAACATTTACATCCACTTGCATCCACCAAGCATAACATGTCTCAAACACATGTTTACATCCATTGGCTTCTACCTAAGGATCGAGAGGATATACTTAAAAGATAATGACTAGCAAATAAACTTTATAGAAAAAGAGAGATCAAGGATATACCCTCAGAAAAAGGGTATGATGCGCATATCTAATCTTCAGTCTTCTAAGTCGCGTCTTCTGGAGCTTCATTCCATATTGCTTTGATTGTCTTAACTTCACGATTTGCGTATCTTCTTTAATTTCTGTTTCCAAATTATGCATTGGAACTCATTTCACTGCCGCCTCTCGTTCCACCTTTTCTTCTTATAGTATACTTGGCACTACAACTTCTGTCGTGTCCTACTAACGTTCCCAGAACTATCTCTTGAAAATAAACAGATGCTAATAATGTTACCAAGTGTATACACTAAGATGATTGATTCTTCCTCGTCCATCTAGTAAGTGGGGCTAACACCTTTGCAAAGTCCTTAATGAACTTCCTAAATTAGCCCGCTAGTCCAAGAAAGCTTCTTACCTCTGTTGCATTCCTTGGGACCTTCCAATCTTGCACCGCAACTACTTTTGTGGGGTCTACTGCTATCCCTTCCTTGGACGCCACGTGTCCTAGAAACCTTACTTCTTCTCTCCAAAATTGGCATTTTTGGAGAACTTTGCCTTAAGTTGATGCGCTTGGAGGGTATCCGAGACTTACCTTAGATGCAAAGCATGTTCTTCCTCATTCCAAATATCATCTATGCACAAGCGAAGTGAACCATCCGCCTTTGTAACGTAAACGACCGGAGCACCTCATACAGAAATACTTTGCCTTATGAACCCTTTTCAAGTAACTCTTTTACTTGCTTACTGATCCGTTCCTTTCTCTTGGATTCATGTGTCGTACTGGTAATGCAACTGGTTTTGCATTGTCAACTAGATATATGTGGAAGTCTATCTCGCGTTTTAGGGGATAAACCGCTAACCTAATCAAAAGCATCTGCGTACTCATGGACTACTCCAATGGATTGCAAATCGTTGATAGATGCATCAAGTGATTCTAGGTAACCAAGACAAATTGATACCTTAGGATCGCACAAAATCTTGAGGGTATTCCCGAGGCAAGTCGAAAGTCTAACTACCCTCCTTTCACAATTACTAGCTAACCAATCCATGTCTAGAATCAACCCATAGCCCATGAAACCAAAAACATAAGTATTACACTTAGATTCAATACTTAATATAGCTATTCTCAAATCCTTACGAACCAAAGATAAACGAGCCAAACCACCAACTGGATTTGAGACAATGATGGGATCTTCTATTATACATGTACTAAGGTGCAGAGACTCAATTTTGGAAGCAGATATAAACGAATGTGAAGCGCTAAAATCAAAAAGAGTACTAACAGGGTAATCAAAAAGAAAAACTAAACTTTACTATCTTTCTCTCAGGTATGCTGGTGGTGAAAGCATGCACTTGCCTTCCTGAAAATCCTGTCCTTAGTTCTTGCCCTTGTCCTTAATTATATGACCCATTATAAAGACACTTCCTCTTGTCTTAGGTTTTTCTATTCTTTCCTCCTTCGTGAACCAAGTCCATATCCATGAGTTTCACATCCTTGGGTTATGTTCCCTAGCCAAACTCCCTTATTCTCATCTTTGCATTCTGTGTGTAACTTGTTGACAAGTCTCTTGAAAACTACCTCCATTACACGGAAATCCCTATAAAGCTTGAAAGAAAATTAGCCGCAGGTGAAACTACTGCAGCTATATATGGAAGTCGGGCACTTCTTCGCCTTTGACAGATGTCATAGTCTCATCAAGCCTACGGAACCATGCCGCGATGAGGTTACCTCCCAGAAAGCCAGGAGCCCCGGAGACTCAGGAAACAAGGACTCAAACAGAGGATCAAAAGATAGTGCATATGGCTTTGGGGAATATGCCTTTAAAACAAAACATTTCTTTAGAAAATGCTTCTTTTAAAACCGGTTGAAAATAATTTTTCAAACCTTTTATCTGATCTGGTAACCTTCGACTCTGATACCAAGTGTAACACCCCACCTCCGTTAAGGTCACTCACCAAGGGAATGCCTTAACTTCGGTGGAGCGTTTTAGGTAAAAGATGCAGATAAATTACAAGACAGACAAATAAAGCAGTGGAAAATAAAGTCATTTTATAAACAATGTGGTTCGATCAAACTTTTATAACAATTGTCTCAATCATACTTAAAAGTAATACATAGAACTTCTGTCTTGATTCAAAAACTTCCAAGTATAAAAGAAGCATAAAAATAACAATGATATTCCCCAATAAAGCATGAACCAGCCATAGTAGTGGAAAAGAGTCGAAAGCAATACATCGACTATCTTCAAGCTTGGAAAGAAAACTAAGCTAAGTGGTAACATTTCCTCTCTGTGAACCTGGGGAGGGGGCCTGGGGGGGAGAGAAACGGAAGAAAAGAGGCGAAACAAACTAGGTCAGACATAAGTCAGGTAAGTCCAGTGACTTTCAGCATGTAAATAGGTAAAAGCATCATGAAATGAATAAACTGAATATAAGACAATACCGTGATAACAAGGATAACAAGATATAGATATGATAAGGCAAGGTAAACTGAATGCGCTCCTACTCTTTCTCTACTTCGCTACTACTTTTGTTATTCTGATTTTTATACCTCTGCACCACCTAACTAGTGTCCCAACTAGTAATCTGTGTAAAATGATAATATTACAACGTGATCCCAATCCCCGCAATTATGGTAGCCTTCAGGTGTACATCTAGTATGAGGATCTTACCTCAGTCAGCCTAATCGCCATGAAGATGTTAGATGTACCCTTACTACCCTATCGATTGGCTCCCTACTTGTATTAATGTTCCATGTGTTTGTGTCAATCGGCCCTCTCTTGCGTGTAGATACCTTGTGCTGGTCCCACCATAAGGTGTATCAATCCTTATGATAGCAACCTGATACGATTCAAGATGCACAGTGTATAACTACTACCCAGTGTCTACTTTTTTCCACTCCGGAATACGTCCATGCCCGTAATCCGTCGGAACCTACACCGACGTACCCCCTGCCGCTATTTTGACCGCTTATAATCAGCCCAGTAAGCGTGCCCCCACCTTGCCTAGTTTCAGGGTACCTTGATACATCTATGTGGGTTACTGCTGAAATGGGTCCCCGTTAGTGGGGATTCTTACTAGTTAAGTTTGTGGGCCTATATTTACTAATATTACCCACCAACCCGATATGTACTTAACCCTCCCACACATTATGCCATATTGGTTAAGTGTTGTCCATTCATGTTAACTTAAACCACCCACTCATCATGTCATGTTGGTTAAGTGTTTCTTATTAACCCTTCTCACCCGTCATGTTAGATTGGTTAAGTGTTTCCTATTAACTTAACCTCATTCATTCATCATGTTATATTGGTTAAGTATTTCCCATTAACTTAACCCCATTCGTTCATCCAGTTACATTGGTTAATGGTATCTTATTAAATTAACCCCATGCGTTCATCATGCTGTATTGGTTAACTGTCATCAATCAATTCAAGTAAACTTAACCCTCCCACTTGTCGTGTTACATTGGTTAAGTGTTGCCTTTTTGTGTTAACTTAACCCTTCCCATTCATCATGTTATATTGGTGAAGTGTTGCTCTCTTGTTTTAACTTAACCTTACCCATTCATCATGTCATATTGGTTAAGTGTTTCTTATTAACTTAACCCTTCTCATTCATCATGTTGTACTAGTTAACTTAACCCTGCTCACTTGTCTAATTAACATGTTATAACGGTTAAGTGTTCTAAATTTACTTAACCCCACCTTCTTGTCTAATTATCATGTTATAACGGTTAAGTGTTCTAAATTTACTTAACCCCATCTTCTTGTCTAATTAACATGTTATAACAGTTAAGTATTGCCTTAGTTAATTTAACCCTACTATTCTTAACATGTCTTGTTCATTAGCATTAATTGATTTATTAATGCACCAACCTCTCACATTAGATCTATGTTGTTGCAGTTACTAGATGTGCTGGGCGGTTCCGGGCAGTTTTACACCACAACTCAATCTAACCTCGGGTTTTTCTTGGGCATGATGCACTAACCTCTTACATTAGATAGGTGTTGTTGCGGTTACTAGATGTGCCGGGCGGTTCCGGGCAGTTTTACACCGCAACTCAATCTAACCTCGGGTTAGGCTTGTTTATCTTTTAGCATATTTACCATACATGTCCAAGTCTAGATTTTATATGCTAATTATCCCAAATTCACAAAACTAGTCATGTTCCAATTCTCAAGTTATACCTCAACAAAGCTAATTTCAAGTTATGCTCCACAAATTCATTTTCAACAGATTTCAGCATATTATTCAGTTTAACAAATTAAACCTCACTTAAAGTTCCATTAACAAATCTCGCCTAATCATAAATTAAGCCTATAAACTTACATGCCCAAAATCATGGTCATAATTCACAATACAACACATGCCATAAGGTTTAATCATATTGCACCGTACAAAATATTCTCCAAAAACCTCCAATCATGATTTATAGTATAAACTATGCCAAATTATAGTCTTTAATTACAGTGCATGCCAATTTACCCAAAATCCCAATTTAGGTGTGTTCACATTTAACAGTTATCCCTATCTTACTATAGGTTTTCATGCATAATCTCCTTCTTCCAAGTCATAAATTATTATATATAGTATGCCCCAATTTTAGGTCTTAAACTACGACGTGTACTATGCCTTACTTGTTTCCAATTCAATTTACGCCCCAAACCCAAGTCATATGTGTAATATACTTTATGCCTCAATTTTCAAGTCAAATGTTCGATCCACTTTATGTTTTAAATACAACATATGTTATGTCCTCAAATCAGTCATGCCCAATTTACATAATTTAATACTTTTCCCAATTTTAGTGCTGGTTATGTCCAAATCATATATTATGCCCAATTTTTTCGAACGTACATCATCTCTTATGAGATTTGGCTCAGGCTCGCAGTAGCTTGGCGATAAAAAACAAAAAGGGAAGAAGGAAAGAAGGGACAAAGAATGGACATAATAATATCAATGAGATAGATCCAATGGATATAAAAAGGCTGATAGAAATAGGCATAATCTCAGATGCAGATTTATTACAATGTCAGAATCACAATTAAGTTTTGTTTTTGAAAGTAACATGAACTTACAAATTATAGAATGGTCTTTAATTCTGGGATCTGATTTCTGAATTTGATTAGCTATTCCTTTTGATGTAGACTTTGACTGTTAACTTGAAAACTCTAATTTGATTGATTAAGGTGGAGGCTAGGTCACTTCAGGTTGTAGCAGCATATAAACGCCTATGAATTCGTGCAAAGAAAACAATAGGTTTAGGAGTCTTTTTATAGAGGAATAAGGAAATTTAGAGCCTTCATATCAGTAGAGAAGTCATCAGAATCGTTCATAGCAGAAAAATACGTCATAGAGCGAATCAGGGAGCGACACATCAGCCAAAACATGTCGGTCCAGGAATTTCGTCTAGATCTAGAGAAGGGGTTGACACCCTATAGGGGGGTCGACACCTATGTCGACTCCCCTATAGGGGGGTCGACTCCTATGTTGACTCCCTTTAAGGGGGGTCGACACCTGTTAAGCGGGAATTTTCCCACCCACTTCCCTTTGGCTGATTTCGAATTTTAAACTTGGTTTGAGATGTTTAATTATTATTTATATTTTCTGTTTAAACATGAAATCTTCTGAACTCCATAACTTCTTCATATGGAGTCTGATTCACGCAAACTCGGACTCTATCTCAAGCAGAATTCCGAGATGAATGAAATGGCATAACCCATTTCCCTTAATTCTCACTTTTAAAATTAAGTATTCTTTAATTCGTTACTTTAATATTCACAGGAAATACGGGGTGTTACAAAACTAATATAGGGAACAAATTCATGTAAAGATTCAGTTTCAAGGGAAGCTATTTTGATTTTCCACTTGATAGTTTTAGTAAAAGCAAACTGATAATGTTGAGCTCGCTGAAAGGCAACGCATATCATAATACCTAAAGCGGGATAAGATATAACTCGGACAACAATATGAGTGGCCAGAAAATTTGGTAATTGAAATAGTGTGAAATAACAACGATGGCTCTGATTATGTGCAATGTGTGTAACAGATTACATGTAGCATCTGGAAAATCAGGACAAAGAAGTAATGCCTATTGATAACTTAGTATATCCTAATCCATATGTCCAATGCAAGTGTATTAAGTGAAATATTGGCCCGTTCAAGCAGGATAAAACATGCATGAAAATAAACAATTACTTGTCTTTTTAAGCTGAGGCTAAATTTGCATGAGCTTCAGGCATTCTTGGCCTTATAGAAACAGCTCGAATAAAGTCTTGGATTGCCCCATTAGCTCTTCCAATCTCTTTCAATATATTTTCTCTATTAATAAGCCCATTTGCTGCAAAAGGATCTATTCTGGGAACCTCATTGTAGCATACTATGCCTTTAGCATGGTTTCCCTGTTCGACATAATAAATTACAAGCAAAATTTCTTATACAATAACAGATTTGGATATATTACAGAACATGAACAAAGATGGGAAAAGAAGAAAACTGATTTCAGAAATGCATAAACTAAAACTTAACTATAAACTGATTTTTTTTAGTGAATTAGAGGGAAAATATTAATATCATTTAAGAATGTGGACTAACACAAATATCAGTATCACAGTTGTTGCGGACCAACTCCGAACATTATAGCATGATAATAAGAAAAAAAATAGCAATTAGTGAGTGTTAGCCTGCTTTGTGACCAGGCTACCCAAAGCAAAGATCATGTTGACAAACCTCTGGGTAAATGCTGTCTCATATGGAATCTCTGGATAACATCGCTCTCCGGCATTGGAAGCATCATCAGAAGACACAAGGCAGTTTGGTCAAAATCACAACCTCAGTATAAACTGGCCCGAAACCCCTATCAAATGGCCTCATTTGGATCTATTCACCTCATATACTCGTAGCCCTTTGAATTAGCTTCAGTTTGAGCTTTGGTTTGGCCCAATCGGACTTACGGTTTGAAAGTTACGCCCATTTCCGTGAACGGGTGTAAGCTGGCATATGACCGCGATCCGATCCGCCCTTGCCTACGCGATCCGATCCGCCCTCGCCTACGCGATCCGATCCGACCCATGACCGCGATCCGATCCATGACCGCGATCCGACCTATGACCGCGATCCGATCCATGACCGCGATCCGATCCATGACCGCGATCCGACCCATGACCGCGATCCGACCTTCGGACCTGTTCAAACGTAGCTTGTTTTGACCTATTCTCAAGGCTACTGGCTCTCCTATTTTTCTGGATCGCCTGCCACGTACCCCATCACGAACCAGTCCTCCCAGGAGCTTTCCTACAGCTATAAATACACCTTCAGAGGGCATTTTCAGGGGACTTTTGGCATCTCAACTTCCATGGCTGCCATGGCCAACACTTCTCCATAAATAACCACCATCTTCCTCAATAAATTCAATGGATTCGGAGAGAATTATTCATTGAATTCAAGTGATTGAAAGACAATATTCATTGTAATTGTAATCTATGAGTGAAATGAGAAAATATGAAGTGGACGTAGGCTTGCTAACGCCGAACCGCTATAAAAATCATGTTGTCTTGCTTTTCTCTTATTTTTTCAGTTATTTCTTCATATCCTACGCTCTAAATACGATAATTTGGGTGTTAGGACCATTTTTTGGTCTAACATTTTGGTGCTTTCACTGAGAACCGAATTCTCAACCTATCATATTGTTATTCTACTATTTGGATTTGAAAGTTCGAAGAAAACAGTCCACGTTTCTACCATTTTTGAATATTTCATTGATTTCAGAAAATCATAGTTTCATGCCTTCGAAGAAAAGCTAAGGGTTCACAAGCTTCACGACCAAATGAGGATAATAAAGAAAATGCACAGGAGCAAGTTAGAGCAGGTGGTCGGTTCTCGGTTCGCGGTTCGCGGATCGCAGGGGGTATCACGAACTGGCTCGCGGTTCGCGGAACGACCTCCACGAACGGAGCCCAAAGAGCCATCACGATCCGGTTCGCGGTTCGCGGAACGACCTCCACGAACGGAGCCCAAAAAGCCATCACGATCCGATTCGCGGTTCGCGGAACGACCTCCACGAACGGAGCCCAAAGAGCCATCACGATCCGATTCGTAGTTCGCGGAACGACCTCCACGACCCGGGCCCAGAGTGACCTTCACGACCCGACCTAGTGTAGGATCCGCGATCCGATCCGAAGACGTTGATTAATTGACGATCCGAGCCACGAACCAGACGACAGTAGCGAACCGCGACCCAGAAAAGTGGTGACGAACAAGGGTCGCGATCCGACCCAAAAAAGTGACATTTTTTGGAAAAAATGTAATTTTCAGATCATTTCAGAAAAGGCTCTATCTTCCAAAATCGAAAAAATCGTGCGGTGCCCATGACTACGGGGCCCCGGACCCCCGCCGGCGCTGCGCCCGGACCCGCTGACGGCCTCGCCTTCGGCTCGGAGCACGGCTCGCCTTCAGCTCGGAGTACATTCTGACCCACAATTATCACAAATGCTTATCGATCAAGATTCGGTAGGTATTCTGAGGATTCTTTCCAGAAGCCATGACCTCTATCTACCGATGTTATTGAATGTGAGGAGTCATTGAAAAGATTCGACACGCTGGCTATGGCAGTATACAAAATAATGATGGTCTCATAACAGCCTCCTCTTCCAGAGCTCCAATGGTGTGCATATTTCCCAAATGCAACTGATGATGCTCCTGAGCGAATAGTGATCACCTAGTTTACGTGACTTAAACCTGTCCTATAGGCGAAATCCCAGATGACATTGACATAGAGCAATCCGGATACTATTCTGAGGATGACTCAAAAGATCCCAATGACCATGATTCTCAATAATGGGATACCCGACGGCAAGTAAGGACCCTAGCACTACAAAGTTACACTTCGCTTGAATGGCATGGTGAAAAACGTATGTCCTACGGTTCACCTATTTGCCGTCAACCGCATCGAGATAGATTGATTTCCACGTGTCCAAGGGTTAGATCGATGTACTTTGGTCCCCAGAGTTAGGAACCAATTGAACCTCCGTAGGCCATGATTGGATATATGGATCATTGCTGGGATGATAACAACTTGACTGCTCACCAGCCACCATATGACATTGGTCAAGAAATGAGAATTTAAGATCAACGCAAATATGAATCAACCATTAGCTCTCCACTTCATACAACAGTTGTGATAGGATATACGAATCTTACTTGAAGCCTCACAAGCTATGCTATCATGTTCAAGCTCATCTGATCAAGATTCAGACAGACCAGCTCCAACAGAATTCAGAGCCTACATTGCACCCTAGAGCCTATTGCTAAATATGCCAACCGAAGATGGAGCGGGAATGGTCTGTGGTGACCAAGTTATTGGAGAAGCCGACTATTCAGCTGGATGGACCATGCTACGCAACAAAGATGGCGTGAAACCCAAAGATGCTTCCCCTCTAGATGAAATGGAGTGTGAAGGAGGTATCAATATTGCGAATAATGGGAGCATCACAAGAGGAATTGCCCAAGGATCTGTCTGAAGATCTAGATCCCAGCAAGGATCATCATTCGGGATGCAGAAGGGTGACATCTAATGACGCAACTACACGTGTTCCAATTGGTGACGTCGACCTGACTAAGGTCTTGAAATCGGATCTCATTTAGACCTCTTCCGAACGAAGAAACTGACATGCTTTCTGCAGGCAAACCTGGATGTGTTCGCTTGGACCTATGCTAATATTCGCAGGATTTTACCATAGTTTATCAGTCATTTGTTGAGAATAAACCTGAAGTGTGTTCTTGCCAAGCAAACAAGACGTATGCTCGATCCAGGGAAAGCATCTACCATGAAAGAGGAAGTCGGAATGTTGAGAGGCAATGGTTTTATATGATGTGCCACACATCCCGCTTGGATATCAAATTCCGTCCTTTTCAAGAACGCTAATGGAAAATGGCGCACACGCATTGATTTCTTAGATTTGAACAAAGTTCACCCAAAAGGAAGCATCCCGTCAATCAGAATTGATCAGCTTGTGGATTCAATGACTAGACATGAATGTATCCCTCTCATGGACGTGTGCGCAGCTTACAACCAAATTCTTATGCATATGCCTGATCATGAATAAACATGTTTTATCATTGACCTCGAACTGTACTGTTATATGGAATTGGCATTCGGACCGAAGGATGCCGAGGCAACTTACCAGTGCTTATTGAATTATATGGTCCACAACCAAAGTGCAAGGCCCATGGAAGTCCATGTAGGTGATAGTCTTATGGAGTCCGAGCGGTCAACCTACCACGTTTCGAATCTGACAGAGATGTTCAATATCTGGAATGAACCTAAAGGCCTCATAGTTAGCCATGAACAACAAAGATTTAAAGGCGTCTGAAGCTTGGCATGAAAGTTGGCACCACTTGTGTGTAAGGAGGACAAGGTCTGAAAACTAGTCAATAATGTGAGCAAGAAAGTAGTCGTGGTATACCCAAAGATTGAAAAACTCGTCTACAGCTTGCTGGTTGCTCTAAGAAAGCTCCCCCATTACTTCCAAGTTCATCCGATGGTATGCATCCTCACTAACTGCTACGACAGGTCCTGCAACGACCTGAGGCATCTGGAAAATTGCTTGATCGGGACATAGAGCTAAACCAGTTTGATCTCAACTCCCCCCTAAAGAAGTCCATACAAGGGCAAGCATTAACCGACTACATCGCTGAATGTACCACTCCCGAAGAGGATGTGGCAGATGTAGAAGATGAACCTGGAAGATGTAATCAGACGGTGCAAAGAATGATTGACTGTCCGACGCCGGTGTCTTATTAATAACCCCTAAAGGGCGGTCAATTTACTATGCCTTGCGGTTGAAATTCTCCGCTACTAACAACGGCTCCGAAGACGTCACCCTGATTATCAAATTGAAACTCGCTAAGGAGTGGGGAATAGTGGCATTAAGCATATTTTTTGACTTTCACGTTGCTGTTCGCTAGGCTCGAAAGGAATTCCAGACGAAGGAACCAACACTCGCAGCTTACCTAGAACCGGAAGAAGGGTTGTTGGACGAATTGGAACGTTACAACATATCTCATGTCCTGCGAGCAGAAGATCAGAAGGCGGATAATCCGGCCAAGTTAGAAGGGTCCGACAATATAGAAAAGATGGAAA
Source organism: Allium sativum (assembly GCA_030737875.1). Taxonomy (NCBI): domain Eukaryota; kingdom Viridiplantae; phylum Streptophyta; class Magnoliopsida; order Asparagales; family Amaryllidaceae; genus Allium; species Allium sativum. The sequence goes on along the minus strand of CM060909.1, from coordinate 1,052,763,201 downwards.
TGATCCCCATCAAGACACTATGAAATACAACCATTGATCAGATGGAAGTTGATCCAATGTTGGAGACCAAACCCGGAAGAGAGTCATGGTTAACTCCATGATAAACTTCCTACAGCACAGAATGCATCTGACAAGGTGAAGTGAAAGGCGTGCAATTGTTTTTTATGCCTCGAGATATGACATGCAATTCGACATTGCCTATTTTTCTTGGAAGGTTGTCCCAAAACAAACACCAACGAGTGCAATTGCCGAATTCACCGCCCTGAATGATTCGACCAAATCACCAATCAGCCACCCATTAGATGGGAGATGTACATGAATGAAACTTCTGGCGAACGGCGTTCTGAAGTTAGAAAGTGAAGACTCATACTTCTACTCTTTTCATCGATTATCTGCCAAGTGTCTCACTCCCCTAAGGCTGGGGGCAACTACAGATTTGAGCATAAATTGCTCGAGATTACAGCATCTAATTCAGAGCTGATACATCAAGAATTTGCCTGGCCAATTGACTTAGTCTTGCCTGAAAGTGAGCAAGTTGAAGATCTAGAGAGCTTACGCATGAATGCTGGTTGATTGTCGGCGCACCAACCCTTGTCCCCGATATGGGATCGAGGGTATATCAGCAAATTTATGTGATATGATTATCCCACCGGCAGTAATATCCTATTTCCTAGCATGGAAAGTGAAAAAATTTCTATAAGCATGAATCCATTGGTCTCATGCTAATTTACAACATAACACTAATGCAAAGATGTGCTACCGTTAGCAATCCAGTCATGACTTCTTGACACTCTATCCTTACCCTCAGCACGGGGGCAAAAAGACGATTTGAATGAGATGCGACCTCATCACTCGCTTACAGTACCTACATAGCCGCCTTTGCCATCTCAAGACCCCGACCAAGATCTATTCATTTTTTGGGACTGCCACCCCCATGATAATCTGAAAAGACACCCCTCATCAACTAAAGGACTTTGGCAACCCTTTATTGGCAGAGATAGGGCGAAGCAAAATGGACCTGCAATGAATATGCGACGCCATTTTTCACTCAGAATGATACTCATTCCTTTAACATGATTATTCTATAACCATGACTCTTATATTTGCATACTTTATGAGTTATTGATGTAATTAACTCAAATGAAATAATATGTGGATGGTGTAGGTACCTTGGATCTAGTATCGATCAGACTTTTAACACCCGCATGCAGAATTATGGAGCACTGCCATAACGGGCCCGACTGAACTGCTCGCTAGCAAAGTCATGCCCCCCGTCTAAAGAAAGTCATATAGCTCAAGGTGGATTTGGAATGATCATCCAATCCTTGGCTTACACGTGGCAGACCGCAAGACAATTGTACATAAATCATTGAATCGCAAAGTCGTAGTCTAACTCCAGATGAACGCGGTGTGACCGCCTACATGGCTCGATCTTATGCTCGACGCCACCGGATTACATGAATTCAAATAAAGGAGGCAGTACTGCCCCTTGATATGCTCACTTTTCAATCATACAATTTACTTTCATATGCTTTCCGAGTTATTGACATGACTAACTCGTGTGATATGAATGACGCAGGTACCCGAAGTTTGGTGCCAACCAATCCTCCCAAAGACTGTTCGGAGGAACGCAGAGCCTTGGCAAACATTTTCCAACTGTTTGTCTGTCTGAATTTAATCCTCAGAGCTTGGATTAAAATATAAACCTTGGATGAGTTTGAAGGGCATGCCTGATTGAAGACCGCTCGATCCATGACTCTAACTCTCATGATTCGAGAGAGAGTATAAAGGACGCGAAGATGACGTCCACAAGGCGCGAAGGTGCACCATGATGGAAACCGCCTCGACAACACTCTAACTCTCCAGAGCAGAGAGAGTATAAAAGCGTCTCTGATTGAGCGCTGAGAAAGAGCTCCTTCCCCGCTGAAGGATCGGGGAGCGAATGAATTGCTGAGCTCGAACTCTAACTCTCCAGAGAGAGAGAGAGAGAGAGTATAAAAGCGTCTCTGATTGAGCGCCGAGAAAGAGCTCCTTCCCCGCTGAAGGATCGGGGAGCGAATGAATTGCTGAGCTCGAACTCTAACTCTCCAGAGAGAGAGAGAGTATAAAAGCGTCCCTGATTGTGCGCTGAGAAAGAACTCTTACCCCGCTGAAGGATCGGGGAGCGACAGAACAGCTGAGTTCGAACTCTAACCTTGGCGACCGCCAGGAGAGTATAAAAGCGTCTATGATTAAGCGTTGAGAAAGGTGCTGGAGACTCAGCACCCCCCATAATTTCTGCTCCGCTGAAGGATCGTTGAGCATATCATGAAATAAACTAGAATTCCTACCCCGCTGAAGGATTGGGGAGCAGATTGAAAGCTGAGTTCGAACTCCAGAGAGAGTATAAAGGCGTTAGAGACTTAGCGCCACAAGGGTTCCTACCCCGCCAAAGTGTCGGGGGACTGACTGAACTCCGAGCCCGGATCCTCCATGTCCGAACATGGGGGAAAAACAGTTAAGATCCTAATCAATCCTCAACAAAGTCCTGGCCAGGCACTAAGTTAATGATTGATTGGGAGCATACCTATACACACATACTACTTTAGTGCATTTTCATTTATAATTGCATTGACTACTTACAATGCTTCATGACTTATTTGCCCATTCGTAGGTACAAGACAATGCGAAAGGAACAAAATTTTTATTACTAAACGCAGGTTTACAAAAGATAACTAGTCAAGAACGCGAGGGCCTCACTCGTAATGATGGCAACATGCTAATGGAAAACGAACAAAGGGTCGTGTCCAGAAGGATGATGCAGGCCCCTTGAAGACCAGAAAGCAGATGCAAAGAGAACGTCCATCTGCTGATCCCAACTTACTTCCAGAATGGGAAGCTCAGATAAGGCAGGATATATCCCACATAATAATTGAACATGATGCAACCATTTCGTCCCCGACCTTTCCCTTGATGCAAAGAGCAAACGGGAGCACTCGAGGCGACTACAATCTGACCCTTTACCACTTGATTTCTGTCCTCGGAGCTTGGATGGGAGACTAGGGCTTAGCATGGGCTGAATACCAACAATTCATTTTTGCACTCAACTCCGGCTCTTGATGCAAGAAGTGAACATGAGTCCAGAGAAGACGTGAATTCGAAGTGCACTGCTCAACAAAAACCCCTGTGGATAGGGGCCACATGAATCAAGAAGCCCGAGGCCGACCTTCACCTATTTCAGGAATGAACTGGAAGGCCGAGCAACAATCATCAATTCGCTGGAAATGATAAAATTGAAGTTCAGGTAGTGACGAACTTGGCACAGTCAGATATCAACCATCATCTTGGGTTGAACACAAACCAATCAGCAGGCGCGCAACATGCGGTTTCGATTCCCTACGTCATGGTTGGAAACACGGGCAATGGAACAGCTACCTGCAACATCCTAGATGAGAATGCAAGAATTGTGACAAACTCAGATCATGCACGACCAGTTTTAACTCCAACTCGAATGAATACTCGAGCGACATTTCATACTCAGCTCTAAGAAAGAACGCAACAATTCGAAAAACAGGAACCCGGTCAGGTCGAATGACTCGAACCATGACCCGGGGGCAATATCGACGTGGAAACAAGAAATCAGCAAAGACCCCCTTTGTAATCTCAGATTCGATGCCGGGGGCACCAGCCAGGATCTTGATAATGTGCATCAATTCTTTGATGGCAACCAGCTCGCTAGTCTGATTCGGCGCCTCTCGAGAGGCGGCACTTCTCGAGATGATATGGATAACAACAATTACAGCCCTCACACGTGGGACGTCAGGATCCCCTGTTATTCCCCCGGACTTTAAATTTTCTCTCTAATGATAGTTGTTTAGAAGCTTTGATGAATTCAACCCTGAGGTGGACATACTTCTATGATAAGAAGGTGTTAATGTCGAGATAGAAAATCTCAATGCTTTTATGATAAAGGATGGAGCATCATCCGACTCCCGAACTGATAAGGACAAAGGAAAAGCCCTGGAAAACAATGACAAGAATGTGCAATTCCAAAGTGAATCTATATCACTTGTTGAGCCCATGATCTTATTTGTCAAGCACAATTGAACCGAGCATGAGAAAGAGACTCAATAAGACTGTGATAACCATTTCGGACTATGCTGAAGCATAAACGGTGGGGCCCAACTAACTTCATAACGACATTTATTCACTCGCATTCAACAACCTTACTTGACTCCGCAACTGATCTGATGAGAGTAACCGAAGTCGCTGATGCCCGATGAGGCAATCCTCACTATCTGACTAAAGAGAAGAGATGATATCAAAGCAAATGTGGTTCAACCATTCGCATATACAATTCCGATTTTTGCTAAATTGAGAAACAGTACAGAATGATCTGGGTCGACTAAGATTGTTGAACCTGCAACTCTTACCAGATGCAATGACAGGAAGTATAAAATCTTCAAGATTAAATTCCTTATTGACTCAACTCAACCCCCATCGATACTGGGGGCATAAGTACTGACCTCGCTTGTCCTCCGATGGCACTGAGAGCACAAGTGTCGGTTCATAGACTAACTTTGAAGACAATCCTGGCATGAAATGGGATTCAAAACATGTATGTCATGCCTCCAGAGTACAATCTTACTCATCTTTGCCGACCAAGAAAGCTAGCTTATGGATCGAATGTGAACTTAAAGACTCAAACTACACCGAATGGAAGGTGTGACAAACCTATCTACTGCCTCGCGATGGTGACGATCCTATAGGCATTGGTCCACATAATTTTAACAACATCCCTTACCGACTACTTCATATGTGAATATTGGATTAAGAAATGATTCGTAACAATTGTGGATTCTCTCGACTACGATCCAGAGTGATCATGGCTTTTGAATTCCTTACTGTTACGATTCAATGCGATTTTAAGATCCTGGATTAATATCAAGATATCAAGATAGTTCGAACTTGAGTACAAATGACAAATTCATATGTTGATTCTGATGTGCTTTATGCCAACAGTCCAGTTGTTAGCTTAGAGCCCAAAGGTTCTTACATCGCCCCATGATTTGGGTGGCTACTCCATTTATTGACTCATATGTAAAAGAAAGTCCAATCCTACCACGCGCTTGGCTTGCATAGAGTGATGATGTTGTTTGGCGACGACCTATGCGTGTAGGATCACGCTCGGGAGTCGACAATTTAGCATGACTACTGACGGATGAATTAGATCTTTCGATTTAACAAGGTTTAAACAATTTCTTGATCATCTCGAATACTCTTCTCATAGAACTTAGCCTGATTAGCTCCAATGAAAGCAATGCAACAATTGGATAAAGCCTTCCCAAGGACAAATGATATTCCGAAAAGATTTAGCTCAACATATTCAAAGCACATCTCACCCTTGATAAGATGTACTTTGGGGGGCAAAATGTTAGCCTGCTTTGTGACCAGGCTACCCAAAGCAAAGATCATGTTGACATACCTCTGGGTAAATGCTGTCTCATATGGAATCTCTGGATAACATCGCTCTCCGGCATTGGAAGCATCATCAGAAGACACAAGGCAGTTTGGTCAAAATCACAACCTCAGTATAAACTGGCCCAAAACCCTATCAAATGGCCTCATTTGGATCTATTCACCTCATATACTCGTAGCCCTTTGAATTAGCTTCAGTTTGAGCTTTGGTTTGGCCCAATCGGACTTACGGTTTGAAAGTTACGCCCATTTCCGTGAACGGGTGTAAGCTGGCATATGACCGCGATCCGATCCGCCCTTGCCTACGCGATCCGATCCGACCCATGACCGCGATCCGATCCATGACCGCGATCCGATCCGACCCATGACCGCGATCCGATCCATGACCGCGATCCGACCTATGACCGCGATCCGATCCATGACCGCGATCCGACCCATGACCGCGATCCGACCTTCGGACCTGTTCAAACGCAGCTTGTTTTGACCTATTCTCAAGGCTACTGGCTCTCCTATTTTTCTGGATCGCCTGCCACGTACCCCATCACGAACCAGTCCTCCCAGGAGCTTTCCTACAGCTATAAATACACCTTCAGAGGGCATTTTCAGGGGACTTTTGGCATCTCAACTTCCATGGCTTCCATGGCCAACACTTCTCCATAAATAACCACCATCTTCCTCAATAAATTCAATGGATTCGGAGAGAATTATTCATTGAATTCAAGTGATTGAAAGACAATATTCATTGTAATTGTAATCTATGAGTGAAATGAGAAAATATAAAGTGGACGTAGGCATGCTAACGCCGAACCACTATAAAAATCATGTTGTCTTGCTTTTCTCTTATTTTTTCAGTTATTTCTTCATATCCTACGCTCTAAATACGATAATTTGGGTGTTAGGACCATTTTTTGGTCTAACAGTGAGCTAGCATGATAATAAGAAAACAAATAGCAATATGTAACACTAATTCCTTCTATGTGGTTTCATAACATTAAATAAATTGAAATTTGTCAACTCCTGCATGTGCACTGTCCATGCTACATAATTATAAGCAGTATATAAATAAGGTTGATGAAACGAACCTTTTATATGGTTAAATATAGGCATTGACAAAAAAGTTATGGAATGCACAATGTATGTGCAACATAGTTGGCAAGCTCAGATGAAACACAATGTCCGGATTGAAGTTACAACAATTTCCCAAAGTTACAGGAAGCATAATTTAGAGCAAAATTTATTCCTCAACTAGATTTATTTACAAGACTACTCTTAGGATTTCTTATCCACAAAACTGCTCTTAGGTTATCCATATATAAATTCAACGTACTTATCTTCGCTCAAATGGTGATGTCAATATATGTTTTTCTTTGAACTTTAGAGAAAATTTATTAGAGAAATGGGAAGCAGGTAACAACAATACTCTAATTGTTGTTGCAGCTATAATCATATCCTATGTTATGCATTTTCCCTAATAATGCATTGATTGTTGCGAATGCCAAGTTCTTATCCAGTTGTTATGGCAACTTATTGCAATATTTTCTTCATGATTCCATTAACCTTTTCCTTTGGCTCAATAATATTTCAAGTCGTTGCTCACAGCTATTGCCGTTAAAAGATAAAATTCAAAAATATGTGATGGATTATTGTAATAAGATAAGCAACTATGAATGTTCTGTATTAATTGTGTGAGCTTGCATGTGCTTAGGGATCTCTTATGTGAACAAAAAAAAAATACTCAACTCCCTTTTTTATAGGTGTTTACTTATTTTATACTGATGTTACAATAATAACAAAATAAACTACATTTAAATATTATTCCTCAACTAGATTTATTTACATTGACTTGTTCCTAACAGTCTTAGAAATAAGACCAATCTTATTACCTATAATTGGTCAACTATGATGGCATGAAACGACATCCATTTAATGACTATACCTTTAAGTATATTAGTCTATTTTTACTAATGGAAAATGGTCTTATGAACTCTAATATTGCTGATGAAACTTAATTTTGTTGATGAAATGACATCCATTTGACAACACACATTTAAGAATGTGGACCAACTCTGATTAAAAACTTCATTATATTCAGTTTCAATGAAACCCTGATTAAAAACTTCATTAATTAAATTCTTTTCAACTAAATTTTAGTTCACTGTTTTACTCAGTTTCCACTATAACTTCATTATATGCACTTTCAATGAAAAGATTCTCAATTACAGTGGATATTCATCAAAAGTAAATCAACTGCAACCTAAATATTTTCAATTCAACAATGATATTCAATGAAAAGGTTTGTAGCCCGCTCAGTAAACCAGTTAACAGGAAACATACCAAGCATTATATTTATGTTTAAGTACTGATTAAAAACTTACCTTTCAGGAATTATGAATCAAGCAGTGGATGGTTCCGCATACCGAGCAGCCGATGATGAACCCTTAACTTGTGCTAAAGTTGAATCTACATCAGCAGTGTATTTGTTGCTCTTGGAGGTGAAAGTGGTTGGACTTCAATTTCCGGATAAGTAGCTTTGAATCTGCGCCATAACCCTTCATCCACTAGTCTCACACCATTCAATTGATTTCCAAGAGATAGCCACCCAACATGTGCATCGTGTATCCGAGCAAATAGCTCCAATTTTCTCGTCCTTGGGCTTATCCTTTCCAGCACTGGGTATATCTCATCTGGCTTTCTACTTATTTCACAAACTTCAACGATAATTACATCTTTTTCAATATTTCTATTCACTAAAGGATGTCCTTTAATTCCAACAAAGCAATGTTCTTTACTATGATTTAGCCAATGTCATGTTCTCTCTGTCCTTATGATCCTATGAAGTTGATTTGTTTTTACCCAAATTATCTCCTTTACGCGCTTGTATCCCTAAAGCTCCTAACACTCATGACCAAGTTCCATTGTACGTTCAGTAACCCAAAGAAAAATCAACCCATCAGTCTGCAATGCAGGCACGTTAAGGGTTCTCATTTCCTCATCAGCCATAGTGTCATATGGCAATTCCATATACAATTATATATTTAAACATATAATCCAGTTAGGAAATTATCCAAATCACATGCTTACTAGATATGAATGAGTGAAGTTGAATAGCAGAACTAAACAATATGTTCACAAGCTTATGGTTGGCTACAACGTAACAGCCTACAGATTACAATTTACAGATATACAAGTAAATTCAAAACCTAAATACCTAATATCCAATTATCCAAAATTCCAAACTAGTGAATTACTTACCTAAGATCCTTGTGCGTGACCTGTGCCTACTGGCTGCCTTTCAACCTTTGCTTGCTTGGAGTTGGAGAATTGGGATTCAGATCGCTATCGTCTAGAGATCGTGGTTTCTATCGGCGATTAATTCAGTTTGATGTTTCGTGATTCAATTGAGTTTTTTATAAATCTCTGTATACGATGGATGGATCGAATTTTCGATTCGTTTTGCAAATCTGAAAGATTAGGGATTTGGTTTTGGGAAAGAGATTGGGAATTGAGGTTCGAGCCTAGCGGGAAAAAAAAATCGCAAAGGGGGAACATCCCGCTAAAATTTCACGTAGTGGAAGCATGGATTGGATTGAATGGTTGGATTAATCATACATCTACGGTTGAGGGTATTTTTAGGCTGATAACGCGGATCACTGACCTGGATTGTATATAACTAAAGCTGTGCTTTTAACTGGTGTTACACGTCAAAGCATTAGAATTTCTACCGCAACAGTGCATTCACATCTAGTGCAACAACGTATGAATATTGTTGCAGAAGATCAAAGAAAGCATAGCTTTCACCACACTTTTCATGCAACGCAGACATATTAGTGTCGAATATGCCCACTTTTGTAGTAGTGGAAAGATGGTAAGGTTGAGAAAAAGGAGGCCAAGACTGATGAGATGCAAAATAAGAATGAGGGGCCCAAGAAAGAACCACAAAAAAGGGTGGAAAGAACGACAAGGCTCAAGGCAAAAGGAAGTGTCATGGCTGCGGGAACGTTGGTCATTTGGTCAAAGATTTCAGAAAAAGGAAGAATGCTTGCTTCCACTATGGTGAGGTCGAACACTATACTAGAGAGTGCCCGAAGAAGCAAGGATAGGGGTAGGATCTTCTGGAGGGTAGGTGCATGCTCTCGAGGCCAGTGTACCGGACAGAGGTAGGAAAATTTCTGTTGAAAGTTTGATTTCCCTTTCCGATCATCCGGTTAGGACTCTTTTTGATTCTAGCATTTCTCACCTTTTATATCTGATTTTGTGGTTGAGTCTCTGCACCTTAGTACTAGTATTGTTTTTGATCCCATTACAGTCTCAAACCCCATTGGGGGCACGACTCATTTGTCTATGATACGCCAGGGTTAGAGGATATTTGTTATAGGCGTCGAATTTGAGTGCGATGCATACGTGCTTGGTTTTATGGGCTATGGTCTGATTCTAGGGATGGATTAGCTAGCCATATACGGTGTCATTCTGTACTGTGAGAGGAGGGTCGTTAAACTTTTTACTTGTAGAGGGAGGACTCTCAAGATTTCCTGAGGGTTGGATCATTTTCATATTTTACGCATCGGAGGATCGTAATTTTTTATATTTTATTCACTGATGGTTGGATCATTCTCATATTTTAATATGCTAGTTATGGGGATGTGAGACATGTCCATAATTTTAACAATTTTGTTTGTAACCATTTTGCCCTTATCAGCCTTATACAGGGCATAACTATTGACTTGGATCGAATCAGGTGTTGAGACTTGTGCCATTGGAAAGGAAATGATGATTCCATTTCCATAGAGTGGTTGCATTAAAGTTTTGGCTCAACGGTTTGGGAGGAATCGTTGTTTTAAGTTTTTACAATTGGCTGTTCAGGTTTGGTAAGCCATAATGAGCTGATTTGGAGTGGCCCATTAGTGGGCTGGTGGAGGCTATAAATAGAGTGTAAGAGGCATGGAGAACAATTTACTTTCTCTATTCTCTCATTTTGAAGAGCTAGAGTTCCTCCATTTCTCCATTCTCTTCACTTTTCCACCATCAAAATTCTAGATATAAATAAGAGAATCGAATATCTACATCGTTTGAAGCTAGATCTACATCATTTCTAGGGAGAATCCATCAAATTGAAGAGTTTGGATCAAGTTTTTTGTTGCCCGAATCTAGATCTAGATGTTTTTGAGTAGTTTTGGAGAATTGGTGAGTGATATGCATTTCTCACATGGACTCAATCAAGTATATGGGTTCCCTGGTCTTAATTTAATCATTTTCAAGTGTTTTCCTTAGATCTACATCATGGTAAGTTTATTTTCATATGAATCTCCATAGGATCTAACTTAGCAATTTAAAATTGGTAATTTCTACATGATTTTGGTGAATTTTACATGATAGTTATTATTTCTATGATGTTAGCAATTTCATGACATGATTATAATCATATTGGATGGATTGGATGATTTGATTTCGTCATTAGAATGGATTGACGAAGTTTTGGTCAAGTTTGGAGATGGTTTGGACCAGGCCTGTCATAATTACGAAAATGCCATTGTGTCAGCTGTCTGACATCTGTCCGCTTGACCAGAAGTGTGTCTGCTTGACCAGAAGTGTGTCCTCTTAACCAAAGTGTGTGTGCTCGGCCAAGGGGTGCTCGACCAAGGTATGCTCGACCGGGGGTGCTTGACCAGAAGCGTGTGTGCTTGACCAGAAGCGTGTGCGCTTGACCAGAAGCGTGTGCGCTTGACCACAAGTGTGTGCGTTCGACCAGGGTGATATTTTACCTCTATAGTGTTAGACTAGAATTATGCTCAACCATGTTAGGTTATAACAGCACCTTTAAATGCTACGATCGATAGTTGAAACGTTATGGCTTGTTTTCGTGGAAAATGGATAGAACGCAACAGTTTGTATTGAACCTTATATTGATGATATTCGGTTTAGCAATGATTTCGACTTCGAAGTGAATTCAAGTAGGAATGCTCGAAGTGATGTGATGTGTTCGTTGATCGCGAAGATGTAACAAATATTAAGACAACTCAAGTTGGACTTGAGTTTGTGGATAATGGATACTTGAGACTGGGTCCAAGTTTGTGGATAGTCGTTGGCGATGCCGACTAGAGTTATGAAGGGATTATCGTTGTCGTAAATTCTAACGGGCTCAAAGCAAGGGTATAATAGGGGAACCTAAAAGGCTAGTAGGACTAGCCGAATACCCTAGACCCATTGTATGGGCCTAGTTGTCTCTGGGAGGCAAATGTATGTTGGTCGTGCAGTAGACTACTTAGAAATAGGGTTACCATTGGCCCTTAATAGATGGAATGGTGACATGGCCAGTCCTATGATTAACGATGTTTCAAAGCAGGATTGGCATTGATAGCCTGAGCTAGCCATGTACGTTGTTTGTTTTGTTTGTATCGTCTCATATAGATTGTCCAACGTCGAAGGAGATGTTTCTTGGGTGCTTGTCTGATATTAGTTTAGGCCTTTGGGGCTTGGGCTTAAGGTATGTTGAATTCGGTTAAGAAGGCCACGCGAGATGTATAATCTAAATGTTATAAGTGCTATTCTTTGGTTGCTTCTGATTGATAGGAATGAATGGTCATTCTGATTTTTGTGGATGCATGATTGAAATGTTTGTTATAAAGGTCTTCACTGTCTAATGTGGGAAGTTGGGCTTCGAGTTCTTCTCTAGTAATGTGATTGGTAGATTGATGGTTAATCTGCCTATTCTCGTATACTTTATTGACGATGTTTGTTAGCTGTTTTATCGCTCACTAAGACCATTGTCTGACTCAAGGTTTTATGTTTCCCTCTTATTACCTTGGGTTGTTCGTTTGATTGTTAGATGGGCAGACTAGGTGGCAGGTGATAGCTTAATGAGGATGATGTTGCAGTTCAGAGGCGAGCAGGAAGCTGACGTACTATCTTTCCTACTATATAGTATTTAGATTTCTGTTGTTTGCTATTCTATGAGTGTCGTAGTAAGGCAAATTTGGATAAACACTATTGTGTAATCCAAGTGTATGGATATTACTTTCTAGTTGTTAAGAAAGTTTGGTGTTTTCTGCTTCACTATTAATACATGTTATATATGTTCTATTATATTTTATCCTTGCATTATGAGTTAAAACGAGTTTGGTTTTGGGTTTACTTCCCTTGATGATCGTCCACAGCTGCCTGACACGCCTTTTAGAGCATCATCCCTCTTGTTTAGTGCATGGGTTGTGGGCGGTTGTCACATTTGGTATCAGAGCTCTAGTTAGCGATGTTAGCCAAAGTTCTAAGGCATAATAACGTACGAGAGACGTATTTGTAGATTCCAATTGGATGTATAGTATATGATATTAAAGTATGGTAGCATTTGTACTTCTTTCGCAGTTTTTTTTGCAAGCGGCTAATCATTCTTATTTGAAGATTTAGAATGAGTCGACGTACTTTAAGACATACTGCTAGGGAGGAGACTGTGCCTGGAGGGGGAAATGGCGGTACACCAGATTATCCAACCATGGTTGAGGCCATGACGTAAGCATACATGCGAAGGGTACCTGCACCAGTGGCAGCCACATTGGATGTAGGTGTGGAAGCTTTTAGAGTAGTTGATTTTGCAATGCTATGCAAGGACTTTACATCTCTAGGAGGAAAACCATTCAAAGGAACGGAGCCAGCCGAAGAGGTTCAGAGGTGGTTGGATTCTTATGTTCGTATTTTAAGAGACTTGAGGTTGGATGGTGCAACTAAGAGAAAGCTTGCATCAAGGAAGTTGCAAGGCAGGGCCATGGAGTGGTGGAATTCAGTTACACATGAAACTCCGGAAGATGAGATTTCATGGGAGCAATTCCAAGCTAAGTTTGAGATGAAGTTTATCTCCATTGCTCAGAAGTCATCCTTGTTTAAGAAATTTGTGAAGTTTAAGCAGAATGGTAAGTCGGTGTTTGGTTTTGTTTCTGATTTTAAGGCATTGTCCAGATATGCCCGTTTTTTATTGATACACCCTATCTGAAGAACATAAGTTTGCTATGGGTTTGTATGCTTATATGGGAAGACCGTTGGTGGAACATCTTGATGATACATTTGAGAAGCTTGTGGAAGAAGTTGTGAGACATGAGAGCTTATTTCCTAAAGAGGAAGTTATAGTTGTTGCAGCCAAAGAAGAACCAAAACCACACTAGGGAGGTAATGACAAAAAGAGGAAGCAGATACAACAGGAAGGAAAAGATGGCCAAATAAAACAGAAGAGCGAGGTGATATGCTTTTACTACCAGAAGAAGGGCCACTATTCCAGGGATTGTAAGGATTCTGAAGGTGTGAAAAGTGCTTCAATTATGGGAAGCCTGGGCATATAAGGATTGTCCGGAACCAGCCAAGGGTAAGCAGGTTGGGAAGGCGTATGCTGTGGAAGATGTGCTATCTTCTACGAGGGCTCCTATGGTCGAGGAGAAAGGAAAGGGTATCCTCATTCATGGTAATCTTCCCGATTAGAGATGTTTCGGTACATATGTTGTTCGATAATGGGGCATCATATTCATTTATTATAATGGGATGAGTTGTCATTTAGGTTTGGAACCCGAGATAGGGATAGACCATTGATCGTAACTAATCCATTTGGGGGTTCATCTAAATTGTGTATGCTTTGTCGGGGTCTAGTGTTGTCGAGTCATGGCTGCTCCTTGGTATGTGATTGCTTTGTTTTGAACTTCCCTGAGTTTGAAATCATACTGGGTATGGATAATTGGCTCGAGAGGTATGTGGCAAAAGTGGATGGCGAGAAGCTAAAGGTGACAGTCAAAAATGTGGAAGGGAAAATGGTTGTGGTTAGTGGTAAGTGAGAGGACTGGGTCTTCGCAAGCGAGGAGACTTGTCATTAGTACTGATCGCTAATGAGTTCGATGATTTCTTTGACGAGGTCAGAGGGTTTTAGCCACATCGCGAGACTGAGTATGGCATCGATCGGGTCAAAGGTGTTAGACCCATTGTTATACTTATTAGGTGGAGGACGCCTAAGGAACAAAGAGAGTTAAAGGTGCGAGTACGTGACCTTATGGGAAAAGGATTCATTCATAGAAGTGTATCTGAATGGAGTGCACCAGTTGTGTTTGCAACCAACACTGATGAATTTTGGGAATCGTTTTAGTTGCTTGTGTTTATTGGAATTTCGGGGACGAAATTCCTAAGGGGTGAGAATGTAACAGCCCGCATTTTACGCATCAAAGGATCGTAAAATATTTTTATTTTATTCTCTTAGGGTTGGATCATTCTCATATTTTAATATGTTGATTATGGGGGTGCGAGACATGTCCATAATTTTTATCAGTTTTGTTTCTGACAATTTTTCCCCTGTCAGCCTTGTACGGGGTATAACTTTTGACTCGGATCTAATTAGGTGTTGAGATTTGTGCCATTGAAAAGGAACGGATGATTCCCTTTTTGTAGAGTGGCCACATTAAAGATTTGGCTTAGCAGTTTGGGAGGAATCGCTGTTTTAAGGTTTTACAATTGGTTGTTCTGGTTTGGTAAGCCATAATGGGCTGATTTGGAGAGGCCCATTAGTGAGCTGGTGGAGGCCATAAATAGGGGGTAGGAGGCATGGATAATAGTTTACTTTCTCCATTCTCTCATTTTGAAGAGCTAGAGTTCCTCCATTTCTCCATTCTCTTTACCTTTCCACCATTAAAATTCTAGATCTATATAAAAGAATCGAAGATCTACATCATTTCAAGGGAGAATCCATAAATTGAAGAGTTTGGATCAAATTCTTGGCTGTCCGGATCTATATCTACATGTTTTTGAGTTGCTTTGGAGAACTGGTGAGTGATGTGCATCTCTTACATGGATTCAATCAAGTATACAAGTTCTATGATCTTAATTTCATCATTTTCAAGTCGCTTTCCTTAGATCTACGTCATGGTAATTTTATTTTCATATGAATCACCATATGATCTAATTTATCAACTTAAAACCAGTAATTTCTATGTAATTCCATATGTATATGTAAGTTAGGTCCATGATTTTAGTTCATATGATCATTTAACATGATTTTGGTGAATTTTACATGATAGTTATTATTTCTATGATGTTAACAATTTTATGACATAATTATAATCACATTGGATGGATTGGGTGAGTTGATTTAATCATTAGAATCAGTTGACAAAGTTTTGGTCAAATTTGGATATGGTTCGGATTAGGCCTATCATAATTACGAAAATGCCGTTTTGTTAGCAGTCTAATAGATGTCCACTTGACCAGAAATGTGTCCTCTTTACCAGAAGTGTGTCCACTTAACCTGAAGTGTGTGTGCTCGACCAAGAGCGCTCGACCAGGGAGTGCTCGACCAGGGTATGCTCGACCGAGGGCGCTTGACCAGAAGCGTGTGCGCTTGACCAGAAGTGTGTGTGCTAGACCAGGGTGATATTCAACCTACACAGTGTTCGACCAGAATGATGCTCGACCATGTTAGGTTATAGCAACGCCTTCAAATTCCATGATTGATGGAAGAAACGTTGTGTCTTGTTTTTGTGGCAAATGGATAGAACGTTATGGTTTGTACTGAACATTATATTGATGATATTTGGTTTAGCAATGATTTCGACTTCAAATTGAATTCAAGTAGGAATGCTCGAAGTGATGTGATGTGTTCGTTGATCATGGAGAGGTAACGAATAGGAAGGCTGCTCAAGTTGGACTTGAGTTTGTGGATAATAGACACTCGAGACTGGGTCTGAGTTTGTAGACAGTCATCGACGATGTCGACTAGAGTTATGAAGGGATTATCATTGTCGTAATTTCTAACGGGCTCAAAGCAAGGGTATAATAGGGGCACCTAAAAGGCTAGTTGGACTAGTCAAATACCCTGGACCCATTAGATGGGCCTAGTTGTCTCTGGGAGGAAAATGTACGTTGGACGTGCAATAGACTGCTTAGAACTGGGGTTACCATTAGTCCTTGACAGATGGCATGGTGACATGGCCAGTCCTACGATTAACGATGTTTCAAACCAGGATTGGCGATGATAGTCAGAGTCAATCATGTACATTGTTTGTTTTGTTTTTATCATCTCACATAGATTGTTCAACGTCGAAGGAGATGTTTCTTGGGTGCTTGTCTGATATTGGTTTAGGCTGGCTTGAGGAATGTTGAATTCAGTCAGGATGGTTCATGTGAGATGTATAATCTAGATGTTGTGAGTGCTACTATTTGGTTGCTTCCGACTGATAGGAATGGATTTTCATTCTGGTTTATATGGATGCATGTTTGAAATGTTTGTTATAAAGGCTATCATTGTTTAATGTGGGAAGTTGGGATTGGAGTACTTCTCGGGTAATATGATTGGTAGATTTATGGTTAATCTACCTATTCTCATATACCTTTTTGATGATGTTTGTTAGTTGTTTTATCACTTAATAAGAGTGTTGTCTGACTCAAGGTTTTGTGTTTCCCTCTTATTATCTTGAGGTGTTCATCTGATTGTTGGATGGGCAGACTTGGTGCCAGTGATAGCTTAGTGAGGACGATGTTGCAGTTCAGAGGCGAGCAGAAGGCTGGCGTATTATCTTTCCTACTATATAGTAATTGGATTTCTGTTGTTTACTATTTCTGAGTGTTATAGTGAGGCAAATTTGTATAAACACTATTGTTGTAATCCAAGTGTATGGATATTACTTTCTAGTTATTAAGAAAGTTTGGTGTTTTCTGCTTCATTATTAATACCTGTTGTATATGTTCAATTATATTTTATCCTTGCGCTGTGAGTTACGACAAGTTTTGTTTGGGGATAATTTCCCTTGATGATCGTCCACAGCTGCCTAACACGCCTTTCAGAGCATCATTCCCCTTATTTAGTGCAGGAGTTGTGGGCGGTCGTCACATTTGGTATCAGAGCTCTGGTTAACATGTTAGCTAAAGTTCTAAGGCGTAATAACATATGAGAGACGTATTTGTAGATTTCAGTTTGATTTATACTATATGATATTAAAGTATAGTAGCATTTGTACTTCTTTAGTAGTTTTTCTTGTAAGTGGCTAATCATTCTAATTTGCATATTTTGGATGAGTCAACGTACTTTATGAAATACTACTAGAGAGGAGGCTATGCAAGCGGGGGAAATGGCGGTAAACCATATTACCCAACCATGTTTGAGGCCATGATGGAAGCATTAATGCGAAGGGTACCCGCTCCATTGGCAGCCACGCTGGATGTAGGTGTGCAAGCTTCTAGAGTAATTGATTTTGCAATGCTATGCAAGGACTTTACAACTCTAAGAGGAAAACCATTCGAAGGAACGGAGCCAGCTGAAGAGGTTCAGAGGTGGATGGATTCTTATGTCTTATTTTTAGAGACTTGGGGTTGGATGATGCAACTAAGAGAAAGCTTGCATCAAGGCAGTTGCAAGGCAGGGCCATGGAGTGGTGGAATTCGGTTACACTTCAAACTCCAAAAGAGGAGATTTCATGGGAACAATTCCAAGCTAAGTTTGAGATGAAGTTTATCTCCACTTCTCAGAAGTCAACCTTTTTTAAGAAATTTTTGGAGTTGAAGCAGAATGGTAGGTCGGTGTTTGATTATGTTTTTGATTTTAAGGCATTGTCCAGATATATCCCTTCCTATATTGATACACCCTATCGAAAGAACGAGAAGTTTTCTGTGGGTCTGGATGCTTATATAGGAAGACTGTTGATGGAACATCTTGATGATACATTTGAGAAGCTTGTGAAAAAAGCTGTGAGACATGAGAGCTTGTTTCCTAAAAAGGAAGTTGTTGTTATTGTTGTAGCCATGGAAGAACCCAAACCACTCCAGGGCGGTGATGACATAAAGAGGAAGCATCAACAATAGGAAGAAAAAGATGGCCAAATACAGCAGAAGAGCAAGGTGATATGATTTAACTACCAGAAGAAGGACCACTATTCCAGGGATTGTAAGGATTATGACGGTGTGAAAAGTGCTTCAATTGTGGGAAGCCTGGGCAAAATAAGTATTGTCCGGAACCAGCCAAGGGTAAGCAGGTTAGGAAGGCGTATGCTGTGGAAGCTGTGCCATATCTACGAGGGCTCCTACGGCGGTGGAGAAAGGAAGGGTATCATCATTCAAAGTAATCTTCCCGATTAGAGATGTTTCGGTACATATGTTGTTCGATAATGGGGCATCGTATTCATTCATTATAATGGGTTAAGTTGTCACTTGGGTTTGGAACCCGAGGTAGGAATAGACCGTTGATCGTAACTAATCCATTTGGGGGTTCATCTAAATTGTGTATAATTTTTCGGGGTCTAGTGTTGTCGAGTCATGGCTGCTCCTTTTTATGTGATTGCTTTGTTTTGAACTTCGCTGAGTTTGAAATCATACTAGGTATGGATTGGCTCGAGAGGTATGTGGCAAAAGTGGATGGAGAGAAGCTAAGGGTGACAGTCAAAAATGTGGAAGGGCGAATGGTTGTGGTTATTTGTAAGTGAGGGGATTGGGCCTTCGCAAGTGAGGAGACTTGTCATTAGTACCGATCGCTAATGAGTTTGAGGATGTCTTTGATGAGGTCAGAGGGTTTTAGCCACATCGCAAGACTGAGTAAGGAATCGATTGGGTCAAAGGTGTTAGACCCATCGTTATACTTCTTAGGTGGAGGACGCCTAAGAACCACGAGAGTTAGAGGTTCGAGTACATGACCTTTTGGGAAAAGGATTCAATCAGAGAAGTGTATCCGAATGGAGTGCACCAGTTGTGTTTGCAACCAACACTAATGGATTTTGGGAACATTTTAGTTGCTTGTGTTTGTTGGAATTTTGTGGGCGAAATTCCTAAGGAGGGGAGAATGTAACAGCCCGCATTTTACGCATCGGAGGATCGTAAAATATTTTTATTTTATTCCCTGAGGATTGGTTCCTTCTCATGTTCTAATATGCTGGTTATAAGGATGTGAGACATGTCCATGATTTTTATCAGTTTTGTTTGTGACCATTTTACCCCTTTCAGCCTTGTACAGGGGATAACTTTTGACTCGGATCGAATCAAGTGTTGAGACTTGTGCCATTGGAAAGGAAATGATGATTCCCTTTCTGTAGAGTAGATACGTTAAAGATTTGGCTTAGCGGTTTTGGAGGAATCGCTATTTTAAGATTTTACAGTTGGCTGTTCAGGTTTGGTACGCCATAATGGGCTGATTTAGAGAGGCCCATTAGTGGGCTGGTGGAGGCTACAAGCAGGGGGTAGAAGGCATGGAGAATAGTTTACTTTCTCCATTCTCTCATTTTGAAGAGCTAGAGTTCGTCCATTTCTCCATTCTCTTCACCTTTCCACCAATAAAATTCTAGATCTACATAAGAGAATCGAAGATCTACATCATTTCAAGGGAGAATCCATCAAATTGAAGAGTTTGGATCAAATTCTTCATTGTTTGGATTTAGATGTTTTTGAGTTGTTTTGGAGAACTGGTGAGTGATATGCATCTCTCATACGGATTCAATCAAGTATATGAGTTCTATGATTTTAATTTCGTCATTTTCATGTCGTTTTCCATAGATCTACATCATGGTAAGTTTATTTTCATATGAATCGCTATAGGATCTAATTTAGCAGCTTAAAACCAGTAATTTCTATGTAATTCCATATGTATATGTAAGTTAGATCCATGATTTTTGTTCATACAATCATTTAACATGATTTTGGTGAATTTTACATGATAGTTATTATTTCCTGAATTTAGCAATTTCATGACGTGATTATAATCATATTAGATGGATTGGATGAGTTGATTTCGTCATTAGAATTGGCTGATGAAGTTTTGGTCAAGTTTGGAGAAGGTTAAGATCAGGCCGTCATAATTACGAAAATATCATTGTGTTAGCTGTCAGACAGCTCTTCGGTTGACCAGAAGTGTGTTCGCTTGACCCGAAGTGTGTCCGCTTGACCAGAAGTGTGTGCACTAGACCAGACGTGTGTGCGCTTGACCAGAGTGTGTGTGCTTAACCAAGGTGTGCTCGACCAGGGTATGCTTGACCAAGGTGTGCTCAACCAGGGCATGCTCGACCAGGGTATGATCGACCTGGAGTTGCTTGACCAGAAGTGTTTATGCTTGACCAGAAGCGTGTGCGCTTGACCAAAGCATATGCGCCTGACCAAAAGCATATGCGCTTGACCAGAAGTGTATGCATTTGACCAGAAGCGTGTGCACTTGACCAGAAGTGTAAACGCTTGACCGGAGTGTGTGTGTGCTCGACCAAGGTGAAGTTCGACCTCTATAGTGTTCGACCAGAATTATGCTCGACCACGTTAAGTTATAGCAGCGCCTTCAAATGCCACGATCGACGGTAGAAACGTTGTGGCTTATTTTTGTGGCAAATGGATAGAACACTATGATTTGTGTTGAACCTTATATTGATGATATTCGGTTTAGCAATGATTTTGACTTCGAAGTGAATTCAACTAGGAATGCTCGAAGTGTTGTGATGTTTTCGTTGAGTGTGGAGTCATAATGAATAGGAAGGCAACTCAAGTTGGACTTGAGTTTGTGGATAATGGATGCTCGAGACTAGATCTGAGTTTGTGGATAGTCGCTGGCGATGCCGACTAGAATTATGAAGGGATGATCGTTGTCGTAAGTTCTAATGGGCTCAAAGCAAGGGTATAATAGGGGCACCTAAAAGGCTAGTTGGACTAGTCGAATACCCTGTACCCATTGGATAGGCCTAGTTGTCTCTGAGAGGAAAATGTATGTTGTACGTGCAGTAGACTGCTTAGAACTGGGGTTACCATTAGCTCTTGACGGATGGCATAGTGACATGGCCAATCCTACGATTAACGATGTTTCAAAGAAGGATTGGCGGTGATAGCCAGCGTCAATCATGTATGTTGTTTGTTTTGTTTGTATCGTCTCACATAGATTGTCCAACGTCTAAGGATATGTTTCTTGGGAGCTTGTCTAATATTGGTTTAGGCCTTTGGGGCTTGGGCTTAGGCTTAGGCTAGAGGGATGTTGAATTCAGTTAGGATGGTTCACGTGAGATGTATAATATGGATGTTATGCGTGCTATTGTTTGGTTGCTTCCGATTGATAAGAATGAATGGTCATTTTGGTTTCAATGGATGTATGGTTGAAATGTTTGTTATAAAGGCTATAACTATCTAATGTGGGAAGTTGGGCTTGGAGTTCTTCTCTGGTAATGTGATAGGTAGATTGATGGTTAATCTGCCTATTGTCTTATACTTTATTGATGATGTTTGTTAGTTGTTTTATCGCTCACTAAGACTATTGTCTGACTCAAGGTTTTATGTTTACCTCTTATTACCTTGGGTTATTCATCCGATTGTTGGATGGGCAGACTAGGTGGAAGGTAACAGGTGATAGCTTAGTGAGAACGATGTTGCAGTTCGGAGGCGAGCAAGAGACTGGCGTATTCTCTTTCCTACTATATAGTATTTGGATTTCTTCTATTTGCTCTTCTCTGAGTGTTGCAGTGAGGCAAATTTGTATAAACACTATTGCTGTAATCCCAGTGTACGGATATTACTTTCTAGTTGTTAAGAAAGTTTGGTGTTTTATGCTTCACTATTAATACCTGTTGTATATGTTATATTATATTTTATCCTTGCTCTATGAGTTGCGACAGGTTTTGTTTGGGGTTTACTTCCCTTGATGATCGTCCACAGCTGCCTAGCACACCTTTTAGAGCATCATTCCCCTTGTTTGTTGCAGGGTTTCTGGGCGGTCGTCACATTTGGTATCAGATCTCTGGTTAACGATGTTAGCCAAAGTTCTAAGGCGTAAAAGCGTGTAAGAGATGTATTTTTAAATTTCAGTTGGATGTATACTATATGATATTATAGTAACATTTGTACTTATCTAGCAGTTTTTCTTGCAAGTGGCTAATCATTCTAATTTGAAGATTTAGAATGAGTCGACGTACTTTAAGACATACTGCTGGGGAAGAGGCTGTGCCTGGAGGGGGAAATGGATGCATACCGGCTTACCCAGCCTTGTTTGAGGCCATGATGGAAGCATAAATGCGAAGTGTACCCGCTCCAGTGGCAGCCACGCTGGATGTAGGTGTGCAAGCTACTAGAGTAGTTGATTTTGCAAAGCTATGCAAGGACTTTATATCTCTAGGAGGAAAACCATTCAAAGGAACAGAGCCAACTGAAGAGGTTCCGAGGTGGATGGATTCTTATGTCCGTATTTTTGGAGACTTGGGGTTGGATGATGCAACTAAGAGAAAGCTTGCATCAAGGCAGTTGCAAGGGAAGGCCATGGAGTAGTGGAATTTAGTTACACTTGAAATTCTGGTAGAGGAGATTTCATGGGAGCAATTCCAAGCTAAGTTTAAGATGAAGTTTATCTCCACTGCTCAGAAGTCATCCTTGTTTAAGAAATTTGTAGAGTTGAGGCAAAATGGTAGGTCAGTGCTTGATTATGTTTCTGATTTTGAGGCATTGTCTAGATATGCCCGTTCCTATATTGATACACCCTATCAGAAGAATGAGAAGTTTGTTATGGGTCTGGGTGCTTATATAGGAAGATCTTTGGTGGAACATCTTGATGATACATTTGAGAAGCTTGGGAAAAAGCTATAAGACATGAGAGCTTGTTTCCTAAAAAGGAAGTTGTTATTGTTACAGCTAAGGAAGAACCAAAAACACACCAAGGTGGTGATGACGAAAGGAGGAAGCAACAACAACATGAAGGAAAAGATGGCTAGTAAAATAGAAGAGCGAGGTTATATGTTTTAACTGCCAGAAGAAAGGCCGGTATTCCAAGGATTATAAGGATTCTGAAGGTGTGAAGAAGTGCTTCAATTGTGGGAAGCCTGGGCATAATAAGAGGGATTGTTCAGAACCAATCAAGGGTAAGCAGGTTGGGAAGGCGTGTTTTGTGGAAGCTACACCATCTTCTACGAGAGATCCTACGGCGAAGGAGAAAGGGAAGGGTATCATCATTCAAGGTAATCTTCCCAATTAGAGATGTTTCGGTACATATGTTGTTCGACAATGGGGCATCACATTCATTCATTATAATGGGTTGAGTTGTCACTTGGATTTGGAACCCGAGGTAGGGATAGACCATTGATCATAACTAATCCATTTGGGGGTTCATCTAAATTGTGTATGCTTTATCGGGGTCTAGTGTTGTCGAGTCATGGCTACTCCTTTGTATATGATTGCTTTATTTTGGGCTTCGCTGAGTTTGAAATCATACTGGGTATGCATTGGCTCGGGAGGTATGCGGAAAAAGTGGAATGCGAGAAGCTAAGGGTGACAGTCAAAAATGTGGAAAGGCGAATGGTTGTGGTTAGAGGTAAGCGTGAAGACTGGGTCTTCGCAAGCTATATATGATCGCTTGGGATTCCACAAGGAGACTTGTCATCAGTACCAATCGCAAATGAGTTTGAGGATGTCTTTGATGAGCGCACAGGCTTGTAGCTATATCACGAGACTGAGTATGGAATCGATTAGGTCAAAGGTGTTAGACCCGCCGTTATACTTCTTAGGTGGAGGACGCCCTAGGAACAAAGAGAGTTAGAGGTTCAAGTGCGTGACTTTTTGGGAAAAGGATTCATTCAAAGAAGTGTATCCGAATGGAGTGAACCAGTTGTGTTTGCAACTAACATTGATGGATTTTGGGAATCGTTTAGTTGCTTGTGTTTGTTGAAATTTCGGGGACGAAATTCCTAGGGGGAGAATGTAGCAGCCTGCATTTTACGCATCGGAGGGTCGTAAAATATTTTTATTTTATTTCCTGAAGGTTGTATCATTTCTCCATTCTCTCATTTTTGGAGAGCTAGAGTTCCTCCATTTCTCCATTTTCTTCACCTTTCCACCATTAAAATTCTAGATCTACATAAGAGAATCGAAGATCTACATCTTTTGAAGCTAGATCTACATCATTTCAAGGGAGAATCCATCAAACTGAAGAGTTTGGATCAAATTTTTCGCTGCCCGGATCTAGATCTAGATGTTTTTGAGTTGTTTTGGAGAATTGGTGAGTGATATGCATTTCTTACACGGATTCAATCAAGTATATGAGTTCTATGATCTTAATTTAATCATTTTCAAGTCGTTTTCTTTAGATCTGCCTCATGGTAAGTTTATTTTCATATGAATTGCCATATGATCTAATTTAGCAACTTAAAACCGGTAATTTCCATGTAATTTCATATGTATATGTAAGTTAGATCCATGATTTTAGTTCATACGATCATTTAACATGATTTTGGTGAATTTTACATGATAGTTATTATTTCCATGATGTTAGCAATTTCATGACATGATTATAATCTTATTAGATGGATTGGATGAGTTGGTTTCATCATTAGAATCGATTGACGAAATTTTAGTCAAGTTTGGAGAAGGTTTGGATCAGGTCTGTCATAATTATGAAAATGCCATTGTGTCAGCTATCAGACAGCTGTTCGCTTGACCAAAAGTGTGTCCGCTTGATTGAAGTGCATATGCTTGACCAGAAGTGTGTGCGTTGGACCAGAGTGTGTGTGTGCTCGACCAGGGGGTGCTTGACCAGGTGTGCTCGACCAGGGTATGCTCGACCAAGGTGTGCTCGACCAGGGTATGCTCGATCAGGAGGTGCTCAATCAGAAGCATGTGCGCTTGACCAGAAGTGTGTGCACTTGAGAAAAGTGTGTGCGCGCTCGACTAGGGTGATGTTCGACCTCTATAGTGTTCGACCAAAACGATGCTCGACCATGTCAGGTTATAGCAGCGCCTTTAATAACCATGATTGATGGTAGAAACGTTGTGGTTTGCTTTCGTGCCAAATGGATAGAACGTTATGGTTTGTATTGAACCTTATATTGATGATATTCGGTTTAGCAGTGATTTTGACTTCGAAGTGAATGTGTAACGACCCGGATTTCGCTCGGACCCAATCGATCGCAAAATCGACTAAGACCGTTCAAAACCCGAATATGTTAACTCTGGGAATACAACACATTAGAACAACAACAGCAGACTTTTATAAAACATCACAATAATGTTAAATCAGAGTAAAGAATATCAGAGTACATTGAATAAAATTACAGCGGAAGATAAATTACAACAAATTATAATACAATACAGTGCAGCGGAAATAAAATAACTAAGACAGCGGAATACAACTATACTCTGGACAGAACTTTAAGCTTCAATACAGAATCCTGCTCGAGATAAGGACCTGTAGACAAACTACTTGACTGCTCGTGTGGAAAAGAGGGCACCCGAGTTTGCAAAGGTGGAAACAAACAACGGGTTAGTCATGGGACTGGTGTGAGAATTCTTAACTTAACTAATCTAATTATAAGGCTAATCACAGGACCACGCCACTAACGCGGAACGGGTTTACTCCATTGGATTGCCAGTGCATAATTAAAAGTAAATCGTTAAAAAACTCAATGCATTTTGAAAAAATGAAACCATTATAAGACTCAAGTCCCATCACACAATGCAACGCAAACCGGAGGATAGAGTTTTACCTTATAATGGTCAAACATGCTTGGTACGATAAAAACTAATTTGATATTATTATTAGTGTATATATGTTTCAAAAACATTTCGAAGTAAATGTATCAATCCTAGGAAGCATAGCTACCATATGCTATGCCTCCATACTAGTAATAAAATCAAGTCCGTAGGGTCGTATTGGAAATTGGGTTTCCATCATGAGTCAAGGCTAGGAACGATCTCCTTACCGATTCGAGACACTCTAGCTAATGTCTAAGGATTCTCAGCAGTGAACCCTTGGATCCTGCAGGGACGGTCCGCACATACGATTTTAATCAATTTTAATAGTAGTCCTTATGTTATAAAATTATATTTTTTTCTAACTTTGCAAATAAACCCATTAATGTGTCTTTTTACATATAGTATGTTACAAAGTAATTTAGTCAGCTGACTAGGCATAAGGTAAATGGTTTAATTAATGTTTACTTCAAAATTCAAAATCGCAATTGATATGCGTATTAATAATTCTTTCATTCTTATATTCTTACCTATTTAATTCTGTGAAGGTTATTTTTAACCTCTTCGTTTACATTTTAACGTGCATTTCATTTTCAGTTTCAACCGCGTATTATTAATATACGCACAAAATTAAAACGTTATTTCAAATTTCTTTTATTACATGGTTTTATACCATCTATGACGCACATTTATTTTGTGCATTACCTTTGTAATTTATACTTAAATATATTTATATTTATAATTTCTTTTTCTTTTCATTTCTTCTTCTACATGCACAATTCTTTGTTTTGTAGTGTATATTAATTATTTAACTAACTTGTTCCTCCTTTAATACATTCTTAAATCAATTTCATATGGTAAATGTTAGTTTCCTTTGTTGTGCAATCTCATTTAGTTATTGCTAACTATATAACTATTCCTCAGTTTGAATTCTTAAAGTTAATTAATTATCCCATAATGATTGATTGCATTCTTATCAAATATTTCCCTTTATTCTACATCATATTAGATCTTTGATTTTAATGAAAATATTTAGATGTAATAAATTAATCCTAATTAATTAACTTACCAAATTTACATATAATATATAATTGCTTCCCACATTAGAACTTCAAACATTAATAGCTCAAATTTGAACTCCGTTCGGAGAATATTATGTACGAAAATTGATGAAATAAACGTCATAGACCAATGGTTTGGTTAAATTTCAACATATGCAAAATGTTCATTTTTCATTATTTTTAATTTTTATTAATTAAATTTATTTCGTTAATTAATCGCTACGGATTAAATGGTGAAGTTCCCATTGTCAAATTTTGACGTTTATGCTTAAAATAATTAAATTCATTTTCTTATTTAACTTATTATTACTTGTAAACTTTTAGGGTGTTACATTTTCTATCTAAATATATTGACATATATGTATGTATGTATGTATGTATGTATATATGTATATATATATATATATAGAGAGAGAGAGAGAGAAAGTCTATTTATGCATGTAAAGTTTTATTAAATAATTTATGCACTATGAAATTAACACTTACAATATATAATATTTGATGAGATTTTTGAAACTAATTTAATGATTTCTCAATTTTACTAAGTTTAAGTCAAATAGACATGCAATAAAATGTGTGTAATTTAAAAATCATTGTTAGTAAACAAAATCTATCCTTAGTAAAAAGATTTAAAAGGAGCATGTGATATTGGAAGACATACTAATTAAATGTAAAACATAAAACAACCAAACAAAATAAGGATAAATATATGATAATTGTCATTGATGGCATGAATAACAAAGAAGATTAAAACCATATAAATTAAATACTACATAAACAAAATTAGAGTTCACTTAAATGTCGCCAAAGGTATAGGTATGTTGCTATAGTTTATTAATCTAGGGTATACATTATTTGAAATATAATATTCAACAAAAATAACTAAATTTCATTAATAATATCATAATTTCATTTAGGACCAATTTATATTCAATAATTTAATTTAATATTTTAAAAATAATGAAATTTTAAATTCTGACGCATTTTCTAAGATAACTTCCTTAAAAAAAAAATTGGCTCAGAATTTGCGGGTTGTTGCAATCTCCCCTACTTAAAATCTTTTCATCCTCGAAAAGGAACGAAGCTAAAAGTTGTTTAAATATCCTATCTTAAATAATTTTATTTGTTGATTAACTTTTAATATATATAATTTTATATATTCAAAAATCATATTTCCAAAGATCAGATTATATATAAAAAAATACGTTAATTATAAACTGGGCACTCTCAACTTATTGTAGGGCATTACTAACCCCATCTCTAATGAGTTTTCTCATTCTAGGATACTGCTGATCCTATGTCTAATGAGTATTCTTATTGGATATTACTAATCCAATCTCTGATGAATCTTTTGTTCATTTCTATTGAGTTGTACCCTCAAAGATTTGAGCTAACCAGAGCTCAGATACCAACTGTAACAGCCCGGATTTCGCCCGGACCCAATCGATCGCAAAATCGACTAAGACCGTTCAAAACCCGAATATGTTAACTTTGGGAATACAACACATTAGAACAACAAGTCTTTTGTAAAACATCATAATAATGTTTCATCAGAGTACAGAATATTAGAGTACATTGAATAAAATTACAGCAGAAGATAAATTACAACAAATTATAATACAATACAGTGCAGCGGAAATAAAATAACTAAGACAGCGGAAGACAACTATACTTTGGACACAGCTTTAAGCTTCAATCCAGAATCCTGCTCGAGATAAGGACCTGTAGACAAACTACTCGACTGCTCGTGTGGAAAAGAGGGCACCCGAGTTTGCAAAGGTGGAAACAAACAACGGGTCAGTCATGGGACTGGTGTGATAATTCTTAACTTAACTAATCTAATAATAAGGCTAGTCACAGGACCACGCCGCTAACGCGGAACGGGTTTACTCCATTGAATTGCCAGTGCATAATTAAAAGTAAATCGTTAAATAACGCAACGCCTTTTGGAAAAATGAAACCATTATAAGACCCAAGTCCCATCACACAATGCAACGCAAAACGGAGGATAGAGTTTTACCTTATAATGGTCAAACATGCTTGGTACGATAAAAATGAATTTGATATTATTATTGGTGTATATATGTTTCAAAAACATTTCAAAGTAAATGTATCAATCCTAGGAAGCATAGCTACCATATACTATGCCTCCATACTAGTAATACAATCAATTCCGTAGGGTCGTATTGGAAATTGGGTTTCCATCATGAGTCAAGGCTAGGAACGATCTCCTTACCAATTCGAGACACTCTAGCTAATGTCTCAGGATTCCCCGCAGTGAACCCTTGGATCCTGCAGGGCCGGTCTGCACATACAATTTTCGCGCGGATTAGTTATTCCTGAACACACGTTTCCCGGTCCTATAGGACCTAATATCTGAGGCGCCTCATTCCATCATCCACCTAAGTAAAATATCGAGCTGTGTAAAACCCAAACACCACTTCTAGTTAGAAAGAAACGTGCTGCTATCCCTGCATTCCCTTGCTCCGTTTTAGACTCAACCGGGTTGTGAGGCTCATGAAGCTACGTAATACACAAAGCTATGCTTTTCAAGCTTTGCTTTGATCATCATCCACAAGGCCTACTTTTCAACAAAACCTTGATCCATGCATCTTAGCATGCCACATTGTCAATCCATACCATACCATTGATTCCTACCAATATATAACCTCTAAGCTCGTACGTCTTAGAGAAGGGTGTTAAACACCAAACAGATATATATTTAGCAAAGATCAACAAATACCGTATAAAGGAATACAACGTCAGACATACAATCCATTTTCAAGTCGTTCTGGGTCTGAATGAAACCGGAGGCACCTTATACCTCGCATGTCCGAACAATCAACAAGTAGTCTGGATGGCCACCATTGTATCCCCTTCAGGGTAGCTACTCCAATCATGGGCGTCAATGGTAATTCATCCATTCGTCGGTTTTCAATCACCGTCTTCAACTCTTCGACTTAGATCGACGAATAATCATTTGAAATGAGATTGAACTCAGACTTTTCAAATGATCATCGTATATATATAATTTAAAATCATTTCTTATCATTAATATTAATTTATAACGATTAATCTCTGTTTTTATTTATATAAAAATAATTGAATTTTATTTAACAACACTTCGTGTCAATAGGCGACCTTGGCACTGTTTTCACCCAAATTTGTTTTACAAATTTCTCTAAATATAACCGTTGGATTTTAACACAATTCATATCGTTGGAAAGATCTTCCCAAGGTGAACCTAATGGTTTCAGTCTTGGGAAAATCCGACGGTCGGATATTTCAGCATAACTATTTGAAGTTACGATTGTCGAATCGCGAACTATCGCGCGCGATTCATTTAATTATAATTTACTTATATATATAATTATATATACATACAATTTCTTCGGTCATTTCAATATTGTGATTATCATAACAAGTAAAGAACACTTGGTTTCATAACATTTTGATATATAACATAACACACAATAATATTCATTTTATTTTAATTCGCATACACATCCTAAACATAACAATGTATATTTTTCTTTTATCCTCCAATTCACACAAAAATGTATTTTTTGTGTATCATTCCAATTTAACAAAAATGAAGATTTTGTGTCGTTTCAATTTTCTAACAAAAAATGCAATATATTTTGGTGTCAACCTCAATTCTACAAAAATGAATATATTTTTGTTTGTTTAATTCCAATGTATCAAAAATAATAGCTTTGTTATTCTTTCAACGCAAAACAAAAATAATAATATTGTTTATATCTTTCAGTGCAAAACTAAAATGATAAAGCAAAATGATGATCTTGTGTTTTAATCTTTTCACATGAAAATGTAAATTTCATACCTTTACTCTTTTTAATGAAATCAAATTCATAAAAATGTAAATTTCCATCGTCATGACTTTCACTGAAAACCTATTTACATAAAAATGTAAATTCCATATCTTTAATCTTTTTAATGAAAATCCAATTACTTAAAAATGTAATTTTCGTCTTAATTCTGCAAATTTCACTTCTAAATTCTTTTAATGAAAATCTATTTACATTAAAATGTAAATTTCACTTACTTTAAATCTAATTACATGAAAATGAAATTTTCCCTTTTAAGTACTATTTACATGAAAATGTCAGTTAATCCTTTAATCTTAATTACATGAAAATGTAATTTTTCTCCTTAAATCTTAATACAATAAAAATGTAAATTTTCTTCTTAATCTAATACATAAAATGTAAATTTTCTTTTTAATCTAATTACATTAAAAGTGTAACTTTTTTTCACATTAAAAATGTAAACTTTTCTTCTTTTTCTTATTTACATTAAAAATGTAAACTTTTCTTAAAAATGTAGACTTTTCCTCTTACAATGTCAAAATATTTCCTTTTTTTACATTAAAGATGTAATTAAGATTACCATGTAAATTCTATTTCTTCTTATTGCATTAAAATGTAAATAATTTTGCAGCGTCAACATCTAATCTTTTGATTACATGAATATGTAATTTTAATTTCAATGACAAAATCTTATCTTTTTAATTACATAAAAATGTAATTTCACTTTTATTCAATTACATGAGAAACGAAACTTCACTTGAAATCTTATTCTCATTACAGTGTAAATAATGTCATTTTCTATGTATTCTAATATCAAACAAAAGAACATTTTATTTGTTAACATTTTTCTATGTTTTCTAATATCATATAAAAGCATATTTTATAGGTAAATATTTTTAACCATTCATATTAACATAAAAAAGAATACTTTATGTTAAATCTTTCTTAACATTTTATTTTAACATAAAAAGAATACTTTATGTTAAATCTTTCTTAACATTTTATTTTAACATAAAAAGAATACTTTATGTTAAATCTTCCCTAACATTTTATTTTAACATAAAAAGAGTACTTTTGTTAAATCTTCCTTATCATTTTATTTTAATATAAAAAGAATACTTTATGTTAAATCTTCCTTAACATTTTATTTTAACATAAAAAGAATACTTTATGTTAAATCTTCCTTAACATTTTATTTTAACATAAAAAGAATACTTTATGTTAAATCTTCCTTAACATTTCATTAAAAACAACTAAATGATAACCTTTTTTGTCGTCAGTTCTAACACAACAAAATATATAAAGTGTTATATTTTGTCTACCTAACATTTTATAACTAAATCGTTATTTTAACCGATCTCAACATTTTATATCTAAAATGTTATTTTTCTTTTACTTTAACAATTTTCTATTTAACAAAATGAACATTTTGTTATGACATATCTTTCTATTTAACAAAATACATATTTTGTTTTACATACCTTTCTATTTAACAAAATATGACAACGTAAAAAAAATTAATGTAAATATTTTATTTTAATAAAAATCTTTTATTTTAATATTTTGTTCGCTTCAAGGAATGCAAACAAAATACTACTTTTTTTTCCTTACTAAACCAATTTTCCATTTTACACCAATGTCAAATTTGGTGCTACATTCTCAATGAACAATTATAATGGTTTTTGTCTAACCATCGTCTAATATCACAAAAATGTCAAATTTGGTGTCACATAATTAATGAACAAAAATAGGGATTTTTGTTTTAACTAATTTCTAATCCAAATAAATAACACCGCAAAGTGATTATTTTTATTGATTTGGAAATTCTAATTCAAATAAATAAATAAATAAATAAACAATAATGATCTATTTTATTGAAATGGCGATTCTATTCCAAATCAATAATATTACAAAATGGTTCGTTATTTTCAACACATACAGATCTGTGTTTATACACCACAAACAACAAATAATTCAGCCACAATCACATCACAGCAGATTTAGGACATATACAAACAATAGTTACACAACAATTAATTAAATAGATTAATTTACCATTTAAAAAGAAGAAATCTCACCACTACTTTTCTGAATTTTCAAAGTCCTTGTTTACAGATCTGGTCACCATCATTGTGAAATATTCTTTGATACGAGTCCGACGCAATTTAAATCATTCAATTTTGGTCAAGTTTGAATGAGTTATGCCATTTTGAACTTCAAACAATAACATAGGTAATTAACTAAATTAATTAAATAACTATTTACTTTAATCTTTGTTTCCTTCCTCCTGATAACACGCGCAAGAAACAACCCAACATCGCTCCTGTATCCTTTATGTCACACCCCCCTTTCACGAACTCCCATCAACTTCGTATGATTTTGTAGATCAAAGATTTCTCTTTGATTCTTGTCTAGAAATTGTGATTTAACCCTAAACTGATTGAGAATAATTGAGGCTGTAAAAATCGAACATCGTGGCCATTGAATGATGGTGGGCGGCGGCTAGGGTAAAATGAAATTAGGGTTTGTGTTTGGTATTGAGAAGGTATGAGATATTTTGTAGAGGTTGAGAATTTTTATTCTAGTCCTTATCCATTTTAATCAATTTTAATAATAGTCCTTATGTTATAACATTGTATTTTTTCTAACTTTACAAATAAACCCATTAATGTGACTTTTCACATATAGTATGTTACAAAGTAATTTAGTCAGCTGACTAGGCATAAGGTAAATGGTTTAATTAATGTTTACTTCAAAATTCAAAATCGCAATTGATGTGCGTATTAATAATTCTTTCATTCTTATATTCTTACCTATTTAATTCTGTGAAGGTTATTTTTAACCTCTTCGTTTACATTTTAACGTGCATTTCATTTTCAGTTTCAACCGCGTATTATTAATATACGCACAAAAATAAAATGTTATTTCAAATTTCTTTTATTACATGGTTTTATACCATCTATAACGCACGTTTATTTTGCGCATTACCTTTGTAATTTATACCTAAATATATTTATATTTATAATTTCTTTTTCTTTTCATTTCTTCTTCTGCATGCACAATTCTTTGTTTTGTAGTGTATATTAATTATTTAACTAACTTGTTCCTCCTTTAATACATTCTTAAATCAATTTCATATGGTAAATGTTAATTTCCTTTGTTATGCAATCTCATTTAGTTATTGCTAACTATACAACTATTCCTCAGTTTGAATTCTTAATGTTAATTAATTATCCCATAATGATTGATTGCATTCCTATCAAATATTTCCCTTTATTCTACATCATATTAGATCTTTGATTTAAATGAAAATATCTAGATGTAGTAAATCAATCCTAATTAATTAAGTTACCAAATTTACATATAATATATAATTGCTTCCCACATTAGAAATTCAAACATTAATAACTCAAATTTAAACTCCGTTCGGAGAATATTATGCACAAAAATTGATGAAATAAACGTCATAGACCAATGGTTTGGTTAAATTTCAACATATGCAAAATGTTCATTTTTCATTATTTTCAATTTTTATTAATTAAATTTATTTCATTAATTAATCGCTACAGATTAAATGGTGAAGTTCCCTTCGTCAAATTTGGATGTTTATGCTTAAAATGATTAAATTCATTTTCTTATTTAACTTATTATTACTTGTAAACTTTTAGGGTGTTACATTTTCTATCTAAATATATTGACTATATATATAGGGGGGAGAGAGAGAGAAAGTCTATTTATGCATGTTAAGTTTTATTAAATAATTTATGCACTATGAAATTAGCACTCACAATATATAATATTTGATGGGATTTTTGAAAGTAATTTAATGATTTCTCAATTTTACTAAGTTTAAGTCAAATAGACATGCAATAAAATGTGTGTAATTTAAAAATCATTGTTAGTAAACAAAATCTATCCTTAGTAAAAAGATTTAAAAGGAGCATGTGATATTGGAAGACATACTAATTAAATGTAAAACATAAAACAACCAAACAAAATAAGGATAAATACATGATAATTGTCATTGATGGCATGAATAACAAAGAAGATTAAAACCATATAAATTAAATACTACATGAACAAAATTAGAGTTCACTTAAATGTCGCCAAAGGTATAGGTATGTTGCTATATTTTATTAATCTAGAGTATACATTATTTGAAATCTAATATTCAACAAAAATAACTAAATTTCATTAATAATATCATAATTTCATTTAGAACCAATTTGTATTCAATAATTTAATTTAATAATTTAAAAATAATGAATATTTAAATTCTGACGCATTTTCTAACATAACTTCCTAAAAAAAAATGGTTTAGAATTTGCTGGTTGTTACAGAATTCAAGTAGGAATGCTTGAAGTGATGTGATGTGTTCGTTGATCGTGGAGATGTAACGAATAGGAAGACGACTCAAGTTGGACTTGAGTTTGTGGATAATGGATACTCGAGACCGGGTCTGAGTTTGTGGATAGTCGCTGGCGATGCCGACTAGAGTTATGAAGGGATTATTGTTGTCGTAAGTTCTAACAAGTTCAAAGCAAGAGTATAATAGGGGCACCTAAAAGGCTAGTTGGACTAGTCGAACGTCGAAATAGATGTTTCTTGGGTGCTTGTCTGATATTAGTTTAGGCCTTTGGGACTTGGTCTTGATGGATGTTGAATTCAGTTAGGATGGTTCACGTGAGATGTATAATCTAGATGTTGTGTGTGATATTGTTTGGTTGCTTTCGATTGATAGGAATAAATGGTCATTCTGATTTCTATGGATATATGGTTGAAATTTTTGTTATAAAGGCTATCACTGTCTAATGTGGGAAGTTGGGCTTGGAGTTCTTCTCTGGTAATGTGATTGGTAGATTAATGGTTAATCCTCTTATTCTCATATACTTTATTGATGATGTTTGTTAGTTGTTTTATCACTCACTAAGACTGTTGTCTGACTCAAGGTTTTATGTTTCCCTCTTATTACCTTGGGATGTTCATCCGATTGTTGGATGGGCAAACTAGGTGGCAGGTGACAGGTGATAGCTTAGTGAGGACGATGTTGCAGTTCGAAGGCGAGTAGGAGGCTGGCGTACTATCTTTCCTACTATTTGGATTTTGGTTGTTTATTATTCTCTTGAGTGCTATAGTTTGGCAAATTTGTATAAACACTATTGTTGTAATCCAAGTGTATGGATATTACTTTCTAGTTGTTAAGAAAGTTTGGTGTTTTCTGCTTCACTATTAATAATTGTTGTATACTTTCTATTATATTTTATCCTTGCGCTGTGAGTTACGACAGGTTTTTTTGGGGATTATTTCCCTTGATGATCGTCCATAGCTGCCTGGTACGCCTTTCAGAGCATCATTCCCCTTGTTTAGTGCAGGGGTTATGGGCGGTCGTTACACTTGACCTCTTTGTTGCGAAGCTTCTTAACCTCTAATC
Organism: Allium sativum; assembly: GCA_030737875.1. Lineage (NCBI taxonomy): Eukaryota > Viridiplantae > Streptophyta > Magnoliopsida > Asparagales > Amaryllidaceae > Allium > Allium sativum. The sequence goes on along the minus strand of CM060909.1, from coordinate 1,052,727,013 downwards.
CAAGTATACGGGTAGGAACTCGTTTAACTATCACCTCCCGTTCTATCTCTACTTCCTCAATCATGCTCGGCTCAAGTACCTCTACTATATCGTGCAGACACTTCTGTAAATGAGAAAAATGGAAAACATCATGAACCCCTGCCAATCTCTTTGGTAGTCTCACCCTATAGAACATCTAACATATCCTCTCTACTATGGGAAATGGCCCTACAAACCTTGGAGATAATTTCCCTTAAAGGTTATACTTTGTTGAAAAACATGTCTCCCACGTCAAACTCAATATCATTCTTCTCTTATCTATGTAGAACTTCTACCTGTCCTGAGTTGTCTTCATGCACCTACGGATAAGATCAACCTTTTCTGAAGTTTCTCTAATCATCTCAGGTCTAAGTAGAAGCCTATCTGTAGACTCCCACCAACAAGTCGGTGATCTACAAGGTCGTCCATACAATGTCTCGAAGGGTGCCATACCTATACTAACTTGATAACTATTGTTGTAGGCGAACTCAACCAACGGAAGATGCTCCTCCCAAGTCCCTCCAAAGTCTAGGATACATAGCCTCAAAAGATCCTCAAGAACTCTATTCACCCTCTCAGTCTTCCCATCGATCTGAGGGGGATACACAGTGCTCAAACATAACTGTGTACCTAAGGCCTCTTACAGGCTCTTCCAGAACTCCCTAGTGAAGATGGGGTCACGATCACTCATGATGCTTGAAGGCACCCCATGTAGATGGACTATATCGCGAAGATAAACTGATGCCAACCATGCTTCCTTTCTCTTACTCTTAGCAGGAATGAAATGAGCGCTCTTAGTAAGCTTGTCAACTATAACCTAGATATTGATGTTTTCTTTTCTTGATCCAGGAAAACCATCGATGAAATCCATAGAGACGCTTTCCCACTTCCACTGTGGGACCTCCAGAGGATGAAGCAAACCGCCAGGCTTCCTTTGCTCAGCTTTAACTTGCTAGCAAAGTAAACATCGAGAGACAAACTCCGCTACATCTTTCTTCATCCTAGCCCAAAATAAAACCCTCTTCATATCTCTATACATCCTATCACCGCCCGGATAGATAGTCTTCCTAGAATGATGGGCTTCCTCAAGGATTGTCTTCAACAACTCCCAACTCGGGGAAATCAAAGCCTTCCATCCCATCGCAACCACCCTCTACTATCCATGGAGTATCTACTGAGGTGTCTAGAAGTCTCCCCCTCTACTGTGCCTATCCAAGATGTCTGCTATCTGTGGATCCTCTCGCTGCAAAGGTCCTATCTGACCCATAAGAGTAGGTTGCACCTCTAAGGATGCCAACAAACCAGGTGTAAGATGCGTAGATGGCCTACAATCGAAAGTTGATATGAACTCCAAGCTCTGTCTTTCTACGAATAGAGGACTCAAAGTCATCCTCTGCCTACTCAATGCATCTGCTACCACATTACCCTTGCCAGGGGTATAAGCAATATCAAAATCATAGGACGCTAAGAACTCCATCCATCTCTGTTGTCTCAAGTTGAGATCCCTTTACGAGAATAAATACTTGAGAGATTTATGATCTTTATACAACTCGAACCTCTCTCGAAGTAGATAGTGTCGCCAAGTCTTAAGCGCAAATACTATAGCAGCCAACTCGAAATCATGGTTAGGATAGTTCTTCTCATGAACTCTCAACTGTCTACCACTGTAACTGCAAGATGGCACCAAGTCATGTACCACATACATCAGTGTACACTATGAACACTTTGTTCCCATCAGGCAAAGTCAAGAATGAGGTTGTTTTCAGAGCCCTCTTCAATCACTAAAAAGCATCCTCACAGTCAATTCTCCAAGAAAAGGTCAGATTCTCCTTCGTTAGTCTGGTGAGTGGGGCTGATATCTTTACGAAGTCCTTGATAAACTTCCTATAATGGCCCACTAAACCTCCGTTGCATTCTTTGGAACCTTCCAATCCTGAACTGCAATTACTTTTGCAGGATCCACCGCTATCCCATCCTTGGAGACTACATGCCCTAGAATCTTACTTCCTCTCTCCAAAAGTGGCATTTAGAGAATTTCGCCTTAAGCTGATGCACTCGGAGAGTCCTCAAAACCTCCCCTAAATGTAGGGCATGCTCTTCCTCGCTCTTCGAGAAGGTCAAAATGTCATCCATAAATACCACAACGAACTTATTCAGAAACTCCCAAAATACCCTACTCATCAGATCCAAAAAATACGCCTGTGCATTCGTCAACCCAATAGGCATGACTAGACACTCAAAGAAACCATCTGGAATTCTGAAAGCGATCTTGTCTATACTGTCCTTGGTCACCCTTAACTAATGAAACACCGTGGCCAAATTTAACTAAGAGAAAACAGATGCACCAACAAGCAGATCAAACAGATCATCAACCCTCGGGTGTGGGTGCCTATTCTTCTTAGTGAGCTTATTCAACTCCCTGTAATGCACACATAAGCGAAGCGAGCCATCTGCCTTAGTTGCAAAGATGACTGGAGCACCCCTATTCTGATATGCTTCGCCTGATAAAACCCTTCTCAAGTAGATCCCCTACTTTCTTATTGTGCTCTCTCCTTTCCCTAGGAGCCATGTGGAGCACAGGCAATGCAACTGGCTTTGCATTATCCACCAAGTATATCCGAAAATCAATCTCGCGCCTCGGAGGTAAGTATCTAACCTCCTCAAAAACATCTGCATACTCATAGACAACAGGTACAGATCGCAAATCATTTATAGAAGCATCAAGTGTTTCTAGGAAACTAAGCATAACAGAACCCTTTGGGTCACATGATGTCTCGAGAGTCCTCCCTTGGCAAGATAAAAGTCCAACGACCCTCCTCTCACAGTCCAGAATGGCACCATACATGGCCAGCCAATCAATCCCTAGAATCAGACCATAGCCCATAAAACCAAGCATATATGCGTCGCACTCAAACTCGACGTCCAACACAGATATCCTCAAACCCCGTCAAATCATAGATAGATGAGTCATGGTCCAAATGGGGTTTGAGACAATAACAGGATCAGAAATGATACTAGTACTAAAGTGCCGAGACTTAAACACAGAATCAGATATAAAAGAGTGAGAAGCGCTAGAATCAAAAAGAGTTCTAACAAGATGATCAGAAAGAGAAACCAAACTTCTACATAAACTTTCCTACCTATGTTCGGTACACTGGCCTTGAGAGCTTGCACCTACCCTTCAAAAGATCCTGCCCTTTGGCCATGTTCTTGCTTCTTTGGGAACTCCCTAGAATAGTGTCCAACCTCACCACATTAGAAGCAAGCATTCTTCCTTTTTCTGCAATCTTTCACCAAATGACCCAAGCTCCCATAACCATGACATTTCTTCTTGCCTTGAGCTTTGTCGTTCTTTCTGCCCTTCTTTTGTTGTTCTTTCTTGGGCCACACTTTTTTTTTGTGTCTCATCAGTCTTAGCCTCCTTTTTCCCATCTTTCCATCTTCATGCATCAATGTTGTATCAACCAGTCTCTCAAAAGTATCCCCCATCGGAACGTGAGATAATACCAATGCTTGAAGGGGACGATTTAATTGTCTTGCAAACCATAAAGCTTTCGTGTGTGGGGTATTCACCAACTCCAAATAAAACCTTGCCAACTGGTTGAACTTATTGACATACTCTTTGATAGACATGCTTCCTTGCTTAAGTGCCAGAAACCTCTCTATCTGCATACTCTCTTCTGCCTGAGAAAGAAACTTCATCTCAAACCACTGTCAGAAATCATCCCAAGTTTCCACTGGATGCCCTGCTTTCATCACTTCCCACCAGAATTAAGCCTGTCCTTAAGCTGCCATGTAGCCAACTGTATCCTTCTGCGGTCATCAACCTCGAAAAGCCCAAATAATTTCTCTGTCTCTTTTAGCTAATTTCGGGCTTCCACAAAGTTCTCAGTTTCTCAGATTGACTTTCCTCCCATAACACAGAAATCCTTGCATATCTTAGAGAAATTATCCACTCGCGGAGGAGGACGAACAACGGCTGCAACTAGGGGAGGGGCTTTTGCTTGGCCTCCGATAGGTGCCGTAACCTTAAGATACCTACGGAACCAAGCCGGTATTTGAACGCCCTCGGGAATATTCAGTTCCCCAGACATGCTGAAAGAAAAAAAAAGGGATTCAACCCAAGAATTGACAGATAATTTATATGGCTTTGGGGAATATGTTTTTCAAAAACAGTTTTTTTTTAAAATACTTGCTTTTTGAAACCCTTTTGAAAACAATTTTCAAAATCTTTTATCCGATCTTGTAACCTTCAGCTCTGATACTAAATATGACATGCCACGTCCATTAATGTCACTCTTTAATAGAATGCATTAAGTTCTGTGAAGCATTATAGGTAGACAGAAAAGAATCTCACAAGACAAATATATAAAATAGCAGCGAAAATTCAAAACTTCATTTTCCAACATAAAACATTGTGGTCTCAAAATCCAGTTACAACATCATAATAAAATACTAGAACAAATTACATCAAATTAAAACATCTGTCTTGCGCTAAAAACCATCAGAGTACATAAATGTAATCATAATCCCCATAAGTTGCCATAAACAAGTAGACAAGTAGTCAAAGCGATACATCGAAGAAAATCCAAGCAGAAACAAAAGAGAGAATCCTAATCAAGCCTAAGCGCTCCCACCCTGAGAACCTAATGGGAAAGGAAGAGAGATAAAAGAAAACAAAACGGGTCAGACATAAAGTCTGGCGAGTCCAGTGACTTTTTGCATATAAAGAAGTAAAAGTACCATGACAACCACATAAACTGGGTGAGAGATAATAGTAGCATAAAAGGTGTAAACAAGATGGACAGGATAAACAGAATAAACATGATAAACTATGTTTCCCAATTACTTTCTCTGCACCAATACTAGTATACCGGATTAAGTGTTTTCCCATTACTTAACAGAAACAGAATGATCCCAACAGAAACATAATGGTAGACTTAGGTGTACTTCTAGTAACGGGTTTTACCCCCAAATAGAAATAACATGCACCTAAACAGAAATAATGGGTGTTACCCCAAATAGAAATAACAGGTACCTAAACAGGACTGGACGTTCTCTAATTACTACCCCCAGCGATCGGCTCCCTACTATGTAAATACCCTGTGTTGTCCCCACGGTAGGGTGTATTACTTCCTAAAGTGGCAACCACCAAAAGGACACAGACCTATTTACAGGCATTATAGCAGCTTATTTTCCCAAGCAAGCCAGACCCGTTCACACACATGACTCTGTTGGAATGCGCCATCAGAACACCTCCACCCAAATGAACCTCTTATAATTCGTTCAGTAAGCGTGCACTCACCCCTACCTAGTGTAGGGTCCCCCTTTAATACCAGAATGAGTTACTGACTGATATGGGCCCCACATAATAGATGACATAAGCCATCCCTTAGGCTCGTATCCCTAATTAACTAGGATTTTGACAGGTTATGCCTAACAGCTTAACAAGCCCGCATAACCCCAACAAATCAAAATAGGTTAAGTTTAAAGGGTTCGTATAATACCCCACAGATTTAACAGATTTACTTAACCCTACCGATTCAAACACGTTTACTTAATCCTACCCACAGATTAAACAAGCCACAGGTTAACATGTTTATATGTATATAATCCCCACATATTAAACAGGTTAAGTATTACAGGTTAACAAGTATGCGTAACCCTCAATATGTTTCACAGGTTACTTACAGATTCATCAACATGTTCCGCTTAATCTTTAAATTAAGACTATAGATTTATATGTCCCAAACCACAAGTCATAATTCATAGTCTAAGATATTCCCCAAATTTTAGTCATATTTCACAGTATTGTTTATACCCTTAAATTTCAGTCATGATTCATAGTACAAATTATGCCCCCAAATTATCATTCCCAAGTTATCCCAATTTCATTCGTACGCATGTTTCAGCAATATTAGCCTAGGCTCGAAGGTACCTAGGCTATAAAAATAAAAAGGGAATAAGAGAGAGAGAGAAGAACAGAATAGACATAAAACAAAATAAGCATACAATAACAGAGATGGGAATATGATAGCAGAAATATGCATATCAGAAATAGGTATATAAAAACTGAACAACAGGTTAGGTGTATAGATGAATACATGTAATAGCAGATCTATTTAGGTATGAATCAGATTCTTAACAGGCATAGGTTCAGATCTAGATTTATAAACATGTCAGGGTTACTGTAAAAAATTTTATATCTAAAAGTAACATGAACTCACATAGATTGGATCTAAAAAACAGAGAATAATATGCTGATGTTGCAAAAGGAATCTTTATGAATATAAATCGATGTTGAAGAAGATAAGCTTAATTCAATCCAAGCATAGGCAGCATTTCATTGTCTCTGTTCTTTTAGAGTAGAAAACAATAGAAATATGGTCATATATATAGCTTACTGCCAACGAATCTTGTCCAAAAATCAGACCATGTTCAGAGAAATGCACCTCGCTAGATCAGGAATGGGTCAACCCATCCCTACCTGGGTCGACCCACCTGGCCATGGGTCGACCCAACCCAGGCGTGGGTCGTCCCATCCCAGACCAGATCTGACCTACTTTTCCTGCTTATGTTTTTGAATTATTTTGAAAATTCTGAGTTTATATCTTATACGTATACAAACTTCTAAGCTTAATAACTTTCTCATACAATATCTACTTTACGCAAACTCGAAGTCTATCTTAAGTAGAATTCCGAGACAAACGCAATTGTATGATCTGTTTTACTTAGTTCCCATTATTTTATTAAGTATTCCTTAGTTTATTGTTATAATGTCCTTTAAAATTAAGGGGTGTTGCAGTTTTGCACAACAGTCATAAAAGAATCAACAAGCATAAATTAAGAGAAGATAATGTACATGTTAATGGGATATATAGTAAGCGTATAAATTTAAAATTAGGACGCACGTTAAAATAGGAAATTAAAGAATAACATTAAAAGCAACATTCAAAGAAATTTATGGGAATAATAAATACGCATTAATTTGAAACTAATGGGCAAAGAAATGGAAAGGAATAAATTTAAAACGTTAAGAGAATAATAATGTTCACAAGATTAAAGCAATTAAACACACAGGAATTTGAAAGAAAAAGGAAACTAAATGTGAACATTTATTTGTGCATTTGAATGTGCGTTAAAAACTTGAAATAATAACAAAAAAAGTTAATAAATATAAACGTTAATAACAATGTTTATCAGATGGATGTGGTTCATTTGAGCAACTATAAATAAACCAACATAGCCTGGCCTCTAACTCGTATTTTCTAAGAGGGTGCCAGAGTTTTTCCATTTTCTTTTCTCCTCCAAGCTCTTCAAAAAAATGTTAGTTTTAAGATTTCTGATTCAAGATTTAGAGATGAAAGGTTGTAGATTAGGCTACGGGTGCTCGGATTTCTCGTCCATGTGAGATTCGAATTACAAAAACCACGAATGTAATCTCTAAATCAAATTTAGAATTGGAGAGCTATCAAGTGAGTGGATTTAAATTATATTTTTCATATAATGGTGTATGATATCTTTTAATTCCTGTTAAGTTAATAAAATATTTTATTAGCCTTTTTTTCTCCATTTTGCATTGGATTTTGCAGATTTAAATTGAATCGTGGATATGTGCAAAATAATTGAATTGTGGTTAGGCATAAATTAATTGAATTGTAATTATGCGCAAAATAATTCAGTTGTGGTTAGGCATTACTTAAATGCTGGTCATATGAAAATTACTAAGAATTATGAACAAAAGAGGGAAATTTGATGATTTGGGTCTAAATGAGTATTATGTCAAAATTGTAATTAAAAAGGGAAACTTGATTATTTGAGGCTAAATAATTGTATTATGCCAAAATTGTAATAAAAAAGAAATTTGGAAGTAGGCCAACTTGGTAAGGCTTACTAAATAGATGTGAGACAGATTGACATGGCATAATTAAAGTTATGTGTAGTAAATTTGAAAAAAAAAGGCAAATCTAAGAATTTTCATACTATTTGTAAAGAATCTCCTTTTAGATTTAAAATGAAATAAATACAGAAATTGGGAAATGGATATGAGATATGAAATAACAATATAACTAATAAAAAGTGGGAAATTAGCAATGGACTGAATCGGTTAGTTGAGAAAAAGAGATACATTTCCGTAATCAAATACTATTAAATACTGAGAAGTAATTGCAAGAAAAAGGGAAACAATGTGGGTTAGTGTAAAATAGGGATTTATGTCGGGAGACACGAGAGGAGCACGTCCAAATTGTTATTCGACGGGACTAAAAGGAAGTACGAGACTTCTACGGGACGTTGGAGGGTACTCCAAGATGGCTTTTTGGGGAAATTGGATGAAGCCGTACGCCCAAAGGCATGTCTATAGTTCAGTCTAAGAGTATACTTTGGCTGCAATTATGATGTGGCAACCAGATGGCTGGAAGGATGAACTTAGGACAATCCGGCGATTGCCTCGCTTGGGGAGGAGGTTGATCAGGGCCAAATAAGGATAATAGTGATTACATACCTATCATCTACAGTCAGTGGGATGTGGAAAGACTAGAGCTAAACCAACAAGGTGACAATCTTTCACTATTGAGACATTGGATGAGGGACACACCAATTGGATGTTATAGATTGGATGTTAGGGGAACGTCACTTAGCTCTTGTAATATCTTTTACTAATTGAGGGAGGAGCCGGGGTGGGAACATAGCCACCGTGAAAAGAGACAGACCTATATGTAGGTATCTGTATTGAAGGCCTAACGAAGTTGTTCTTTATGGGTATCAAAATCTCCCAACTGAGTGCACAGGTGCAGCACGATTGCGGAACTTGGATTGTAGTAGGCAGTATGTCGTGTGAGGGTTTCAATTCACACACTGGGTGTATCGTAGGCCCCAGGACATTTAACTCCACGTTGGGGATTAGCTCTACCGTGGAGTCTGGATATAAGAATCTGTATGCTAACGTAGCATAGCGATGATGGTTATGTACATTTATATGGCATAATGACGAAGATTCCGTACACATCTAGGCATAGGTTGGAGGTTAAGTTTTCATGGTGTAATGGTGGAGACCGTATGAGGAGGGTACTATGGGGAGTACTTTGAGATGTCTAGGTAAATCTTCAAGGAAGTTTGGGTACGATTTATGTGGAAAAATCGAAAGTATATTATGAAATATATGCGAAAACCTAATAAATATGAACCGATGATAGAATGATATATGTAGTGTTATTTGTAGAAAATATAATTTATCCATTCACCAGAATTTTCATTCTGACCCACTCCTCATAACAAACCCACATAGATGAGGGGTCGAGATTCTGCATCTCATAGACACTTGTTAGATAAGTGTCATCATGTTGGTAAGTATTTACCTACTATTATATTTTATTCCCTTCATCTTTGACTTACTTCAGGACACCGAACAAGCTAATTCGAACTTCAATATATTTGAATTTTTGAAAAAAATTGAGTTTGTCAAAATTCGTGTTGTTACAGCTTGCGTTTTAGGTGATAATATCCTTTTCAGTTTTGCTTTAAGTTGGTAGAATTAAGTTTTAAGCTAAAATGGACATGATGTTTTGCTATTATTTTTAGAAGGAGTAGTATTTCTGTTTTCTAGAAAATAAAAGTACCTAGTTTCCTTTCTTTTCTAGAGAATTCTTTATTTCCTCCCACTAATTAGGCCCATTCGACCATAGTGATGCTATAAACCCCTTAGATTAAGCTTAGGGTATGTAATTAGAGCTTTATAGCCAGTTAGCACTAGTTTATACTCATTTCCTTCATAATTTCTCTTATGTATGAAATTCTAAAATTTATAAAAACTTACCAAAGGTCAATACAAATTAAAAAAAGTATTTCAACATGTCATTAAACAATTTTAATACCATTTTTCACATAGTTGGCACTTTTTACAAGAGAATAAGCATTTTAAACTCAATTTGCACAAAATGAACATTACTTCAGAATTTTTATCATTTATAACATATAATTTTAACCCATTTAAATTCTTAAACTCAAAAAAAATATTATTAAATTTTTTATAAATTTTTTACAATAAATTTTAACAAGCCTTTCATATTTATTTCACATAGACTTATTTTAACACACTGTTTTGTACAATCATTTACTTATAAAAGATTTATTTCAATTTCCCTGCAAATGCTACTAGAAATTTTCTCAAATTCCTGTTTATTAATATCTTTACATAAATATTATTTTAAAAATCAATATTTAATCGTAATTATTATTTTCCAAATCTTAAATGCACAAGATTGTTTATTTGTTCGACTTACTATTTAAATTAAATTTTAACTCAAATTTCACAAGATTTTCCCCAATTTAATCCATCCACAATATTAAGCTTATTTTTTTCATAAGCTTAAAGTTCATTCAATAACAATTCTCCACAATCTAATTTTTTTTGCAATGCTAAGTCGTTTTTTTATAGTGGCCACAACCACTTTCATTATAACAAATAATGAATACATGTGTAAAACAGGAGCTAGACATTTTGTCTAACTGCTACAGGGATGGTTGATGTGCCAGTACGCAAAAAAGGAAAAAAAAAATAGGAGTGAAGTAATGTGCTTCAGCTACCATCAAGGACACAGAGCTAATCCCCAACAAAGGAGGAACTACTGGGGTCGTCACTTCCTATAACGTTGACATACTCAGAAATAAGTATAACAAGGTTAGAAACATAATACGGGTTAGGACTATGAAACTCATACTCCTAACCCCAAGTAGAATCAAGGAATAGAGACCTATTCGTCTCACATAGCTCGCCCTCCTCAGTGAGCTCAAAACCATCTCCCACAACCTAATATAGCAGTCTCCTAAAATCATCCTTAGTATCAATGACATAATTATAATACATATTTTCAGTAGGATCATATCTCATTTCGGACTTATCATGTACCCACGAGTGATCATCCATGTACCAATAGATACCATCACAATATGAGTCCTCATCTGAAGTAACAACTTCATTATCTAATAGATTATCATAATTTTGAGGTAGCTTATCATCAACAATTGGATCAGGATTGGACTTGACATTATTCTGAACAGAAAGGGTTGCACTAAGCTGATTAGTTTTCACTAAGGTAGAAGAGCATGATCAGCAAAGGGAACAGGGACCGAAAGTGATATTGTGGGCCTCCAGGTATAAGAGGAGTGAAGATGTCCAAAAGAATGGCACACAGTATATGTATTGGGCGTCCAGCCGTAACAAACTCGTACCTCTACCACATAATCATCTGCTATTCTAACTTTAATTTTCTCTGGGAGGGGTTTGCCTGGGGCTATTTCAATTAGGGTTTTGGCATAGAAAAGTTTTTCTCTAGCTGCGGCATTAGCATCAAAACACTTAAGCTTTCCTGTGGAGTTGGATAACTATTTCAGTCCAATAAGAGATTGCAAGACAGAGGGGATATGAGAGAGATATGTCCATACCGAAATAGAGAGTACCTGTTCTCTAGCTCAATTGATAGTAAGACTCTATAATGTTATGATAAAAGGTTTTCCCCTAATAATGGTCGACTTAGCCCATAGGACACGAAGACGTTCCACTGGATGTGAAAATTTCATAATGAACATTGAACGATCCAATCGTGTATGAAGTTTACCACAAAGTCGCCACACCTTTCCACAATGCTCTTTGACCACTGAATAAGGAGGCAGTGTATATAAGAAGAAACCAACTAAGCAATCAGTCCAAAAATCAGCTTCACCATCAATAATCTCCAATGGTAGAGCACTAACTCCATCAGTCACTTTATATTCAAAATATTGGGGCACATAAGAGCCCATGTTTCTAGGCGAGTTATCAAACAGTGATGACCATTTAATAGATGTAGTATTAGTCCCAATATGTGCATCAAGCTTTCTTGTTTCATTACTTAACTTTGTTGCCTCATTCACTATAGGAAAGTTAAAATTACTTGCTTTTGGAGATTTATTCACAGCCAAACTAGGAACTGAGTCATGGAACAGGGAGCCATTGTAAAGGCCCGCAAATCCTTACCCTTTGAGTTGACTAATATCACACATGTCCAACCCCAAGTGCATGAAAATATGAATCTTTAATAGAAAGAAAATTAGAGGATGAGAACAGAAAGAAATATTAGAATAGAAGGATAAGAAGAAGAACTAACACAACACAAAGCCTCACATCATAGCGGAACAAAATATAATACAGAAATGACTTTATTGAAAGCATACATTAGAGTACAATACATAAACCTGGACAGTTAAAACAATCTGACCCTAAATACAACACACAACGGGATAATATAATAGATATCATACGTCTGGACTCCTCCAGCTCTTTTCTGAACTTCACATCATCCGATGACCTGAACCAGTAACTCGGGCTAACCCGAGCATTACAAATGCCACGGATCAGTCTGGTGAACCAGCATGAGGAAAACTCACTAAGTTTAAGTGGCATTCATATTGCTTAACTTTAGAAAATCCTTTTTGAGAGAAAAGGATAATAATAATAAGACTAGCCGACACATAAACACGGACGGTTTTTACCTTACTATAACCCAAACCATTTTTTATATATCAAAATCCAGTAATATTATAATAGTGTCTATCAAATCACAAATAAATAACCAAGTAGAAGAACGCTTGCATCTCATGCTCTACATATTCATTATATAATCAAAAACATCAAGGCACTTATTGGAGATTGGATTCATACTATGACAAGGTATGAGACCACCTTTCAGTCAGTGTACTCTAGAAGGGATACACTGGGGTTCAATATGAACATCTTGCAAGTCGGCCACACATGACCGCCAACTCATTTTGCTTGAGTGTAGCGAATGTATTACCACCCACGGTTGGAATCAATAACTATTACCGAAAGCTGCAGAAGCGAATAGATTAAGAATACAAAAAGTAATTTCGCTAGATAGTGATAATACACCCTCTTGGGAATGACCCACCTAACCATGTTGTTTGCTCGATTTTTGTCATTTCCCGGGTGTGAGGCTTGAGGTCACATTAACCTTTCAGAGAACATATCAATATCTTTGAATTCCACATCGTCAGATCTGTCACATCACTAATTGACATCCACAAATATACTCTAGGTGTTAAGCAAGAGAATTTTCTCCGCCATCAAACTTGGTATATTTGTAAAAATCAACGTATGTGACCATCAGGAAATACTTTGTTAGACATTCGTACATACAAGTCATTCAGGAACAGGATGAACCGAAGGCACTCTCCTACTGCATCCTATATAGGAATCCGCCCAAGGATCAGTAGCGAGAAGTCCTTGCCAACTCGTAGATTCCAACTACGACAGAACCACAGTGTATCTCTTTTGTGGGAGCTACCCAGAGATTATAAGTAGTTCTTCCGCTTATGAAGATCTACGGTCTTAATTGTTCCATCCTTATTTTCCTAAAAGTTAGTTTCATACGTAACGTTGATTCAAAGTGGTTTTAGGTCTATTTCTCATCCCAATCTCTTCGAAACAACACGTCAAAAGGTCCAGTATTTCATTGATAGTACGGTGTTTTAACTGTCAATCCCCAAACAGTATAGCCAAGTACATTGGCAGCTCAGGCTCTTCTATTTAAAATCATTCATTAAAACCATTGAATTTTTAAAACCATTTCATCGATTTCAAATTGACTTCATTTACTTAACTTGATAAACTATATTCTTAACTCCTACCAACCTCCTCTTTATTTTCATCACTTGAAAATATTATCACTTTCCATAAACTCTTCCATTTTCTTTATTTATAAATACTGCCTTACATTCTTAACAGTGCCTTAGCATTATAACCTAATGGTATAAAATCAATTACTGATTCTTATACAGGCTAAGAAAATTTAGGCAAAACCAAGTAATCTGATTTATATTTCAAAGTTTCACAACTAACGTTGCAATATTCTTCCTTTGGAATAATAAACTAATCTCAATATCTTTTATTCGTTACAAACCAATACCATTCCTTGATAATAGAGAAGTCGTTTAAGTTGGAGTATTCTATTTACCTCTCAGACCTTGATCAACAACGTTCTTATCTTAGAATAAGTAGAAGTTCATAACTCAAAAATCTACGTTTCTATAACATCAATCAAAAGCTTGTCCGTGCCTTATTTAAAATACAGTGTTATAAACAATATTCTAACTTTTGAAAACATGGGTCGTTATAACCATTTTTATTTGTGTATCCATAATCATTCACATTCTTTGTCTTTGCAACTTGTCTTCTAACTTAATTCTTAACCAAGTAACAATTCATTAAAACCATACTTTAGCTCTAAACCCCTTTCCATAATATTTGGGAAAATATTTCTTTATAAAACCTTCGCGAGTATTCAGATAATCTTATTAGCATCAGTATTTGATTTATAAAATCATTTGATAATTACTTATAATCTTAAATAATCAACAATATATAATTTTTCCCGTTTTATAACTTTTTATTTAAAATAAAAGATTTTAAAATCTATCTTCAGTTATAAAATAATTTTATAACTTCATTCTTGTTGATTCACTTGATGGTAAATCAATATTTCTAAAACAATATATCTTTGGGCCAACTGCTGCCAATTACACAACCAATACTATCCATTGGTTAATATCAAACAATCAATAATCAAGTCAAGCATCCAATCGATTAAATAGTTCATATAATTGTAATAAGAAAATAAACAACAATTTGAGGAATCCAATTAGATCCTTCCAACCTATTTTCGCCTGCATCCAAATGCGTTAGCTCAAATAAAAATCATTTATCTCAATAAATAGATATAACATTCAACAGTCAGGCAATAACAGTAATTCAATCGTCCATATTTCAATTTAGTATGTTTATATTATTATAACTGTAATCAACGAGGTATGTTACCTCAATTGGGAACAACCGTTAAAATAACGATTTCATATTATTTAAATTCAATTAACATGCAATTCAGCCAATTCATCCAACTGTCAGCAAACATAGCACACGAATATAAACCCGACTTATAAAAATATAAGTGGGACAAACTAAGTGAGTTGTACTCTCCTTGATTCCATTCGATGTTGAAATAATTTGTTTTAATAACTCGCAGTTGCGCCCAACACTGTCTAAACCAGCTCCAGAACGTTACGCTAGTCGGCACGTTCCTGGTTTTTTCCAATTCCATTATTGTATGACTAGGTTACAAATTTAATGTTTTATATACTATTTAAAATAATGTAATAAATTCCTTAATAATAATTATCTAATAAACTCTACTTATATTTATTTAAACCATTTTTGGACTCTTCCTTTAACTTCTCATACAAACATTCATGTTATGGAAAAACGATAACAAAACTTATAATAGCTTAACCAAGATTATGTAATACTTAACTGTGCATGTTCTTGGCAACAGCGATAACTGGTATAGTTTGATTTGTACAAATATATATCTGTTATATATACATGCATACCTGCATATACATACAGAAATATGTATATGAATTTGTATGTGTATCTATCGGTGTAGAGCGGTGATTTTTATCAAGTATATCAGTCCAGATCATATCATTTTGGTCTTCTTTTAGCATTAATAACTAGTATCAAAGTGAATAAATCTACCAAAATTTAATATATTGTTTGTAGACATGTATGTATGCAAACGACCTGTTAATTGATCATGATATACAGATGGGCTCGGCTTCACGAAAAATGGCCACGTAACAAGTAAAGTTGGGCACGTTAAACACTTGTACATCCTTTCCTTACTGATGTTATAATGTAATATAAGGCATAGAGTATTTAAAGTTGTTACTTAATTACTGCATACGTTTCGGTATAGATCAGAAACGCATTTTGATATGCACCGAATGTTAGGCATGTAAGACTGCAAAACCATTTACATACTCACCAGTGTTTTATACTCTTCAGTTCCTCAGATCCACCTTGCTTGTTATCCGCCTTCTCCATCATCTCCTGTTACGAACCCCAATTCCAGATTTCTTCTTTGTCGACCCTAAAATGTGAATGCCCAGCAAGGCTATCCCTCCGCTACTGTTTCGAATTCCATCTTCACCACAGTTCACTCTTTTCTTCGCGAGACACACCCATCTCCTGTTGCACTTCCGATCCCGACCTCGCCTCCACGTAACGATTATCTCAGCAATGTCACAAACTCTTCATCCTTCTTCATTGTTTCTCTTCTCGCCATACATCACTATCTCCTTCTGGTCTTGCCGCCACGTCTCTTCGTCATGAAAAGCCAACAACCACGTCGACTGCCATAACTCCACTCTCCTTACCGTTTCAGTTCAAACAGCAACACCGTGACATTACTCTGCACTGCCACGCCTCAACTTCCCCTCGAAGGTCACCACGTCACCAACATGAGCAACCCAAGCATCTGACTAACCAAGTCCCCTCCTCGTCAGAACCCCACCAGACTGCTCAAGCTGAACGTACAGATCTCCACCCTGCTGTTTCATCTGAACATCTGCTGAATTTCTCTTCTCGAAATAGTACCCAGTCCCACGTTGTATGTATGTAACTTTTTCTGTTTGTCTGTTTGAAGGCCACCTGCCATTTTTTCGGTTTAAAAGAAAAAGAAGAATCGTGGAGGCTTGCATTTCATTTCATGATGGTGAAATGGAGAAAGGTGTGTGCCTATTTATACAGAGGAGAGATAACAACATATAAGAAGAATGTCTTTCAAGGGTACAACGTAGGTTCTCAGATGGCGGGTAGGTGTGATTTATGTGGGCAAAAATTTAAACATTTAGAAATGTCGGTGGTTGTCTGTCTGCGTTGATTTTCATTTCAGTTGAAAAGAAAGGGCCAAAGGCGGCTATAGGCATGCATAATGTGAAGGAGAAAAGGGAATAGGGTGGCCAGTTTTTGTCCATGGATACAAGGTGGTCTACACGATTTTTTTCCTAATATGGTAGGTAAATACATACGTGTATGTAGGCAATATGTGCATGTATTTTTTTTATATGGTACAATGATAATATATGCGGTTATTTAATTTTATCGCTAATAGTCGTTAATGTTCTTAAATTCGCAATGTCGTCCACAAGCTCCAATCATAACGAAAATGATCGTACCGCCACGTCATGACGTTTCGGTCCCAATGAAATTAATTTCGTCGAATTTGGACTCCGTTTGCGCAACTGTGTTATTTTAATTCCAATATATTTATCAGTTTACCTTTTAAACTGCACACACAAATAAAATAGCTCCAATGGACTTCAAACTAGATATTTAGCAATAACTAGCTGTACATATTTCAATAAAATTTGTTTCGCTGAAAACGGAGGTTGTTTGAAAAATAATCATTTCTAAGGCTTATATAATATCGATAAAATATAATTAAATCCAAAACAAATTCAATTTAAATAATTATAAACTATTATATCATATATCTCCAAATGAAATATAATACAACTTAAAATAAATCAATATAGATTTTAAACTCAATATTAAAAACTATGGGTTAAACGATATCCAAATATATATTAAATTCTCTTTATATTTTATTTAATAAACGTCATCGTTTATTAACGAATTCCATAGCGACTATTCGAAAATTTGAATTGAACATAACTTGTAATCTGTAAGCTGAAATCTCGATTTTTTTTTCTTTAATTAGAAAATTATTATCAAATTGACTCAACCATTTCTTATTTCATAGAATTCCGACTTATATCGGATCATGTATATTCAACTAAACTTAAAACCCAATATTATGAACTACCGCGTCTTTCCGAGCTCAAATTATATAAAATATGAATTATACGTACAAATGTCGAATTATATATATTATAAATCCATTTATAATTCCAATTCAATATTTAAAATAATAAAATGAATTAAATATTTGACTACAAAAAATATGGGATGTTACATTCCCTCCCCCTTAAAAGAATTTCATCCTTGAAATTACTAAGTAAGAGGAATGCTCCAATCCCAGTTATTTTTTAATCATCATTAGAACAAATTCAAACTCCTTAAAATTTTTGAAAATTTCGCCAGCACCTCCTCTCCGTGGTTTGATCGGTACAACTACAACTGCCACTACGGGCCTCAACTTCTCCAAAAGAAAACCAAAAGCCAAATGACTACCCAACTCAAGGGAATAAAATCAATCACCAACCAATAATATTAAGGTTTACTGATTTTTCGGGAAATTCAATTCCAATTTCGAACAATCAACTAACTGCAGTTCGTCTTCTAGTCTGTACTTCAGTCTCTGTAATCAAGCCAGATCTCATAGACTTCTAATATATGTCCTTAACTCAACGTACAATGCAAATAACAATCCAGGGTTAAATCATTTAGTTTCGTCTCATAAGTATTTTTATTTCCAATACATTGTACTAGAAGTTAGTTTCAGTTCATTCATTTCTTTATTGACTTGTTTGATGAATTTTATTCAACCAATCCAACATCCAAATAACCAAACTATTTGATTAAAATTATATTTAACATTGATACTTACTGGTTTGCGTTCACTTTGGTTTACCATACACTAATATCAATCGATTAATATCCTATTGTTTCCCATTATTATCCATTCAATTTCCAAATCCCAAATTTAATTTATTTCTTAAGTTAATTTAAATTTCAGGCAAATCAATCAAAACAACCAAACAACCAATGTTATGATACTACAGAAAATCATTTCCATTTTCTATAAAAGTGTAATTTGGGTGAAATCATTTCATTTACCCTCTTTATAAAACCATATAGTGTCAATTGCCAGTTCAATATGGTTTCCCAATACTTGAACCGATTAATCAACACAAAACAAAACATTTTATATAAAATTTACAAATATGCTCTCTCATATATACACTCAAACTCAATCTAGGGTATTATTAACCCTATCTCTACTAAGTTATGCCACAGAGCCAAGGTTACTACTCAACCTTCAGCTCTGATACCAAATGTAAAGGCCCGCAAATCCATACCCTTTGAGTTGACTAATATCACACACATCCAACCTAAAGTGCACAAAAATACGAATCTTCAATAGAAAGAAAATTGGCTGATGAGAAAAGAAAGAAAGAAATATTAGAATAAAAGGATAAGAAGAAGAAGTTACACCATACAAAGTCTCACATTGTAGCGGAACAAAATATAATACAGAAATAACTTTATTGAAAGCTTGAAGTAATATACTTACATCAGAGTACAAAAGAAAAATTTGGACAGTTATAACAACATGTCCCCAAATACAACGCACAATGGAATAACATTATATATATACATATCATACGTATGGACTCCTCCAGCTCGTCTCTGAACTTCACATCATCTGATAACCTGAACCTGTAACTCGGGATGACGCGAGCATTACGAACGCCATGGATCAGTTTGGTGAACCAGGTGAGGAAAAATCACTAAGTTTAAGTGAAATCGATATTGATTAACTTTAGAAAATATTTTTTGAAAGAAAAGGATAATAGTAAGACCAGCCCACACATAAAGACGGACGGTTTTTGTGACGACCCCAAAACCCCGTACGACAGTGGCTAGGGTAATCTTTGGAATATAACACATAAACAGATAATAGCAGAACAGAATTAAATAAATACACCAGATAATGTACAAATAATACACTGGATAAACATAATCATCAGAGTTACACAGTATACAGGATCATACTTAGTACAAAATACAGTTCAGTTATACTAAATGTCTACAACGGAAAACAAAACATAATATGAACAACATAAAAAGAGATAAATGGTAGAATCCATCTTCAGCTCTAGCTATCCAGAAAGAGCCTGCTAAAACCTGAACACAAGGCTGCCCGTGTAGAAAAGGGGCACCCGAGTTTGCAAGTGAAGCAAACTACGAGTCAGTCATGGGACTGGTATGAGAAATCTATTTAACTTACTTTAATATATGGCCAATCACAGGACCACACCACTTTCGCAGAATGGGTTTACTCCATTGGATTGCCAGTGCTTTAAAAACAAGTAAATCTTTTAAACATCGAAATGCTTTTTGTAAATATGAAGCCATTATAAGACTCAGTTCCCATCACACTATGCAACGCAAACCGGAGGATAGAGTTTTTTACCTTATAATGGCCCAATATGTTTGATACGAATAAAACAAAAGCATTTGGTATTATTACTAGTGTTTATATGTTTCAAAAACAATTTCAAATCATAAGCATCAATCATAGACGGCATTAATGCCCCATACCACTATGTTGCCATATATAGGTATACAATCAAAACCGCACAGTGTCGTATTTGGAAATTGGATTTCCGTCATGAACCAAGGCAAAAGATAGTCCTTACCGAATTTGATACAATCTATCCCATGTCTCAGGCAAGTACTCAGTCAAGCCTTTGGATCGTCAGGGCCGGTCCACCGATGTGGATGAAAATGCCTGAACACTGCGTTTGCACGCCCTTTGGGGCGTAAATGAGTCCAATGACTCCATCGGCTCCACATAGTAACTGATATATATGAGGCGCCTCGCAACAGCAACAACCACACAAGTGAAAATAATATAAATGTCAGGGCTGGTAGGTCACTGAAACCACCCTAGCTAGAAGGAAACGCATGCCCTCCCTGATGTCCTCTCCCGTTTCTGGTTAATACCGGAGTGTGAGGCTCGCGAATCAACATTATACACAAAGCAATGCCACACAAGTCGTGCTTTGATCATCAACCACAAGACTTTTCTTTTCAACAGAAGCCTTGATCATCTGCCACTTAGGCGTGCCACACAGGCAATTCACTCTATGCGACTGATTTCTATCGATATATAACCTCTGAGCTCGTACGTCTTAGAGAAGGGCGTTAAGCAAGAGAATAAATTCTCCGCCGCCAAACAGATATATATTTAATAGAGATCAATCAGCACAGAACAAAATCCAATGTCAGACGCAAAGTCCATTTACAAGTTCGTTTTGGGTCTGAACAAAACCGGAGGCACCATAAACCTCACATATCCATCGATCTCCAAGTACGTCTGGACGACCACCACTTATTCTCTATATTTCGGGATGCCTCCCAATCAAGACATCAGTTATCATCCAACCGAGGTGAAGATCTCTGGTCTTCAACCACCGTCTTCATCGTCGACTTCTTATCGCCGATCAATTATTTGAAATGAGATTTAACTCGGCCTTTCCAAATAATTCATGTATATTTAGAATTTCAAATCAATTTATTTCAATGGTTAAATTATTCGACACCAATAATTAAATTCATTAATGTAACTTTCACGCCAAACACATTCAACCATCAAATATCACATAAACAGAGCAAATTCAGTTTATTTCCATTCCATATCGTTTATAATATTTTATCACGATTTATCGCTATTTTTATTTATTTAAAAATAGTCATTCCATTCAAAAGACGCTTCAGGTCATAACGCGCCCATGGCGTTGTTTTTCTTCAGATTTGATTTACACTTATCTGAAAATCTAACTGTTGGATCTTCACAAATTTCATATCATTAGAAAGATCTTTTCAAAACGAATCCAACGGTTTCAGTTTTGGGAAAATCCGACGGTCGGATCTCCCGATACACTCGTTTGAAGTTAATATTTCAAAATACGAACTACAGCGTCGTTATTCGATTTAATTTAATTATATATATAATCGATTCTGGATCTGTTTTTCTTCAGATTTGAATTAAACATTTCAGACAATCCAACCGTTGGATCTTCACAAAGTGGGTGTCGTTGGAAAGATATTTCCAAAGCGAACCCAACGGTTTCGGTTTCGGGAAAATCCGATGGTCGGAAATCCTGCACTAGTCGTTTGAAATCATGGTTTCAAAATATGAACTGCAGCTTCGTTATTCGATTTATATTTATATATGTATATATATATTTAATTCATTCTTCGATTTCAAAACCATATTCACTTCATATATTTGATAAAAATGATATTTTTATCCAACAGATATTTATTTCAACACATGAATTTCTATTTAACACATGAATTTTATTTCAACACATGAATTTCTATTCAACACATGAATTCTATTCAACACATGAATTTCTATTCAACACATGAATTCTATTTCAACACATGAATTTTATTACAATACATGAATTTTATTTTTAACAGTTCATATATATCATAAAAATGTGATTTTTATTGTAAAA
The DNA here is from genome assembly GCA_030737875.1 of Allium sativum. Lineage (NCBI taxonomy): Eukaryota > Viridiplantae > Streptophyta > Magnoliopsida > Asparagales > Amaryllidaceae > Allium > Allium sativum. The sequence continues at coordinate 1,052,704,888 of CM060909.1, read as the reverse complement.
CGATTTATTTCAAAACACGAATATTTTATATAGTTGATATATATCATAAAAATGTAATTTTTATTGTAAAACAATTTATTTCAAAACACGAATATTTTATATAGATATAAGGTAAAAATGTTATTTTTATCGTTCAAAGAATTTATTCAATATATGAACTCCAATCAACACATGAATTCTATTCAACACATGGATTTCTATTCAACTCATGAATTTTATTTCAACACATGAATTTAACTTCAACACATGAATATAAATCAAACACAAGAATATTTCAGAAAATTTCGGCAGCATAACGGTAAGGTAATTAAAACCGACACCGTCCCTAGTACGACTCCTCGCACTACATTAAAGCCTCGCAGCTTTTGACAATGGGGATTTTCAATATCTAGTTCGTATGCAGACGAATTTTCCCATATACTAATCCTATTGGGATTTCAATCACAATCCATCATTTCAAACCAACCATTCATGATATTCACCAATTTTTCACATCAACCAATAATCCGAACAATATCACAACCAATATATATCGTCCATGGTGTGTGGACGAGGGGAGTATTTTATATATATATATAGATATACGTATATAACTATATTTCGATTTCATTTCAACATCATTTCAATTTATTTCAACGAATATATTATTTTTACAACGCATATATAACTTATACATCGAACATACAACTTATACAACGCTTATACATGAGGTGTACAATGCTTATATAACTCATACTTCGACTATATAATTTATACATCGTTGTTCCCATATCATTCATAATTCAGAAATCTCACATTGGGTTCCACTCCACCAAAAATTGTAAAAGGCTCAGAAAAATATCCGGTCTCTTCTAAAATGTAGAAGACGTCCACACGAGTCCACTGTCTCTTGTTTCACTGAATTTCGTCAACATAGCAAAAAGATATGATTTTTATTGTGAAATCAAAAACCGCAGCGCTTTAAACTGATATTAAACAGTTTAATATTATAATAGCCATACCTCTCTAAACCTGTTCAAAACTAGGTTTTGATTTTTCTTGACAACCATTGCACTTGGTAATGATCGGAAGTGACTGCGTCAAAGGGGGAGGTGGGGCGCTACTGCGCAGGGTGGTGCGATGGCCTATAGGCGGCGCGGTGGCGCTTCAAAGTTCGAGCCTTCCAGGAGGTGATTCAGCCTCCACGGTCCACGATAAAATCTCCAACAGGTATGGATTTAAAGCTCTCTCCGAGGGCTACAAATAACTCCAAAGGAGCAGGTGGTTTTGATTCACGGATTAGAAGAAAAAGAAGAGAGAAGATTGGAGCCTCAACCGCCGTTCGCGATTTGGAATTACGGGGAGAGAGAAATTGTGATGGCCAATGATATTTTTTTATTTATACTTTTAAAAATCCAAAAATACCCCTTGCCTCATACGGACTTTAATCCAAACCCAATGACTGTTGCCCCTAGCTAAATACCACTATTCCAAACACAATGGTTCATAGGCCCATTCGACTGTTTCAGTCTGTTTTTCTTCAAATTAAAATATAAAACATTTAATATTTGATTTGAACGTACATTTCAATTTGCCGGGGCCACATATTGATTCTAAAAATTCCAGAAAAATAAATCTAGGTATGTTTTGACGATACGGTCCCAACAAAACTAGTTTTGTTGAATTCAGAGACCGTTTGAAAAATGGCCCTTTTCTAGTCGATCCAATTTAACTAAAATTGACCAAACTCATTTTCCTTCGCTACGCTCACATATTAACTTCAAAAATTATGGAATTTGAAACCTAGCAATAATTTGACATCTCGGAACCAACAAAAGTGGTTTCGTCGAATTCTGAGGTCGTTTGCAAAATGGCTATTTTCACGGGCTATATAAACTCTATAGCGACCTTTCTGAAAATTCCTTTGGCCATAACTTTTGATTCCCGCTATGAAACTTCGATTTTTCAGATTCGTTAGAAAGATATTCACTAACAGATTTAAATATTTTTGGTTTCACTAAAATCTGTTTTTTTTTTTTTGCACCCGGTACAGTCAGTCAAAGTTTGAATTGAAAATTTGAAACAACCGCGCCATTTCAGGCCTTGCTTATAATTTAAAATAATTATATTTATTTTAAATATCGATTCAAACATACTTTTCGTCGTTATTATTTAAAATAATTTATTTTAAATATCTAAAATCCACTAAAATAGCCAAATTAAAAATTTTAAATTGGCTCAGATTTTCCGGGTTGTTACAATCTCCCCCACTTAAAAAATTTCGTCCTCGAAAAGGAATGAAGTCGAAAGTTGTTTAATTAACCAACTCAACTTTCCTTCTGGCTTTCATTCTTCAACCTTTCAGTTTCTAAGAATTTTCAAATTCTTCAAAAATTTTGGCTAACACCCTAATTTTTCAAAAAAAATCGCCATAACCTCCTTTGTACGGGGAGGGGTTTGGAAATTTATTGGGCCGTATTAGGTACCCAATAAATCCTAATACGCATGCACATATTTATAGTGATATATTCCGGTGTCCACAGGGGAGTGTGTATAGATCATAACTCCAGAGAATAAATTCTCGTCACCCTATAAATAGTTTTTGTGCCTTAATGACCAGAGAGACGTGTTTATTGTCATCTCCAGACCCGTGTGGGGTTTTTATTAATCTTGCAATTTACCATTACATTTTATATGGTCCATACCAGTCATCAGTTCAATATGTAATATATAGTCCTCGCCACACAAGCCTCTCGCTCGTATGGTAAATCTTCAACCTCGTCACATAAGCCCCAAATGCTTATGTGGTATATGATGAAGTATGCCTATCTTCAAGAAGTATGCCATATAGCGTAGTTCAAAATTAATTGTTACTATCCTATGGCAACATTTATTATTACACACAGAACAACCAGCACTCCGCATCCAATGGCATTCACAGGAGTCGATATAATAATAAATTGCGCTTCCAACTCATTAAGGTTTACCTATTTGTCGGGCACGCAAATAAATTCTTTACTCAACAGCTAATCCACTTACCTGTTCAAACATATATAATGCACATGTATATATTTCTATCTACTTTTAAATCAGTTCAATACTTGATTTAATTTGGCTGAATGGTTCAAAATTCTAATTAATCAACCATAAATCAAACAACACAACCCGCAATCAATTTGTTTTTATCGTTCAAAAATATACTAATTAATTCATATACTCCTTTAAAATAATCAGACTATAGAATTAAAAGTTTACATCCATGAAAAGAAAATAACAACAAAGTAGAGAACAAAATGGTAATGCAAAGTATGGTAAATATACCTTGCACCGGAGTCAATCAGAGATATCCACCCTGCACTTAGGATAGGCTTTCTTAATTCTTTCCTCAGTTTCCCAAGTACAATCTCGCGGATCTCCACTCCATTGTAATTTGACTAAGTGAACCTTCTTGTTCCTCAGCTCTTTGGTTTCTTTGCCAATAATCTTTATCGGCTCTCTTGGCTTTGAGCTTCTTACTGACCTCAGACATCGTACTAGCCTCAGGGCTATCAGTTTCAGACTCCTCTTTATTACTAGAACTGACTTCCTCTTCGTCGTTCAAAAGACCTTTCTTATGGAGATCTTCATACTGATAAGCCATGTATATCATTTCTGAAAAAGAAAGCTTCACATGCCCTATCACTCTACTACCTTCTTTGAAGCCCGTTAATAAACCTCAGATTCTTCCTCTTCGGATTTTGAATTAGATGAGAGGCAAAGTGAGAAATTTCATTGAATTTCTTATGATATTCTGGAATTGTCATATCCCCTTGTATCAGATAACAAAATTCATCACATAATCGCTCAGTTGCTTCTGGAGGAATAAATCTTTTACTGAAAATATCTTTAAATCAATCCCACGTAATATTACCTTCTGGATTATCCTCAATAATCGAATCCCACCAGAACAAAGCTTCGTCTTTGAGTGCCCAAGATGCCAGTAATCTTTTCTGGTCATCTCTCAGCTTTAAACCTTCAAAAAATTTCTCAGTAGAACGAATCCAAGCTTGTGTTTTAATAATACATTCTTCGCCCGAGAACGGTATTCCACCCATATTTCGATACTTAATTAATAGAGCCTCAATATCTGGTTCCATATTCCTTCTTTTGTTTTTGACACTCATTTTCTAGTACTTCTGCAAATAACATACCAAGTGTCAGGTCAACAGAAAAGATATTATAAAGCATAGAAACATATACTTGAATGCAAATGTGTCTATCAGGGTGTATTTCATTCTGCTTCACTCATTCTAGGATATTATTGATTCTATCTGCAATGAGTTATTCGTCCTAGAACACTACTGGTTCTATTTCTGACGAATTCGTTAATATGTTATATTCCAGAACTAAGCTTAACCAAAGCTCTGATACCACGTTGTGACGACCCCAAAACCCCGTACGACGGTGGCTAGGGTAATCTTTGGAATATAACACATAAACAGATAATAGCAGAACAGAATTAAATAAATACACCAGATAATGTACAAATAATACACTGGATAAACATAATCATCAGAGTTACACAGTATACAGGATCATACTTAGTACAAAATACAGTTCAGCTATACATAAATGTCTACAGCGGAAAACAAAACATAATATGTACAATAGGAGTTGAACAACATAAAAAGAGATAAATGGTAGAATCCATCTTCAGCTCCAGCTATCCAGAAAGAGCCTGCTAAAACTTGAACACAAGGTTGTCCGTGTAGAAAAGGGGCACCCGAGTTTGCAAGTGAAACAGACTACGAGTCAGTCATGGGACTGGTATGAGAAATCTACTTAACTTAATTTAATATATGGCCAATCACAGGACCACGCCACTTTCGCGGAACGGGTTTACTCCATTGGATTGCCAGTGCTTTGAAAACAAGTAAATCTTTTAAAGATCGCAATGCTTTTTATAAATATGAAGCCATTATAAGACTCAGTTCCCATCACACAATGCAACGCAAACCGGAGGATAGAGATTTTTACCTTATAATGGCCAAGATATGCTTGATACGAATAAAACAAAAGCATTTGGTATTATTACTAGTGTTTATATGTTTCAAAAACAATTTCAAATCATAAGTATCAATCATAGACGGCATTAATGCCCCATACCACTATGTCGCCATATATAGGTATACAATCAAAACCGCACGGTGTCGTATTTGGAAATTGGATTTCCGTCATGAACCAAGGAAAAAGATAGTCCTTACCGAATTCGAGACAGTCTAGCCCATGTCTTAGGCAAGTACTCAGTCAACCTTTTGGATCGTCAGGGTCGGTCCACCGATGTGGATTAAAATGCTTGAACACTGCGTTTCCCCGCCCTTTGGGGCGTAAATGAGTCCAGTGACTCCATCGGCTCCACATAGTCACCGATATATCCGAGGCGCCTCGCAACAGCAACAACCACATAGGTGAAAATAATATAAATGTCAGGGCTGCTAGGTCACTGAAACCACCCTAGCTAGAAGGAAACGCATGCCCTCTCTGATGTCCTCTCCCGTTTCTGGTTCATACCGGAGTGTGAGGCTTGCGAATCAACATTATACACAAAGCTATGCCACACAGTCCGTGCTTTGATCATCAACCACAAGACTTTGCTTTTCAATAGAAGCCTTGGTCATCGGCCACTTAGGCGTGCCACACAGGCAATTCACTCTATGCGACTGATTTCTATCGATATATAACCTCTGAGCTCGTACGTCTCAGAGAAGGGCGTTAAGCAAGAGAATAAATTCTCCGCCACCAAACAGATATATATTTAATAGAGATCAATTAGCACAGAACAAAATCCAATGTCAGACACACAGTCCATTTACAAGTTCGCTCTGGGTCTGAACGAAACCGAAGGCACCATAAACCTCGCATATCCATCGATCTCCAAGTACGTCTGGACGACCACCACTTATTATCTATATTTCGGGATGCCTCCCAATCAGGACATCAGTTATCATCCAACCGAGGTGAAGATCTCCGGTCTTCAACCACTGTCTTCATTGTCGACTTCTTATCGCCGATCAATTATTTGAAATGAGATTTAACTCGGCCTTTTCAAATAATTCACGTATATTTAGAATTTCAAATCAATTTATTTCAATGGTTAAATTATTTGACACCAATAGTTGAATTCATTAATGTAACTTTCACACCAAACACATTCAACCATCAAATATCACATGATCCAAGCAAATTCAGTTTATTTTCATTCCATATCGTTTATAATATTTTGTCATGATTTATCGCTACTTTTATTTATTTAAAAATAGCCATTTCATTCAAACGACGCTTCGGGTCGTAACGCGGCCGTGGCGCTGTTTTTCTTTAGATATGATTTACACATATCTGAAAATCTAACCATTGGATCTTCATAAATTTTATATCATTAGAAAGATCTTTTCAAAATGAATCCAACGGTTTCAGTTTTGGGAAAATCCAATGGTCGGATCTCCTGGTACACTCGTTTGAAGTTACGATTTCAAAATACGAACTACAGCGTCGTTATTCGATTTAATTTAACTATATTTATATATATATATAAATATAATCGATTCTGACGCTGTTTTTCTTCAGATTTGAATTAAACATTCCAGACAATCCAACCATTGGATCTTCACAAAGTGGGTGTCGTTGGAAAGATATTTCCAAAGCGAACCCAACGGTTTCGGCTTCGGGAAAATCCGATGGTCGGATCTCCCGCGCTAGTCGTTTGAAATCATGGTTTCAAAACATGAACTGCAGCCTCGTTATTCGATTTATTTTATATATATATATAATTCATTCTTCGATTTCAAAACCATATTCACTTCATATATTTGATAAAAATGATATTTTTATCCAACAAATATTTATTTCAACACATGAATTTTATTTCAACACATGAATTTCTATTCAACACATGAATTTTATTTCAACACATGAATTTCTATTCAACACATGAATTTTATTCAACACATGAATTTCTATTCAACACATGAATTCTATTTCAACACATGAATTTTATTTCAACACATGAATTTTATTTTTAACAGTTCATATATATCATAAAAATGTGATTTTTATTGTAAAATGATTTATTTCAAAACACGAATATTTTATATAGTTTATATATATAATAAAAATGTAATTTTTATTGTACTTTATATATAAGGTAAAAATGTTATTTTTATCGTTTAAAGAATTTATTCAATATATGAACTCTAATCAACACATGAATTTCTATTCAACACATGAATTTTATTTCAACACATGAATTTAACTTCAAACTCATGAATATAAATCAAACACAAAAATATTTCAGAAAATTTCGGCAGCATAACGGCAGGGAAGTTAAAACCGGCACCGTCCCTAGTACGGCTCCTCGCTCTACCTTAAAGCCTCGCAGCTTTTGACAATGGGGATTTTCAATATCTAGTTCGTACGCAACCGAATTTTCCCATATACTAATCCTATTGGGATTTCAATCACAATCCATCATTTCAAACCAACCATTCATGATATTCACCAAATTTTCACATCGACCAATAATCCAAACAATATCACAACCAATATATATCGTCCATGGTCTGTGGACGAGGGGAGTATATATATATATATATATATATATATATATATATCGATTTCATTTCAACATCATTTCAATTTATTTCAACGCGTATACTATTTTTACAACGCATATATAACTCATACATTGAACATACAACTTATACAACGCTTATACATGAGGTGTACAACGCTTATATAACTCATACTTCGACTATATAATTTATACATCGTTGTTCCCATATCGTTCATAATTCAGAAATCTCACATTGGGCTCCACTCCACCAAAAATTGTAGAAGGCTCAGAAAAATATCCGGTCTCTTCTAGATGTAGAAGACGTCCACACGAGTCCACTGTCTCTTGTTTCACTGAATTTTGTTAACACAGCAAAAAGATATGATTTTTATTGTGAAATCAAAAACCATAGCGCTTTAAAGTGATATTAAATAGTTTAACATTATAACAGTCGTACCTCTCTAAACTTGTTCAAAACTAGGTTTTGATTTTTCTCGACAACCGTTGCACTTGGTGATGATCGGACGTGACTGCGTCAAAGGGGGAGGTGGGGCGCTTCTGCGTTGGGTGGTGCGCTGGCCTTCGGTGGCCTGTAGGCGGCGCGGCGGCGCGTCAAAGTTCGTGCCTTCCCAGAGGTGATTCAGCCTCCACGCTCCACGATAAAATCTCCAACATGTACGGATTTGAAGCTCTCTTCGAGGGCTACAAATAACTCCAAAGGAGCAAGTGGTTTTGATTCACAGATTAGAAGAAAAAGAAGAGAGAAGATTGGAGCCTCAACTGCCATTCACGATTTGGAATTACGGGAAGAGAGAAATTGTGATGGCCAATGATTTTTTATTTATTTATTTATATTTTTAAAAATCCAAAAATACCCCTTGCCTTATACGAACTCCAATCCAAACCCAACGACTATTGTCCCTAGCTAAATACCCCCATTCCGAACACAATGGGATATGTTTCATAGGCCCATTCGACTGTTTCAGTCTATTTCTTCAAATTAAAATATAAAACATTCAATATTTGATTTGAACGTACATTTCAATTTGCTGGGGCCACATACTGATTCTAAAAATTCCAGAAAAATAAATCTAGGTATGTTTTGACGATACGGTCCCAACAAAATTAGTTTTGTCAAATTTTGAGACCGTTTGAAAAATGACCCTTTTCTAGTCGATTCAGTTTAACTGAAATTGACCAAACACATTTTCCTTCGCCACGCTCACATATTAACTTTAAAAATTATGGAATTTGAAACCTGGCAATAATTTAACATCCCGGATCCAACAAAATTGGTTTCGTCGAATTCTGTGGTCGTTTGCAAAATGGCTATTTTCACGGGCTATATAAACTCTATAGCGACCTTTCTGAAAATTCCTTTGGCCATAACTTTTGATTCCCGCTATGAAACTTTGGTTTTTCAGATTCGTTAGAAAGATATTCACTAACAGATTTAAATATTTTTGGTTTCACTAATATCTGTTATATTTTGCACCCGGTATAGTCAGTCAAAGTTTGAATTGAAATTTTGAAACTGCCGTGCCATTTCAGGCCTTGCTTATAATTTAAAATAATTATATTTATTTTCAAACATCGATTCAAACATACTTTTCGTCGTTATTATTTAAAATAATTTATTTTAAATATCTAAAATCCACTAAAATAGCCAAATTAAAAAATTTAAATTGGCTCAGATTTTCCGGGTTGTTACAGTTTTTACTTTACTATAACCCAAACCATTTTAGATATATCAAAATCCAGTGATATTATAATAGTGTCTATAAAATCACAAATAAATAACCAAGTAGCAGAACGTTTACATCTCATGCTCCACATATTCATTATATAATCAAAAACTGCAAGGCTCCTATTGGAGATTGGATTCCAACTATGACAAGGTATGGGACCACCTTCCGATCAATCTACTCTAAAGGCGATACACTGGGGTTCAACACGAACATCCTACAACCCGGCCACACATGGTCGCCCACTCATTTTGCTTGAGTGTAGAGAATGTATTACCACCCACGGTTGGGATCAACAACCGTTACAGAAAGCAGCAGCAGCGAATAGATTAAGAAGACAAAAGGTAATTTCTCCAGATGGTGATAATACACCCTGCGTGGGAATGACCCACCTAGCCATGCTGCCTGCTCGATTTTTGTCATTTCTCAGTTGTGAGGCTTGAGGTCACGTTTTCCTTTCAGAGAACATCTCAATATCTTTGAAAGCCACATCGTTAGATCCGTCAAATCACCAAATGACGTCAACAAATATACTCTGGGTGTTAAGCAAGAGAATTTTCTCTGCTATCAAACTTGGCATATTTGTAAAAATCAACATCTGAAACGACCCAAACTCGCCCTTATAGGAAATTTGTGAAAAATGTGATTTTTGAGGAGGAGGAGGGGCCCAAGGCCGGAGCTGCGTAGTGGGTGGCAGCGGCGCAGGCCTGACAGGAGGTGGGGGTGGCGTTGGAGGGCGGCGGTGGGTGGTGGTGGTGATGGAGGAGGCCGGGGGGCTAGGGTCTTCCAAATTAGAAGAGGGAAAGAGGAGGAGAGAAGGAGGAAGAGGAGGAGGAAGGAGGAGGAAGGAGGAGGGAGGCTGACGGCGGTGGAAGGAGAGGAGGAAGGGGCGGCAGCGGCGGCGGGTGGTGGTGCTCCCCATTAAGAGGAAAATGAAGAAAGGAGGAAGATGAAGAAAATGAATGAAGAGAAGGAGGAAAAGTGAATATATGCTCGTTTCTTGCGTATCGTCCGAGTACAAACGATCCCCGTTTGCTACAGATTTTGGACATGAGATAGTAGAAGTCAAAATGAGTCCAACGAAACAAGTTTCGTAGAATTTCGAGTTTGTTTGACCATCCGTTAAAATTGTCGAAGATGCTCAGATATTGCTCAAAAATGATATTTTGGCGCACCTTTTCTTCTTGCACACCCACATACTAACTCCAAAAATTATAACCTTCTGGATTTAATCATTATTAGACGATACGAATCCAAAAAAAAAGACAGAATCGAATTCTGAGGTAGTATCAATAATGTTCCTTTGTAAAATGACTGTCTGTTTTTGAACAAATGGTTTTGCTTCGCACGGCCATATACTGACTCCGTTCGACGTGCCTTTTGGAACTCAACAATGATTTTTCATTATGAATCCAGAAAAATTTATCTCATCAAATTCTGAGCTCATACGCAAAATTTCACTTTTTAAGGGAAATGTGTTGCTAACCAAAAACCCCATCCAATTGCCACTATTTCGGATCTCGGAACATATCGAAGCTTATAATTTTCGAAATTGCAAATGGCATTTTGAACTCAATGGAAGTGGTTTCGAGTCCAAATTCATCCATATGCAAAATGTGAGTTTTTGGGCCGTATATATATCGTAGCGACTATTTTGAATTTTCAACTGGGCATAACTTTTTTTTCCATTATGAAATCTGAATTTTTCACATTCGTTGGGAAGATATTTTTAAACAGATTCAAATATTTTTGGTTTACTGAAATCCGATTTGTTTTAAATCCTATACATTCATTTGAAATTTGAAATTTGAAATTTGAAATCGTATTTTTCAAATTACCACGCCATTTCAGGCTCTTTATATAATTAAAATAAATTTATTCGTTCTAACTTCGATTTGAATAAATTTTTAGTCGTTATTATTTATAAATCATTTTAAATATTTAAAATTCATTAAAATTGCCAAAATAAAATTTTAAATTGGTTATGAAAACCCGGGTTGTTACAATCTTCCCCACTTAAAATCTTTTCGTCCTCGAAAAGGAACAAAGTTGAAAGTTGTTTAACTAACCAACTCAACTTTCATCCTGGCTTTCATTCTTCAACTTTTCAGTTTCTAAGAATTTCTAACTTTTCAAAAATTTGGCTAACACCCTAAATATTTGAAAATTTTCGCCATAACCTCCTTTGTACGGGGAGACCTTTAAAACCGCAACTAGCCACGCAGGACCCCCAACAATGCAAAATAAAAAGTAAAAGCCAATCGGCTCATAAAATCATCCAAACCCAAGAAAGTAGTAAACATGTACCTATTTGTCGAGCATACAATTTTATTCCTCTTCTTAGCTTCTCTGTTATGACCTGTTCACACACACACACACACACACACACACACACACACACACACACATATATATATATATATATATATATACAAACACACACACATGCATAATTCCAACAAATTTTCAATTCAGTTCAAAATTTGCTCAATTTGGCTAAATTTGCCTTCCATTTTCATGCTGGTTTTATTAGTTAACAAATAATCAAACATCACAACCAGAAATCAATTAGTTGATTAAATGTTCAAATTCATAATTTTTATATACTCAAAAATCATGTTTTTGATGCCAATTCACAACGAATAACCCTATCTAGTTTTGGTTCTGACTCCAATTGGAAATATATAGATATCCCACTTTTGAAACTCGAGCATAAATACTGATGATGTGGCCACATCATCAGAATCATCACCGGGCGTCTAGATTGTGATTCTATATTTATCCAGTATATTTAAGACTTCGAATATACGTTGATGACACATATATGCAAAATCTCATATACTCGATTATCCAAAATAAAATAAAATAATGTACCCAAATACGTATAATTAGATTAAATTTTCAAATCAAATTTTTTTTTCATTTTTATTTTTTAAAAACAACACACTTTACACTCGTTCTAGGATACTACTGATCTCATCTATAACGAGTCATTCTCATTGGATATTACTAGTTCAATCTTTGATGAATTCTTTCGTTCGGTTCTAATGTGTCTTGTTCTCGAGCTCTGTAAACCAAAACTCTACTACCACGCTGAAATGACCCAAACTCGCCCTTACGGAAAATTTGTGAAAAATGTAATTTTTGAGGAGAGGCCCACGGCCGGAGCTGGGTGGCGGCGGCGTAGGCCTAACAGGGGTGGGGGTAGCGCTGGAGGACAGCGGCGGGTGGTGGTGGAGGAGACCGGGGGAGCTAGGGTTTTCCAAATTAGAAGAGGAAATGAGGAGGAGAGAGAGGAGGAGGAGGGAGGTAGACGGCGGTGGTAGGGGAGGAGGAAGGGGCGACAGCAGCGGCAGGTGGTGGTGCTCCCCATTAAAGAGAAAAATGAAGAAAGGAGGAAGAGGAAGAAAATGAATGAAGAGAAGGAGGAAAAGTGAATATATGCTCGTTTCTCGCATATCGTCCGAATACAAACGATCCACGTTTGCTACAAATTTCGGGCATGAGATAGTAGACGTCATGACGATTCCAACGAAACAAGTTTCGTCAAATTTCGAGTTCATTTGACTATCCGTTAAAATTGTCAAAGATGCTCAGATATTGCACAAAAATGCGATTTTTGCGCACATTTTCTTCTTGCACGCCCATACACTAACTCTAAAAATTATGGTCTTTTGGATTTAACCATTATTAGACGATACGAACCCAAAAAATAGACGGAATCAAATTTTGAGGTCGTATCAATAATGTTCCTTTGTAAAATGACTGGCTGTTTTTGAACAAATGGTTTTGCTTCGCACGGCCACATACTGACTCCGTTCGACGCGCCTTTTGGAACTCAACAATGATTTGTCATTATGAATCCAGAAAAATTTATCTCGTCGAATTCTGAGCTCATACGGAAAATTTCACTTTTTAAGGGCTATGTATTGATAACCGAAAACCCCATCCAATTGCCACTGTTCCGGATTTCGGAATATATCGAAGTCGCAAACGGCATTTTGAACTCAATGGAAGTGATTTCGAGTCCAAATTCATCCGTATGCAAAATGTGACTTTTTGGGCTATATATAATATTAGAATATATATATATATATATATATATATCATAGCGACTATTTTGAATTTTCAACTGGACATAACTTTTTATTCTTGTTATGAAATCTGGATTTTTCATATTCGTTGGAAAGATATTTTCAAACAGATTCAAATATTTCTGATTTTACTGAAATCCGATTGGTTTTGAATCCTATACATTCATTTGAAATTTGAAATCGAATTTTTAAACTACCACGCCATTTCAGGCTTGTTATATAATTAAAATAAATTTATTCGTTCTAACTTCCATTTAAATAAATTTTTAGTCGTTATTATTTAAAATAAATCATTTTAAATATTCAATATTCATTAAAATTGCCAAAATAAAAATTTTAAATTGGTTCTGAGAACCCGCATTGTTACAACATCCGTGACCATTATGAAATACTTTGTCAGTCATTCGTCCATACAAGTCATCCAGGAACATGATGAACCGACGGTACCCTCCTACCGCATCCCATGTAGGAATCACTCCAAGGATCAGTAGCGAGAAGTCCTTGTCAATTCTTTTTTTATTTTTATTTCCTCTCTAATCGGCTTATGTATCAGATATTGGGTGTTTCAAAAGTGTATGCGATTGGAGTTTTGAAATTGAATTTTGAGTTGCGATTCTTGGTTTTTGTTGGTACTGAATTTGCAGAGATGGTTGCAGGTTTGGTGTGTCGAGTTTGATTTGGGTTTGGGGATTCAATTGGAGCTCGAGGTTGAGAAGTTGTTGTAGGTGTAGTGTTACTGGTCGACTCGATGAGGGATGATTATTCTCTAAAGTGTGGACATGAGTGGCTGGATGTGATAGAACGGGTGTGAAGAGTTCAATCGTGTTTGTGGGTTTTAGCTTGGGAATGGTGACTAGTTCGCTGATAGGCTAGTGGGTATGATTTGGAATTCGGATTTGAACTGGGTTTTGGGATTCTTATATGGATGCAGAGTGGGTTCGGCTTGGAATATGATCGGATGATGAGATTCAGGGCTATGTAGTGAAGTGGATTGTATGTGATCGGGTTAGGATTGATGTTGAAGAAGATGAAGGTTGTTGGTGAGGATGTCAAAAAATGATGTTGTTCAAGATCAAGAGGAAGGAAGGGGTTTTTTTTTTTTTTTTTTTAATGTTCTTTGGTACCTTTAAAGGGGAAAGATATTATAAAGAAATAAATGAAAGGGTACTTTTGTCTCACGTCCTTATTTAAGTTTTAAATTAAAGCTACGTCCAACCATACTTTTCCATACGTTTCCGGTCCCTAAAATCACATGCCGCCCAAAAATTTTGGTCCATTCGCCTGCTCCTCATGTCCCCTTCGCCTTTTTCAATTTCTGGCCAAAAAAAAATGCGTTCATGCATTAAAAAAAAAAATTATAAAATCTAGAAATAATCCCAGGAGCCACGCAAATCAAAAAAAAAAAGTTGCATACATGTATGCAACTATTACTTATAGTTGCATACATGTATGCAACTTTTTAAGTACACATGCAAATAAAATCCGCAAGCCTGCTGAATAATTGCATACAAGTATGCTGTTATTCAAAATAGCTGCATACTTGTATGCAGTAATGTGTTGAAAGCCGAAGGCGTGACAATATGTGCATACTTGAATGCATATTTTCTGCATAACTGCATACTCGTATGCACATATGCAAGCATGCGTGCTTTCCATGCAGAAACCGAATACATGCATGAAATCATGCATGTATTTCAGAAAATCTGCATACATGTATGCATATATGCTGTTGTATGATGCGGAATTGAAATAGATGCATACATGTATACAACTATTTGAAATATGTGCATGTTTTTATGCATTTTACTGCATTTTTCGCTGTTTTGTGTATTTTTTGATTTTGACGTGTTTGTTGATTGATTTTCCACCTGATTTTTTTGGCGTGAACATGTTTTATTTAATTATGAATTTACGTGATTTTTTTATATTTTTTTATATTTTTTTAATGAATTTTCAAAAAATAGGGACCTAATTTACATGAAAAGTTAGACCGGATATGAGCCTAATTAAGTTTCGTTTTAGGGATGTGTGCCTAATATTCACTAAAGGAAAAGTGGATTGAAAAAGAAAATTTTGCAAGTTTTTTTTCTTTCGCAAAATGAAAAGCAGTTGTAAATAAATGAAAAGGAGATTGGATACTGAAAAGAGATAAAATGAAAGTGGATAGATTTTTTCTCTTTGGTTAGAGATTATAGTAGCAATGTGTTAATACTAAATAAGTTGATCAAGATTTTTTTATAAAAGAAAAGAAAAACAAGAAACAAAAAATAAAAACTAACATGAATAGATAATAAAAATAAAATAGACAACAAAATTTAACTTCTTTTTTCTTTTTTTGCAGATTTTAGGTATCAATTTTTGTATGTCCGTAGGTATCAGTTTGCTCCCTGCAGTTAATAGGTAGCAGTTTTGTGTGTTCGAAGGTATCAGTTTTTAGCCTACAGCTGCAGAGAGCAAACTGATACCTACAGACATTAAAAAATGATACCTAAAATCTGGAAAAAAAATTAATATTATTATTTTAGTTAAACTTTTTTTTAATTTAAAATGAAATTATTATTTTTTTATTTAAAAAAAATTATTTGTATTGTCCTTTTGAATAAATTTAGGCTATGTTCTGTCCTTCTGAATAAATTTTTAATCTCTTGTCCTTATGGTTAAAAAATTTAAACAATTTATCATTTACATTATTTTCCTGTAAATAATACTGCAAGGCACAGGTGTGTAGTATGCAAATCAAACAATGAAGGAAAATTAAATTCTATTATTTATGCAATTATGTGGTGAGTTAGATGAATTTGGAGGAGGTGATTTGAAAAACTGTTATTGAATTTGCTATATGTTCGAACCTAATCGGATCTATACTAATTCAATAACTAGACAAGAAAATCAAAACAAGATAAAAGTAAGTAAAACTAATATTGAATTTGCAACAGATTCAAACCTAATCGGATCTATGCCAAACTCAATAACTAACCAAGAAAAACTAGTAAAATTACTATCGAATTCGCTACACATTTGAACCTAATATGATCTATATCAAATTTAATAACTAGTTAAGGAAAAAAGGAAAATAAGAATGGAAAGAAAAGTAAATAACAAGGGGTAATTTCTGACAAACCTAATTGACAGCCATTACCAATGCAACAACCGCCCGTAATGGGCCTGAATTCCAACCAGGAAAAAGCCCATCAAAACTTAGAGTCATTTTAAATGAATCTTTGGTTCCTATAAGGATACAAAAACAGAGCCAACTAAAAATGACATCATATTCCCACAGTAGAAGGGATAAAATATAATGACTAGAAAATAGATGTACCATCAAATAAAATCCATAAAAATATTGATTACATCATATCTCAAATATCAATAAGGGTACATCAATAACAATAACAACAACAACAACAATAATAATAACAATAACAATAACAATAACAATAATAGTAATAATAATAATAACAACAACAACAACAATAACCACCCAAGGGTACAATAACGCTGCCAGACATGATACTAATGACAATAATAATTATAGATCCTCCTTCATTAGGCTCCAACCTCCATGACTGCATCAATCAAGCATTCCCCACCTGCTGACATGTTTATATGTTAAGAGGAGGGAGGTCAGAACAATAAGATCAGGTGAATGAAAATCACGTAAGTTTAAGAAATGTCTATTTCCTATACTTAGCATATAAATTCATCGAATTACGTCTATGCAAATCCAACACACAATTAATATATATTAACAAGTGTGAACATGTGCTTCGCACACGAACTGAAAGTTAGTTTGAATGAATGGTTGATGCTTGAAAAATAGATTTTCAGAAGACTTTTCAATTTCTAGGTTTATTTAAAATTGGGCATTAAAGTAGTGAAATACATAAGTTTTAAAACATGTCTTTATTTCTTTTTTGTTGTAACCTTAGTCCAAATAACTATTTTAAGAAGTCATAATATCTGTATATGATAAAGTTCATAATAAAGTATAAATACTATTTATTTATCATTAAATACATCTTGAAGATTTTAAACCTTTGTCATTCTTGTAGCAACCATTTGTATACTACTTGGTTTACTTATTCCATGTAGTATCCTAGAAGACAACAATCCAAATTAAGAATTCACAACTATTATATACCTATACTTCCAAACATAATCTTTGTCATTACCATCGAATAACTACGAAATATTACAAGTAAAAACAAAAGAATTATCCGGAATCTAATACCAAAATACATATAAACATCTGATGTTAGATTTAATTATGGTAGTAAGCATCAGATAACTCAAGTCCATAACAGGATTGAATCAAAACCAATATTTTTAGAGAAATGCTAATCAAATGGAACAATGAGATTAATTATCTAAGTGATTCATGGTGATGCAGGAAATGAACACATTGATAGACCTATGTTTTTAGTTTAAAGGACAAACTTAAAGAAATTTTTTGGTGAAAGGGAATGAAATACTCATAAATTAATGAGAGAACTTCAAATTCTTCTACTTTACTATTATTTAATAAATACTAACTGTTGTGTAGGTGGATGAAAGAGGAATTACACAATAAGCTGGAAACGCCAAGATTAGAACTAGAACAATACACACAATCAAATAATGTCAAATACAAAATTATCTGTCCCATTAACATGTGTAACAAGAGAAAATGCCAATCGTCAATTCTAGGGGTGAGCGTTTGGTTGGTTTGGTTTATCCGATATGAAATTTGTCATACCAAACTAAAACCAATAAAAACGAAAACCAAACCAACCAAATTATGTTTGGTTGGTTTGGTTGGTTATCCGATTAAACCGAACTAAAAATGTTTTACATCTTTGTGTTTGGAATATTCACTATAATTTGAAATAAATTATAAATATATGATTAGATTATTATTATTTATAATTTTTATGCTTTTTAATATTAATTTTACACATAGGTGATGATTAAAATTTACTTAAATAACTAAACTAATCTAAAATATTTGTTATTAATATTGATAATTTCGAAAATATAGTAGAAGTTTGGTTAATTTGGTTAAACCGATAACCGAACTAAATATATTTCTAGGCCAATTACAATCTGATTTAATTTCAAAACCGAACCAAACCGACCAAGATAAACTGGTTTGGTTGGTTTATATGGTTTAACCGAATAATGCTCACCACTAGTAAATTCTGTGCTAATGTCAATTCAACTGGATCTGTATGCTTTCAGTACATTGACCTCCACCTGGGCTTTATAGGAGAGGAACGAAATATGCATATAAAATGCAAACTGAAATGAATAGGACTGCAAATGCTAGCTAAATGATGCAACTAATCAACAATTGCCACCTTTGTATTTCTAACGTGTTTGGCAGTACTATGTTAAGAGTGTTGCTCAAAGCACATGTGCTTTTCAATATTATTTTTAAAGATGATCATGTATAATTAACTTATGTGCTACTTAATATCACAAAGGATAGTTAGGAGGCACCAAAAACGCTTAAACCATGATTTCCGTTCTTCTTTTTCATAAAAAGTCACAAGTCATGATTAAGGATGAGCATTTATTGGTTGAGACCAATTAAACCAATCAAACTAATTAAATTTAGTCGATTTAGTTTGGTTTGTAAGTTAATTGGTTGGTCTTATGATTTATTTTTATATTATTTAGGTTTATTGCTTGGGTTTGGTTTTTAATTTGAAAACCGATCCAACCAATTAAACCAAATTAAAAAAATTATTTAAAAAATAAAATATTACCACTAATAATTCTATTATTTACAACATTTCCATAACAATATTTTTTTTATTTTTTTTAGTTTCATATTAACAGTTTTAGAAGAATAGGTTATTTTCTAAAATATTTGCATTACATGAACTTAATTAGTTGTTTTAATCCTATGTTATATCAACAACTATAAAATCTATTTCATTCTAAATAAACCAATAAAACCGAACCAAATATTATCAGTTCTTGATTTTGAAAATATTAGTTTGGTTTGGTTCGGTTTGTATTTCTGAATGGTTATTTTAGTTTTAACATCTTTGATCAGTTTTAAACCGAACAAACCATTTGTTCATCCCCACGACGACGAGCAAGTAGCAACTATCTCCCCATAATAAGCAAGTTAGCTACAACCGCCAAGCAAAACCAAGACTCGCAATAACCTCGTGTCAACCAAAATAAAAAAATCTTAGACTGTTGGTTTGCTATTTTTATTTTGTTTTCATCCACAAACCGTGCACAATGACGCATGTAATTTTGGTAAACAACCAATTTAAAAGTCTGTACCCGCATATAAAAAAAATAAAAAAATACGTTTTGAGAAATGAAAAATAGAATAGAAAACAATATGTCTTCTTTCTATATTCCTCCACTGTCGTCGTAATCTCCATTATCGTCACAATCT